>NC_061156.1:51460856-51570856 GCF_022113875.1 Hydra vulgaris | reverse complement strand
TCATACAAATATTGTTTATTAAACGTTATAGTTATTGTTTGTTTATGAAATCATACTCTTTTTATTTCTAGTTAATAATATTTAATATTTTGAATTTAATAATTTAATAATTAGTATTAATTTATAAATAGTAAGTGTATGGAGCAAGTAAATGAAAAGTAGCGATTAGCGATAAATCATTATATATTATATACGAATAATTGTATTTAAATTTGAGTAAAAAAAAAAAAAAAAAGGTCCTCTAAGATAGACAGAACTTTTAGACCGGTATGCCCAAATTATTCCTGGATACGTCACTGATATATATAAATTATTTTCAACCTTTTTTTTCCTAATTTTGAAGGCTGATACATACAGGGTGTAAGATAATTGTTGTTATTGTACGCAGAACATTGGGATTTTTGTTGATATTGTCCTATTACTCCAAAAAAAAAAAAAAAAAAAAAAAAAATCATTAAATTTTGGCAATTGGGAAATATATTTTTTGCCATTAGGTTGGCTAGCACCCTGATATATATGTTGTCTTTAAGGCAAAACCATTAAATTAGTTGCGAGTTCGTTAAAAATTTTTTTTACTTTAATAATTACAGCAAAAGTTCCATATTTTTTTATATTTTAATGCAGATTTTGTTTCTATTTTTTAAATGTTGTACTGTGTTTGTTATTCAATTTATTTGTTTTATAGTTTTTTTTTATTGACTGATTTTACAGGAATTGGTACAATAGAGTGTGTACATGTATAAACTGACTTAACTCTTTCGCACCTATAATATTTGTAAACAGTAAAAATATACATACTATACTGAAAATGATATATTAGGGATAAAAGGTGCATCATATTTACATCCCATTACTATATATTTTCAAAAAGATAAATAAACAGAGATTTTGTCTATTTCTTTTGTGAATGTTTTATTTATTTTTTTCACAAAAAAAAAAGTCTGGCTTTATGCTTATCAAGACTTAAAACTAGTGGTGCATTCTGTGAAGAAAATAGATAAAAATAAAGTGCTCAAGCAATCTATTTTTATTTATTTTCTTCACAGAATGCGCCTTTAAGATATTTAAGATATCAAATTATCTATTTTTTTTACAGAATACACCTTTAAAATCTTTAAGATGACGTGTATATATATCAACTGACTTGAATAGATAAAACATGTGAGTGTACATACATTAACTGTACATACACTGACTAACTTAAATAATTAAAACATGCAAAGAGTGTACATGCATCGACTTACAGTTTATAATAGGGTTAATAGTAGCCCTGGACACGATCTCATATATATATATATGTATATATATATATATATATATATATATATATATATATATATATATATATATATATATATATATATATATATATATATATATATATATATATATATATATATATATAAATTTGCATATAGTATAAATATATATATATATATATATATATATATATATATATATATAAATTTGCATATATATATATATATATATATATATATATATATATATATATATATATATATATATATATATATATAAATTTGCATATAGTATAAATATATGTAGAATATTGTGCAAGTATAAATCTGTGTATGTCTGTTTGATCAGACAATTTTTCTTGTTAAGATAAGAATAAGATAAGATAGTAATATCATAATATAATATTGTAGATAAGAATATAGTTAAAATAGAATAAAATGATTTCTTTTCTTTTTTTTATCGTTTTTATTTTTTTTTAATCAATTTTATTTATTTATTTTTTCCTTATTTTTCTTATTGTTTTTGTGTGTGTGGCAGAATCTGTTATAAATAGTTTGTAAATGAATGTAATCAATATTTTCATCTCCTTAATTTCTCTTAAAGTTAGCTAATTATTTTTGATGTTAAATATGTTCACAGGGGATAACTTTTGAACTGATTTTTAATCAAAAGTGATTGTTTAATTTTGGTATTTTGTAAATTTATATAGAGTAATAGTGCAATAATTTGATTAAATTTTCCAAATTTCAAAGGTTCCAAATTTTTGATTCAAATCGCTAAAAGTTTTTATTCAGATATTTTTTAAATTTTATTATAACTTTTAACTACATAAATTTTATTATAACTTTTTATCAGTTTTTATTGTCATAAATTTTTATCTAGAGACTTAAGTTATAAATTTACATTAAAGCTTTACAATACATCTTTTTTAGTTAAACAGCTAACTATAAGCAAAATTACAAAAAATTAACTAAATTAAAAAAAAAAAATTAAAATTCCTCATGTAATAGTGTAATATTGTTTTATGGCTGTTAAATTAAAGTACATATGTAGTTATTACATATATTTAAATTTGTATTTTGATTTAGTGTGTTTACGAGTCCAGACTAACCCACGAAACAAATCTGAATTCAAAGGAATTTCCGCTGAACGTGCATTTGCTGACTTTATTTTCGCTAATGTTGTTCTGCATCTTGTTGTCATAAATTTTATTGGTTAAAATGAAGAATTTTTTGTGTAAAGATGTGATTTTTTTTTACCTTTTTTATTTTTATTATTAGATGAATTCACATTAGGTTATTTTTATGATAAATTTGAGATAATTATGTTAAATTATTAAATATGGCGTTGTTACCTGTATAATCTTTTTATTTTTTTGATCTTGCTAAATAAGTTGTAAGAATCAATAACAAGGTAATCATGCGGCAATTCAAATTCAAGGTGAAAATTCAAGCAGATCTTTAGATCATTTTTACATCTTTCTATCTATAGGGGGATATATTGAAAAACTAGTTCGCAATCAACTTTACTTTATCTGCAACAGCTACTGCTCGCCTTTCCAATTTTTGTTGAAAGTGTTAAAATCAAATAAGATTTACATGTGCTGCGTACAAATACACTTCCATTACACGAATAATTTTGAAAAGGATTTTTTTAATTGGAAAAATGCTAATTTTGTTTCTTATAGGCACGGAGTTTCTGAGAAATTACAGAAAATTATATTATCTAATTTGTATAAATTGTCACTTTTAAACCACGCTTTTTGCCAATTAACTCAAAAAAAAATTTCTGTAAATCAAAGATCGAAAAAAGCATGATTCTACATTTTTAGAAGAGTTTTACCTTCATTATCTCATTTATAATCACTCTCTAAAAGTGTTATTGATTATCAAGGCTAAAATCACTTTTAAAAGGGGTTATTGATATCATATTGGAAATAAATCTTTTTAAAAGGTGCTGTTCACTCGCAATAATGACAATAGCAGTTAAAAATTGATAGCATAAGGTGGTATCCAGCCATTATTTTGGTAAAAAATGAAATAAAATTTAAAATTTGAAAAAGTGTTTATTTTAGACAATTGAACCTTGTAGAATTCAATTATAAAAATATTTTTTCCAAAATCACTAATATTCTTCTCAAACACATAATCTGAGTTGTGCACATGGTTTATAATTTTAAAATTGATTTTTTCTCAATTTTTTTTTTTTTTTTGAGTGTAGGAAAACAATGATATCTCAATAAAAAAAACATTTTATCTTCAAATTTTTAAGATATGTTCATGTTTTTAGTGCCTGAACCTAAAATAAAATTAAAAAAAAACTTAACCTACTATTACCATACCAAATGAGTGTTTTATCGTAAAAATAGTATTTTATATTATTAAGTCTGCCATTTTTGATCGTTTAAAGTTTTTTAAAAAGATTTTTGGTTAAGGCACAAGCTACACCTAAATACTAAAAATTCGCATAATTTCAACCTTTTTGTATTGATGTAATCTTAAGATATTTATGTTCTTGGGACATAAACATTTTCACCTTTTTTTGCTAAGTCAGCAATTTTTTTTTCAAATCAAAAGAAATTTTTGTATTACGTTTTAGATCTTTATCTATCATGCAAGTAATTCATAAATGGTATTTAATTTGTGTAAAATATAAGAAAATAGAAATAATAGCTGGGTACCACCTTAAATTTATTTGACAAAATTAACTTGTCAACAGATGAACATTGCTATAGGTAAAGTTTGATTGGTACAAATAAAGATGATAATTTTTTAAGCCAAAGTTTTTTTTAAAACAATAATGCAACATTAAAAACATTTTTATATATTTTAAAATAAGTATAAACGATTTTCAAATAGTTCTATTTTAATTTGCTAAGTGTCAAACATTTTGGCGAGAAAATATTAGTTTAAATCAATTATTATTTGCGGGGTAAAAATCTATGGGATGCTCGCATGGATAAAAATCCATAGTAAAAATGTAAAAATGTTAACGTTTTTCTATCCCGGTTAGTTCAGCCTAACTGGGATAGAAAAACTACCGAGATCTTGTCTCATATAATTTAGAACATATAATTTTAACATTGCGTTCATATGTAAAATTATTCATCCCGCCTTGGCGAGATCTTGCCAATGACCTACCGGGGGACAACTGAATATGCGCGAATTTCATAACAGCGAATCAGCATAAGTGCGAAGCATTTGTTAGCACTTATGTTTGCAAATTTGTTCGGCGCCCTTATGCCAGTACTGGTATAAGTACGGCGCACTTATGCCAATTTGTTACATGCCAACTTGTTCTGCGCATTTATGCCAATTTGCACTTTGCCAGTTCGCACTCGTGCCAGTTTTTGTAACTGCTTCGCACTCATGCCAATTCAAGTCGTTCTACCATATGTTTATAAAACTTTAACATTTGTCTTTTAAGGCTAAAGTTTTTTTTTGTGCACCTTTGCTATATAAATTTAGATAATAAAAGTGCACAAAAAAAAAAACTTTTTTGGTAACTTTTGATAAAAATGTGATAAAAAAATAATTTAATAACTTTTAACTTTTAAAAGTTAAAAGTTATTAAATTATTATGCCGTTCCCTTAATTTTACGGATTAAAAATCACTAAATAAAGTATTATTTTTACGGTTTATGGTTGTTACAAAGTATTTTTTAATTGTACTCGAACTATTTTTACAACCCTTTGATTTTAACACTACATTTGACGTAATATATAAATTACATATTTTTTTTTTCAAATACAAACAAGGCTTCTAAAAGAAGATCACAATGATCTTATCGTTAGAAGCCTTTTACAAAAGAGAGTATGTAACATATTATAAAAACTCTTTTTTACGATAAAAGTACGTAAAAAATCAAATAAAAACAATAAATCGTATTTACATAAATGAAAATAAATTGTAAACAGGTATAAAACAAAATTTGAACATATATCACAATAACTTGAACATACATGACAATAAAAACTAATATTATTTTTTTTTTTTATTACAAAATAAACTAAAAATATTCTAAGATATTTTTAATAGAAAGAATGTGGTCTTTTAATTTACTTTTATAAACAGGATAAGTTAGGGGTAAATCGAAGTTAGGCAAAATAATTTTGTTCCAGAGATGAGCTGCACGATAAGTAATACAAAATTGATTGAATTTTGTTCGACAGAATGGTTCATTTAAATAATTATTATTCCTCATGTTAAACTTGTTTAATGGTTTCAAAATAAAAAGATCTTTAAAAATCAAAGGAGATAAATCATGCTTCCACATATAGACAAAAGATAAATTTTTATATACGTTTAGTTTATATATATCTAAGATTTTCATTTGATTAAAAAATATTGAGGAATGTGCGAACCGATCCGCAGAATTAATTAAACGGATCGCATCTTTCTGACGACGATAGAGACATTGTAACTTGCTTTGATCAGTGCTACCCCAGGCTATAACTTCATAACTTATATAACTGTGGATAAAAGAGTAATAAAGTTTAGTTAAGTTAATTTTATCTAAATGAGTACGCGTTTTATATAAAATTCCAATACTTTTTGAAACTTTCGAGCAAACATAGTTAATATGATGTTTCCATGTGATGTTCTCGTCAATAAAAACCCCCAGGTATTTAATTACAGAATCTCTTTTAATTTCAATATGGTCAATAAGAATTTTTGGTATATTTGGAGGTAGTTTTTGAAGAGCGGGTGGAAAAAAATCCATTTTGTCTTGGTTATATTTAATGTTATTTTGTTACTTTTAAACCATTTAAATATGTTTTGAAGTTCTTTGTTCATCATAGAGAAAAGGAGATAGATGTCACTGTTAGAGAGAAATAAGTTTGTGTCATCAGCAAACATAATACTTAAAAGATTTGATGCTTTATGCAAGTCGTTGATTATTAGATATAAAAGTCGTAGTCGTTGATATTAGAAATAAAAGAGGGCCTAAGATGGAACCTTGCAGAACACCACAGGAAACATTTAAAAACTGTTTATGATTAAGTTCATTACAAGAAACAAATTGTTTTCTGTTCGATAATTAACTTTGAAACCATTTAATTACTCTTTCATTTATTCCGTAATAACTAAGTTTATAAGCAAAATATCATGATCGACAGTATCAAATGCTTTTGAAAGATCAATAAAAATTCCTAATGTAAATTGAGATTTTTCAAAAGAATTGGAAATTTCACGCACCAACTGGATAATTGCATGCTCAGTTGAGTTATTCTTTTTAAAGCCAAACTGATTTTTGTATAATAAATTATTTAAACTAAAATAATTAAATACTCTATTGAACATGATTCTTTCTAATATTTTTGAAAATATAGATAAGATAGAAATAGGCCGGTAATTACTTATATCAGATTTGTCACCACCTTTGAAAAGTGGAAAGACTTTAGCAAATTTCAATTGATCAGGGAAGACTCCTTGTTCTATTGATGATTTAAAGACTTTAAAAAGAATATATTTTATTTGTTCAAAGCAATCTAAAATTATGTTACCATTGATTTCATCCGGTCCAACTGCTTTATTTTTTTTAGTGTTTTTTGAACTCATCAAATAATAACTCTTTAGATAACTCATCCGAGTGAGTGCAATTATTCATCGGTAATAAGAAATCTTTAAATGAGACTTCTGTATTAGGAATTAATTTAATTAGTTTAGGGCCAATTTTAACAAAAAATTTATTGAATTCATGAGCTATTGTTTCAGAATTATTTATATTGTTATTATCCACTTTGATCATGTGTGGCAGGGAACCCGAGCATGATTTAGATTTACCGGTAATTTCTTTTATTATTTCCCAAGAGCGTTTACAGTTATTTTTTGCTTTATTGAGAATTTTAGAATAGTAATTTTTTTTTAAGTTTTTTCGAACTTTTTCAAAAAGATTTTTGTAATCTTTGTATATTTTCTCTTTGGCGAGTGATTTATTTTTTAGATATTTTATGTATAATTTCTGCTTAACTTTTGATGATTTTTTTAAACCTTTGGTAACCCAGGGAGAATTAATGTTTTTTTTGATTTATTGTTTTTTCATATAAAGGAAAATTAGCATCATAAACAGAGAAAAATGTATTAAAGAAATTATCGTAAATGTTGTTTGCATTATCACTAAAGTCGATGTTCTTCCAATGGAGCAATGATAATTGTGTTTTAAATTCCTCAACGTTTTTTTGATTATAGTTACGTAATTTAACTTTTATGTTTGTTTTAGTCATTATTTTAGAGTTGAAGTTAATCGTAAAAAAAGATAGGGAAATGGTCAGATATGCCTTTTTTTAAGATACCTTTATTAATGTCACTGTTAAAAATATCAGTTGTTAGAATGTTATCAATTAGAGTAGCTGATTTTGGAGTTACTCTGGTAGGACGATTTATTAAAGAAATCGTTCTTATTTCAAAAATAGAATCATAAAATTTTTTAACTTTAATGTCCGTAGAGTAGTGGAAGCAATTCATATTGAAATCCCCTACATTAATATTCTTTTTTTTTTTCAAAGAAGCTTTTTTTGAATAGGTTTTCCTTAAAACACATGTTCATGTTCTCAGCCACACCGATCGGAGGCCTATAGCAACAGCTCAGTAACATGTTTTTAGATTGATTGTTAAGAATTTCAATAGTTAAAATTTCTTTGTCTCCGTCAGAAATACTTAAATCATTCCTAACATAATGCGCAATACTTTTCTTTACATAAATAAGAACTCCTCCACCGCGTTTATTGATAAGTCTCTTTTGAGAAATTAACTCAAAGAAAGGAAGATTAAAATTTGAAGTAGTCAATCATTTTCAGTTATCCAGCTTTCAGTTAAACAAATTATATTTAAAAAATTGTTGGTTTCTTATAACAAATTGGGAAGATTTTCGAAATTGCGGTTTAGGCTTCTGATATTTATATGAAGAATTCTTAGTGGATCAAATTTACTGATTAGGTACAAAAAACTTTAATGTTCCAATCAAGGAAACTTTAGACTATTATGTTATATTACTGCAATAATATGCTTGCAGCAACTTATAAGATAAGTTTATATTGTTATTTTGTATTTTAAATCCCATTGAATTAAACACAAAAAACCGTATAACCTATTGCACTATAGTTTACCTAGCGTAATCAATATAGTGAGAAAGCAAAATTAGATCACTGAAAAAAAATGATGCAAAAAAAACTTTAAATCAATGGTGCAAATGTATTTTTTGAGGAATAACTTTCAAAATGTGTCAAAACGTAGAAAATAACGCGTTTTACTAAAAAAATGCAAAATATAGCCATATTTCATTTTTTTTCAAAAATAAATCCAATAAAGGCGCTGTTCCAATTTTGGCAACTCTCCCCTAAATCAAAACTATTTTTTTTAGTCTTTAATTCAAAAATTGACGTGAATGATTATTTGTAAACAAACATCGCGTGACCTTAAAAATGTCCTGTTTGAGCGAGGTGTTTTTTCCCAAATGAACATCCCGCCAATCCGAGTACCTCATTTAATATTCTTTCGGTGAAAACAGAAACAAAAAAACCGAATCGACCTAATCATTTAAAATTAAATTCTGATTTTAAAATTATTTAAAATAAATATTTAAAATAAAAATCGAAAAAGTTTTTAAAAACCGATATAAAATTTTGAAATATCAAAAAAAACTATTTAATATTAGTTTATTAAATAATATTTGAAGACGTTTTGTAAAGCTTATTGAAGAAGCAGAAAATTAATATGTTCCATGTATAAGAAAAAGTAAAAATTGAATTATTTGACAAAATGAGTCAGAAAAAATTAAAGAAAAAACTCCGATTAATATCCACCAGTATTCATTTAAAAACTTTGGCATTTAAAGTTCGCCTTATGGTCACACACGAGCAGTGAACGCTTGAGGGAAGAAATGAGTATAAGAGAATTATTTATCGAACGAAGCATATTTTGACAGTTGTCAAGACAAAAATAAAGGAAAATTTTAAAACAAATAAGATAAACTATGCACCTAACCAGTACTTACAATAATAGTTATAATATTAAAAAAAAAAAAAAGTTTTATAAACTTGAACGAAGATATACAACAAATATATCACCTGCGCTCAGTGTTGCATCTATTCTTAACAAAAAATATTAAAGATTTAATGGACACAGCACCAGCAAAAATTAATGAAATTCTTGAAAAGTTTACTTCTGAGGGTTCAGGTTAGCAACTGAAGCGTTGCGAATCACTCCACATTAGTTATTCTAAATATACCCCATTCAAAGATAAACCATACATTAAGACTCCAAGCTACATTCCAAAGCGCTGTGTTATCAATGATAGAAATACTAATAACCCCTGCGTTGAGTGGGCTATTCTTAGAGCGCTACACCCAGCAAATTCTAACCCTCACCGTACTTTAAAGTATGAGAATTATCTTAGAGCTTAATTTTGATGGATTTAATTTTTCAGTAAAAATAGGCGATATTGCAAAGTTCAAACGTAGAAACCCAATACTATCAATCAATGTTTTTGCATGGAATAATAACTTATATCCATTATATATAAGAAATGAAAAAGATAAAATTGATTTCGATCTTCTACTAATTCAAAAAGTTTTAAAATCGCACTTTGTTTGGATTAAAAATCTGGCGGGAATGGTTTATTATAATAACAAATATAAAACAGCAAAACATTCTTGTCGTCGATGCCTCCACGTATTTAATACTGCTGAATTGTTAAAAGCTCATCGCAAGAATTACTTAGGGATCGGATATAACGCACGTGATGCCTGAAAAAGGAAAAGACGACATTTATTAATTCACAAGCTATCACAAGCAAATGCAAGTTCCCTACGTTATTTATGCTGACTTTGAATGTTTAAATATTCCATCGGAAGGAGTACAAAACCATCCAACTAAAAGTTCTACCCGCTTAATTGCAAAAAGACCCCATGTATCTACTATTAACTAGTATTAAATAACATGTATCTACTACTATTAAATAACATTCCGAAGCGATGGTAAATTTAAAGAAACAGTTTTATATTGCGGTGCTGATGAAGTAGAACACTTTCTCGCAAGCTTAAAAAATGAGTTGAGAAGAATTAACGCAGTATTTAGGAATCCGAAAAAAATTGTTATGACTAATGCTAACAAAATTTAATTTGCAGAAACAACAGTTTGCTACATTTGAAATTAGGTGCTGATATGGTTTGTTATCATTGTCATATAACAGGAAAATATCAAGCTGCTGCTTACAATGAATGCAATCTTAAGCTTCGCACCAGGTCTGGTATAACTAAGTTCAATTTGCGTGGCTATGATTCTCGTCTGATCATGCAGGCCCTTGGTAAAACTAAAAGGGTTAGATTAGCTGTATTCTTAAGATTATGGAAAAAATATATAAAGTTTAGCTTGGCCAATTGCAATTTATCAACAATTTACAGTATATGAACTCATTTTAGCACGCTTTAGCAAAAAATCTTGAAATAGGTGACTTGAATATAATTCAAGTCGACTTAACTGATAGTAAGCTATTACTGCTGAAACGTAAAGGTTTCTACCCCTATGAATAAGTCAGCAGCTTTGATAGATTTAACAAGCGATGTTTGCCACCAAAAGAAGCTTTTTACTCAAAAATATTAAAAGATGGTATTAAGACTGAAGATTTTGAGCCCGCGCAAAATGTATAGTACGCTTTTAACTGTAAAACGTTCGGCGATTGTTATGACATTTACTTGAAAAAGGATGTAAAACCTTTAGCCGATGTTTCTGAAAAGTTTAAAACCACAAGTTTGACTTACTATGGTTTAGACAACACACTATTTTAGTGGTCCAGGTATAAGTTGGGATGCACTCTTATAGAAGACGGGAGTTCAGTTTGAGCTATTTATTGATATTGACATGCACCACTTTATGGAAAAAAGACTACGTGGCGGGATTAGTATGGTTTCAAAACGTTTTGTAAAAGCTAACAACCCTGGCTGTTTAGATTATGATGAGAGCAAATCAAATTCACATATAATGTATTTTGTTGGAAATAACTTGTAAGGCTGGGCTATGATGCAGTTTCTTCCAGGTCAGGGCTTCCAATGATATGAGCTTTTGATTGAAGAAGTGCTTAGAACACCAGATGATGCTCAAGAAGGTTTTGTAGTAGAGGTTAATATTGAGTATCCTAAGGAACTGCATGGTTCACATAATAACTACCCTTTTGTTCCGGAGAGGATGATAGTTAAAGAAGAGTGACTGAGTGAATACCAGAAACAAATTGGTAGAAAAGCTTAAGGTAAAATTAACAAATTGTGAAAAGCTTGTTTCAAATTTACGAAACAAAGAAAAATACATTGTTCATTATCGCAATATTAAACTTTACCAATCACTCGGAATGCGGGCTACAAAAATCTATAGAGCTGTAAAGTTTAAACAGGAACGCTGGATGGCTCCCTATATTTAGATGAATACAGATTTAAGAGCTAGAGCTACTAATACAGCTTTAGAAAAGGACTTTTTTAAGCTGATAAATAATAGCGTCTTTAGAAAAACCATGGAGAACCTTCGAAAGGCGTATACGCATTAATCTTGTTCGTGGAATCGAAGAAGATCGATTAGGGAAGCTTGTTGCTTATTTATCACATAAAATATTTGATGGTGATCTTACTGCTATTCATAATACAATAGCTAGACTAAAATTTAATCGACCAATTTATGTTGGTCAGGCTGTCCTCAATCTTTGCAAGCACCTAATGTACAATTTCTGGTACAACCAGATTAAATTAAAGTATAATGAAAGAGCGCAATTACTTTATACTGAGACTGGTAATTTATTATTCCAAGTAGAAACTAAAGATATTTACAAAGATATGAAAGAAAATAAAGATTGTTACAATTTTAGTAAATTTCCAAAAGACCATCCATGTTTTGACGAAACTAATATAAAGGTTGTCGGCAAATTCAAAGACAAGTTTAATGTCCGCTTCATTTAAGAATTTGTTGAACTAAGATCAAAAATGTACTCTGTTCTCGAAGCTGGTGGAGAAAACAAGAAGCAAAACGAAGTCTGCAGAAATGCGTTTAAAAAAGATCTCAAGCACTATTTCTACAAACAACGCATTATCTAGCAAATTGAACTAAAACACACTCAGATTAGAAATAACAGCTTGGGACACCAAATTGGTGTATATGAGCAAATAAAAATCCCACTGTCCCCCTTAGGACATTAATTTTACAACATCAGTTAAACCTTTTACCCATACAACTAATTTTTTAGTTGTTAGCAACTCTTGAGTATACTGGCAACATTTTTAAACAAGTTTTCAATTATAACGTTTAACGATAGGCTGTTCTCGATGATTTCCAGCAGCAGCTCGCCTGATCTGGACTTTATTTTCTTCTAAAAGTTTGTAGTAACTCCTTTAAATTCACATCCAGCATCAACTTGGATAAGATTAAGCCAGGTAAGAGTGCCACGCTAATATATTTTTGCAAGAGCTTCTGAAACATTAGCAGCTGTTTTTTTAGTAATAGGTTCAGCGTCTTTATAGCGACGTTAACAACTATTGATGCATATTTATAAGTATATCGACCAACTTTGTCAATGAGTAGATAAAGCAAATCAGCTTAATGTACTTTATTAGGATGAGTTTCGTTAACTCTTAGTATATAGGTGAAGGCAGGTAAATAAATTTGCTATATTGCTTGCTTTTTAAGCCATTCACCAGCTTCTTGATCAGAAACTTTTTAAGCAACTGCAAGCTTTTTAATAGCAGCAAGACCGCGCCAATACCCTTTTGAACTATAATAAATCTTAGAAAGCTTCATTGTAAATATATAATTAGAAAGATGTGTTTACAATATAAAAATGGAAGAATTGTTAAAAAACACAAAAAGCAAACACCACGTTAAGATAATAAAAGATAACAAAGAAGAATTTGATAGGTATGTAAGTGAGTTGCAGGGTAAAAAGAGGTCACAACTCCGCTTGAGATAAGCTAGGGTTAGCAGCATCGAGTGCACATATGAATATGTAGTCAGAAATAAAAAAACTTTCTGATAAAGTTATTTCAATGACTGAGCTGTTGCCTATTCAAGAAAAAACTAAGGTTACTCAAGCTATAAAGAAGTTAGAATAGCTTTTAACATTCGCAGTAAAAATATATATTTTATCAAATTCAATATAACCTTCAATATATGTGCCTGTTATATCTGGGAGCTAATATTTATTGAATGGCAGGATCAACTCTTAAAAAATTATACCACGCATTTCTTTTTACAATGTGAGCTTGTAAAGCGTTTACATTATTTTTTTCCACAGCTTCTTGAGCTTCTTTATAATTCAATTTTATATACACCCTTGTTCAATAAGAAATCTTACAGTTTCAGGATATTTTATTTCAGAGAGACATTTATATTTAGTTTTCTACTCGGGAATATCTTTATGAACGCCTCATTAACAGCGAGACATTTGTATCTATCCCATGGGTGACCAGCGTTATGTAGCAAAGTAACTATTTCTTTTTGTTTTTTTCTTACAGCTAAAGCTACAATGCTATAATGCCACTTACATTCTTCACCCGTGAGAAATTTCACTATTTCCAATGACCCAATATGCACAACTTTTTAAAAAGCTTCAATTTGCCAAGTATGATCAAATTTTTTGTTTGGAGGGAAGCTATGGTAAAGATAATTTACAACTTCAAGCTGGTTAAATCTAACTGCCTCAATAAGAAAATTGGAATCCCATACGAGGAGATAATCTTCGAGCACCATTTTAATTATGCTGAGTTCTCCTTTTTGACAAGCGAATCAACAAATATCCTCGGGAGGACCAAAGCTTATAATATTGTTTTCTCTTGTAAGAGTTAAACCCATTTTATTATTAATGCAACAAACTTTCAATTAAATATCTGAAAATAATATATGTATATATATATATATATATATATATATATATATATATATATATATATATATATATATATATATATATATATATATATATATATATATATATATATATATATATATATATATATATATATATATATTTAAACAATTTAAAATGTATTCTACAAAAAGAGTGCTCAATGTTCTTAAAAGAACAGAGCAATTACAAATTAGTAGAAAATCACTTAACAAAATTTTTTCTCATTTAACACAGTGTTTCATCAATAAAGACTCATCAGAAATGAGTCTTTATTGATTTCTCGAGTCTTTATTGATGAAACACAGTGTTAAATGAGAAAAAATTTTGTTAAGTGATTTTCTTCTAATTTGTAATTGCTCTGTTCTTTTAAGAACATTGAGCACTCTTTTTGTAGAATACATTTTAAATTGTTTAAATATATATATATATATATATATATATATATATATATATATATATATATATATATATATATATATATATATATATATATATATATATATATATATATGTATATATATATATATATATATATATATATATATATATATATATATATATATATATATATGTATATATATATATATATATATATATATATATATATATATATATATATATGTATATATATATATATATATATATATATATATATATATATATATATATATATATATATGTATATATATATATATATATATATATATATATATATATATATATACATATATATATATATATATACATATATATATATATATATATATATATATATATATATATATATATATATATATATATATATATATATATATATATATATATATATATATATATATATATATATATATATATATATATATATATATATATATATATATATATATATATATATATATATATATATATATATATATATATATATATATATATATATATATAAAAAATACAAAAAATTTAAAAAATACAAAAATATTAAAAAAACTGTTAATTTTACGTGACATCCGGCCGGGTTGTGTAGGGTTAATTTTTTGTGTTTTGATTTAAAAAAAAACATTTATTAGTTTTAGTTATACACCATCCTATTGCTCCTCCCATAACTGCTGCCCCTGCGACGAATAAATATTCGTTAGTTTTTTTTTCTTCGTTTAGTTGATAAAAATCTGATAACTCAGGTTTTAAAGGAAATGAAAGGAGTTTATCACTATCTATTTGATTTTTATCAACAATCATTTTTCCAATAAAGGCGACTAGCTTCAACAAAATCGTTTAGCCTAACTTTTGATTCTTCTTCAGCTTGGAGTCCACTATTAATTTTACCAATAGCTTCAATTTTTTTTTAATTCCTCTCAGCTATTACTTTTTTCAATTTGTTGTTTTTATCTCCTAAGAGAGTTTGAGCTAATATTCCACTACCTGTAAACGCTACAGCATTAGCTATAGCACCAAAGATAATTATCCCAACGCCCGCCATCTTATGTTATTAATTATGTTTATTAAATTTGAAATTTTGGAGAAGTTTTATTCTTCATAATGCTAGCTGGTATCCACTCGTAGTCAACAAGTTTTTGGCGTATTACCTCACCGATAGTTAGAAACAAAGCAAATTTCCCCCAGTCGGACATTTCAAAATCAAGTTCAGTACGCTTTGTTATTTTCAATTTTTCTACAGCTTTTGATACTCCTACAGTAAACAGTCCAACTATTAGACTGTGGTAGATAACATCTGCTGCCATTTTCTTGCATGGATTGTCTTTGTTGCTGATACTCACTTTTGATGTCATATATAAAAACTCACTGCTTTAATTAGAAGCAGTGAGTTTTTTTGCGCCTTCTTAAAAGGAGGCCTACAGCCCTTGTTTTTATTGTGTGTCCTGAAGAACTGCTATGATTTTAATTTATATAAATTCACTTTTGCTTGAAACAATTATTTTAAGTTTAGTGTCATGTATTTGGAGAAAAAAGATTCTACGCTATATAAGAAATAAAACAATGGATAGAGTATTAGAAGATTTAATAGAGTCAGATGAAGTTGAAGTGTTATCTTGTGAAGAAGGTAATTCTATAAAACCGATCATGTCTAGCTGCTGCTGTTTCATGAGGAAACACTGCAAAGCTTTTTGGATAGCGGTTAACTTATCAAGAGTTGTCAGAAACAACGCATGAGCAAATAACCAGTCTTCATTCACAATATACAGAAAGACTGGGACGTTGGATGGAAAATTCAATTTTAAAAATGGCTGTAAAAACGTTTGTATGGTTAACTAAAAAAGTCTTTCCAGTTGGCAATAATGAAGCTCTTACGCATTAAAGCTTTTATGCATTCTTGTAGGAGAAATCTACGACCATTTTGGATTAGGAATTGCTCCATTAACTGTTGCTTTAGTAACAATAAGTCATGTTGATGTAGCAAAACCATCTTGAATCGTTAAGCAGCAATCTGAGCAAGTTCCTGAGCAAATGCTTAGCAACCCTAAACAACCAATTGATAATTGTTAAGTATATACTCAATAGTAAAATTGAAGAGGAGAAGCAGTCAGAGGTAAAAATAAAATCCAAAAAAGAGTAAGAGCTGGGTAAGCGAAGCGAAAAGAAAAGCTACGTTACTAAATGAGTTTAAAAAAAGTAAAATTGAACTTTTAAAAAAAGAAGTTGAAAAAAAAGTTGAAAAAAAAAAGAGAAAATCCAGTTAATGTATTTATCTCCATATTTATTAGTAAGAGTAGGAGTTCTTGGGATCTTTTAAAGAAAACTACTCCACCAGTTTTAGCTCTTCCAATTGCTCCAGTTGTAGCTACTGAATCGATAAAAAAATCTGTTCAACTTGAAAGAAATTGTTGGAGTATTTGTTGAGCTCTTCTTATCGCTAAATATCGTTGAATATCTTGTACATTTTCTAGGCCATTTTCAATTACATCTGGCTCATTTTATTGCATTTGTGCATCAACTGGCTCATTTTATTGCATTTGTGCATCAACTTGCCTAAGACATTTTCGATATTTTTCCTTGACAGTTTGAAACTCATCAACTATCAAATCATTATCAATAAGCGCACAAGATTTTCTTTCTTGAATAGAGGAAGCTGCTTCTGCAGCTAATGTAAATAACATGTGGAAGCATTTGCTGCTGCAGTTATATATACTTTTTTGTAGTAAACCGAGCATTGCAGAAATTACTCCACCAATTGCAGGTAGCGCAATGCTTACAGAAGCAACTACAAAAAATAGCTATAGAACCAGCAACAACCCCTGATAAAAGTCCAACTTTATCGCAAATAGTTAAAGCAATAAATTAATATTTTGAAGTTTCATGGTTTTATCATGAAAGTTGTCTGAAATAGTTGTAATACATTGATTCCATGTTAATGCAGTAATAAAACTCTATATGCTTGGATTTTCCAGCATTTACTGTAATGGTATTTCAGCCAGCGCTAGGTATAATCGTTTTTCCATAATTATTTATATATTTTGTTTATTCTTTAAGTTGCAAGACTTTTGTCTAGTTTATAAAACAAGAAAAGCTTCAGAGAAACTAATTGCTGTTCCATCAGATTTATAAAACTTGAACTGAAGTTGGTCAAGTACTTGATAAGGTTGAAGAGCATGCCAACTTAAATTATTTGATTCCCAAACTGGTAAGTACTCGTTCCCTCAATTTCGAAGCGCATTGTTTCAAGTATTCGTTTTGAAGATCCTTGATAAATTGCAGTGTTGCTTCCTAATTTGTAACATTCTAAAAGACAAATTGAAATGCTTAGAGAGCCTGGGCCACCTTGCCATACCATACGTTTCAAAGCAATCTCTGAATAGATTGACGTCATTAACGGAACGTCATTAATGTGTATGTTACAGTCGAGTTGCTAGTCCAGTAAAGTGTATGTGTTTGATATATTTTGTATTTTATTACAAATATATACCTTTAATAGGTAAGAGCATAATAAATTGCAATACCTTGACCTCCAGCCGCAACAAGAGCTGTAAGCTCCTCTCAATAATTGTTAGTACCAATATATACATCGGTTGGTTTGTTTCTGTTGGTTTGGTTTTTATATTTTTTAACTTCATCTAAGTTTGTAAGACCAAAATCTGTTGCAGTAGCTTCCAAAAGCTTGTTATTATACTCTTTTGTTGTGTCAGTTTTTAAACTTAAATCTGACATATCTAAATAAAAAAATCTAAATAAAGACATTGAGCTATACTAATGTTAAGATTTGAATTTATATTTAATATGCTTTGATACCAAATTATATCATCACTAAGATTTTTAAGTTGTTTAATATAAGTTTCAAGGGTATTTACAAATTTGTATTGCACTTTAGCTGCTGAATTTGTACCAACAATAGATAACCTAACAGCCAACTGAGCGCTAATAGCACAGTATGTGTATGCTCTTATGCTATCTGATAATGCTCTAACTCTTGCAGAAGTCAATCCTTCCGTACTCTCTGGAATTTGACCTGCTAAAAGATTTATTATTTGAATTGCTCATGTTTTTTTTCTTGAACAAAACGTCTCTCGTCAAAATGGTATACCCAAGTCTGCAACCCCATTTCAGAAATATTAAACTCTCTTTTATCTCCTCAAGTTGACAATTTTTATCTACTCAAAATGAATATTATCAATTTCAACGTTACACGGATCAAAATTTGTTGGAGATGGTAATGTAAGACCTAGCCGCCAAAAGATAAGCTTCACAGTGTAGTAAATATGAAATCTGTAAATGCATATAAGGTTTTGTACAATAAAGCATACGTATTGATACTTCACAATATGCCGTAGCTTATGATAAAGCAAAATTTAGAACATTTATATAAGTAATACTGTTAGATTACTCTACCCAAGCCTGAGGTAGATGCATTACTTCCGGATATAAATAAGTAAGAAATATATTTTTGCATACTATGCTAAATAAAAAGTGCGTTAACATATATCACAGGAGTTTCTAGATCAGCAATTGATATCGGACAACGTGATACAGCTTTTTTAGGACTAGGTGGGGTGTCAGTTTGCTTTACATCTTGTATTGATAAAATTATACTTGGTAAAGTCTCTACAGGTTCATACTTAAAGTTTGGATTAAATTCTGGAGTTAGGTAGTAATGCTTGCCTCCACCAAGATATAACCCATCTGACTCTGCTACAGGTATGTTTGTTAAAACTGGATAACCGTTGTATTTGCCTAGTTTACCATTTATATTAATACTAAAATGCTCAAGTGGATCCCATCCACCACGCATAGAAATATCAACTGCCATTTTTATGGCTAAACATCGTTTACTTCTGACACTTCGTTTCTTTTTGCATAATCATACGACTAATTATATCTATAATTAGTCGTATGATTACGGCCCCAGCAGTAATATAAATCCATAAATTTTGTGCCAAAAATTCAACAATTTTAGAACATAATAAAATTCCAAGATAATATATTACCTATAATAGAAATTGCAGTTTTTGAGGCCAATCACTTTAAAGAGTTTGCGAGATGGTTAAGATAGCCTTTATTTTTCTCAGGTCCACCACTTTCAGTTTTGCCTTTATCAGTTCTTTTGTCACCATTCTTGTCATCAGTCTTTGCTTTTTAAATAACAGTGGAATGCTGAACAATGGAACTGCTGAACTGTTTATACAGCGAGGTAAAAATTGCGCCAATAGCAATAATTATAACAGATATTGTCCAAACTTCTTGAGTAAAATTTTTTTTTGTCTTAAAGTAAGCCTATTATCATAATAAAGTGTGCTAATAAGTTCTCGAATCCTATAGTATTGGCTATTAAGTTTGCTTGCAAAACGTTTTACATTTACATATGCTTTGTTTAGATCTTCCCAACATTTGTAATGGTTTCTATTTTCTATTTCTAAATCGCCTTGTTCTCCATATTTGATTTTTTTTTAAATTTTTCATTAATTCTTATCAACTTATCTTTAAGTCTATTACCATTTTCTATTTTTTCACCCAACGTAAATATTTCTTTTTTTATAACTCTTGCATTTTCTTTAACCGCATTGTTATTTTTAAAAAATAGTTGTAAGAATGCTATCGATTTTTGTTGTAAGTTCATTACCAAACCCTTTTGAAATAGTTGCAGTTGGATCTATTTTCTATGAAAAATATTAACTATATCTAAATTTCTAAGCATAAATTGTCTTATACTATTATCATTCAATGCTGTAAATTTTGTTCCATGATTTTTTGTTAACTGAATTCTGTAAGATCTACTTGTCTTCGGCGCTTTACCATCAAACACAAGATCGTCGTCAAAATAATGAAATTTTCCCCTAATCCTTTTTCTTTTAACTATTTTAAACTCTTTTTCTTTTCTAATAATTTCAAGTCTTTTATAAAAATATCAAGTGTTTTCAATATTTTAAATTTTGTTTCTAGATCACTCTCTTGAACAGTAACATTTTCTTTATTAAAGGTGTGTTCTCTAGTTCTCTAGTTCTTTTCTAAGAAATGAAACTTTTTCTCCAGGTTCATATGGAATTTCAGGAAGTCTTATTTCTGGAAAAGCTTTGCTTGTATCAATATCAATAAATGATATTTCATCAGTCCCGTCAGGGAGTAAAGGATTTATTTCGCTTGGGTCAATAGCTTTTGCCATCTTGTAGAGAACAATATATTAGATAGTGATCTCACCTCTAAATGTAATAAAAAGGAGTTCATATCTTCAATCAAGTTATCATACCTTGTTAGACCCTCGGCGCAATGTTACTACAGGGTATAGTGTCCGAGGTGAAAGAAAAATTATTATTGCTGTAAATTTAAATCCAGCAACACTAGCAAACCCATCAGGTCAAATTTTTTTAAATCGTTTTCTAACTTTGTCACCATCAATGGTAGTAGTGCCTGAATCAGTTCGTTTACTTTACGATGTTGTTCTCACTAGAGGTACCTTACAGCAACTAGAGGTACAGACCTTTCAGACTTGCAGCAAATCTAGGTTGAAGCATTATTAATAAACCCACAATACAAATGCAAGGTCAGCAAATTCTTAAATATAATGAATATTGGAGTGTTCGATATTTATTCTTACCATTGTCAATACGAGCTCTTCCAGAGAGATTAATGCAAGGTATTGATGACCAAGCTTATCTAGAAAATTTAACTCTTTTGAGGTCTGGATCAAGCACTGGTTCAACAATTGGAGCTAAAGCTGCAATGTCACTTACATTTATGGTGAGGTCCAGCTCCAGGTGGTTCGAAGTATTGCACACCTCTTGACTTTGAATTATTTATTAGTAGAAGACCGTTTCACCTTTTATTATTTTTAGATCAACTTAAATATAAATAGTTTTCTGCGACTGAAGCCAAGTTATTATTTCAACTGATACTACAGACTTTAAAAAATTTAGCTCTGCAATATGATGTTGTTGAAAATGAGCAGCTTGCTAAAGAAATTTCTTACGGTTGTGTTTTACGTTTCTGTCTTTCATTCGAGCAAATTACTCATCATCGACGCGTTAAAAGAAATTCAACACAAACCTCATGGTTTTTTGATGTAAATAATGAATGTAACTCGTTAAAATACGTTTTAATTTATTTTCTCCAATCTACCTCTTTTGCAAGACAACCAGAAAAGTCAAACAATAAATATCACTAGAATTGATGTTTTAATCAATGGGCATTCTATTAGACTATATTCAAATGGAATGCAACTCAATCATCTTCTAGAAGAATTTTATAGATTCCTTAGTGGACCAGGTTGCAATGTTAGTACTGAAACCAATATGTTAAATAGTGACAATAGTTTTCAAACTGTAACACCTAATGGTTTTTATTTGGGTACCCTACAATTTTTGGCACTTGATTTCAGAAGCAGTTCCAATCAATATTTAAGCGGATCAGGACTAAAGCTTAATAATACAGGTGGCGGCATCCAAATAGTTATTACTCAAACAGATATATATCAGGCATTCTAAAACTATCGGTCGCGAGAGATATGGTTTTAAAAATTAAGATTTGAATTGAAAAAATGTAAAATGGTTTTTCACTTTTTTAAAATTATATGTTTTTTTATATACTTACAAACTTATGCATTACCCAAAAATGTTAAGATTTTACAAAAGCCTTCATCATAGATTTAAATGTGCAAAAGCTACCACAAAACATCTTTTTTTTTTTTTTAGAAGGGAGGAGTGTTTTTATTTAAATGAGTTTTATTTTTCAGCAATTGAATTCTTTTTCTTTCTCATTCAAAAACCTGCAAAGTTCGTACGACTTGAGTTTTATTTATGAACACAAATTATATTTATTAAAGTTCATTTAATACGAAAAAAACAAACTAAATTGTGATAAAATTAAAAACTAAACTGTGATATGTTCTTATCTGCTACTAATTTTCGCGCCATATCAAAATAGTTTTTGGTTGAATATGAATGAATGGCTGAACTTAAACAAAAATGGTAATGACGCAGATGATAACGCTACAAACCCTTCTCAGGCAGGATGAAGTATTGAAAAATAGCCATTTAATGACCGAAAAAGAAAATATGAGTCTTTTTTTTCAATTTAGTTTTACATTTCAAAATTGTAAGGGTAATGAACAACCACTTTGTATGATCTACAATGAATTATTGGCTGCGGAGAGTATGTAATCGTCAAAATCAAAAAGATATCTTTAATCAAAGCATGTTTTGCATGTCAATAAACCATAAGAATATTTCGAAAGACTGTATAAACCTTTAAATAAAGAAAAAAAATCTTTTGAGAAATTTATAACCGTTGAAGTAAATTTGGCAATGATATTCAAAAAATTCCTTTGTCAAACGACACTATCGCGAATAGAATTTCTGATATTAACAAGGACCAATTAGTGCAACTTATTACAAGAATTAAAGAAAGCTAAAAATTTTCAATTTAGTTGGATAAAACAACGGAAATTACTAAATTGGCTCAGTTGTTAGAATATGTCAGATAAGTTTATAAAGAAAATGTGGAGGAAGAATTGTTTTTTTGTTGTCCTATTAAATAAAAACAAGCTACTCATTATGATCATATAACTTTTACTCAATGCCTTATTTACTGAGTAGCTCTTGTAGAAAAAAAAAATTAGCACCAGAATTGAAAGATGTGCTAAAGTAAGCTGTTAAGATTATAAATTTTATTAAGTGTCATGTCCTTAATAGCCGCTTATTTTTAAATCTCTGTTAGGATACGGATTCCAAGTAGGGTAGAACGGGTCTAGTTGAGCAATTTTTACTAAATCTAACAAATCTCTTGAACGGTGCGTTGGATTTACATAATTTTTTCAATATTTGAAAGATAATTTAACCTGCTAAAAATTTGTTAAGAAAAAAGTATAGTTTTTGATTTTATAAAAGTATAGTTTTTGAGAAGATTTTACCTAAAGTTTGCGGAGCTGCTCAACCATCCCCAGCGGGGTAAGTTGAGCAATAGCGTGTGGTAAGTTGAAAAATCAACAAATAAATGAATAATTTTGGTACGAAACTTGGGTGAATCATCAATAAACTTTCACTAACAGTAAGCGTGTGTATAGTTTTTAAACTTTTTATCTTATACACTTTAATGACGTAAGTAAAAAAAGAGAAAAAATTAAATAGTAAAAAAGTGTCATTAAATATAAAAATATAATTTTATACAACTTAAAATTATAATCTTAAACTTTGAAGCCCGATTTAATAATTACTCATTTAAAAAAATATATAAATAATGTACCGCTCTACTATTTCGCATCACTGCTGTTTCTTTGTGTTCGATAGTTTAGCTTTATTTATTCTTCTCAAAGTTGCTCATATTAGCCCTCTTAGACGAGGTGATGCATAAGTTAGGTTTTAATAAGAGCAGTAAGACTTAAGAAAAAACAGTTAATTTTAATCAAAAGTCCAATAAATTGGTAAATTATCAACACTTAAGTGATGGCAGATAAGAAAGTTTATAAGCATACAAGAGAAAAATAGCAAAAATTTTTTTTTTTTCACTTTTTTGGTCGAAAATAGAAAAAGTGCCCATGTATCTTACTCAATAGCTTCTTAGCAACCTTTTGTTGCGCATTGTGTTAACATTCTAATTCCCTAACTTTCATCTATTAGATGTTTTGTCATGTGATGTTATGAGAAATCATTGTAAAACTTTTATTGCAAAAATTATAGTTGTAAATAAATATATTTTAATCACTTGAAAGCGCTAGAAACACAATTCCGTGAAACACAGTTCCGTGTTTCCGCTAGAAACACAGTTCCGTGCATATTTTATATAAAATAGTGATTTTAAAAAGATAGCTTGGATTCAAAAGCCGTTTTGGATTGGCTTGAGTGAGATTGATCACCTGCCATTTAAAGCTCAAGAAGAGTTTGGTGAGCTTTCGAGTGACTCAAACTTAAAATTACATTTTCCGTAAAAGCCCTCGACTGATTTCTGGATTGGAATTAGACCTGAATTTCCCACAATCGCTGATATGGCGTTAAATGTTCTTCTGCCATTTAACACCATATATTTATGTGAAGTTACTTTCTCAGCTTTAACACATATTAAATCCCAATATCGTTCATCACAAAAAAATGTTAAAGAGGTCTTACGTCGAGCAGTGTCAAACATTCCACCAAGGTTTAATTTGTTATGCTATAAAAAACATTAAATTCAAGCAATAAATCTCATTAAATTTTTATTTAATACCTACCATTCATCGACTGCATTTAAATTTATTCGAGCGAACTGAGACGGTCGATAATATGGTGCACATTTCCGATTGACATCAACAGCTAGTCAACTGGACAAATTAGTTTCAAAATGACTGTCAGGGTCTATTGACAGAGATGGATTAAAAAAAGCTCGAGAAGATAGTCGAAAAAGTCAATGAAGTTTTTACTTTACTCAAAGTTGCTTTTGGTTTTTTATCTGTTTTTAATCTTATTTGTAATTTTAATATATCAATTCTGAAAAGTTGCACAGTTTTAATTTCTAAATAAATGTTACATTTAATAAATATACGAACGTATGAATATATTAGTTTTAATATTTAAGTGATAATTTTAATTAATAATAATATATGAATTATGTATTTTATGATAATTGTAATTAACAAATACATATTTATTTATTCATTACTATTAATATTAGTTATTAAATTAAATAAAAAATTATTTAATTAAAATATCGTAATGAATAACTTTTCAATCATATTAATAATATGCATTCATATTATTTTAATGATTCATAAATCATTATAATGTAATAATTATAATGTAATAATGAACGATGTAAAGCCAATTTGATTTTGAATATTACAATAACAATTTTAAATATTACAATAATCTTGAAGTTATGCACGATCTTCAAATAGATTTTTAAATAAGATGTCATGGCACGCAGAGTATGATTATTCAATAATTTTAAATTTTTTCGCCAATATTATGCAAATGTTTGGCCTGTGTTGAACATTTGCTGAACCAATATTGGGCCGTGATTAGCTATTTGAAACCACTATGGTCCAATATTGGAGCCATGATTTAACCAGTAATCTGCCAATATTTGCCCAATAAAGGCACAGTTTGCGCTCCCTAATATTTGTACAATGTTTGCGGCCAATATTGGCCCAATATAGTAGCCGATAATTGCCCAATAATGGCCCAAAGAATTTGTGCTATCTGGGTCTTGTTATTTAACATATTTATGTGCACATTCCATGAAATGTTCTCACCAATAAGTATACCAAGAAACTTTGTTGCTTGGATGCTCTTGATTTCATTATTTTCTATTTTTGGTGAAGGTAATGTGAGTGTTATATTTTTTTGGTTGGAATTAAAAAGGATACATTTAATTTTTCTGTGTTTAATGATAATTTATTGGATTTGAACCAATTGTTTAATTTTCCATATTCAGTGTATGTTATTTTCAAAAAGTTCTGTAATAGATTTGGACATTTAAAATAAATTAGTATGATCTGCAAACATTTTGACATCCAATTTATTTGAAGCTTTTGAGAGGTCATTAATGAATATTAGAAACGAGGGGCGCAAGAATACGACCTTGAGTAACAACTTATTTTATTTTAAGCAACTTTGAGTATTTATTTTCTTGAGCAATTACGCATTTTTGTCTGTTTAGCAAGAAACTTTTGAACATTTTAATTCCATATTTTTAAAATCTTTTTAAGTAGGATTGCATGATTTACATTTTTCATCCATTGCTCGAATTTTCTCCGTTGTTTTTGCTTTTGTTAAAGCTTCTTCTTTAAGTCTTAAATTGTTTCTTTTTAAACTGTGGAAGTGTTTAGATTTGCTGCAGAAATAATTTCATTGCAGATTCTAAATCATTTTTAATTGAAAAATGTGTTTTGTTATAATATTGAAGTGAAATTATTTTTTAGTTTTGCTGTTATGCGGTCTTGTCGTAATGTTTTTTCTTTAGTTTTTAGCGTATTAAGTTTTACTTTATATATTTTGTTAGTCATTTATTGTTTTATTTTTTGATTATTAATTATTTTTAAATAGTGATATATAATTTGTTTTTATTTTCATTTTAGCTATTTATCATATATGTTTTATTCTACCATGTAATATTATATTTTTTTCTTCTTTATTTGTTGTTGTTTTTAGTTTTTATTTTATGTTGTTGTTTTTTTATTGTTTTTTTTTGTTGTCAAAAATATTTAACGTAATTTTTTGTTTTGTTCTTAATGTTTGTTGTATCTTTTGTTTTGTTTTGATTTTTTAAGTGTTTTTCTGTTTACATTTTATTTAATTAGTTTCTGTTTACATTTTTATTTATTTATTATTTGCAATATATTTTAGTTATGATCAGTGCGGGTCATGGGGGGGGGGGTGAGTCAAATTTAGGAGTCCCCAAAAATTTGAGAGAACCTTTATTTTTTTTTTTTTAAGTCATTTTTAGGCTATGGCCAATAAAAAGGCCTCCAAAAACAAAAATAGCCCCGGGCCCCAAGAAGTCTTAATCCGCCACTGGTTATGATATTATAAGAGCTATGATTAATATACTTACTAAATCGTTATAGTTTTTTTTAGCAATAGTTGTTTTTATGTCATCGTTAGTTGTTACGTTTTGTCAGTTAATTACTGTTTGTAACTGTAACTTTGTATGTATAAGCGATTGTTGTATAGAAAGTTATACCTATTTATTTAAATTGCTATATTATTTATATTAATTACCATATTATTAATATTACTATTTTTAAAGTAACATGTTATTATTATTATTATTATTATTATTTATTATTATTGTTATTATTATTTATCATTATTTTATTATAAATACTTTTATTATTATTATTACTATAACTATTTTAATCATTGTTATTAGGTGTTTAATTAATATTAGTAGTTTATAGTTTAGTAGTTCGGGGTGTAGTGATAAGGCAAGTATTGTCTTCTTTTAACCCCGGTCATGTAGATCTTATTTGTTTTACACGGCATTGTATTCTTTTTTTTTTACTGACGAAATAAAAAAAAATAATAAAAAAAAAAAAATAAAAATACTATTTGTAAGCAACCTTGAAATGTAATACCAAATATTTCAGAAAATATATTGATTTATTGAAATATTTGAAATTGGACAGAAAATTTATGAATGCTGTGCAGTCAATGATATTGTCAATGTTGATTGTGATGCTAGCTCTTGTGCTGAATCTTCGAATGTTTAAATTATTTTTAATTTTAATAGACTTATATTAGATTTTTTAAAAAGAAATAACACTGTTTTTCGAATACACTACGTGTGTTCTGGTTAAGCACTTGCCACTTTTATATAAAACTTTTAATAAACTTAGGATTCCTAATATGATTTTAATAAGTTTTTCCTGGTAAGTTTAACGCAAAAATATAATCCAACATCCAGAACAAGCTGATATGCAAACCAATCGGACGTTGTTTTCTTAACATACTTCCAAATGACACACGAGTGTTGTTACCATCTAATACAAAAATGTGTTCTCGACAATTCGCTTTAACTGCTGGTATGAATACCGCTTCAAACACTCATTTTATTGCAATTTTCCTACCAACCCGAAATATCTTTTGATTTATAAACGAAAGTCGCTTATAAACCATAAAATGTAAGTAGAATCCGGACCCATTGGTGCAGTTGTTTGTAATATAATTGCTTTTATTTATTATTTACTGTAACTGTGCGAGCGCGCTCAGTACCTTTTCGGTATAAAATTGAAACTTTTTCTTGGTCACCACACTCGTCACAGTTCCAAACAAGTGAAGCTATCAATTTTAGCTTCAAGGTATTAGTTCTTGTAACTGTTAAAACATTTTTCAATTATATTGGAAGTACTAGTTGACGCTTTCTTTGATGCAATTTTATCTGCTCCGCATTAACTCTACATCATGTTTCCATCTCTCTTTAAAATCATACTTATACCATCACTGTAATGAAGGTATGCCGTTTTTAAATAAATGCTTTTGTTTTGTATATTTTAACAGAGTTGTTAAGAAGGCCAAAAGTATCAAGACCAAGTCCAAGGCTAAGAGTTTAAGGTGAAGGCCAAGATTAAGAGTTTCAAGGTTAAAGCCTACGCAAAAATTTTTAAGACTAAAGACTTCAACTTTTGCCTTACGTTAAGGCCAATTATTAACACAACTGTAAGTAGCAAGTGGTGTGACAATAAAACAATATTTTGTAAAAATAGACCAAGGTTATGGGCAGAATTCAACGAAAGCGATAAGAAAATATGTATATTATTTTAAGGCCGAGGCCAAAACAATCAAGGCCAAGGCCAAAATTTTCAAGGCCAAGACCAACAGTTTCAAAGCCAAAACCAAGGTCAAGACCTCAATAGTTGGCCTTAAGGCAAGGCCAAGGACTAACAACTCTATTTTTTAAATAGTGTTGAACAATAGAAAGCAGAACCCAAATCGCTATAAAATTGAATTAAATGAGTCAATAACTTTTAAGTTTCAACTGATAAAGCTCCCAGTGGGCACCGGACCTAAAAAAGACGTCTTTTGAACGTTCAAAAGACGTCCAAAACGTGTATAAAACGTTTTTAAAGGCGTCTTTTTGACGTCCGTGCCCACTGGGCTGTTGAACTCCTGCTTCTATGTTGACCTGCGACCTGGTATATTGAACTTAAATGCACACCTTTTTTATGATATTTCTTGCTTTCAATGATGTTTCTAAGCATTTTCACCATCTTCGCAGTAGTTGTTTGGCATTTTATTGATAGTGATGGTTTTTTATATTTGTATCAATTTGCAGAGGTAAATTTGGTTTTAGCATATCAAAAATGAGAAATGACGTTCTTTTAATAGAAATAGATAGGAATTTAATTAGGAAGTAGTATCGTAGATCATTATTTTATTATTAAGCAACAGAAGTAATTAAGGAATTAAAGACTCATTGGTTACATCTTGCCACAAATAATCGATTATTTATTAATTATTGACCGACTCAAGTAAAATAAGTAGATTTTTTTTATATTTTATAAAATATCTTCCTTTATTTTACAACAAAAATTAAAAATATTACCATTAGATTCAGAATAAAAACCTATATCAAACCATATTTATAAAATTTTAAAACTAGTTTAATACTAAATTTTTTGGGATGTTTTAAACTAATAAGTATGGTTTTTTCAAATTGTATTTTTGAAAAAAATGTCATCAAGCAAAGACATCTGTTTACATGTTCTGATAGATGTAGTCCTACTTGCTGTCCTACTCTGCTTTTACATTATGCTATTTCTGATAACTTTTTTTTTTAATAAAAATTATACATACAAAATACACTATATATAATACGTATTTACGTATTATAAATATTTTACTTATTTCGCATATATTTTTTTTATTCAATTTCTAAATATATTTTGATGGCAAACCACGCGCTCACCATTAACAAAATAGAAATATAAATTCTCAAAATTATATATATATATACATTTCTTTATGTAAACAATTAAAAAAAAAAAATTTACACAAAAAAAAAACATAACTAAAAAAACAATCATTTGTTATTTATAAAAATTCAATATAATTTTAAAATTTTTGAATAAATACTTAAAGTAAATTAGATAAATAATAAAAACCTACAAAAACAAATACATCATGTACAAATCAGATAATAAAAAATTAAATAATTTCCGATTATAACCTGTTCTCCTTACTTGGAGAAACAACTTGATATCTTACTGAGAGACAACTTGAGAATCAGGCAAACTTTTTTAAAGAGATAAATTACGATTAAATACTATTCGACCAATCTTCTAAACTAATATTTGTTAATGTAAACCAGTCAGAAACAGGATTCATTAAATTAAAGTTATTCAAGTAAATATCAACACCACCTAGAAATTCATTTTTATTTAGAGGATCATGCTCCCACACGGAAACCTGCAAAAGTCGTTTTTTCAGCAATTCTAATGGAAGAAAATCATAAACAAGAATATCATTAAATGTCGGATTAAGAGATCGTCGACATATTTTAGTTTTTCGTTTGGTGCATTTCATTGGGTCAGGCAAAAGATAACATTTCACATAGCAATCAATTACTTCTTCTATTCGTCTAGGAATTAATTCTTTAACGTGGCTGACTAGAATATGGAAGGCATCATTTTTATACACCAGGGATAATTTAATTTTACCTCCGATTCTAGACAAATGGTTGCCTTGTTCGAGCAAATAAACATAATCTGTAAATCTTCTTTGTTCTTCTTTATCTTTTATGTAACTGTACAAAAATGTGTGAACAATATTTGAGCGCCACACTTCTTCCAAATAAAATAAATTAACTAAATATTTATCCAAGTCTAGGCGGCGCCGGGCGGCAACCTCGCGTACCTGACTGCGACCGAGTAGTATTTTAGGAGGTAAATCAGGTAGGGCTATTGATACGTTAAATGTGTATGTTAACTTTGAATGAAGCTCTTGGAAATCTTCATAACGCCGAAATATGAAAGAAGGCAACTTCTCATTTTCGCGTATTGTATTAATTACGAATACGTAATGTTTTTCAGGAAAATACCGTTTTTGAAAATCAACAACGCGAGCTGACGCGAACACACCATCTTCATCAATAGTGTGAATTTTATTGGAAAACGAGAACAGAGGATTTGATCGCGAAGTTCGTAAAACAGTCTCGCCAGCGGTTTTAATCTGTGCAACGTTGTGAATAAAGAAATTCAATTGAGTTGACCTAGATGACAAACTACCCTCAATTAGTCTGGTAAAATATGTCGTAGCTTGGTCATCATTCAAATGAGGTTGTAAAGCATCTTCAATGTAAAATAAATCCTCTTTAGTTGAAAGATAAGAAATGTCTGAATATACCATTAAACCTAACAAATTAAGAACCAAAGTTTTTTTCCGTCTGATCGAATTAAATGCATTACAACAATATTCTATAAACTTTTGAAAATTCGGCGTCGGAGCCAACCCATTATTAATCACGTAAGCCATATCCGGGGTAAGAACGAAAGGAACGCGATCTCTTTTTATGCCGCCAAACATTTGGACTGCGCCCATAAACTTACTAAAATCAATATGAAATAGATGACCTTTTCTTGTCAACATTATATTGTCATTATGACGATCACCGATTCCTAGAAGATAGGTTGCTACGCAATAAGCAGCAGCCGATGCAGTAAACGTTTTTACGGCTTGAGCATACTCTGCTTCAGAAGTATTGTACCTTTGCAGCCATAGTGCAAGAGAATCTTCTTTGAAAGAACCTGTCAACCCATGTTCGGTGTGTATTTCCCTAAATGTCGAAGCGTTGGATACCATTTCAATAAATCCTATCGAAGGTCCAGTTGGTAGGACATTGTATAACAACATTTTAAGATCGAAGCCCTCATTTATCCAAAATTTGTTCATGACTCGGAACATTAGTACGGTAACAAGATCTTTTCGCAGATCATCGCCAATTTTAAAAATCAATGGTACCTTATTTCCTTTCGGATCTTCGTTTTTAAACACTACCTTTAAAGGCAACGTATTACTGTTAAAATAAGAAGACTCTTCTGAAACAATATGTGAAACTTGGATAGTTGGCTCAATAGGTAGACGAAAAGAAGTGCCTATTTCAAGGTTTACTTTTTCGAGTTCGATTTGTAAAAGAGATTTTCTTGATGCAAACTTGCTATCTTTTATTTTTTTAGCTATGTCCGTTAACATACATACAAGCTTGTCTTGTTTACTCAAGGAAGTTCTCATAGCTTCTCCACATGTACCTAATAGGCCACTTAAAACTATTTTGAAACGCTGACCAAACTGAATATCTCCGATATAGTATTTTAAATGCCAAAACAAAAAGTGAGTGAGACGCGGGCTGGATAAGCTTCGTTTTATAAGAAAATTAGCTAATGCAGACTTATGATAAGCTTCGTATTTAAGCGCTTGAACTAATTCGGGCAAAAAGTCATAAAGATCATCATCTGTTAACTCATTTAGCCATAAAACTGCAGTTTCACGGACTATTTTATCAGGGAAATCGGCTTGTAGAAAAATTAATGCTTCTTCAGGAGGCACCCTGCCCCAAAGAGCTAAAACCATGTGAATATCATTAACAGATTCTGAGTCCCAGCTCGGAGCAGATGAAAGAATATATACTAAAGCGCTTGGAGAGTGAAGCAAACTATACCGATGACGCCATATTACGAGTCGTTCTTGTTTGGTAAGCTTAGCGACATCTTTGCTTATGGTCTTCTGAATAAATTCCAATTCTTTTTGGGAAAGATCATTGGTCTCATGTATCAAACATTCATCAAATATTATAGGCTGAGGAAAAATAACTTCTGTGTGATATGCTTGAAAATCTATCTTTACTATTACTGTCTCTCTGTGTTCAATGTTGTTTGTTGCACAGATAGCTACGGGATTAAATTCTACATTTGATAAGAGACCAAGCAATTTGCTTCCCGATAACAAAAACCCTTGGTAGTCATACACATTAGCTGATACCCAACCTAGCATGGTTTTACCATCTGAACTTCTTTTGGGCTGATTGCAACCAAATAGTGATATTGCAACCTTTGCTTCACGTGGAATTTGTTTTACAGCTATTTCCAATTCAATCACTTCACATACCTTAAGATGGTCAAAAAAGCCATAGACTATGTTGCATGGTGAGCATTTTCGCTTCGGGCATAACAGTTTACCTCCGTAATATAAAGATACTTCTAGCTCAAATTCTGTAAATTCAGATTTCCAATTTGATGGTATTCGATGTACAGACATAATTCTTATCGAAAAGTTATCTGTAAGTGTTCGTGGATCTATACGCTCGGAGCAATTCGGCAATGATCGATAAAATGGATAACAATGTGGAGTAAATGAAGTATTAAAGGATTTGCAATAAAGTTCAATTAGTGAATATACCCCTGATGTCAATCGTTGTAATGCTTTTTTAAAACGGATTAAGTTAAAATGCATTGGATTTTGAAACTCAGCGTTCTGTAAAGTAGTAAGACGCATTTCTTTTTTAAGTGATAGCAATAAAGCAACGCCATTTTGGATTTCCAGTAATTCGATACAACCCAAAGCAGTAGACATTGCTTTTACTACTTGAATTAGACGCTCTGGAAAATACTGCATTTTATAAGTTTGTGAGACACCATGAACTAATCGAGAGGCCTCTGAGTTATACATATCAAGAAGAACAGACAAACCTTCTTCCGTTACACAAATTGAAGAACTATTGTTAAAAAACTGATCAAAGTGAATTCCTTTGATATCGTCTTTATCATCAATTTCATTACGTACCAGATCAGTATTTATATGCTCTTGTAAGATTAGGTACACCTCTAACTGTTTATCAAGTTTATTAGTCTCTTGGACACAAACATAGTCACATAATGGGACATTATCATCAGCAAACATTGAATAGCCAGCAAATTGCAAAACATATTGACCAGATAAAATATCCAATTCATTAAAACTGGTATTAAAGAACTTTAAAGCTTTCAAAATAAATTCCTTAGCTTTTATTGACGAGAAACACGTTAAAACTTGAGATTTTGTGTAAAAATGCACCATTATTGTAAATATAGTGTCATTTAATGCGTGATTTAGGCACTGAGGAGCTTTAATATACCCCGGATTAGTTGTTTTATCTGTGTATCGAAACAATGAACGCAACTCATTCATTGTCTTAAAAAAATCTTTGGCTTCCTCGTTTCTTTCTTCTGCTTTTTTAAACATGATATTATCTAAAAACATGTCAACACCATTCTGAGTAACACGATTAGGTTGAGGGCACGAGAATCTATTTGTTTTAGGTGGGGGAGGTCGAGATGGTTTGTTTAGTTTAGAAACTTCATTAGAGATACGTAGAGTATACTTTATTGACTGTAATAATGTAGGGCCTGATAAAAACTCAAAACTCTCCATAGATCTATGTCTTATTGGGCTCAATACTTTTGATTGTGATGGCAAATCATTTAAAGATTGACTTCTTAATTTTGTAAGAGTTTCCTTGAAACATTTTTTTGTATTATAGGTTTCTTTTTCTAAAGTGTTGTTTTCTATGCATTCGGTTTTACTAAATTTTTTTTGACAATCTATTGTCTTTGAAGATTTCTTCAGTGTAATAGGCGGCGAATATGTATTTACTCGAAGAAACGAATCTGGAAAATAAAAACTGTGGAAAATAAAAACAGTAAATATTTTTTTTCAAAATAATAAGGTATTTTATGGTTTTAACTACAGTGTACTTTTTAATAATATTTTTTAAAATACATTTATTCCTATCAAGTATTAATAAAATCATGGAAGTTTAATTAACAACTACAGTATTGAATCAAGACTATCAAGGATTCATCATCCTGGGCAGGAAACAAGACAACATAAGTATGAGCTTATAACATGTATGAGCTTTTAGATGAAGAAGAGGTACAAAGTTGGTCAATAGAAAATACTTTTTTTCACCTTAAGAAAGATAAACACTAAAACTTGATATTTGGTGTAAAAGCAAATTATTAACCATACCATACAAAATATTACCCAAACCATACAAAAATTTTTTGCTTGAGGGGTCTGATCTTTTTGCCAACCTTGATATTGAGTTTAAAGACATACTATTTATCATATTCAAACCAATTACACACAATATGCAATAAAGAATAAAAATAATGACACAAAAAACTAATTTATGGTGTTAATTAAATAATCACTTCTTCCAAAAACTGTTGTTTTAAATCGAACACTAATAAAGCAGACCAGAAAAAGTTGAAAATCTTAAATCTGCAAATTGACTTGCCGAAAACGAAACCCTTAGTTGATGTTGCAGCACTTCTTGCATATTCTACCAAATTGTCAGTCTATGTAGCAGCACTCCTCGCATGTTTACCTATTTGTCAGTCGATATAGCAGCACTCCTTGCATGTTCTACCTATTTATCAGTTGATGTAGTGGCACTCCCTGCATGTTTTACTTATTTAGTCAGTCAACATACTGCTTGCATGTTCTCCCTATTTAAGTTAATCAATGTACTTGCACTCCTGTCAATAAAACAAAAATAAAATAAATAAAAAGTCAATATTTAAAAACAGTATAAAATGATAAAAACACAAAAACATCATTAATTCAAAAAAATTATTATCATAAATCATAATTGCGGTTTTTAAAAAAACAATAAATTTAAATGTATTTCCATATTTATTTAAGTGTTTTAACGATGAAGCCACATTTAAATGATGAATTGTTGATGATCACTTAAATGTTAAAAAAAAAGATAGAAAGAGACTTTTTTTTTGTTGCCATAAAGACTCATTTAACTTCTATGCAGATATATATATATATATATATATATATATATTATATATATATATATATATATATATATATAATTTTATTAAATTTATAATTGAATTTTATTCTTAAAACAACTTTTATTTATGGTAATAAATTTTTTTATTTTCTTTTTTAAACTTGAATTTTTATTAAACTTTTATTTTACTCTGTATGGATCCTCTGAAATGTGCATGGATCTTCTGAAAGTATGTGCATGGATACTCTGAAAGTTTCCAGTTGATACTCATTAATAACGAGATATCTGACTATGATTTTCAAAGTCAGATAGAAGTATGATTTTCATTTTGTTTCATCCATTTTTATCCAAAAAAAAGATAAATTTATGCCCAAAACCAAAATTCATTTTAAGTCAAAGACTACTTTTAGAAAATCATCGGAGCTTCTTAAATAACTGATTTTACAAAAAATTGGTTAGAAAAAATCATTTTGAGGTAACGTTGGATGTCAAAAAACATTTACAATTTTTTTAATATATATATAAGCTTTATACAAATAAGCTTTAATAAACAAATTTAATTACCTTTCATTGAAGAAACCTTGCCATGTTTGTCAGTAGATTCTACTCTTTTACTATGTCTTCGTTTTGGTGGTAATGGCGGTGGTACTTTAGGTGGCAAAGGAGGGGGTGTTTCTTCTTTTTCAAGTAAGATATTCTTCAAGTAAGGATTTGGTAAATGATGAGATGTTTGAAAAAAGAATGCATTTGATGTCATTGAAGAAATCAAATTTGAAGAACGCTTAGTATCATTTACTAAAAAACAACAAAAGGAAAATAAATAATATATAATAATAGATATAAGAAAAAAATATAAGAAAATATATTCAAAAAGCTATAAATCTTTCTTTTAAAGTATTATTTATAAAATTATCATTTTAAAAAATAATTTTATGTTTTCTATATTAGTAAATATTTATATAACATTAAATATTTGTATATATCACGTTTATATAATTATACTTAACTTTTTAACTTCAAACCTCATAAAACCTAGACTCAACACCTGTTTTAATAATAAAGTTTTTTTAATACTAATTTTATGATTGACTTATTTACACTACTGATTATAATTGACTTTTTAAAAGAGATTTTGTAATCGGTATTAGAGCTAAGCCCTAAATAAATCTTGAATTAAAGTCAGATTTTAAATAACTTAAGTCCCCTTCATTAACTTATAATATCATTAAAAATTTTTTTTTTCTCTTATTAATGCGGAAGTGGTGTAGTGGTAAGAGGGCTTGCTTTGTAAGCGAGAGGTTCAGAGTTCGACTCCACGATGTCCCTGGAAGTACCGCACTTAACTTAACTTAATTTCTCTGCGCAGCGGCCTTGCTTGTCAAGGTTCGTGTTTCGGAGTTAAAGAGTTGAGAGAGGGTTGTACCATGATTTACAACAAAAATAAATAAAAAAAAAAATGAGTAGCCTCCTCGACTGTAGTGACCCCCTCGGGCCTTGGGGAGGTGGATAATTAAAAAAAAAAAAAAAAAAAAATCTATCGATTGGTTATAAACATCTTTAATTTAATCTAATTTTCTTTTTTTTTTAATTTTACATTACTATGCATAGTGAGTTCAATTTTATGTCTTTAGGCAGACAAACTATTGAATATACTCATTAGGGTGCATTGACAAACAACAATTTTTTAAATATTGCATTTTAACACCTCAAAATGTATTTTATATAATAACAATTAAAAATATTTTTGAACAAAAAATAATTTTAGAGTTGCCCCTCAGACATTTAAACATTTACAAGGTCCTCAATATTTTGAAAAAAAGTTCTTTAAAAGTAGGTCAACCTGGTACTCAAATTATAAAAAAACCTGGCACTCAAATTATATAAAAACCTTGAAAATAATATTTGCTTTATAAAAAAACATATTGAAATAATAAAAAAATATTGAAAAATTTGTAAAAATTTTTAATTTTTGTCACTTAAATTAAAAAAAATATTTGTAATCCAATAAAATCAAAAACGAAAATTTTTCTGTAAAACCATTGTTATTGTCCAAACTTTTATAAATTTTTTATCATTTTAGTACCTAGTTAATCTATTTTTGAAATATTTTTTTTTCAAAATATTAGTGACCCTGTAACTGTTTAAAGATCTTCGGTGCAATTCAAAAAAGATATTTTTTGTTCCCTGTGTTATCTTCTTAGATAGAATACATTAAACATTATAGAAATTGCCATAAAGGATTTACAATTGTAGATGTTGGTGCTGCTATCTTGATTGATTTATACAAAAAGATTTAAATGAAATAATTTCTTACCATAGAACACATTTAACATTTACATTGCTGTAATTAAATGGTGGATCATTTAATTAAATGAACTCGAAACATATTTAACTAGAATTTGTGACCATAAATTAGTTACTATTAAATTCATGCTACAAAAGCCACGTTTACATTCAGCAAATCTGCAAGCAATAATTCTATGGTAAGAAATTATTTCATTTAAATCTTTTTGTATAAATCAACCATTTCAGAGTTACTGCTAAGATCTTTAAACATTTAAAAATTTACCAATATTTTGAAAAAAAAAGTTCTTTAAAAGTAGGTCAACCTGGTACTCAAATTATATTAAAACCTTGAAAATAATATTTTCTTTATAAAAAAACATATTGAAATAATAAAAACATATAGAAAAATTTTTCAAAAACAATAATTTTTCTAAAAAACCATTATTTTTGTCCAAATTTTTATATAATTTGTTTCATTTGAGTACCAAGCTGACCTATTTTTAAAGAATTTTTTTCAAAATATTAGCAACCCTGTGTAGAAATAGTGACATTATTCATTTCTTGTTTTTATATTGTTTTTATATTGTTCTATATTGTTGTTGTTTAAACTTATTGTTATTTCATTTAGAAACTAACATTGTTTAAGATATAATTATAATTGAGAACAATGACTAACTTTTGTTTATGTTAGTTTCTTATGCATTCTATGAAATTTTAAAGAAACACTGGTATTTCAAAGATAAAAACTTCTTATCAGTGGTTGAAATTGTAATTCACTTACATATTCGTTTGAAGTTGTTAATGTACACACAAAAGGTAGGATTTTGCTAACCTTTTTCTTTCCTACATTATGTCCACAATAAGCTTACCTTGCCAGGCCCCAGGATGCAATGTCGTCATTGAAGGTCCCAGCGAAGCAATTGCAATTGCATTATTCAACAGTCACCAGCTTCACCATCCTCCAAACTCGATTGACACTCATTCAGCCTTCTCAAAACACAAGGCACCTAAAATGGATCGCCCCCACATCGGTCAGGATATCTCAGAAGAAGAGTGGGCAAACTTTATTAGTCGCTGGACATTGTTTAAGAGATGTACAGACATCAGACAAGAAGAGATGACAGCACAGCTGTTTCAGTGCTGTGAGGACGACCTTGGAAATCAACTCCTAAAAGAAAATCCCATGATAATTAATGAAAACGATGAGGCATTTCTAAAAGCAATGAAAAAACTGGCCGTTATCCCAGTAGCCACTTGCGTCAGAAGAGCAGAACTCCTTCAAATGAGACAGGGACACAACGAAAGTATTCGGTCATTCTATGCAAAACTGAAAGGCAAGGCTGCTACTTGCAACTACACTGTTCAATGCCACTGCCACCCACAAACAACTGTTGATTTTACCGATGTTATCATACGAGACATTGTTGTTGCTGGGCTATCAGATACTGACATCCGCAAAGACGTACTTGGATGGGTCTCCCTTGACACAGCCTCCGTCACAGATATCATTGCTTTTATAGAGGGTAAAGAAATGGCACGAAATGCACTAGGCTGTAGTTCAACAACAGCAAGTGTATCAACTTTCAGGAAACAAAACAAGAGCAATACACAGAGTAGTAAAGGGACCAATATAACAGCCAAATGTCCAGATTGCTCAGAATCTTACAGTTTATTTACAGAAACATCCAGAGGATGGAACAAAAAACCCCACAAGCTGTGTCTAGACTGTTGGAAGAGGCTCAGATCTCGCACTTCTAAAATTAACAACAGAATCATCCCAAATGATAAGAAATCGAATGCAACCAAAGATGCTGAGGCAGGCGGACTTGTGTTAAAGTTAAGTGCAATTGAGCATTCAAATAAAAAAAATTAGATCACAAATGAAGACCAATGTGAAACGACCATGCACAGGAATAAACCATCACATATTTACCCATGATGGATGGGCCACAGCTCAATTGCTTGTTCATCCTACAATTCAGCTGCGTGTGACTACTAACAAATCAGACTATGTCGCATTTGGTATTCCATTTCCTCCCATTATACCAAAATATATACAAGTTATTACAGATACCGGTGCACAGTCCTGCTTATGGTCTAGGAAAGGGTTTGTCAGTGCAGGCTTTAATGCAAACAATTTAATACCTGTGAAACATAGCATGTCGGCCGCAAATAAAACCCAATTTCGTATAGATGGTGCAATTCTTTTACGTCTCGAAGGACGACAATCTAATGGACACAAAGTTGAATGTGCAGTAATGGTTTATATAAGTCCAGACGCAAACGGATTCTACCTATCTAAAGAAGCAATGACCCAACTGGGTATCATCTCTAAGGACTTTCCAGAGATAGGCAGTGCCCTCCACGGAGCTACTAACTCAGGCCCTATAACTATAGGGACCAAAACATCCAGTGAAAATAATAGCTCACATGTGTGCAATTGCCCCAAAAGAAGTCTCCCAGCAGGTGCACCCACCAAACTTCCATTTGTCTGCTGTCCTGAAAACAACGAACGGATGAAAGCGTGGCTCCTTGAAAGATACTCTGCTTCATTATTCAACACATGTCCACACCAGATTTTACCTGATATGGAGGGACCTCCAATAAGTATTTTAATTCAAGAAAATGCCAAACCAGTTGCAGCATTTACTCCAGCCACCATACCAATCCATTTGCAAGACCAAGTGGAAAAGGATTTAATTCGTGATGAAACTCTTGGAGTCATTGAAAAGGTACCTCTAGGAGAACCTACAACATGGTGTCATAGAATGGTTATCACACGTAAGCATGACGGTGGGCCTCGTCGCACTGTTGATCTATCTCCTTTAAACAAGTACTGCTACAGAGAAACTCATGCAATGAAATCGCCTTTCCAACTAGCTCGTTCAGTCCCAAGAAATTCATGGAAAACTGTAACCGACGCATGGAATGGTTATCATAGCATCCCGATACGGGTTGAAGACAGGAATCTTACCACCTTCATTACTCCTTTTGGGCGCTACAGATACATCCGAGCTCCTCAAGGTTTTGTATCTAGTGGGGATGGCTACAACAGACGTTTCGACGAAATTTTAGCAGACTTTATTGGCAAACAAAGATGTGTAGATGACACCATCCACTATGATGACGACCTAGTCAAACATTGGTGGCGGACAATCGAATTTTTTGAGCTTGTTGGCAAAGCTGGGATCATTTTGAACCCAAAAAATTCCAATTTGCTAAAAGAATAGTGGATTTTGCAGGTTTCAGAATATCTGAAAATGGAGTTGAACCACTACCTAAATATATCGATGCCATTAGATCATTTCCAACACCATCCTCAATAACAGACATCCGATCTTGGTTCGGCTTAGTGACCCAAGTATCACATTACGCTCAACTTCGAGAAACTATGGCCCCATTCAGAGTTCTGCTTAGCCCTAAATCAAAATTTTATTGGTCGGACGAACTCAACACTTTATTCAACGTGTCAAAGGAAAAAATTATCAATGCAATTAAAGATGGAGTCCAAATATTTGACATTACCAAGAAGACCTGTTTAAGATGCGACTGGTCAAAATTGGGGATAGGATATTACCTAAGCCAAAAACATTGTGAATGTAAATCGGACTCCCCAAATTGCTGTATAGACGGATGGAAAATAACCCTAGCAGGGTCCAGATTCCTGTCATCTGCTGAACAACGATATGCACCAGTTGAGGGCGAAATGCTAGCAGTGGCATGGAGCCTAGAGCAGACTAAATATTTCACACAAGGTTGTGATAACCTTATGGTAGTAACTGATCATAAACCACTTGTCAAATTATTAGGAGATAGGACCTTAGATGAAATTGCTAACACACGACTTTTCCGACTAAAACAGAGAACTTTGCCATGGAAATTTACCATCCAACATCAACCAGGAAAAACAAACCTGGCAGCAGATGCTACTTCTCGTTACCCTGCAGAGAACACAAAGGAATCTGATAATTCAGCCACTTGCAATCAAAATACTGATTTTGACAACACAGAATCACTAATAATAGCCTCGATACGAAACGACATAGATAAAATGATTGCAGTAACATGGGATAGTGTCAAAGCAGAGACAGAAAAGGATACCGATTTTAAAGCATTAATGTTAGCAATAGAAAACGGGTTTCCAAAAAATAAGAACAACTTCATACCAAATCTTTTACCGTTCTGGGAATACCGCAATGACTTGATGGTGTCCGACGGGGTTATAATATACAATGACAGAATTGTAATCCCACCTACTCTACGGAAAGAGATATTGGACGTACTACACTCAGCCCACCAAGGAGTATCGGGAATGACAGCCAGAGCTCAAGCCACTGTTTTCTGGCCAGGTATCACTCACAGCATACAAAGTAAGCGCGATAACTGTTGCAGCTGTAATCGAAATGCACCTTCTAATGCACGATTACCACCCATCCGACCTCACATCCCTGTGACACCATTTGAATGCATATTTGCTGACTATTTTGAATTCCGTGGCTGGGATTATCTGGTCATTGGACTTTCTGGATGGACCGAAGCCTACAGAATAAAATCAGGAACATCAGAAATGGGTGCAAAAGGTCTTATCACATGCTTACGTAAACTATTTACAACATTTGGAGTCCCAGAAGAAATTTCAACCGACGGTGGCCCTCAATTCACCTCTGGAGAAACAAAAGAATTTCTACAACAATGGGGCATAACTCATCGCATTTCATCAGCCCACCACCCACAATCTAATGGAAGAGCGGAGCTTGCAGTTAAGTCAACAAAACGCCTCCTCGAAAATAATGTGGGACCAAATGGTGATCTCAATAATAACGCTTTTGTAAGGGCAATGCTTACAATAAGAAACACACCAGACCCTACTTGTCAGTTATCCCCCGCTCAAGTATTATTTGGCCATCCCATTCACGACGCCATGCCCAGGATAAAATCCAGAATACCTATGTTTAATAACGACCAATTCTTGAAAACGTGGAGACATGCATGGTCTGCAAAAGAAGAAGCATTACGAACAAGATATGCAAAGACCCTTGAATCACTTCAAGAACACACACGTTTTCTCACACCACTACATGAAGGAGACAGTGTCTTCATACAAAATCAAGTAGGGAACCACCCTAAAAAATGGGATCGTAGTGGAAAAGTTGTTGAATGTAAGGAAAATGACCAATACATCATTAAGGTTGAAGGAACAGGTCGACTAACATTAAGAAATAGAAAATATTTGCGCAAATTCCTCAACCCACTAAAGTCATACGAAACCGAAGTTGCATTGACTACACCACCAAGAACAAGCTCTAGTCACTATAACTCTGCCGATTTGCCAACACCATTTACAGAGTATGTCCCAGAAAGTAGCAACAAAGTCATACCATCCCAACCGGAACTAGCACCATCTACAGTATTGCTACCGTCTTCTACATTAGCACCAGCAGTACCTCCACTACCTCTACCAACAACTCCAGTACCCTTACCGTTGATGCCAGCATCTTTATCAACAAGCTCGCCGCATCTAGCGATGCCACCTTTATTAAATACTGAAATCGTAGGAGATCAACCATTGAAACGTTCATCCAGGCTACGTATCCCCAAAAAATTCTACCAACCAGAAACCGGGAAATCTTTGACATTAAATGACTTTAAGAAATGAACCCAGAAATTATGTTTATATTCATTGACACTTAAAAACATGGAAGGGGATGTAGAAATAGTGACATTATTCATTTCTTGTTTTTATATTGTTTTTATATTGTTCTATATTGTTGTTGTTTAAACTTATTGTTATTTCATTTAGAAACTAACATTGTTTAAGATATAATTATAATTGAGAACAACGACTAACTTTTGTTTACCCTGTAATTGCTCAAAGATCTTGGGGGCAACTCAAAAAAAAAATTATTTATTCTTAATGTTATCTTGTTAAATATATTTAGAGGTTGTTTATTAACCCACCAAATACTAATCTTAATGCCATTTAGTTTATAAAATAAGATAGTAATAAAACTGCATACAAAATTCATATGTAGCATAAACATCGCGAGGGCCACCAAGAGCTTTCACAATGCCATAAAAAATGCATGCTTATAGAGGCACAAAAACATTTGTGGCTCTATAAGCATGCATATTTTAAAACTAAAAGGATGTACAATTATACCAGTTAATGACAGTGTTTTTATTTGTAATAGTGTACTTTACATATTTTCATGAACTGTATCTGGATTAAATAACACTTATGCAACACATTTAACATTTACATTAAACAGATTCTTTGAAATTAATATTGCTAACACTTTTTTACTAGCAAGCATTATTACTGTTATGTCATCTTACAACAGCGATGTATCCGATTCATTTTCATCATTTATGTCCAATAGATGCTCTTGTTCTATTAACCTACAATTTTTTAAACAACAAATTTTTTAAGTTGGAATTGTGTTAAAAAAGTCAAATTAGTATGACATCGTGTTAAAAAATTCAAATAAATATATAAAATCAAATATGGATTGGAAAATAGACTATAAACTATTTGAGTATATCTGCTTGAGAAAGCCTCAAGTGTTTCTAGAAATGAAAAATTATGACTCTTTTCAAACTATTAAAAAGCAAAATATTTTCCATAAAGTTGTCTTCTTTTTCACAAGCCTAAATTTGTATTGGTTCACAATACTTCAACCAGATGAAAGAGAATCTTAAAGAAAAATTTTTTACAGTCTCAAATCTTAATTGAATTTGTTGAATGACAGAGTGCAACTCTAAAGATATTCAATAAGTACCGGAATGCATTAGGTTGGATGAATAAATAAGGTAATAATAAAGAGATAACAATAACACTGATACACAAGATGACAATAATGTTGAGAAGTGATGACAATAAGTAGAGAAGATAGAATAAGAAAAGATGACAATAAGTAGAGAAGACATGGAAAGGTAAATGTTACACAAATTTTTAAATTGATAAACTGATATATAAAATTATTTATCTTTAATAAAGACTATAAAACATACATTTTGTTTGAAACATTTTGTAAAAATATGGTTAAAGAAAATTACAGTATGCATATATAAATAGATTGCACTTTATAAGCATTTATAAATTAAACATAAAAATTGCCATAAAGGATTTACAATTGTAGATGTTGGTGCAGCTATCATGGTTGAAGAATTGTAGATGTTAGTGCTGCTATCATGGTTAAAGAATTGTAGATGTTGGTGCAGCTATCTTGGTTGAAGAATTGTAGATGTTGGTGCTGCTATCATGGTTGAAGAATCATCAGGCAAACAATGTGATAGCAACCAACTTTTGACATAATCTTCAGACTTAAAAAATTAAGTGGTCGATCATTTAATTAAATAAACAATAAACAAAAAACATGTTCTACTTGAATTCATGACTATATAATAGTTGCTATTAAATTCATGCTGCTAAAGTCAGGTTCACATTCAGCAAAATATTCAAGAAATAATTCTATAGTAAAAAATTATTTCATTTAAATCTTTTTGTCGACCACCGTTAGCTCAACCAACGACCACCATCGACCATCGTTGGTTATGTAATCTCTGAAAGCATTAATACATTTTTGGAATGCTATTTTAATATACTTGCAAAGCGACTGATAAATTTAAAATACTCGCAACTGATAAATTTGATTGATGAATTTAAAACATTTGCACAACTGATAAATTTAAAGTATTTGCAAAGCGACTGAATTTCCTCTTCCCCATATTGAAAATTTATAAGAAATGGCTATTCACTTGGTTCCAATATTCTTAACTCATTAATAATAGATGAAATTAAAATACCTTGCTTTTCTTCGGTTCTGTTTGTGCTATTTCAAAATATTATTCAACTGTATTGAAGATCTTTTAATTTTTCTAAATATAAAATTGTGCAGCAAATCCATTTATCTGCTTGTACTATAGTCCTGTCTTATTTTTGCAATGTTTCGGAAATTGTGAATATTTCACATAAAACATACATAAATGCCAAATTAGTTACAAACTGCTTAGATGTAATTTCGTTACTCAATCCGATAAACATACCTTGCTCTAATTTGAATCGCATATTACTTTTGTTAACATTTTCAAAATGATTGCACAATAACGCAAAGTTCTGCTATACAGCGGCTACAGTCTTAAAAGAACTGGCAACCCAACAAGCATTAAATATCCATCCAATTTTTTAAATTTTATTTCCAATAATAGAAGCGTATTCTTCTATTTCTCTTTGGTTTTTAGCTGATTGACTATAAACAGAATAAAGTTTATCCATAAGCGTTTGAAAAAATAACTATTTTTAATTACTTATGTAATCGCATTTCCTATTGACAACTATAAACAATGGTTTAAACAGTGTCAAATAATTAAATTAGGAAATTTTTCTTACAACTATATTCCCACGCTAAATTTTTTCCCAAGTATAACAATTGCTCCATCAGTTGTAAAAGAAAATAAGTGCTGTTTTAAATCATCAGTAAACCCATGTTTTTTAAGACACTGCAACAGAGATTGTGTTATAGTAGTTGTGGTTTGATCAGATAGTTCAATTATATCTAGAAATATATAATGAGGATTCTCTGATATATTTGTTTTGCATTTAAAAAATATTATTAAAATTGATTTTTTGCTTAATGTTGCTATAAAATAATTTGCAAATATGCTATAAAATTTAATTTTTTGAATTGATTTTTTAAATTTAAAAATAGTAGTAAGTACATTAAGGTTGTTAATTATATTAAAAACTTAATTTATAATATATATATCTAATTTATACTTATTTTTCAAATAATATTTTTGTATAAAGTAACGAAATGCAATCCCGAATAACTATAAAGCACCAGAACAACGCTCCTGTGCATTTCAGCACCAAAACACAACTGCTTCTGACCACTACCAGTGTTCAAAATTTATAAGTAGTTAAAAGTAACCAAAATTTTTTAATTTTTGTGTTACAACTTTTTTTTTTTCAGTATTTAAACACTTATTGCATGTTTTTTATTACATAAAAACATTGTTTGATGAAGACTTAAGCAGTCTTTGAAAAAAAATTGATTAGTGTAATCTTTAGTACAACTTTCTTTGGCATTTTAAGCTAGCAAATGTAAAGATAATGAATTTCTTTTATCTTTTAGTGCCCCTATGTCAGGGCACGGGGCATGAATGTCCCGTTTGCCTCTCCCTTTCAGTGGCCCTGTCTCTCCCATTAAACTTCATCAATTTTAAATGTAGTAAAAAGATGGCTGAAAAGTACTAATTTCAGTAGCAGACAAACATTTCTTAGAATTTTGCCACAGTGACATTATTTTTTTCAAATTAATCGCACACAACTGTACCTAGCAAACAATAATAGGGTGTATCTGTCTAAACATGGATGGGTGTGATCAGTATATTTTGATTACAAAAATCATTCTTATTTACATTTGAAACAAAAAACAAATTCTATTAGATTTTATTTTTTTTTATTTTTAAAAAAATTTTCAAAATCATTTTACTCTTATTAGTACCACTTGTAAAAAAAAAAATTAAAAATAACAAGTAAAAATAAATACTTTTAAGAATTATTTTTACTTGTAGCTAATATTATTACTTGTAGCTAATATTATTACTTATAACAATTATTGTTTTTTTATAACAATTATTATTATTTGTAACAATTATAATTAATTGCAATCTGTTTAAAGTAGAATATAAATATATTTTATGAATTTCATCATCTTATTTTTTTATATTTATTTTCATTATGAAAAAATGTCCATTTTTATTTCTAATAACAATTTACTTTTATTTCATTTTTTAAAATCTTTTTTATGAGGTGTGTTAAGCGCTGCTACAATAATGGATAAATTAAAAATGTAATTAATAATGATAATCTAATATTAATGCTTTATGAGTTTTGATGAAAAATATTTTGTCAGTTTCCTTCATTTACCTTTCCTTCCCAACTTTTATTTTATCCCACCATTAAAAAAAAAGCACACCTAGATCAAGAAGGTAATTTTAAGTATGCTGTATTTATTTTAACACAAAAACGAAAAAATAGTATAACTTTTTTTTGTCAATATTTGATTTGAAATGAAATGTTAATCAATTTGATTTGAAATGAAATATAAAATTTTTACTAAGAGTCTATAAAACAATTAATAAAACAATTTAAAACAGAGTCTTACTAATATTATTGATAGCAATAAAATTTACAACTATAAGTCGTAAAAAAAGATGTACATAATATTAATTTGAAGTATTTAAAATTTAAAACTATATTTGAAGCAACATAAGTTATAAATATAAACAAAAGATTTCTTTTTTCTTTCCTCTAAAACTTCTTATTATGAAACATTTCTGAGGCTCTGGTAATAAAAATATCTTAATTTAGAATGCTCACTTGAGCATTCTAACTTAAATTTCTTTTGTACAAACTTATATAAACAAGTTGATTGGTTGTAATTCATATTTTAAAGATTGCAGCTAGAGATTTTTTAAACACATAAACAAAAAGAGAGTAAAACATCTTTTCTGAAATACTTTACATATATCATGTATTCTTAACAACTAAACTAACACACTATTTTACACAATGTTTCAAAGCTAGATAAAAAAATGAAACCATGACAACGCATATAAAAAATTAACAAACTTAAATTTGTAAACAAATTTTTTTTTTACTATTTACTAAATCTTCAGAAAAGTCAATAAGATCTCCAACTACTGCCATCTCTCCAACTACTGCCTACTGTCGTTTGGTAATGATGGTATTATTAGTTTCCTATAAAAATAAGATATTATTTAAACTTACATTACATATATATTACAAATATAAAACCACACTCACCTCTACCTATATATATATATATTAGGCCACTGTCATGTATCAGATAGATCTTGGCTTAGCATGGGATTTATGTATTTTATATATAGAAATTATTCGCCACAAAAAAAAAAAAGCGCAAATTCTCATAACATTTAAGAATAAAACTACACTTTTCAGACGGTAAACAGTTTTTAATAAAGCAATTTACAAAAAAACTACAAAGCTCTAGGGTGAATAAAAAACTATTTACCAAGTTAATATGTAAATTAATTAGTTTTTATTTGGATTTGCATGAAATATCAATTTAAAAATAAATTAGTTTACTAGTTATCTTGATAAAATTTTATTTTTACCGTACAGCTGTTTTGTATAAAATTACATACTCATTACATACTAAATTACACACTGGATATATAACTTTATTAATTACATTTAATTATGTTAATTATGTCAAATAGTGGCACATCATGACAAGTGGAGACCTTTAGCGTCTAAGGCCCTAAGCCTAAAAGTTACTTTCTGTTTATCTTATAAATTTTATTTTTAAAATGTAATACAAGTATTATCAAACAATATCAAACTATATAACATGACTCCAAAAAAAATTTTTTTGGAGCTACTCTTAAGGAGGCACAGGCAAAAACCTATGAAAAGAGTTAAGAAGATCAGGCATTCATCATCCTAGGCAGGAAACAATGCAACACAGGTTTCCATTTACACTAGCCTAATAGATGAAGAAGGGGCTTGAGGCTGGTTAGCAGAATTATTCTGCTTACCCCTTATCTCTTTGCCTAGGAGGTTTTTTACAGGACTGTAGCTAGACACAGTTAACATCTGCCCAAGATAAATATTTTTCGAGACATTAACTCTAGCCTTTACTCAATGAAGAAATCTAAGGTAGGGGATTTTTAAATCGAAGTTTATTTCTCCTAGCTTTTGCAGGAAAAATGGTACCAGCTATGGAGCACACTTTTCTGGAAGGATTGAACGTAAAATGGGTATTGGATCAATTGACAAAGAAGTTACAGCAAAACTGCAGAATACCCAAAGCAAACAGAGCCCAAACCTTAATGATGCAGTGCCACTAGATTCTATTATTTCTGCCATACTCAGTACTTTAAAACAGCCTACTATAGTTGTAAACACTCCATCATCATTATCATCTTCAAATCAAATACATTTGCCTCTCCCATTATTAGTCTGCGACCGCCATGGACTCTCAGACAGATCTGCTGCAGCTTTGGCATCAGCTGTACTTGAAGATATTGCCATTATTTCAAATGATGACAAAAAATATGTTATTGACTGGAGCAAGATAAGATGTGAATGCATGAAAGCTAGGGATAACCTGAAAGTTAGTGAAGTCAAAGTAGAGGCGTTGTACTTAAATGGCAAAAAAGAGAAAAACCCTTAAATTTTTTGAAAGAAAACCATAGTAACGGAATAGCACATTTCATTGATTCAGGAACCTTAAGAGGGCTTTTTGGGACACTGCACTCTTCTTAACGGAACAGCTGAAGCTATAAAATCTCAAATTCTAAGACATGTCAGCGTGATTATTTTTTCTTTGCCTATCCCATAAACAAACAGATAAGTGGAAACTTACCTTTATGCAATCATGTAGTAAAACCAATAACAGCGATTTTATTTCAAGTTAAACTCAATTAATAAATCAGAACTTTTTTGTTATTTTTCTATTAGTATTTAATAGCAAATAATTTTCTATAATTTTGAGACTTGTTATTAAATTTTAATTTGTGATTTAGTAAACTTTATTAGGAGAATGGAATTTTTTAAATTAGAAATTTTAAATTAATGAGCATTTGGGGATACTGTGATTGACGGGACTCCGCAGGGCTAGTTTACGCCCTGCTTTATTATGTAAATTTTTTTTTAATACTGTGTCAGAAAAAAATATTTCTGAAATCAAAATGCGCTATCAATATACTAAAATTGTAATAAAAATTAATAATTTTATACTGGTCTCAAAAAAATAATTCTTTAATTGTTTTTTGTCACTGGAAACTACTAATTGTTTTTTTCTTAAAGGAAGTTGTTTAATTCATATCATAACATTTATTTCTTAATCCAAAAATATGTATTTTTGATAGTTAAAGGGATCCCAAACCTCTGAGACATGTTGTGTTAATATTAAAGAGAATGATAATAAAAAAATGTTTGGGGTAAATTTTTTGATTAAAACAAAAGAATAAATGCAAACCAAGAAAAACTAACTTTTTTATTTTAGATTAAGCATGCCTAATCCTTTTGTTGTAGGCCAAAAAGTCAGCATAACATTTGCCGCAATCTACAGCCTACTTTGTCCGATACAGGCAAATGTTTATATTTTGTGTGTGCGTGTGTTTATATATATATATATATATATATATATATATATATATATATATATATATATATATATATATATATATATATATATATATATATATATATATATACACACACAAACAAGCAAGGACAATTCTAGACCGCTTTCAATAGCCCCGAATGTATTTGGGTGCCATCTAAAACAAAAATTGAGGACTTTTTTTTTTCTTTCCTAGAATAGGCCCTGACAAGCATACATATATAAACGCATAGATACACCCATGCATACATATATAAATGCATAAATACACACTGATGTCATACAGAAATAGGTAGTTATGGGGTTACATTGACTGAATTAATCGGAATCAGTATCGACGTCGGCCTCTTTTACCAATTTTCCAACCATTGGCATTTTTATATTTCTGTTGTACATTATTATAATAATAAAACAATAAATAAACTAAACTTTATGCATCACTTCGAATTTTTTGAATAAACTTTTATTTTTATTTTGTTTACAGCCAAAAGCTTTAAAAGTAGCCTATTTAAGCATTATTATCTATATTTTTAAAATTCTTTTTAACTCCCAACAAAGCTGCAAGCAACCACTATCAAGTTGGGAGTTGCTAGAAAAAAAGAGTAGAGTTATAGAGCAAGGTAATGGTTGACAGAAGACTTAAAAAGTTGAAGGTTGTATGAGTCAGGAAAACATAAGATGGGACAGAGTTTAGAAGGGTTGAAGTGCAGGGAAATAAACTAGACAAATGAAAGTTTTTGGAGCATGACAAAACAGATACACTAAAAGAATGAGTCAGGTGAGAATGAGTTTTGATTGATGGAACTAAAGATAAAAGATCCTTTGAGCAGCAACCATGATACTATTTGTAGAAAAGAGAAAGAGATACAATTTTACAACGATGGGAAAGACGCTCAAGTTTAGCAGATAGACCGGGTCCAACTCTGTTTGATAATTATTTAATTCATCGTTATCGGTATTGGCCTTTTCCCATCCATTGGCGTCGGTATCAGCATCGGCCAAAAAAGTGATATCGGTACATCACTAATATATATATATATATATATATATATATATATATATATATATATATATATATATATATATATATATATATATATATATATATATATATATATATATATATATATATATATATATATATATATATATATATATATATAAAAGTAACACCTCAGTTTAATCAACAAATATGTTTCTAATAGTTATTTTGCCTTATCCTCCTACACTTTTCTTAATTTCTTTTTCATATACAGTTTTGCTCATGATAACATTTTTTAAGTTTATTAGCTTTTATTATTTTTCAAAATTTTCTCTTTATTAAAATCATTATATGAATAATAAATTATAGAAACAAACAAAACCTGATTTATGTACTATATGTAATAATATATAATAATACAATATTGATTTCTTTTTTTGTATTCTGTCTGAATGTATTGCACAGAAATTTCTTTTATAGTAAAAAAAGCCTCTTTGTGTTGATTACTTAACTTTATACTCATATCTTGATAAAAAGTCTTTTTTTTTTTTATCTTTATGAACAGTCAGCCAATCTTGAATATCATTTCACTGCAATAGAATGGGGGTTGCAGTAACTTGTAAATTGAAAGGAAAAAAGTTTTTTGTTAAAAATATTGTTGATCCTAGGCTACAGGTGATTTAAAGTGAAGACAAAATTTTTTAAGTTGCACCTGAAGTCATTTTTGGACTTGATAATTTTCTACTGAATTGTATTTTATTAAAAAGTTTCTAATAATTAAGAAACTTACAAAATATAGAATAAAAAAAAAATATATATCTTTTCACTTTCATAAATTGCTAATTTTGTATAGACCCATCAATAATCAACTTGTAGCCTTTTAAACAATTTTTTAGGTTTTTCAAATTGCCATTATGAATAAAAAATGACATTAAGCAGTTCAAAGCTAATGTTTTACAAAAGTGTTAAATTACAACAAATTTTAAGAGAATTTTTAAATTAAATTTTGTTAAAAAAATATAGAGCTTTAAAAAGTATAAACAAAACATGTTTTTGTTCCTGAACTCTATTATTTTAGAATTAATTTCAAATGAACCACAATTAAGCTTATGAACCAATAAAGTTTTATGTTGAAAATTTCAGAGTTTTCTTGTTAATATAAACAAATCATTGATAACTTTTTTAAAAATAAAATACAACACTTATTATCTTGAGAATCTTTTTAGAGATTTTGAAAAAACACTTGACAATGCAATAAAATTTTGTAAAAGGTAATATAATATGACAGTAAACAGTGGATTCTACAATTAACATTTTGTGTGCTGTAGTCAAGATATAAATTATTAGAGCACTTGACATACATGGTAACTTGGCACCTTAAGCAAAATGACAAATTACTACTAATCCACTTGAAATTGTAACAAAAAAGTTGGGGTAATTTGGCAACTTTATTAACAACATCAATTTTTTTTTAATAATATTTTTATAAAGTTTTTAAAACACATTTACAATCAGTTAAAAAAAGCAATTAAACAATGATAAATAAGTAAGAAAAAAAGTTTTATTTATTAAGAATAGAGTTTTAATTCATCTTGAAAATTGAAAAAACAAAAAAAAAAATCAAAATTAGCATTATTGCCGTGAATTGCTGTAACTTGGCAACCTAAGTAATATAACATATAGCTGCCTTATTCCTACTAATCCACTTGAAATCATAACAAAGAGTTCTTTACCTCAACAACTCAGTTCTAAAGTGCTTATAGGGTACACCATATATGTATAACATGGCAAACTTAATACCCTGGTATTTTGCAGTTGCTAATAAAAGCAGCTTTGAGAGCTACTACAGAGTTTAGATCTTACTACCAGCGTGCCTCAGTAACATTAAACTATGTTTAGACCTGTTGAGGGTACAGCTTAGGTGATAAAGTTGCATTGCTTTTAGCAAAGTAGCTCAAGGAAAAACTTAAAATCTAGAAGATGCACTATTTATTATTTAAGACAGGAAACAATGTATGAAAGGTTTACACTTGTGATCAATTAGATAAAAAAACACAAAACGAGTCAAAAGAAATTTTTGCTAGTTTTTTGCAATACTAGCTTTATGAGGATAAACTTGACCAAGATTATCCTCATAAAGCTCAAGAGTATTTGTTTAAAACACTGTCACTGGACTTTACTCAAACAAGAGGTGCAAGGTAGGGGAGGGTATAGTTGCCTGAAAAAGAAACTATAAGAAAAGCTAAGCAACTTCTATAAGGAAGCAGAACATGTTTAATTGAATAACTTGATACTAATGGTAGGATGATCATGGTGTTGATTCTAATCTGACCAAATAAAATATCAATAACTGCATAAAATATCAGTAACTATTTGAAATATAAAATACTTAATAAGGTTCATAGAATCACGATTTAGTATTATGTTACATAAAATTATGTTACAATATATTTAGTATTATGTTACATAATTTATGTATCAGAAACTATATAAACACATACACACAGTATTTGTGTGTGTGTTTAAATAGTTCCTGATATTATTTGGTAATCGTGTGTGTGTGTGTGTGTGTGTGTGTGTGTGTGTGTGTGTGTGTGTGTGTGTGTGTGTGTGTGTGACACAAAATACAATAACTCGTAATAATACCCTTATCCCAAAGAATGGTAAAACGTTTGCTTTTTCAAATTGTCTTATTTGAAAAAATTAACTGAAACTTAATACTAAAACCGAAGTATTTCATATAAATTTAAACAACTTACGCATGGCCACATAATTTTTTGCCATATTTATAAGCTTTACTTGTACTATTTATATCTATTAACACATACAAATAATTAATACCACTTAAAAATAATTATTATAATAATCGAAAAATGTCGATAAATTTCAAAACAATTGTAATTTTAAATTATAAACCGTTGGTATTTGAAAATTATTTTCATTATATGTGTTATAAAGACGGTATCAGTACTACTAAATCGGTAATATACTTAAAAAGTGATGGCGGTGGTAAGAATCCGGTATTATCTTTTGATATTCGAGTGTCAAAATATTGTGGTTTTACACAAAAATTCCGAATATTCCTGAAGCTCCAAATTACTTCGCTGCAGCGGAGTGAGATTTGCAGCGGAGTAGTTTGGATTTTACTTTCTTCAACCCTAGCGCGCTGGGTTAAATAAATGTATGTCGAAAATTTTATTTTGATGGCCTTTGGGTAGAAATCTTTCGTCTTCCTGCCAACAAATGTTCTTCTTGCATAACTTCATGGATCCAGGCTGGCATAGAATCTTTTATTCCCTCTCGACGATTCCAGGTCAAGCCTAACTCTTCTCCATGGTTTTCTTCACATTGGGCTTCTGCAGTTTCCAATCGAAACCGTTACTTCCATAACTATTAGCAAAACAATTCTCCAGAAAACAGACATCTGTTTACTATTGCTTGAAATTATTGTAATAAGGTTTTGTCTAAAGTCAAAGCGCGCTATTCTCAAATCATAAAATCTCGTATTTCATCAAAAAAATTAGGCTCTCGTGACTTCTGGAGAATCTTTAACAGTATCAATAATAAAAGGCAAATTTGTTATTCCACCTCTCTTGTATGGTTCAGACATTGTCTCCTTACCTAAAGACCAAGCTGAATTGTTAGCCAAGAACTTCATCAATATCATCTCTTGATTCCACTAGTTGCGTTCTACCTGATATAACCGTCAAACAGTTTGAAATTCGTATCACTCCAGCTTCTGTATCAAAAGTGATTTCCTGCTTAGACTCTTCTATAATTTGTGGTCTAGAAAACATACCTGTTGTAGTCTTGCAGAAGTGTTCTCTTGAGCTGTCATCTATACTTTTAAAAAGTGCTTATGAGAATCTTGTTTTCCAGCCTGCTGGAAAACGGCATCTGTTGTCCCTATTTTCAAAAATTCTGGAGAGCGATCTGATTCGTCTAACTACCGATCTGATATCGTCTAACTACCCATTAATCTTTTTCCTATCACAAGCAAGGTTTTTGAATCTTTAATTAACAAAGATTTAATCTCTCATAATGAGTATAATAACTTAATTTCTGATCATCAATATGGATTTTGATCTTTTCGTTCTACGACTGATTTGCTAACAGTAACAACCAATAAGTTTCGTTGAGCATTAGATAGAGGTAGAGAGGTTAAGGCTATCTCTCTTGACATTTCTAAAGCTTTTGATATAGATTGACATGTTGGTCTATTCCAAAAGCTTTCTTTTTACGGTATATCTGGTAATATATTTAAGATTATTGAGTCCTTCCTTTCCAATCATCCTATAAAAATTGTCCTCGATGGACAGCACTCTTCTTTATATCCTATAACTTTTGGGGTTCCTCAAGGTTCAAACCTTAGCCATATACTCTTTTTAATTTACATAAATGATCTTCCAGATGTTCTCACACCTAAGGTGGAATTGTTTGCTGATGACACTACCATTTATTCTTGTCATTATAAGAAGCCAACACTCTCTGACTGCTTGGAGAGGAGAAATTGGCTTTCGATGGAGAATTCAATTTGTGAAAAAACAATGCACAAATTTTATAAAAATTATTAAAAGAGAAATGATACGAAGTGCTAGATGTAAATTTCGGCATACGGCACAACAGACGCATTTGAACATATGAAAACTGGTTGAACTACATACATAATAATCTCAACCAACTTTAACCAACTTTAACCTGAATTTCTTGACTGTAGTTAAAAGACAAAAAGTACAGTACAATTATTAAACTTGCTGAAAAATCATAAACTTTACTGCTTGCAGTAAAAACTGGGCTAAAGTGCACTCAAAAAATAACAAGTGATGACTTAAAAATATTGCCTTCCTAACCTGACTTAAATAACTTTTTTATTACACAATTTTAGAAAAAGATAGTTTCCTAACATGAATTAAAAAAAATCTTCCTCACATAACTTAAAAAAAGAGTCTTCTTATCATGTTGGCTCCACTGTAATAAAAATTTTTACTAAAATTTCCGATAGATAGTAAAACAAGTTTCAGGTGGTGTAAAAGTTAAACATACTTATTGTATTGTCGTCCACTAAGATTTTTATTTAAAAAAAAAAAGACTAAAGAATTTATTGTTTCAGATAATGAACCAATTTTGACTTTTGAACATTTAATTTAGACAATCATGATCGATGGGGGAAAAAAACAGAATATTTTCATTTTTATAATGGGATTCACTCAGTTTGTAGTTATAAATCATAAAACATTATTAACTTTTTATATTACTTATTCAGGTGCTCAAAAAAGACCTAACGGACATGTCAAAAAACTAATGGACATGTCAAAAAACTAACGGACATGTCAAAAAACTGACGGACATGTCAAAAAACTAACGGACATGTCAAAAAATAAGGAATAAAAAAATTTAACCATGAAGTACAAGGTTTCTTTCTTAACAATATTGCTTAACAGGTCAGAATTAGCATCGAACTTCTTGGCAAGGCCGTACCGAGCCAACTTTGCGCTTTGGGCAAGCAAGGAAAATGCGCCTTAGCCACCTCCTTCAAAAAAAAAAAAAATTAAAAAAATAATTTATTAATTTCAAAATTTTTTACATTTAGTGTAAAGTACAATTAATCATGAATGTTGCATAAACTTCAGTTCAAGTTCACTTTTCTGGCTTTTTAATTAATTTTGATGACATCATTAGTAAATTTGCCTTTTTTAATTTGAAGCAAATTCACTAATGATGTCAAAATTTAAGGGCGTCGAGCAATTCATGTTTGAATAAAATTATAGCCAGATTAAACAAACGTTCTTGGTCCATAAATGATCTTGTGTTGTTTTTTTATGTAAGAAAATTACGTTGAAAAGGAAAAAGGAAATAAGAAAAGGCAATTAAAAACTGAATTACCAATTGTTTCAAACAAAGAATTCAAAAATATCAAAATAAAAGACGAGTAAAACAAAAAAACATATTATAAAAAAATAAACTTTTAACAAATAAACACTCAAAAACAACATTTAAAAAAAAACAAATAAAAGAAAATTTGAACATCGATTTTTACTAACAAAAAAAGAAAAAGTAAAAGAAAAAGAAAAGAAAAATAGTTAAAAAAAAGAGATAAATTGATAAGTTAATAAGAAGATCAGAAGAGAAGATCAGTTTCTTAAAAGAGTAGACTACTTATTGTTTCTTACATTAGCTCTAATATTGCGGTTCCACTATGGCTTTAAACTGTCAATTGTGTAAAAAATTAATTAGTCAAAATTGCTGCTCATCTCAATGTAATATTTGTTTATTTTCATACAAAATGTGACATGACAACTTCTGTTTCTGATCACTTACCTCAATTTTGTTGTTGTTCCAATTTCAATAAATTATTTATACCACGCAGACACAATTTATATAGCAGGAGTTTTAAAACATTAATAAAGAAAACTTTAAATCTGATTTATCAATTAACTGGGACAATATGTTTCCAAACGTTTATTACTGAAACTACATTGATTTTAGATCGTTACGCCCCACTTTAAAAAATCAGTATAAAAAACTTCAAACGTCGATTCAAACCATGGATTACAAAAGGAATTATAAAATCTATTCAAGTGCGCAATCTTTTCCAAAAAAAAATGTTAAGATCTAAAGATCTTATTAATGAAAAAAAAAAAATTGAAAGTATTTTTAAAAGATATAAATGTATAATAGTTACATTAATTAAACTTAGTAAAAAAAACCATTTAAAATTTTTTTTCTCAGAAAATGTAAAAAATCTTCGCGAACTTTGGAAATGTATTAGCGTCAAATGTTAGCGTCACTTATCATTGTTATATATAAATTCATCATGAATTTATTTGCAGTTTAAAATGCAGGAAAAAAAGAAAACCTAAATAGAAAAATTTAAAGACATAAATTTTATCATAAATTAAAATAAAAATGATAATATCATAAGTTTCATGTCTTCAAACTTTCCTTTTTTTGTTTTCTTATTTTTCTGCATTTTTTATTTTAGTACCTTTAAAATACTTTTTAAATAATTATTAAAGTATTTGTTTGTTGGAATTTATTAGTAATCTTTGCTTGGTACAATCAAATTGTTATTTCAATACTGGTGTTAAAACAGCAACGTTAAAACAAAGGCTTATTGCATTTTCAGTTTTAAAGGGATCTCTAAGTGGGATTTTAAAGGGATCCCTAAGTAACATATGATCTCATATGAAAGTGCATAAAAAAAAAAATGTAAGTTTTTTTTTCTTTTTCACTAAGTTGTAATAATAAATGCAGGCTAACAAAAAGCAATTGCCGAAATCACTAAAAAACAACTCCATTTTGATTTTATTTTTTACCATTGAAACTCAATTGTTAGTAACTAACAATTGAGTTTCAATTGAGTTTGTAACAATTGTAACAATTTAACTAACAACAGTTGTTAAAAATCAAGTTAATACGTCACAACAACTTTAGAATATCAACTTAGATTTTGAAGTAAAAAAAAAGTCGTGATTATATAGTTAAGTTTTAATCAAGATTTTTTAATTAATTTAGCAAAAACAGTATAATAGAATTCGGTTGAAAGACGTCGTTAAAAAAAAATTAATAAGTAATAGTTTTAAATAGTTTCGAACTTATAAAAAAAGTCTTACAGGGCTCAATGCAAGAAACAATAAATTATAAAAAACGTGATATCTAATTTTTTATTAAGTTTTTGACGATGTTTTTTGATTTATTGACAATAATTTCTTAATTTATTAAAATAATTTCATTTATTTGCTTCGTTTTATTTTAAACGCATTTTATGTTATTAAACTGAATAAAACAGCAAAAAAACATCGTCACGAAGTTGTTTTACATTAACACAAGCTATTTATATTTTAAAGACAACTTTTTGTTTTATTGTTGTTTTATAGCTTTTTACAATAACAATTAAATACTCATTAAAAACACGTGTTTTATCGTCGGCGTGATCGTATTAAACAGTTTTCTATGACTAATTATGGTGGTTTAAATATTGCCGTGATGGATCCAGGAATTTTTGGTGGATGGGGATGTTAAAATATTTTTGAATATTTTTATATATATATTTGTACCATGCGTCTCCTAAAAAAAAAGCAAAAATCAAGGTCCTCAATTTCCATGATATTTTCAAGACTTTCAGATTCTAGTGAACACTCTAATTAATGTAAAAAATTTGAATAAATCATCTCCCAACTGTTTGCAAGAAAATGATAGATATATAACTGACCCGACACTAATCTCTGAATCATTTAACACTTTTTGCTCACATGTTGCTCATAAACTCAAATCCAATATTCATTCATCTTACGTTAGCTATACAAAAATATATTAAACATCCAAATTTACATAGTTTATTATTATCTCCAACAAATATTTCTGAAACTTCATCTCTTATATCTAAATTGAATCCAAAAAAATCATTAGGTCCAAACAGCATTCCCACAAATTTTCTAATAAATTTTAACTACGATTTTTCAAATATTCTTTCTAAACTATTTAATACATAATTTAATATCATATATAACTGGAAAATTTCCAGATATTTTGAAATTATCTTGCGTTATTCCAATATATAAAAATGGCTCTAAACTTTCATGCACTAACTACAGACCTATTTCTCTTTTATCTAACATTAGTAAGCTTTTTGAAAAACTTATGTATTCTAGAGTGTACTTTTTTCTAAACTCATTTCATTGTTTAAACAATTTTCAATTTGGTTTTCGATTAAAACATTCTACTTGCCATGGATTAATAAGTATAACCGAAAAAATCAGGAAAGCTCTTGATACTGGTCATTTCGTTTGTGGTGTTTTTATCGATTTACAAAATGCTTTCAATACCGTTGACCATAGTATTTTGATTAATAAGTTAAAACATTATGGAATTCGCGGTTTTGTAAATGACTGGTTTCGATCTTATTATTCAGATCGATAAAAATTTGTAAGTATTAATGGTTTCAATTCAAGTTATAAATCAGTTTTGTGTGGTGTTCCTCAAGGTTTTGTTCTAGGTCTTCTTTTGTTTTTAATCTAGGTTAACGACCAAATCAACTCTGTTCACTTCTCTTCAGTCCATCTGTTTGCTGATGATACAAATCACTTGCACATCAACAAATCATATCATTCTTTAAGTAAAAATGTTAATTCAGATCTTAAAAGTATAGTTCACTAGTTAAATGCTAACCTAATATATCCAACACCGAAAAAACTGAATTAATTTTTTTTCATCTCCAAGAAAAAACAAGTTCTTTAAAAATGTTGAAATCAAAATCAAAATTAATATTAAACGGCTATATCCTTCAAGAGTTGTTAAATATCTTGGTGTATTAATTGATTGTAATTTTTCATGAAACTTTCATACTAATGAACTAAGCAAGAAACTCGAAAAATCTCGAGCTAACGGTATGCTTTCAATAATTCGTCATTACGTCAATAAAGTTACACTTAGGAGTATTTATTATGCATTATTCTCATCTCATCTTAGCTATTGTTGTCAAGTTTGGGGTCAAGTTGGAAACTATCGCATTAACAAGTTGCTATCGTCTCAACGTCAATCTTTCCAACCAATCGTTCCAACCAATTAAATCAGATACATCGAAGTCCTTCAAAAAACTTTTCATTCCAACATTTACAGCGCTAATCTTAATCTTCTTTTTGTTTTTGACTCCTTAATAAAAATATACCATCTCCTATCACATACTTTTTTCAAAGAAAGTAGACTATTAAATTCCTACTCGACTAGAAATATAAACAATGGAAAAATAATGTACCACCTTTTGAAACCCAGAAGTATGGTAAACATTTTATTGTTTATCAGTGCGTCTGTGAATGGAACAGGAGCCTTGCATGCATTTTGATTGAGTACAAAAAAATATATCCTAAAATAAATTTACTCAATCTTAAACAATATCAATTTAATAAAATTCTGAAAAACTTTTTATCCTTATGATTTAAATATAATTTTAATTTTCTTTTCGTAATTACTACAATTATCATCAGCACTTTTTGTTTATTTTTTTATTAGTAAAACTTGCAAATTGATTTCTACAAGTTTTTTTTTATGTATGTTTTATGTACTTTGGTTTGTGTGTTTACGGTCCATGTGTTTCAGTGTGTGTCTTTGGTTATTATTATTTATATTGTATTAAAAATTGGTATCACTCCTTTTACCAGATTTTTGTATGAGTGACACCATCCTAATAAATCATTAACTTTTTATTATATTAATATTAGTTATTTTTATTATTTTATCATTGTAATTATGTAAACATACATATTATTAGTATTACTATAATTTGTATAATTTTTTATTTTATCTTATGTTATTATTATATATTTTTGCTATTATTACTATTATTATTATTATCATTATTATCAAAACTATTGTAAAATGATTTACGGAAAATAAATAGCATGTTGTTTGTTGTTGTTGTTGTTTATGAGCCCAAAATTACTGAAACTTTTTTCAAACGTAGCAAATATGACAACCATACCACGGCGATCTATACTGCAGGCCTTGCTGAATGGGGGCTTATTTTATAAACAGCAAAAGCTAAAAAAATCTGTTTAAAATGTGTGTGTGTGGCGAAATTAAAAACGAATTAAAAACAAAAAATTAAAATTGAATTAAAAGTCTTTCAAATACTAAACTTTCAAGTTAAACGAAAATCTTCGTTATTTACCGAGTTTCGGGTGCGTCGTTTTAAAGTTTATATATATATATATATATATATATATATATATATATATATATATATATATATATATATATAACCAAGTAGCAAACAATATTGGCGCAATATTGGGGCGATAATGTCTACAATATTGGCGCAAATTTATAAACTATATCGCGCCAATATTGCAATGTGAACATTTTGCCAATATTGCACCAATATTGTAAAGTCAATATTGCCCAATATTAGCAATACAATATTACGCCAATACTGTAAAGTCAATATTGGCCAATATTGGCAAAATGTTCGCATTGCAATATTGGCGCGATAATGCTTAAAATATTGCGCCAATATTGTAAATAATATCGCGCCAATAATGGGGATATAATACTGGCCAATACTGGCGTAGTATTGTTTACAATATTATCCTGATATATATAATAACACCCTATAAATAAAATTTCGGACAAATTTTAATTGCATTTATTTTGTAATTTATTTCATGCATGCAAAAAACCTTTATACTTATTTAAAAGAGCATTTTTTAATCTATTTAAATTTAATTTAATTAAGTTAAAAATATTATTTAAGTATTAAAAATAAAATCGTTAAATTAAGGACCTCGAAAAATTGATGGAAATTTTTTTCTAAAAAAATCGAGAAAAAGGTAAAGCGTTTGTTGCTAAGCAGTTTATGGAATGGGGTTTACCCAGATCAACTGCTTACAATAAAATCGTAAAATTGAAGAATGGATCTCTAAAAAAAACAGTTGGAAGTGGTCAAATCGCTAGTGTAGCTACTAAAGAAAATATTCCAAACATTGCTGCATTTTTTGAAAATAAGTCAGGGTGCTTCCAAAAGAAAGTAGCTCAAGTTTTTATCTGTAGTCAAACTCGAATTTCCCAAGTATTAAAAACAATGACTAACATTCGAACTTTCAAAAAAACAAATCCTCTAGATCCTAGCCATCAGTAGAAGAAAGCATGCGTCCTAAATGTCGTAAATTGTACGAAAATTATAAAAACTTGGATTTTGTTATGGATGATGAAAGCTATTTTACCTTAAACAAAAGAAGATTTCGTAATTAAGCGGCTATTATGAATCACGTGATGCAATGTTTTTCTCGGGAGGGCAAAAATGTAAACAAACCAATAATAAACATATAAGAATAAGATAAGAAATACATCAGGTAAATAACAAATAAATAACAAATAAGAAAAATACATCAGGTGTGTAATTTTAAAAATGATATACGTTTACAAAAATAAACACAAATAAAATAAAAGTCGAAAAAAATTTAGTAAAGAATATTTTATTTATACTTTTACCTCAATAAAATAGAAAAAGGTACAAACCAAAAAAATATTCTTATTAAAGCAGTGAGTTTTTGCAAAGAATTTATTTGCTTTCTTATTGTTTAAAAATAATTCTGTAAAATATAACTTTGGTTATTCTCTTAACTTTTAATCTTTTTGTTTGAATATTTATTATCATGTTGTGTTCATTACTAAGTTTTTACTGTTTACTATCTCAGTTAAAAAAAAATTATGGTTAATGATCGCTGTGTAGTTGGTATTTGCAATAACGATAAACGTTATCCAGAGCGGTACGAAATACATAGTAACGTTAAATCTGGAAAATTATGTTTCCACAAATTGCCTGTTGATGGAAAAACAAGAAAATCATGGATTCATACAGTTTCTAAAGGGCGAAAACACTTTGTTATACCTAAACATTTTAAAATCTGCTCTAACCACTTTGTCGATGGCATGGCCACTTATGAAAATCCTAACCCAACACTCTTTTTGACATACACCATGAATGTTCAATGTACTCCGGAAAAAAAACAATCAAGACCTCCTCCAAAAATCAGAATAACATCTATTTTAAAACCTGTTTCTTCAAAAATGATTGAATCTATTAACTCTAACTCGGATACACTTACAGCTGAAGAGTTGTCAGATCTTATAATTGTTTCTTCAGACGAAGAAAGCTTAATATCGTTCGAAATAACTCCATATGTTAGTGGCGATGCAGTTGCGGCAGAATTATTACACCCACCCGCCTCTCCCCAAAAAAAATACACTGTAAATCCAATTTTATCTAAGAATAAAGCAGGCTACAGTGTTAAAAATAATATAGAGCCTACTCTATTATCAACGTATACTGCTTTACAGTTTTGTCATATTACTAGGGACTCAGATGTATCGACTTTTACAGGTTTAAAAAATGCAAAAAAGTTTCAAAGTGTTTTCAATAATGTCAAGCACAAAGCAGCAGTTATAAAATACTGGGATGGGAATAAGAGAACAAATCGATTACGAAAAACTATGTCCAGTGTTGAATCCGTCGAGCAGCTACATTTATCAGAAGATTATACTATTAGCGATAACTTATTTCCTATAAGAAAAAGCGGACCTAAAAGAAAAATCTCACTGGAACAGGAATTTCTTTTAGTTATGATGAAATTACGTTTGGGTCTTTTAATTGAAGATTTAGCTTTCCGCTTTTGTATATCCGCTGGAACAGTTTCCCAAATTATTATTACATGGGTATTATTGTTATTTAAAGAGTTGGACAGCCTAATCTTGTGGCCTAGCCGGAATACAATTCGAGCAACTATGCCAAACTGTTTTAAGCGATTATATCCAAAAGTGAGAACAATTATAGATTGTTCTGAAATATTTTTTGAAACATCAAGTGCTCTTGATGTTCAAGCTTGTTCAAATTTTTAATAGCATTAACTCCGAACGGAGCCATTTCATGTCTCCATTCGGAGACATGAAATGGCTCCATTCGGAGACATGAAAGAGGCTGTCTCCCCTTTATGGTGGACGTGCCTCTGATATTTTTATTGTCAGAAATAGTGGTTTTCTTGATATACTTGAGCCCTATGACCAAGTTATGGCAGATCGTGGCTTTAAAATAAGGACAGACCTTGCATATATACAGTGTACTCTTTGTATACCTCCAAGTGCTGTTAAAGGAATTCAAATGTCAAAAGAAGAAGTTCGAGAAACATCAAACATTGCTAATGTACGTATTTATGTGGAGCAAGCAATAAAAAGGATAAAACATTCCTGTATTTTAAAAATAACACAGCCATTACTATACCTACCTATCATGAATAATATACTACGCGTATGTGCTGCTATATCAAACTTGAGAAAACCATTAGTTTCTAAATAGTTTATTAAACAAATTTAGTTTACTAAATAGTTTTTTTTATTGTATAATATAATGTTCCACTGTCCAAACTTTAGATTATTATTACAACATGAGTTTATATCAACTGGGGTTTGAAAGATGTGTAAAAAATTAGTTTATTTTTTAAACCAAACCAGCCCCGAAAAATCATTTTTTTGAAAATCTTTTGAAAATGCAGAAAGAATTAAAAAAAATGTAAATAAAAACAACATATTTATCTACAACTCTTAATAAAATATCCATTAAAGATTTAAGCTAAACATAAACTAGACATTGAGCACATGCAACAAACCCAGTCTAGATCTGCTATTAACTCATAGTCTTCTTTTTTTAAATTTTGACATGAACAGTGAAACCAAGCGCAACATACTTCACATTGAATACTGCTAAATTCATTAAATTCTTTAACATTGATTTCTGGATTTTTAGAGTATAAATTTATCGCATTTTTCGCAGAATGTTATAGGTTTTATTAGTAATAATGCTGGAGAAACATATGTTTTGAAAAAAATATCTAAATTTATTTTCACCGTATCCCAGAGCTCTTGATCAAATTCGATTACTTCAACATATAAGTCCTTAAGCGTCCAAACAATAAAATATGCTGACTTGCAATTTGTAATTGCCATTTGGGAATTAATCTGTGTGTAATATTTATGACACTTATGTAATGTTATTTGATCATTTTTTATTGTAAAGAAAACACATTTACTAGCTCCTTCTTTGATTGTTTTATTAAAAATTTTAAAAGGACATTTAACTTCTAAACACATTCTACCATGACATTTGCATACCATAAATCCATCTGGGGAGCAAGCAATGTAAGGTCTGTCGTACAAAATAAAGAGACCAATTTTTTCAATTTTTAAATCAGTGTGATTTGATACATGCTCTGCATAAAATTTTTTTATAGCATCTTGCTCATGATCAATTCCCCATTTGATAGAAGCAGTAACAAATGTTTTTTTTATGAGGGTTCTGTGATGTTTGGATGCAGTTATCCTTCCCTTTCTCATTTGAAACTAGGTATTGCTTTTAGCTTGATCTCTTGTGTTATATTCCACGTTTTTAATTGTTTCATGTCTTAAAACCATTTTTTCTAATAATATTTTGCCTAAGGTTGACTCATCAGCGTTAGGATGGTCTAAAAGTATTTCAAATGATAGCTTTTCAAGATCAGGATTACTTACAATATTTTCATCAGATTTTTTAATTTTTGATTTAAATATTACAGCAGAAGGCTCAGATATATGAATGTTGTTTAAAAAAGTTTCAAATGAATGTTCATTAAATTCACGATGACTTTCGATTCTTGGATCGAATTCTTGCAATGCTTTCATCCTTGTGTTTTCCTTATTATTATCATTTTTTTCATTATTTGCAATTTTTTTTCCTAACAACTAGGTCAGTTATTAAGCGCGGTTTTATATCTTTTCTAGAAGACTTATTCCAGACACAAGCTTGTTCTGTGCATGTTGGATTACACCAACCTTTGTTATTCCGTTAACATATTCCATTTTATAAAGGGGGGCAATGACATGATTACAAACTTCAAAAACTCCAGCTATACACGAACACCAAGCAGAAAGAATATCATTATTACAAAAGGCAATCCAAAGCTTTCTTTTTTTGTGAATTTTTTGCGAACCACACACTTCAGAATATGCGAATAAAACATCTTTTTTAAACCTGAAGTGTTTTATTGGGCCTACAAAACCACTATCGAAAATTGAAAACGCTTTTTGGTCCTTATATTTGCCAATATATTCCGAATCAAAATATTTTTTATTAAGAATATATGAAAAAATATTTCCCATTGTTCTACTAGGCCACTCAGATACTAAGTCTTTTCTATTTTCCATCGGAACAGAGTTTGGGTCAATTAGATCTAAAGCTTTTAGCTTGTCCGTATAAGATTGCTTAAGTTTTTTTTCCTGTTTTTCTGCTGTCTCTATAACATCTATATTTAATTCCATTGCAGAAAATGCTCTAGCAACAAGCTCAACTTTGCGTCCAGTATTACTTAGCCCACGAACAGTTAAAAAAATAACAAGCTGTTTAACAGATAAATTCAAAAAATCTTCGTATTTTTCAAGTGGTATGGTAAAATACAATTTTCAATTATATATTTCCATATAAACTATTTTTAGATATTTAAACAAACAATAAAAAGATAAAGCGTTTTGTCAAGTTTGTTTATAATTTTGCCCTCCCGAGAAAAACATTAGGTCACGTGATTCATAATTGTTGCTCAATTACGAAAAGGTCTATAGCACATTAGCTGGTAATGATAGGTAATATGCCGCTGATCTTTCTCAATGTTCTGACGAAGTAAGATACAATTTGCGTAAAAAGTACAAGGACTAGCTCTTAGTTTCTTGTTGCATCAGTCCCAGTGGAATAAGCCCTCTTTATATTCCTCACAGTAAGCAAGCAATCAACCAGTACACTTATAAAGAGATACTAGAAAAAACTTTACTTCCTCTAGAATCAGAATATTATAAAAAAGACAACAAGTTTATCTTTTGGCCTAATCTAGCTTAATCATTACGCAAAGTCGGTCATCGACTTATTAAAATTGAAAAAAATCAAAGTTGTACCCAAAGATATAAACCCAGCTAGCGTTCGAGAAGCAAGACCAATTGAAAACTTTTGGGGTGATTTTAAACGGCTAGTGTATGAGAATAATTGGAGAGTTGAGAATTTGGAAGAGCTTGTAGCAAGAATTAGATATTGGTATTCAAATATAAATAAAGAAATTTCCATAACTCAAGTAAAACATCTTTCAAAAAAACTTTATAATATTGCTAAATATGGTATTTGAAATAATTATTATAATATATTTATAAACTACATATACTAACATATTAACTGTTGAAATATTAAATAATAAAACTTATTAGTTCTTAAAATATTAATTTTTAAATTTTGTCCAAAATTTTATTTATGAGGTGTTATATATAATTATATAAAGGCAATATATTGAGTATTTTCGATTAAATTTTTTTTTTTAAAAAATAATAAAAAATATTGCCTTCTACAAATTTTTCTAATAGTTAAAATTTATAACAGTTTTCTTGTTTAGATGATACTCTAGTACTAGGCTGCATTATTCTTTTGAGTTAAACAGGTTATAGTCTAGGTTATTATCTAGATAACAATGATCAAAGAACATGCTTTAAGAAAAAAAAAAAGGAAACCATTAAATTTATTTAAAGCTACATGAAACAGATACAAATGAAAAAAAAGAGGTATAGAGTTCTCCAAAACCAAAATATAACAAAATGAAATTAATGCTATTTAAATACAAGCACAAAACATATATATATATATATATATATATATATATATATATATATATATATATATATATATATATATATATATATATATATATATATATATATATATATATATATATATATATATATATAAACTACTGTATTAAACTCTCACTACCAGATAGTGGGCATCGTCTTTCATTATTTTAGCGATTTTATTTTTATCAGTGTTTTCATTCTTTATTATAGGTTGGCTTTACTACGGCTAAAGAACCGTAGTAAATGCACCCTGAAGACAACCAACTTGAGGCTCTAAGCAAATTTTTATCCCGAGATTAGGAAATTCAAATGAGCATAAGATTAAGATTTCATGCTCAATTGAATGAGTTAGCCAGGCATAGAATAAATATTTTTTTAGCTATGGAACACTAAAATAAAGTGTTTTTACATTTAAAATAAACATAAAAATTATTCGGTGTTTAATTAATTTGAAATTTAATTTCATTTTAATTTTATTTCTACAATAAATAAAATTATACTCTATAATCAAAAAAGGGTTTGTTTACTGTCATACTGCAGTAAACATAAAGTGAATTGTATAAATTTACTATTTAAGATTTAAAAAACTTATAAACAAAATTTGTTATTTAAATATTTGGGTTGGTTTCATTAAAACATGATATATCAACAAACTTGACATTGGAGGATTTTAAAGTATCTTTAGGCAAATAACTATTATAAGAGTTTTTATATGACCTATTGTTATTATTATTGTTGTTATTATTATTATTGTTTTCTGAGGTTATAATTTTGTAATTGAAATAATTAGGTATATAAAATAAGCCTATTAAGTTTTTGTTAATTGTATCTACTTGTGTAGGTCTAATTGTTTATATGCAATTGTGCATTTGATGTACCCAATATGCATCTAGATGTCTTTTAAACGTTGTGACAGATGTTGAATAAACTATTTCAGATGGAAGATTATTCTACAAATTTGTGAGTTGCATACTAAAAAAGTTTTTTTAGACATCTGTCTTACAAAACATTTTTTTCAATTTATAAGCATGACCGCAGGTTGTTAAGTTGGGGTTAGTCATAATGGATGAATAAAAACGAACAAAATATATAATCTATATATTAATATAAAGAAGCAGCCATATTGATATGCGTGCTATTACAACTCAGAGTAATTACTTAATGGTCTGTAATTACAATAATAAGTATAACGGCCGTGCAGATGACATCACTCCAACACAGGTGTTGATAGATAAAATACTGAATGGTATTTAATGAGAAAGTAAAAGGTCTGTAACTACATTTATCAGGCGAGGACTGAAGCTTCAAATCCTACTGGGAAGGGAAGTGGGAGGGGTGCTACAAGGTCGGGATATAGGTAGAAAATAGGCTAGTGTTTATATAAAGGTCTTTTTAATTTGAATATGAATAGGTAAAATAATGTTACAATTTCAAAGTTCAAAGTTCATTCAGGCTTACAATATAATTCAGTATGTTATTTTACTTATGTATGAAATATACATGATAATTATGTAGATAATAATAATAATAACAATAATAATGATAATAATAATAGCAATAATAACAATAATAATAGCAATAATAACAACAATAATAATAATAACACGATGAATTTATTAAGATAAATGAATAATAAACCTCTTTTTAAATCATTTAAGATTAAAAAAAAAAAAAATCAAAAAGGACCCTGTGGTTTATCTGATATTTATACTGTAACTGAATACAATGTAATTTATAGAAGCAACATCTTTGATAACTCTACAGAATCCTTACACAAAAACCCAATTACGTCCTTAACTGCAATTGAATCCAAAATGTTTTTCTCGGTCGACATCAGCATAAATGTTTCAAGCTTGTTGTTACATAATGAGGAACGAAGCCGCAGTTTTGACAATTTTTAATCTACTAAATGGCCGTTCACAGCTCACTTGTGAGAATGAAAGTGTTAATAGATATTCGGTTAATAGATGCTCTAAGGTTTTTGAGATCCGATTTTTTGGCAGAAACCCATTTTTTTTAAGTATTAAATTTTTTTTTTTTATGTAGCACCTTTAAATAAACCCTTCAAAGTAATAATCAAACCCTTCAATGTAATAAGTAAATAAACGTGGTCTTTTTTAAATAATTTAAATAAAGATTTGTAAAAATAAATATTTGTCGTTAGTGCAATTTTTTTGAATGAAAATGACCTGATAGTCAAAAAACAATGTGCCAATTTAGAAGTAAAAACTCAGATTGATTAAAGCGAGAATTTACATTTACTGATAATGCCAACTCCATCAACAATATTTAGTCAATCAATTCCATTAAAATCGTCTGGACGATCATGTTTATCATACACCAAAAATTAAGATCGAGCCAAGATATTGAAAGCATCAAAGTTATGTCAGGATAAATCGCACGAAACATTTCTTTTATAGCAAGCAGCAGGTTTGATACCTCAGCAAAAGAAACGTGATTTAGTATAGGTTATGAAAGAATCTCAAACAACTAAAATTAAAAAAAATTCACCAAAATAATTTTCACGAAAAAAAGAAACGTTATACACTAGAAGTAGCATTAGAATAAATTTTAGATTCCATATTAACAACAATATCAAAGCATTAGACAAGGAGCTGTTATCAAAATTGTAGTTTGTATCCTGAATACAATCTAAAATGTATCTAAAATGGTTTGAACTCAGAAGATAATAAGATCTTATGGAGCAATTACACTTCTCAATCTGTGCAGTTTTAAGTTGCATACATAAAGAAATCAACAGAACATATTTTAAAAGGAAAAACACGATACTGACGATAATAGATAAGTTAGAGCCAATAATAAATTTTTTTTCTAATAATAAAAAAATTTCAAACAGCTTTACTTTATTTATGACAAAGTTTTAGTATATGGCACACAATTTCTAGAAAATAAAATACTACCAATTGGTTAATTTGATAAAGTAAGGTCTGAAGCAAGACATAAGATTTATAAACATGAAAGACAAGTTTTCTTCTATATTTTTTGATTTTAATTATTGGTTTCAAAAAGTTTAACTTTTTGAAACCAATAATTAAACTCAAAAAATTAGTAAAATAGTTTTTAACTTTATTTAAGTTCAATTTATTATTAATTGTATATTTCACAAGTAAAAGTATTTTTAAGGAAGAGTTTTTTTTTCATCGTCATAATTAAATTTGAACAGCGACTCTTTCGAGTTTTTTTAATTTTTTTAGTATTCCAAAAATTGTTGTTTGATACCAAATCTAAATAAAAAACATTTTTCATTTTATATATGTATAAAATGTATGTAAAGCAAAATAAAAACTTTAAAAAAAGTTTTCATTTCCAAAAAGATTTGAAACAAAATATGACTTTCATACGACAATAAACTTTTATCACTTTTAATTTCTAGAAAAACAAAAAGCTGGAAAAACAGTTCCATTATTTTAATATTTAAACGTTGAAAACCATACAGATGGTTATTTAATCTGTCAATTGAATATCCGGTTCTGCAATTTGATATATAAACATTTGTGCAGTTTCTCAAATTATTTGTTTTTCCAGGATATGTTAATTGACCATTCCTCAATAAACATTTTACATAATAAATGACATTCTTTTTGTTACAAGTAATGCGACTTTTAATGTTCTAAATAGTACCATTGGATGTTACAAATTTTTTACCTTTTGCAGGTAAAATAGACAAATTTTGCAACAACTATCATTACGTTTAAAAATTCCTATATTTTTATTGTTAGATGGTACGGAATTAAATTTAGCAGTAGTAAGTTGTCTCAGTAAATTTGGTGGTTGTTTGTAATCTATTACAGGATTAATATTAGAACAAATTTGATGTATTCTTTTACTACAGGATAAACGGAATAGATGATTAGTTTTAGTTAGTATAGGCTGGCAGTTTATATTGATTAATATGTAGTAAAGGAAAAATTTCTTTAGCTTCCTTTTCTTAAGCATTATAAATTGCTTTTTTAATAATATTGTCCGGGTAGTTGCGTTTTTTCTGCCTTAATTTAAGATCTGCTAAACACAGTTTTTCTGTGGTATAATCAGATGTAAATGCAATGATTCTTTTTTTTAAGATTAAACTGATTGATCTTTTTGGCGTGGTAAAGATGATGGCTTTTAAATTTTAAATAATCATGAGTGTTTATAAAATATAACCGTTTTGATGTATTTGATGTGTTTCTTTATAAAATATAACCGTTTTGATGTATTTGTTATTTTGAAGAATAACATAAATGTCTAAGAAATTAATTAAATTTTAAATATTTTCTTTTTCAATTACCTCAATGCCATAGTCAGTTGTAAAGGTTATCTTGTTTAATTCAGCGAATGGCAATTTTTGAAAAGTGAAAATTTTTCTATATCTAGATGTCTAGGCCATATGTTAAAACCATCATAAACATATCTAAAGTAGAATTTTTCAATACTTTGAACTTCGTCATTTGAAAAAAACCTAAGTAAAATTTTTGGAAAAAGTATAGTTTCTTCTAAAAACCATATTGAAAGACATGCATTGTCTGGTGCAAAGTCTGTGCCCATGGCAGTGCCTGTAAAATGGTAAAATAGTTGGTTTATTGAAGAGGAAATTATTGTTTTTTAAAGTAAAGGTAATATTTTCTTTTTTTTCGAAGTTTTTCTTTTGCTTGGGATACATTTTTCATTGTGTTGGTTAAATTACATTAATAGTTATTTTGTTAAAATGTCAGCAGAGAACTTGTCTTCACAAAATGGAAATGACCTTTTTACAGAAGTTTTAAAAAAATTATAAGAATCTTTACCTTCACTGATTGATGATTTAAAACCCATAGTAACATATGTAATTGAATAAACTCTTAAAGATTGTTTTAATATTTACCAGCATAAAAACAAATCAAATGAAAGCATTAAAGCACAATATATGAACTTTAAAGATAAATACCAAAAGTTTTTCACTAAATCTTTAGATAAATACAAATTATTATACTACAAACACATCAGGTGCACGAATCTTTTAATAATATACCACGATTGTTTACAACAGAAACCACTTTTTATCCCTAGAAAGTTCAGAACTGACAATTTTCACCTTATGTCAGCTGAAGAAGAAAATCTTGCAAAATACTTACGATACGCAAAGATAGTTTTCTCACATCACTTAAAAATGTTGGTATAGAAATTACTAAATTTATCAATAAATATGCAACCAATAAAGCTCTAAAAGATAGATACGAAGAAAGCAAAAACGAAGATAAAGAACGAGTTGATTAAAAACGGGAGAAAAAAAAATTATTTTCACTAAATCAGCTTTTAATAAAGATCGTCAATATCATAATTCTACAAGCTTTAATTCTCTATCAAATAGGGTAAGGTGGGGCAAGAAGCCCACCATAAGCAATTTCGTCTTTTTTTTACTGATCCAATAAACGTATCTAGAAATTTATGTTACCATTATTTCAGATACATAATAAACTTAAGTATCTAAAGTTATTAGCAAGTAGCACCATATATGCTATCATATGACAATGGCAAACAGCACCGTAAAATTAATTGAGCTAAAAAGAGCTAAAAATTTATAGACTAAAAAGATAGCTATAAAAACTAATTTATAGGGCTGAAAAACACAGCTAAAAGCTAATTCATAGAGCTTAGAAGTTGCTAAAAAAAACTAATTCATACAGCTAAAAAACTACAGTAAGACTAGTTGAATTGATTATGCCTATTGGCAGTGAAAGCAGACAGCAGTGTCATCAGGACCACAGCCGTCGTGGTACCAGTTGAGACATTCTGGGCATTGCTGCCAGTCATCAATGGGTGGTTCGTTAAATCTTTTACCACACATGCAACATGGCGTATCATCACTGTTAGTAACAGAACCTACACATCTTCGTTCTTTTGACCCTTTTCTTATCACGTTAGCATTCGATGCGTTACTTTTGATTGTCCTTTTTGATTTTGTTCTCGCATATTGCTTCCTTTTCCCGGTTTCTTTGTCATTTCCACTTTTCGTTCTCTTGGATTTGTCTGCGATTACATCGATTTCGTCTTCATCATTTTCCTCATTATTATTTTCAACTACTACTTGCTTGTTCTGTTTTGTCTTCTTTGCATTTGCTTTAATTAACATTGCTTTATAAGGACTAGAAGTTATTAAAGTTGCTGTTTCGGTTTTTCGTTTGCGACTGCGTACATTCTTTATCCTTGGAATAGGGCTTAGTTCTGACATAATCTGCAATGCTTCGGATAAACCAAGATGATCAGCTGTTTTATCTAGTTGATTTTCATCGGACTCATTACTATCTCCTGTTGCAATCCTATCAGTCTCCATCACATTAACCAATGCTTCATCATCCACCGCATTGCCGGCTTATTTATTTGTATTCATAGGTTCACTTGTTTCGTTTCTAGCACTGTCGTCCAATACTGCAAGTGTGATCACAGGTTCTGGCTCATCAGTTAATTGTGCAGATATAAAATCCTCATCTGTAAAGATGGCTTTGTTGAATGGGAAAATGCCAGACACTTCAAATCCTTTCACAGCTTTATCCACCACAGCAACTGTTGCATAGGCTGTTGCAAAAATTTCTGCCATGTCATACAGAGTTATTCGCTTGCCTGGATAAGTGCGCATCCAGCTATCTGCTGCGGAGTTGTAGCTGCATTTTAATGGCTTAAAGAAAGTTCGATCCAGTGGTTGCATTTTATGTGTGCAGTGTGGTGGTAACGTTATCATTGCAATCCCATGATCGCGACAAAAATCAATTGCTTCAAGAGTCTTATGGCTGTGATGCCCGTCTACAATTAGAAGTTTGGGATTTGAAATACTTGCTGATGTATGAAGAGCAAAGTGCTCCAGCCATTTAAGAAATAAAGTCGAATCTGTCCAACCAGATGCACTTGCTCCACCAATGCTGCCAAGAGAAGCACCTTTCATTAATTGATCTATGAGTCTTTTTCGAGGAAAAATTAGCATCGGAGGAATGTATGATCCACTCGCATTCATTGCACATATAACTGTAACAGTTGTGCCTCTTTCCGCACTAGTTATTTTACCGACTTGTCTAACACCTTTTGTGGCAAGCACTTTTCCTGGCTTTTGGACATTTGTGATGCCAGTTTCATCCATATTCCATATTGACTGAGGTCCGTACGCATTCTTTGTAAGTATATCTTCGTAAACGGTAAAGAACTGGTCTACTTTTGGTCGATTAAATCCAACTGCTCGATTCATACTAGTTGCCTCTGGAACTCTAATTGTTAATTCTAGATGACGTTTCAAAAAACCAATAAGCCAGTCCTTGCCAGCTTGCCTGGAGGAAGTATTAAATGAATGCTTCAAGTGAAGTCGCTCGGCCATATCAAACGCTAGCCGCCGGATATCCGTCGTAGTTAATCCAAATAATGCTCTTTCCATCATTTGGATGTGTTTAACAAGATCTTGTTCAATTTCAATAGAAAAAGTATTCACATGATTTCCTAATTTATTGCTCCCAACTTGTCTTACTTTGCTCTGCAAATGCCTTCTCAATGTCTTCCTAGAAACTCCAAAACTGTTTTCAGCTTTACGCAAAGACATACAATCTTTTACTAAATCTAAAGCCCGTTGTAAATCTTCTGCTCCATAACTTCCTTTTTTTGTCTTCCTTTTGTAATTTCTAACTATATCTATAAATAAAATAAAGTTAAAATTTGAACATTCTACTTAAATAATGCAAGGGGTAAAAAGCTCAGGATGGGCCTTTTGCCCCATTAACAAACTGGGCTTTTTGCCCCAAAATGGTCGGTGCAAAAATTGCTAAAAACATATTATTCTATGGTACAATGAACGTTATGTAAATAATCAATACATAATTTGTACGCTTACAAATACATAAACTCATTTAAATAATCAACTAAGTTTAACAATAATCTACAAAAAATTTTTAAAATTACGCAAAAAATCAAAATGTCCTATTCTTATTACCTGTCAAGTCTTCAATATTCTGTTAAAAATTATATTTCTACTAAAAATTCACCAAAATTCGCTCGCAACACTGTCACACATTTATCATTCATACTACAAAACAATAATTATAATATTTTACCTAGGTTCTTTATAACTGCAGGATGGGCCTTTTACCCCACCTGGGCCTCTTGCCCCACCCTACCCTAATATTATAAGTTACGATTCTTTATCAAACAATATTATAATTTAATAAATCGCGCACCTCCAAAAAACTGGACAAGCACAATACCAAGAAAATACAACCTAAGGTCATCAACTTATCCACCAAACACTTAACCACTTTCCAAATATCATTTCTAACAAAAGGTACTGAATTCTGCCCAACAACCAAAGGTAATTTCTTACACATTAATTGAGATAATAGACAATTCACTTAAAAAGTTAAGTTGAAAGACTTTATGAATAAATAATGATATCAGTATTTTAAAGAAGAAATTTAATTAAAATGTTAAAACAACTCCAGAACTCGATGAAATAATTTCGAAAAATTAACAAGTAGATCCCATTAAACATCTATCGCTTGATAATATTTCATCGCCAAAAAAAGAAGCTCTTAAAGAGCTATAAAAAAAATTAAAGGTAATGTAATTAAAAAAGCAGACAAAGGTAGCAGCTTAATTGTGATGGACTCTACATAATACAGCGATAAGCCTGTCAATCAAGATCGTCTATCTTCGTCAATTAGGTATGAAAAAACAAACTCAAACTCTGATAACTAGTTTTTAAAAATATTTTAAAAATGATTAATAAACATAAATTAAAGTGGGTTCAGATAGTATTATACTAACGTGTGACATTGTTTACCTTTACACCACGACCTTAGAATAGAAGCATTAAACTTTAATGCTTTACAATTAAAAATGTACGCAAAGCAAATAACAACTTCAAAAAAAGTTTTTATTTCTAAAAAGATTTGTAACCAAATATTTCCCCTTATTTAAAAAAAAATAAAAATTTCCTAATAAATACAATTATATATATATATATATATATATATATATATATATATATATATATATATATATATATATATATATATATATATATATATATATATATATATATATATATATATATACACATATATATATATCTATGTATATGTATATATATACTTATATATATATGTATATATATATACATATATACACATGTGTATATATATATATATATATATATTTTTTTTTGTATATATAAATGTATACATATATATATATATATATATATATATATATATATATATATATATATATATATATATATATATATATTTATATATACATTTACATATACATTTTAAGCGTAGAAAATGTAGTTTTGATGAATAAAAAGTCCAAAAAGCGATTGAATTAAAAAAGAGAGAATCTTAGAATATCACAAGATCAGACTTTCTGTCAATTCTACATTTTTCTATATATAATTAAAATATTGGCAATTTAAAATGGCATTTAATTACAAGAAGACAAGTAAAAGACAAGTAAAAGAGACAATTAAAAGTAGACAAAGACAAGTAAAAGAGGAAAAATAAAGATACTTTTTTTAAAAACAAAGATCAGGTTTACCGAAAATCTTGCAAGTAAAGTAGCCAAACATGTACATAAGATTACCTTAAACAAACTTTTTCTTTACAAAACTTTATGCGTTTGGGCAATCTGGCATTCATGTTTATGTACTTTATAGACACCCCCTTGCATTATTCTTTTGAATAATCAAGCAAATATAGTATATTCATTATTAAAAGAAAAAAATCAAATATATCCTATAAACACTTTCTGTATTGTTAGCTGAAAATTTCATAATTGGGGAAGAGCTGGTATATTGTTTCCCAGTTGAAGAAGCGAATAAGTATAAAAAAAGAGTGGTATATTTGTTATTAGATGAAGGAGGTTTGGTAATATTTATACTAAATTACAATCGAATGAAATAAATAAAAACCTTAAATTAATCAAGCTTAAATTATTAGATCGAAAATGCTACTATTCGCATTTGTGAAAACATAAAAGGTCTTAAAACAATACAGCGTGTCACATTTGTGAAAACATAAAAGGTCTTAAAACAATACAGCGTGTCACATTTGTGAAAACATAAAAGGTCTTAAAACAATACAGCGTGTCGCATTTGAAAACATAAAAGGTCTTAAAACAATACAGCGTGTCGCATTTGTGAAAACATAAAAGGTCTTAAAACAATACAGCGTGTCGCATTTGTGAAAACATAAAAGGTCTTAAAACAATACGGCGTGTCCCATTTGTGAAAACATAAAAGGTTAAAATTAGGTTTGCTCCTTTGGGTCTTTTTCTTATGCGCAAATGCAATATTATGACTATTTTTGTTGTTATTAGTACTCGCAGACTTTTTAATTTTGGATTAAATTTATTTAAACATTTAATACTACAATAAATTATATATTATAATGTACATAAGTTTGGTATGAAACGTATATTTGATATGATAAAGAATTTGATTGATTTTATTAACTACAACTACATTTTTACTATAGGTTTGTTATATTACTAAAAATTCACGAAGAAGAAAATTTTTTTAAAAAACTTTGTATATACAATGCTTTTTTGTAATATATTGGTTTATAAAATATGATAACCCTGATAAAGGCATAGTAGACTTTTACCTGATATCATTATTCAAAAACTAAATACCTAAAACTAAATACAATTAGATGTAATGCATTAAAATATCTCAGAAATAAAAAATAATATAGAAAACTAAAATTTGTCTAAATCAAATGAAATTAGAAAACAAAGGAAGAGCACCTGGTTGTAAAAAAGCAATTTTTTGAAACCAGATGCTCTTTCTGGCTTTTTTGCATATAAAGACTGAGGGTTTATATTGTGATGCTACAAATAGGAAGATTAAGAACCAGTTAAATCAGGAAAAAAAAAGAGATAACTTTTGTAACTAAAAATAATTTTTGTAATTTAAAATAATTTTTGTAATTTAAAATTAATTTTGTAATTTAAAATAATTTTTGCAATTTAAAATAATTTAAAATAATTTAGAATAATATAAAATAATTTGGAATAATTTAAAATATTTTAAAATAATTTAGGTCTCGCAAAAATTATTATTTCTCTCACTACGAGCAACGCAAACATCATAAAAGAAAAAAAAAACTAAGCATGTAGAATGTTTTCTAGAATAGATGTAGAACATAGATAAATGCCATAGCTTTTTTTTTTATATTATCTAAAGAAACAATAAAAACATTTTCAATATATTTTGTTTCTAAATATCGTAGTTGTATTTGTGGCTTAGAATCTTAGAATATCACATCGCCTTAACGAAACTAAGAAATATAATAAACATTACCAGTATTATATGATAAGAATATATGATTCCCCCATGTATTTTGTTTATAAAGTTCATACTAAATAGTAGCAATTTTTGCTTAGAATCTTAGAATGAGACATTCCCTTATTAAAACTAGGAAATGTTTTGCGCACTGTAGGAAGTAAATGTTTAGAATATAACATCCCCCATGTTTATTGTTCATAAATTTCATAAAAATTTTTTATATTTGCTGCTTCTATTCTTAGAATATCACATCACTTTAATGAAATTAGAAAATAAATTGCATGCTACCGGTAATATAGATTCAGAATACTACATCCCCCATGTATTTTGTTTAAAAATAAATTACTAAATAGTTGTATTTGCAGCTTAGAATCTTAGAATATCACACCCACTTATTAAAAATAGGAAATATATTGCACACAATAAAAAATAAATATTTAAAATATCATATCCCTCATGTATATAATAAGTAGGCGAAAATCCGTTTACGGAGCCGAGTTTTGTGCTAAAATTCTGTGCCACGTATTTTGAACTTTTTGTTATGAATCGTCAGACAAACGTTATTTTGTGATGCTTCTTTTTAGAAGCGTAACTAAACATAGATTATTTAAAAAAAAAAAAATAGTTAAAGATGATTTTTATGTAACATTTATGTATTGACTTTATTTGTCTTAAAAACTTGGTTGTTGTTCTCACATTAAATTGTTGTCGAAGAAATGCTCATTTGTAAAAAACAAGTTTTGTTTAAAATGTTAAGGTGGTACAACACAAAATTATTTTCTCAAAATCTTCAAAAAAATGATTTTTTTTTATATTTAGCTCATTTGGTAGGCAATTTGTTGTAGATTAATAATATATAAAGTAAGTTGGCAAAACTTTTTTTGATATTGAAAAGAAGTAACTTTTTTGAAAAAAGTGCCGTAGCAACGGCCTTAGCAACGTAAAACATTCATAAATATAACAGGATAATTTTTAGTTTGTTCTGTAGTTAATTAGTCATAAGCCTAAATAAGTTTTTTTAGTGGTTTTACATTATTATTTTCTCAAAATAAACTCAGGTTACTGTAATTACCGACTTTCATAAGGGGTGGTTTTGCCGTATGAGATTTCGGAGCTATCTTTACAGAGAATAAATGAACAAAAACAATGTCGATCTCAATTGTTACCAGAATGTTTTTACTTTTTTTCTTAATTAATAAAAAACAGTGAATATTTTTATAGATAGAAAATAATTGTAGAAATGATTAATAGACAATTGTTTATCTACAAGTTGCACTATACACGAGTTACGAATCAGAATAAATAAATTTAAACTGTACCCTTTTCATGCTTATTAAAATTAAAGTGAAAGGCAAAAAGACGTTTTGTACTCAAAACTTGTTTGAATTCTACAAGAATCTTGCCTCTAACTACCTCTTTAAATATAAAAATATACCTCTTTAAATATAAAAGACTCAGCGCACCTTTCTATCACTTCATTTATTTTAAAAAAGTATACTTTCAATATAAGAGAATGCAGTTTAGAACAAAAAAATTGTTGGGATTATCAAAAATTAAATGCATTTCGGAACGAAAATTGCAGGAAAAGTTGTGACTGTTAAAACGAATTTTATTTAACCTGGCGTTAACGTTGCTTGTTAGTTACCAAAATCTAATAGGGAACAAATTTGTCTTGCTGCAGTTTTGTTTAAAAAAAGATTTCACATATCTTTTTTTTAAAAAAAGTAGGTTTCATTATTATTATTATTATTATTATTATTATTATTATTATTTATAAAAGACTTCCATAAAGCAAAGGAAAAAAATATCATGACTTTAAAAATGACATTCTCAAAGTAAAAAAGACTAAATTTCTATGTCTTGCCAAACTAAACTTATTTCAGTACGCCTTGCTGTTAAAAAACTGTAGAAAATTTCTAAAATAAAGTAAACAAACTTTCAAATCATATTGGTAGAATGTTTTGTTTTCACGTGAAAAGTTTTTATCACTATCTCAGCTATCCCTTTACAAAAATGACTTCTTTAATGCTTAATCTTATCTTTATATTATTAAAAGAAACCGAATTTATAATAATAACTTAATCAGATCACAAAACAATTACCACAATAAGTAATATTATTTGAGAAATGGAAAAAAAAATTTATACTGTTCCTAAAAATAAAATGAATAATAACATAATATGTATTTCCAAAAAGAAAATTAACTGCTACAAAATGTACTTAAAAAATTGTTATACTAAAATTATTATATAAATAATAACAAGGAGTGTTTTGAAACAAAAACACATTTTTCTATCTTTACAAACTATTTACGATATTTAGCAACATATACAAAGAGATTTAACAGAAATTAATGTTAACTTTGAGAATATATACGCTGCTGATCTTATTGAATATACTGATTTTAAAAAAGTTTAACAAAATTCAGATGCATGGCTAAACAAAAGAAATCAAATTAACTAATGATTTTTATTTGTTTATTGGAAAAAGTTTGAAAGCATAACATAACACACTATTTTTTACTATCTGGTATTAAATAATATAAATATAGAAATATTGCTGAAAAAAAAACAACTTCCATATGCTTAAATACAATTATGTGTCAAATAATATAAAACTTTTCCTATGTGTGTATTTTTGGAATGAAAATATCAAGAGTTCTGAAATTAAAAATTGCAGAATGATATCTATATCTTTAAATTGTGTATAGTCTTATGCATATCAGTTAAAGGATGTCCATTCTTGAAAAATATTTTGGCAAACCTTTTTTAATAAATAAGATAATCTCAATGAAGGTCAACTTATATAAAAAGTGTCACTAAAATGCTATTCATGCAACAAAAAATATTAAATGTGCTTTTGGAAACTAGTAAAATATAATCATAACTATCAATCTATGAATACAAATAAAAAAAAGTTACTTAGCTATTTTATCTAAAGCTAATAACCAATGCTTTTACAATTTTAATACACAATAGTAAATATAGAGTAGCAATATCAAATAATATATTGCACAATAGATAAAAAGTATTTTAATTATGAAGAATAATTTTATTAGTGGTTAGTATATTAGGTTTTAGTAACTTTGTAATAATAATTGATTTTCAAATTTTTGAAAACTTTTACTTTTATATGTAGAAATATATATATAATATAGAACATAGAAGAAAATATAGAAATATAGTATTTTATTAAATGGTTTCTTGTTCTATTATAATAGGATTTTGAAACTATTTTTTAAGTAGGAAACTTTTGAGATAATTTGAAATAATAGCATGAATTTCTTGACGGTTTAGATTGTTACCAGCATCCATTGTTGTTTTGAATTATTTTTATTTTTATCTATAGGAAGTTATTGGTTCCTTATTCTGTTTAAATCCAACTAACCACTTTTTGGTAAAACCTAGGCTTGAGTCCTACCACTGTTGATTTTTTTTTTATTATTTTTAAATACAAAATACTTTTGAAGTTTTATTAAGATAATATTTGTATAATCATATGTAACGATACTATACAATTAACCAGCAAAAACATTTTTAAAAATGCTAAAATTTCTAAAAACATCAAAACACCGGTAGAAAAAAATTGTTGCGTATGTGTTGCGTGTGTGTTGCGTATGTATTGAGATACTTATGTTATTTATGTGCTCAGGAATTAGACCTAATAAGCTGCGGATAGTCTAAAATAAATTGGCTGAAACTTATAAAAAAAAAACATGTGTTGCATGCGTTGTGTGATGTATGCGTTGATGTATGTGTTGCGTATGTGTTGCGTATGTATTGAGATACTTATGTTATTTATGTGCTCAGGAAATTAGACCTAATAAGCTGCGGATAGTCTAAAACAAATTGGCTGAAACTTTTAAAAAAAAACTTAATTAGACAATCCTGCTACTCCAGAAGTTGCTGATGTAAAGGCAAAAAAAAAGCCCAAAAAAAAGCTAGAAAAAACTGTATAACTTTCTTTTGACAATTAAAAGTTTATTTTTGTTACATTTATTTTTTTACAATAAATATATGCTGCAGCCGTTTTTAAAACGCCTAAATATGTTTATTACGCATTTCGAGAAAAACGGAATTTAAAATAATTTATTACGATATATAACTCTTTGTAAAACGTTTTTTGAAACCCATAATTTTTATGAATTTCAGAAACACACCCAAACAAAACTGATGACAGCACACTTAACCATTGAGCAATCAATGATATGCATTTAGCGGAAAAACAAACCTAATTATAAGTCTCTTATAAGCTCGACGTATGCGGAAAAGACGCGCATGTTGAGTTTTTTTTCCTCGAATGTTTTTTTCAGAATAAATTGTTTTACTAAAATTTATTAAAGTAAATAAGAAATAGGTATATAGATAATCGGTGTAGAGTAGATATGTATAGAAATGCTAGGTTTAGTAAAGACCCGTATTTTAGCGATCCGGAAAGCTAGGATATATAAGGAAAAAGTATAGTAAAGTTCTCTTTGGAATATACTTACAAAAACCCATATTTTTGCGGGTCCGATCTCAGCTAGTAATTTATTATTACTTTTTGCTTTTCTTAATTTTTCTTGAATTATATTTATTATTTTTTTCGCACTTTTATACCATTATTCATTAATATAAATAATATTTATTTTTTTCGATGTTTTTATAGTTGCTACATTTTTTATAATCATATTTTTTTTTTTTTTTTACTTATTTATTTTCTGATAATATATCTGATAATATAATATACTTATTTATTTTCTGATAATATATCGTTCATCATTAGATCATATATTCAAAGTTTTAAATAATACATAGCTTTTATAGTTGATAATTAATTTGTATTATTTTCTTTATTATATTATATACTATACTTATTATTGATTTATACTATACTTTTATATTGATTTGTTAAGCTATACTTTTACATGGGAATTAGGTACTATTGCACGTTCTGCTATAAAGCAGTGGCCAATAATCAAAAAGCCATTTTAGGTTGCTGTTGTTCTTCTTAAGTTCATGCTAAATGTAACTTAATAAACATTCTTTCTTATAACTTTATTGTGAAAGACACTTCTGACTGGTACCTGTAGTAACTGCATAATTAAGAATATGCCTTTCAGCATACTTACAGGAAAGTTATAATTTTTTCTAACTTTATCATGTCACAAACAAACCATTTAAATAAATTAAAAAACTTATTATTCATGATTTATCTGATCTATTTCAATGGCTGCGCTCTAAAAAACTAAATCTTAATACTGATAATATCTAAAACAGAACTCATTTTCAAATCAAGTCTGTCTAAAATGAAGGGAAACCTAAACTTTAGACTAAGTAGGCCCGAAAATTTTTCTGTAATTTCATTAAAGTATCTCACCGTTCTCCTAAATGAGCAATATTTATCAACTCAAATTTCAAAGAAACCACAATATGCTTGTGAAAGCTTATGACTCCTGGATTCCAAAAATATAAAAAATCAAATCATCCTATTACGTCAGAAAAAAGAAAATCACTTTTGAAAATTTTTATTTTGCACATATTCATGAAATGACAGCATTCTCGAAATTTTACATTTTTGCAGCATATCTTAACATTCAAAAAGCTCTTTGAAAATAATAAAACCTACTTAACATAATAAAGACACAAAAAATATGAAAATGTGAAAGATTTTATGTTATAAAATTGGTAGTAATCCAAAAAGGTAAAATATCACTTGGATAAAATATTGCTTTTCTGAAAGTTTTTTTTAATAACTTAACTCTAGAATAATTTCAATAATAGTTTTATTTCAATTTTCACTTTTTGAATAATATTGGTAATCTTAAATTATTTTTATAAATTTACCAAAAAAATTCCAGGAAAAGGCAGTTTACTACAAATCAAAGCTTTTAAAGGTCGATTTTTTAACCTTTTTTCCTGAAATAAATTGAAAATGCCTAATCATGCAAGAAGTCATGATGAGAACAGAAAAGTTGTTTGTATCATGTGTCTTAGAAAAGGAAATCGTGAATTGACACCATTTTTGGTCAGCAAAATTCAAAACAACTACAAAAAGCAGTTTAACTTTGATGATCCAAGAATTCCTCAAGGAATTCTTGGATCATCATTCTTTGTGATCCGTGTAGACTGGCCTTGTGATCAAGGGCAGAATGTTACTTAGCCCAAGCTGTTTCAATTTGAAACCATTGATATAAAAGTTCACACACGTAATCAAGCTTGTGAATGCTTGATTTGTGACATAGGACGACTTAAACTGACAGAAAAACACCCTCTTGAAAAAACAAAAACTAGAGAGAAAACATCAGATAGAAGATGTTCTACATGTCTCTCTCTTGTTGGTCGAGGTTTACCTCATCATTGCTCTTCATCACAGGTCCGTGAAAACTTAAGGGAGCTTGCAAAATCTGATGGAATTGTGGCAGAACAAATTGCCAGCTTAACAATTGTCAGCAACGAATCTTCTCCTTGTGGAACCATTAGACTTGTGCAGCCAAAAGAAGGAGGACTGCTCCCAATCACACAAGGTTTGTATATAATTCTTCGTTAAGGTCGACCATCACATTTAAGTAACTGAAATATTAAATTTTACTCTTTAACAGGTCCTTCTTGCTCTAAGCAGTTGTTCAAAGATCCAGCTGTAGTCACCGCAAAGAATCTTGCTTAAGTTCAACAAAATACAGGATTGTCAAACAGTGGAATAAAAAAACTGACTTCCACCATTAGACATGTTTCGTCTGCCAAAGTTCTGGAACCAAATATATTGCACAAGTTCCAGGATCTCGGAAAAAGTCTAGAAGAACATTTTACACAAACCCCAACAACATTCATTAGTTCAGATCAAAAGAAGTCTCAAAGTGTTGTTGTCATTGCAAAAATCTCCAAGCACTCACTGAAGAAGTTCTACTTTCAAGGAAGGTTTTCTCAAAACACATCATTAAACTTGGAATAGATGGTGGTGGAGGTTTTCTTAAAGTCTGCCTTGGAGTTCTACAAAATGAAGCAGATAGTGAAGCTGTGTCTCCGCCAAACAAAAGATTTCTGACATCTTCAACGTTTAAGGATTCTGGAGTAAAACATCAACTTCTGGTTGCAGCTGCTAAAGAAGTTCAAGAGAATTACTCCAATGTAAAGCTCATTCTCTCTCTCATTTCAATCAGTGAAATCAACTTTGTTGTCTCGTGTGATATTAAGTTTGCAAATATAATTTGTGGATTGCAATCACATGCTTCAGCTCATCCATGCACATGGTGGACTGTGGAAAGCTCTAACTTTGCAAACCGGGGTACTCTGAGGACTTTTAGATCTTTGAAGCAAGCACACAAAACCTACACAGCAGCTGGATCCGACATCAAGAAAGCAAAATTGTTTGGAAACGTGATTCATGACCCTATTCTCCACTTGATGATGATGCACTTGTGCTTGATCTCATTCCACAAATGGAGCTTCATTTACTGCTTAGGGTTGTTAACCATCTGTTCAAGATTTTAACAGACCTTTGGCCCGAATCAGCTGAATGGCTCCAAGCTTTGCACATTCAGCCCCAACCTTTTCATGGTGGTCAATTTGCTGGGAATGATAGCCACAAGCTCCTCAAAAATCTCAACCTTCTCCAAACACTGGCTGAAAATGACAGTGCCTTTCGAGTTTTCAGCATCATTGACAACTTTCGAAAGTTTGGTCCAATTGTTTCTGCATGTTTTGGCAACAAGTTGAACTGCACTTATGCAGAAAAAATTGATTCGTTCAGAGATTCATATTTGGCATTGCCAAGAGGAAGCATCACTCCAAAAGTACATGCAGTGTTTTTCCATGTTAAGAACTTCATCCAAAAAACAAGGTCTCCTCTTGGAATCTACAGTGAGCAAGCAACAGAATCTATTTATCATCGTTTTCAGAACCATTGGCAACGATACAAACGGCCATCCAGATTATGGAAAAAGGCTAGAAATGCGCCTAGTTGATTTTAACAGCAAAAGTCTGTGAACAGTTTGGAATTTGTAAAGAATTTTTTTTGTCAAGAATGTTGTTGCTTTTAAATGTGAAATTCGTTTTAATATTTCTTTTGTATTTACCCACATGATATTTTACCTATTTGGATTACTACCAAACTATTATTGAAATTATTCTAGAGTTAACTTATTAGAAAAAACTTTCAGAAAAGCAATATTTTACCCAAGTGATCTTTTACCTATTTGGATTATTACCAATTTTATAACATAAAATCTTTCACATTTTCATATTTTTTGTTTCTTTATTATGTTAAGTAGGTTTTATTATTTTCAAAGAGCTTTTTGAATGTTAAGATATGCTGTAAAAATGAAAAAATTTCGAGAATGCTGTCATTTCATGAAAATGTGCAAAATAAAAATTTTCAAAAGTGATTTTCTTTTCTAGGACTTAATAGGATGATTTGATTTTTTATATTTTTGGAATCCAGGAGTCATAAGCTTTCACAGGCATATTGTAGTTTCTTTGGAATTTGAATTGACACTTTTTGCTCATTTAGGAGAACGGTGATCTACGAGTCAAAATTGATTCAAACAAAATTTAGAATTTTCTTTAACTTTATGATGTCAGAGTCTATCAACTAATACCTTATTAATTTTAGGAAAGATTAACATAACTCAATGAACTTATTTATGCATATAAACAAAATCTTTAGCACTATATCTGACAGCAAAGATTATAATATACTTGATCTTAAAAATCAAATCAAATTCTGAATTGTATCTTCATCAAAACATTGGTTCTTTACACTTTCATATTGATGATCTTCACTGTCTCAAAAGTTTACTTATCCATTAGTATTGGAAATATCAAAACCTAAATTGTACGTTAACGATCCCAATACAACTGACATCAGTTTAAATGGCTATATTATCAAATAATGCTCCACTGAAGATAAAAAGAAGAGGTGTTCTTCTACTAACAACCCGATCTAAACTACAATATAGGAAGAGATCTTATAGTATAAGCGCTTGTAGTTTCACATCAAAATTAACTTTGTAAGTTAAACGTTAAAACGCCTCATCTATTCAAATGCAATTCAACATAATTTAAATTAAATCATATTCTCTTGGTATTTACAATTATCACTTAATATTATATACAACTATGTACAATTAACGCAAATTGATCGTTAACGATCATGAAATATAATTACACTTTGCAGCCTTAAAATATCTAGAATCTACCTATATTTAGGGGGGTCCATAATTGTCTTTATTTAAATTTTTTACAGTTTAACCAACTTTTTTTAATTAGTTTTTCATGCTAATTCTGAAATCATAATCATTTTTTTTTCAGTTTATTTAGCCTTCAACTTATTTAATTTTTTTCTAAATATTTAATTTTTTTATTTAATTTTTTTCTAAATATTTAATTTTTTCTAAATATTTAATTTTTTCTAAATATTTAATTTTTTCTAAATATTTAATTTATTTCTAACTATTTAGCCTTCTACTTTGATTTTAATAGAAGTGAATATATAGACAAAAAAAGGCATCGCTAAAAATAGCTGAAATTATTATTATCATCAAATATAAGAAAAGTAGAAAACGAGAAATCTTTGTTTAATTTATCAATAATATATCGTTTAAAAGTAACAAAAAAATTAGGCATTATATATGAAAATAATTCGTATAGTTTGTTATTTACTATTGAAAATGGAAAATAACTATAAAAGTCATCATATGGGATAGAGATTGCTGCGGGAACTTTCCTTATAGAACATCTAGGTTATGAGCGTGTTTTTTGGTAGACCTAAGATGGAGGTTTGTATTTTTATAGACTTCCGCGACAATGACCTACATTGTATCCCTAAAATAAAGAACCTCATTTTCAAACTTTTTTTTTATTTTAACACGTCTTTATTCACTTCAATGTCTAGTTCACAGTTAAATGGGCTGCCTTGTAACTTTAATCAAGCTAAAACAGAACTCATCTTGCACACTTAATGTAAAGTTTTTTGCTCTTCCATTGCTATCCATTTGTTTTTGTCGCTGGTTTCTACTATATTCCATAGTTTCAACTTTTTGGACAAATAACTGGACAAAAATTCTCCAAAATATTTTTAAACTGCAAGAACCTTCATTTTTTATATGGTTTAAATAATTAAGTATACATCTACTGTTGAAATTAAATGGATTTTTTCCAAAGTTTTTCAACTGCAACAACTTAATTAGAAAGTTAATACTAATCATATTCCATCATCAACCAAACACATAATACTATTTTCTTTTTTGAAGCCATGAGGCTAACTTTTGCCAAAATTGTCTAGCAAGAATGATACAATCATTCAACCTCTTTGAAGTATATATATTTACTGCTTCTAGAATTTTTTTCAACTAGCTATTCACTGCGTTTTAGAGTAAAGTAGAAAAATCAAAATTTGATCACCCAGTTTGTTTTTTATAAAGCCTTTTAGGTAGCGGTGTTCCTTTAGCCTGTTTATCTTTAGAATTATTAAAACTTTAGAATTTAACTGAACTTCTTCTGACTAGCACTTTAAAAGAAGATATATTTTTGACTTCATTAAAAAGAAGTGAAAAAAAAAAAAGAAATTTTGAATAGCCTTCTTGATAGCTTGAATTACGATTAAAAATAAATAAAAAAAAGGAAATTAAAATATTTGGAAGCAATCTGTCTTTTTGATTACTTAAAACGTTTTTTTTTAGAAAAATGCTTCAGATATAACTTTTTTTTTCTAAAACGCAACGATTAAAAATCAAATTTATCCAATCAAAATTTAAATAGCAAAAATTTGAAAGATAAGTTGCGTAACTTTATAGGCAAAGAAACTTTTGCAAAGACTTTTATTTTTTATATCTTTAAATTTTTAAAATAGAAGTAAAAGGTCAACCAAAAAAATTTAGCAAAAACTGAATTGTTTTTAAAATTTTTTCAAAAAGTTAATTAAGAATAACTAGTTTAAACGAGAAATATAGAATTTTGGATCCCCCTCTTCTATATTGAAATCATCAATTGTTTTACGAAAAATATTATCATTGGCTGTATATACAGGCGTTCTTTAATGAACCTAAAAAAATATTTGATCATTTCAATCCTTAACTTGAAAAATTTAGTTATGAAAACAAACGGGTTATCCTAATAAGTGAGTTTTAAGACGTATTTATTTAACTACAATGAATGTATAATTATCACTGATTACCTTGATTGACAATGTTCTAATTTTTTTCTTCTAACTAATAGTAAAAATAACGCAAGGAACCTGTAAATCTAAAGCAGTTATTGATAAAATATTTTAAAATTGTCTTATTCCAAATTATATTTCTGGCATCTAATAGTATGAATATCAGATCACATGGCACAGTTTGTTGGTATTCCTTATACTACCTTAAAAAAACTACTTAAAAAAACAAAATTTATAACAATTAAACGATCATTTAGGAATATCAATGATAATGTATTTATTCATGAATTTCTTACATTGACTGAGAGTTTTATATTGAAAATGATGAGAATGTCAATTAACCTATGAAATTTTTCCAAAAACATTTAAGACAATTCTTGATATTCATGTCCTGTACAAAAAATTATCAAAAACAAGTTAAACTCAAATTTAATCTTCGGATTAATAATCGAGTTCTGAAGTCAATTACAGTTAAAAATAAGCTCTACGAAATCTATATAAAATCTAAAAATTCTAGCGCAAAGCGTCAACTATTTAATAAAATTAACTTGTACAGTAATAAAATTTGCTAATTAGATAATAATAATAAAAAATTAATAAAAAATGAAAATAAAATAATAATAAATAAAAAAAAAAAATTAAAACAAAAAAATAATAAAAAGCAAAAATAAAAGGTCTTCTAAAAAGTCGCACTACATCTCATTCTTTAACAAAAACATCAACAATATAAAAAATACCAAGAAATGAGTAAACGAAATTTTAACCATCAAACCCTTTACATCAATCAAATCTTACGTTTTCAAATTTAATGGTAACAATATTTCTGAGTGTATGGCTGTTGCTAACATATTTAATAACTACTTTAAAACAATAAAACGCCCACCCAAAAGTAAAATGATTTTTTTTTCAAAAATTTCTGACTACTTTAAAAATTCTAATTCTAATTCTTTCTATCTTAATGCAGTGACTGAAAATGAAGTGTCTGATTTAATAAAGAATCACTTTACAATTGTAAAAGTTTAGGTCTAAATTGTATTTTAAACACCTTCTTAAACCTACTTCAAGTTATTTGCTGGCCTGTCTGTAGCATATTGAACAATTTTTTTAATAAAACTATTTTTACAGATATTTTTAAGATAACCATAGTCATTCATATGTATAATAATTCTCTGGATCACACAAATTATCGACTGATTTCTCTTCTATTTCACATTAGCAAAGTATTTTAAAAAGTCATGTACAACAGACTTTCTTGAAAAAAATAATGTCTACAAACATCAGTATAGATTTTGTAACAAACACTCCACAACTCTAGCACATATTAAAATAACTGAAAATATATAAAAGGCTATTGATAAAACACATTTTGCGTGGGGATTTTTTCATGAATTAGAGAAAGCCTTTGATTCTGTTTATTATTCCATCCTCCTAAGTATATGGGAACACTACGGTGTTTAAAGCGCTTTTTAACGGTTTTCATCAAATCTTCTTGAAAGATCGCTATTTGTCCCCATTAATGATGCAAAATCTTGACAAATAATATACAGATGTATCCAAAGGTTCTGTTTAAGAACTATTTTATGAGCGTTTCCTAATTTTATGAGCGTTTCCTAATTTTATGAGCGATCTAAATATATCTCTAAAATTTACAACAGCTTAACATTTTGCTGACGACACGAATTTATTAATAACAAATAAAAAAAATAAATTAACTAACATATAAATTATGACTTATCGACTCTATTTTAATGGCTGCGCTCTAACAAACTTATTCTTTATACCAACAATAAAAAACTCGTTATTTTAAATCAAGTTCATCTAGAATGTATAAAAACCAAAACTTTAGACTAAGAGGACATAAAATCATTGTTTTCGTAATTTTTTTTTCGTGACGGTCTTTGGGCTAATGTCTTTTCTCCCTCAGCTAAGAAATGAACTTTCAACGTAACTTCTTGCATTTAGACAGGAATGGAAGCTTTTATTCCATCTCACTGATTCTAAATTAAGCTTTATTCTACTCCATTGTTTTCACCCTCTATTCGTCCCTGTTAATATTGTCCTTCTAATGATGCACTTTCTCTTCTAGTCAACGTCCAAAAAGGCATTTTAAACCTAGTTAAACACGCTCTATCTGCTAAGCTTGAGCCTCTTTTCCATTATCATTAAGTTGCACCTCTTTTTCTTTTCTACAATTACTATCATGATCGCCGCTCAAAGGAGCTATCATCTCGAGTTCTATCAACTATAACTCTTTCTCACTTGACTCGTCATTCATGCTTATAAAAATTTTGTTTGTTTACTTCTTTCTGCGCACGTCTAACCTTTGCAACTCCTATCTTCATATTTTACTGACTCGTACTACCTTTAACTTATGTAGTCTTATGTCAACCGTTTTACATTTGTCAACCGTACTACCTTTACGTACTTACCTCATGTCAACCGTAATACCTTTAAATTATGTAGTCTTATGTCAACCGTTTTCTTGCTCTATTCATTTTTTCTAGATAATACTAACTCTACTCATTTTTTTCTAGTAAATACCAAATCAATAGTGGTTGATTGGAGTCTTGTCGGGATGGATTAAAAAAAAAGGTAGAAACTAACATCTATTTCTATTGATTAAAATTTTTAATCATTCTATTGATTAACATCTATTTCTATTGATTAAATATTTATATTGATTAATAGTGTTTTTTTTTTGCAATATTTTTTAAATATTTCTACTTGCAATAAAACTTAAATTATTAGCACCAAACCCGACTTTATTTTCCTATTTAAACAGTTTTTTTTTTCATGTAGGTCACCTAAATGACAAATTAGGGTTGTTAACAGGAGGATTCCGTGCAATTCCGGAAAAACAACATTCTTTCGTAAGGAGATTGAGATCGAGGAATTACATTTTTTCGTACCGAATGTTACAAAACATTTAAAATCGCCGATGTTCATTTCGCAAAAGCCACTTCGGAAATTTAGCATTTCGCAAGTTGACATACGAAACAAAACTATTTTGCAACATACGAAAGTAGTGGTCTCGGAAGTCGCACTTGCGAAACAAATATTTTCGCCAAACGACGTTTTGAAGTCTATAAAAAAAATTTGTTTGCCAGACTGATTTTGATTGTAAAAATTAACATCTTTAAATCCCAAAATGTTTATAATGAATTTTTATTTTCAGTATAATAACATATTAAATTTTTATGGTTTTATTTTTAGAAATATTGATAAAAAATAAAATTTCTTTCGGAACGAAAGTATTTCGGATCACAACATACGAAAGAATTCTTAACGGAAATAAACTTACGAAACGTGCAATTATAAATATATATAACGATGTTTTTTGAATTCATTACGTATATTAAAAATAAGAATGATGGGTAGGAATATACATGTTTTTTTTTTTCAAAGCATATGAAATTTTTGAAACAGGTTCGAATATGCTAAAGCAAATAGTAAAAAGAGGCTCAAAAATATGCTTTAGCTCAACATATTTCTGATAAAATATACCTATTTCAATAATTTCTAAAAGTGTGCACGTTACTAAAGTTCTTGCAGATTTTAAAGGTATGTAGAGTCCTGTTTGAATACAATTTTTGAAGTATAGATCTTAGAAAATATTGTTTTTTAATTTTAATAAGATATAAATTTAAGTATAAGATCGTATAGTTCAATCAATCAGATACGTGATAATTTGCCGCAGAGATCCGGGTTCGCTATCCCGCAGCCATTGTAACTTTTGTTCATCAAACTCTTTTTACTTAAGATAGTATTTTTTGAACTCCATGTTCTATATTACAGATCTTTCGTCACCTTCATAATAGTGACAACCTCTCTTCTGTTAGTTATTTTTTTTAAGATTGAGTTCATTGTGCCTAATTCTACACATTTTACTTGCTTTACTAAGTTTTACTTAAATAATGATGAAATGTACGTAAAACAACTTTTTCAAATAATATAAGTTAATTTGCTTTAAATCTTGTGCTTTTTGTACTAGACATCTGCCCTAAACACTTTGTAATAATTTCTAGCTAACTCTGAGTCTAATATAATCATTTCTGAATATAATTTCCCTGAGGCTCCAACAGTCTATTGTGTTCCATTAAAAGTAACTAGTTTTCGAGTCCAGATATTAATTATAAGCAACTAAAGGTTCACATTACTATTCATTTTCCTGATATATAGAATCCTATTTGCATACGTATCTCTTTCTGTAAAATCTGTTTTATATAGTTTCTTTATTATATAATAAATAGATATTACTATTCACTTAGTTGAATGAGCGTATAGCTCATTAAGTTAAGACATTTGGCCGCGGAGACCCAGGTTCACATCCCGCTGTTTCACATATATTTCTTCTCTTTTTACTCTTTCTGATATCATTTACCTTTAGAGAGATCTCTCGTTCTTTATAATAAAGTAATTGTTTATCACACATCCTCTTTATACTTTTTAAAAAGAAAGGCATACTGTTTATCTGTTCATTGAGAGTCCAACTTAACGGGATTTTACTGTATATATATGTATATATATATATATATATATATATATATATATATATATATATATATATATATATATATATATATATATATATATATATATATATATATATATATATATATATATATATATATATATATATATATATACATATATGTATGTATATATATATATATATATATATATATATATATATATATATATGTATATAAATATATATATATAAAATATATATAAATATTTTTTTTTTGTATGCATTTAGGTGCTCCCAGAAGTCCTTACGGTCTTATCATAGAGCGCCGCGGGAGAGCATTAAACGGGAAGTTCACGCCTCCTTCCGTACCAATGTCACTTGTTAGGCAAGAGCTGGCGTCGAACCTCGGACCTCTGGATTCTGAGCCAGAACTCTAACCACTGCGCCACGGCTGCTCATATATATATATATATATATATATATATATATATATATATATATATATATATATATATATATATATATATATATATATATTAGGTATATTTGTATAAACATTTGAAGAATCATTTGACAACATTTTTTTATAATTTTATTATTTATTATTTAAACTGTTAACAGTTAATATCTTAAATATATCGTAACATAAAATCTTTTGCGGCTTTTTCGTAACTGCACATTCCGGAATGCTTTTTCCGTAAGGAACTATTTCGTAAGTATTCTTACGAAATGGTTTGTTTCGCAAGTTTTCTTTCGCAATGCTTTATTACGGAATTTTATTTATTTATACTTTCGTATAGCGCGTTACGGAATGTGCATTTTTGCATGTGCAACTTCAGCTATAACAATTCTATTACGGTAGATAAAAATGCGAAATTTTCGCAAGTTTTGTTTTTCGGCGAACAACCCAATTACAAATAGAATAGTTAATGCCAACTCTTCATATGACGATACAATACAATATCTTCGTCAATACAATCGACCTACGGAGAATTTTGTTTATTATTTCTATTTAATGAAAATAATGGAAAAATAAAGAAGGTTAAATTTTATCATTACAATAATAGTTCTAACATTATCAAACTTTAGGAACCTTGTTGCTTTTAGTTAAAAATGAAAATAAGATTTGATATAAATCTAATCTTATTTCCGTGATTTTAGGTACGTGGACTGATTTTTTTTAATTGAACATAAACTAGGATGTTATATATCATTAGAAAGCCCTTCAAAAAAGCATTTTAATGGTGAAAAAATTATTAAAAACGAACAATTTAAAAAAAAGTGATGACGTTTTTAGTAGCAAATTTTCGATATATGGATTTCTTGAAGAAACTGGTTCCAAAATTAATTTTTTTTTTCACTGAAATTGTTATAACTTTGTCAAATCTTATCCAAATGCCTAAACCTTGGAATCAAAAGATAGATGTAATCCCAGCAAACATGCTTTCAGCGGACCGTGATGCGCAAAGCCGCCGCCGGTAAGCCAGTGCTGACCCTTTGTTATGCCTAATGCGGGTGCCGCTGCCGGGTAGCTGATGCAGGACCAGCATCCTATTTTATGTTGGCTTTCCGTCATCGCGGAAGAGCGATAAAACACTTCGTCGCCAATGCAATTTTAAATGGGCATGCCAGCTTCGGTAAGTTCATCAGGATACGCTGTAGCTTTGCCCACACAATGCCAAAGTGGGCTTTTGGATGGCGGTAAGCTGTCGTAAAATACATCAAAAGCAAGCGTTTCAAGCGCCATGAGACTTTGATTGGTCGATATCGATATATGGTTTTATTTTATTAGTGTTTATTAAATACTAAGAGGTAACTCTAAAATTAAGAGAGTAACATTATTAAAAAATAATATTAGCCAAAAATTATTTTTTAATAATGTTACTTTATTAAATAACTTTAAAAATGTTACTTTGTTAAATTAAATGTTACTTTATTAAATAACTTTAAAATGAAGAGAAACTTTATTAAATAATAATTTTAGGCAAGTAAATAAAGTTTATTTACATGCCCAAAATTTAGGCATGTAAATAAACTTTACTTACTTCCCTAAATTTTTATTTAATAAAGTTTCTCTTCATTTTCAAGTTAACTCTTACTAAGCTTAGTAAGAGATAACTCTTCATTTTAGAGTTAACTCTTACTAAGCTTAGTAAGAGTTAACTCTAAAATGAAAAGAAACTTTATTAAATAATAATTTTAGGCATGTAAATAAAGTTTATTTGGCAAATAATTTACATGCCTAAAATTATAACATGAGCTTTACTGTTTAAGTTTACCTAACTGTTTACTTATAAACTTATAGCTTTACTGTATATTCCAAGACTAAGAGTCTTAGTCTTGGAATATACAGTAAAGCTATAACTTTCATATCTATTTGAAATGAAATACAAAAAGTATATATATTTTTTACTTAAGTTTATTAAATATATATAGACTCGAGTAAAAACATATATACTTTGTATATTTCATATCAAATAGATAGTGAAAGTTACAAAATAATATAAAGTTATAGAATAACATTAAATGGAAAGTTATTAAACATTAAATGAAAAGTTATGGAATATATATACTCATATAGTTTATACATCTTTATATAATATAAAGATATCTTTATTATGTTATGTTACATATTATGAGTCTTCGTAATATATTATATTATAAATACTCGTATATCTAAATATACGAGTATTTATAATATAATATATTATGAAGACTCATAATAAGAGTATATGAGTCATATAAAACTCTCTATGTTATTTTATATTCAATTTCATGTATAACTTGAAATTAAATGTGAACTATAGACTTTATATAGATTATATACTATATAAAGTCTATAATTCACATTTTATTTTAAATATATATTTCAAGTTATATACGAAATTAATTACTATATGTAATTTTTAAGTTATATATGAAATTAGGTACCATATTATAGGCTATGTATGAATGGTATCATATGTTATATATGAATTTACGTATCAAATAAAGTTGTTTTATATTATTATTATACAACAACTTGTAAACGATACATAAATTCATATATAACATCATGTCATATGATATATCATATGACGTACGATATGTTGTATATGAATTTACGTATTATATATAATATTATATTATATAATAACTTGATATATTGAGTTATATATTGACTTATATATATTATATACTTAATATTATATAATATATGATACGTAAATTCATATACAAATATTGATATGTTGTAATATTAATACAACTTGAAATACATATATTTGATTTAAAAAATAAATTATAGACTTTATATAGATGTATATTGACTTATATAGATGATTATATACTTTCATATGTTATGATGAGTTATGAAAGTATATATATATATATATATATATATATATATATATATATATATATATATATATATATATATATATATATATATATATATATATTTATATATATATATATATATATATTTATATATATATATATATATATATATATATATATATATATATGTATATATATGTATACGTATATATATATATATATATATATATATATATATATATATATATATATATATATATATATATATATATATATATATATATATATATATATGTATGTATATATATGTATACGTATATATATATATATATATATATATATATATATATATATATATATATATATATATATATATATATATATATATATATATATATATTTGTATTTATATATATATATATGTATATATATATATATATATATATATATATATATATATATATATATATATATATATATATATATATATATATATATATATATATATATATATATATATTGGGAAATATCTGTATCTACTACGTATCATTATTATTAATTATTGCGCTTTACATTATATAATATATATTATACAATGTTGAGCGCATATTATATAAGGTAGGGTTAAATAATAATAATTAATGAAAATCTGTTTTAGTGAAAAGAATTAGCAAAATTAAGCTTTAAGGTTGCTTGTTTTAATTTTTATTTAATTTAATTTTTTTAATTTTTAAGACTTTTTTTTAAGATTGTCTTGAAAATTATTTTGACTTAATGTCACACTTTGATTTACTGATTTACTAATATTTATTTGCAGGTTTAGTTGCTTTTGTCTCCATGTTGTCCAAGGGTTATGTCGGCCATGATCCTAATATTATCATGGGTTTAGCAGAGTTGTTTAACTTGCAAACTGGATTAAAGATTTTGAATAAATTTTTGTGTTCTTAATATGGTCACAAGTTTGTACTTGTTTAAAACCCTCAATCATTTGAAAATTATGGCGCCGGTATGGTAGTTATTCTAATTTTATAGCTTTCATTTTTCTCAAGTTATTTTCATAGTTTTTTATATTGAGCTACACTTTTGTTTGTACAGTGAAAACTATGTTCAATAATAAAACTATATTTTTATTTAGACATGGTAGATGTCCTAGAAAAAACTGGTAGTAACTCAATTTAGATACACATAGTCGATGGAGTTACTTGCTAATAACTGGCAATGAGACATATTTGCTTCAAATGATGCCTTTAAAGTTTGAAAAGGTTAGTTTATTATGCTCGTCTTAAATGGATAGTTTTTATATTTTAATTATAAATCAGTGTCTGCTTTAATATAATTATCATAAAAACTAGGCATCTGAAAACATTCCTGCAATTTAATATCATGATAGTGACTTACTCTTGTCATTTTCATATTTAGATTTTTTCTAATTCAAATGTCGACTTTTTGTTACATGAAAAAAGATACTTATTTCAACCCCTCGACCATATTGGTAAGTAGAGCATTAGTCAGAAGTTGTATTTAAGCTTACTGTTTATTAAGTTTTACTTTTTTCAAGAAAAGCACATAATATGACTTTATTTTTATATAGCTTTTTAAAAGTAGTTACATAACTTTTCAAATTAAACAATGTTTTTGCTGTTTTTATCTGTTAAATTATGTTTTAATATTAAAATGAATTTTACATTTATTCAATGCAGATACACTTAGCATGTGGAGTTACTTGTCAATAGCTGGCGATGAAACTTTTAAACGCCTTTAAGGGCTGAGAAGGTTAGTTTGTTTCGTTATAATAGCTCTAAACTGAAATGTTTCGATATTTTGATTGGATATTGTTGTCTGCTTTTAGGTAAAAATTAGAAGTCTGCAGACTGCAACGTAAATCGATTTCAACACGTTATGGCTTCTCGAATATATTTAGTTTCCGATTGAAATGAGAATAAACTGAACTTATATATAAAGTGTTTACAATTAACTTTTTAAACTAGAAATACTCCAAAGGAGGTTCTCCAAACGCAAGTTAAGCAAAGTCGATAAATGTTAATATCTTTTATATTATGTTTTAGATATAAAAAAAAATTTATGTGACTTTAATATTTATGTTATAATTGTAAATTGCAATCTTAAAAGGATTTTATTATTACTTCAGATTGTTCTTTTTGTTCATATATTTGTTCACCGAGCTTAAGCGTTGCAACGATAATATAAAGGTAAATGATTTACAGTTATGGTAGTGTTTCTTTATGTTATGAGTAATATTTACTAAATTTGTGTTGATTTATTAAGTATTTAATGGCTATATACCTAAGCACAAAGTTAAAAGGTATTTGATGTGCTTTCCAGGCTTAAGCAGGGTTTGCCATTCTTTTTAGCGTAAAAATTGAGCTAAAATTATTTAAAAATTTCCTTTAAGTGCGTTTTGTTCAAATAAAAAAAAATAATGATATGCATATTAATGCATTCCAATCTTGATCAAAACATATAAAAGGTCCTATGTTATTCCGCTATCGTTTTCTCATCGGTTTGCCGCTGACGGACCGTTGTTAAAAAGTTTGCGATTTGCCGCCATCGGACCGCTATCGAGCCGCATGCAGATTGCTGCTAACGGACCGATGTAAATACGATGTGCAAGCCTACGCGGCAACGCAGCGGGCGGCCGACGTCGGCACGGCATAAGTGCTGACAGCGGTCCGTTGTCGGTCCGACTGCTCAATGTTTGCTGGGATAGTAGGCCACAAATTCATATAGCTCTATAGATAAAGGGGTGTCTAGAGGGCCAGAGGGGGTAACGTAACACCATCGAAACCTTAAAAAAATACAAGTTTTCACACGAAAGAGTATTTTGCTGATAAAATTTGTTATCTTTATTTAAATTTGCTTCCATTACTTTTCCAAATATTATTGGTCTATTTTAGATTAAAGGGTGGATGTATATGTTACGTTTTAACATCCTCGTAGTGAAATGTTACCATCTTATAAATATTTGAGCCTAAAAAACACTGATTATATTTTGTGTTAAAGACTATAAATTATATTTTTTACTTAACAGAATATACAAGTGGTGCATAAATTGACATTAGAGGCGGGACGATGCCACGCCTAACGCCCCTCCCCCTTCCTCTCAGTCTTCTCCAACCTAAAAAAACGTTTTAAAAGATATTTAAAAAATGGTTTTAAACTCAGTTTATTTAAAAAGAGAAATTAGTATTCAAGATTATTTTACCATGTTAGTGAGGGGAGGGGTGTGTGCCACGCCCAACGCCCCCCCACCTCTTCTTATTTAATCTTTAAAAAAATGTCAATAAAAATTTCAAAAATGTCTTTAAATTGTGTAAAAAGCGAGACATAACTTTAATAATTTTACCACATTATAAGATGCAGGTTGGAGTATCCACACTAAAAATTAACCACAGTTTTAAAACTTATATTTTAAAAAGTTATAAAATACAAAATATATATTTTATGTCTTGGCTTGTAGTAAATGATATTATGTAAAATTCCAATAATGAAACTAAATAAATCATTTTTAACAATAGACACCACGAGAAGGTAAGCCAGAGCCGTCTATCAAAATTTTTTTGCAAGCTACACAACTTGCTGTACCATATTTGCAAGCTACTCAACTTGCGGTACTTCTTTTGCAAGCTACACAACTTGCGGTACTCCTTTTGCAAGCTACACAACTTGCTGTACTATATTTGCAAGCTACTCAACTTGGGGTACTCCTTTTGCAAGCTACACAACTTGCTGTACCATATTTGCAAGCTACACAACTTGCAGTACTCCTTTTACAAGCTACACAACTTGCTGTACCATATTTGCTAGCTACTCAACTTGCAGTACTCCTTTTGCAAGCTACACAACTTGCTGTACCATATTTGCAAGCTACACAACTTGCGGTACTCCTTTGTTAATTTCTAATTATACAAATATAATTATATATAATTTAAATTATTTTCATATTTAAATTAATAAAATATTAATTCTCCTGTTATAACATCAGCTGCAAGCTGTATTTTTTTCATCTTATATTCAACAGCTTCAAGATCAGTTTCATCTTTTTTCCAGTAAGAAATAGTGTAAATTTTGTCTTGTTGGCTCTTGTTTACCTTTTCAACTCAACTATTATAAATGACAGATTTTGAACAGTCAGCATCATACCACTCATGACCAAGTTTTCTGTCTTTCTGACATAACATCTAAATCTTCTAGTTGCTTCGCAGACAAGTGTTTATATTTATGCATCATTTCACTGGGAGTTAATAAACACTGCTCACGCTCTAACTTTCTTTTTTGTTTTTCGTATATTTTTTGGCGCTTGAACGCCTGTCTACTAGTAATCTCTGCTCGAATTTCATTATGTAGTAGTCGATTTTTGATTCTTTTTTTACGTGCCATGTAAATAGACCATTTAATCACCTTTTCCCAAGAAAACTCCTCAAGATTCTCAAGATAATCTATAGTCCTATTCTTTTTGGATCATAATTTGCTAGGTATATAACAAATTGTTGCATTAGGGCAACGTCTTCTGACATATTAACATTTGGAATTTTTCCCTCTTCTATTTGTAACATGTCATTTTCTAATTGACCAATGAAAACTTTATTTATATCAACATCAGTTTTATGTCTTACTTTTATTTGCATTAAATTTTTTTTTTCTTTTATTTTCAATGCCTTTGTTTTCGCTTTAAGATTGCGAATTAACTTGCTGTAATAATATGTATTAATTTTTCTTTTTAACTCTAACTTCTGTCCTCAAAGCTGTAATAATATCTTCTTTTCTTTTGATATTTTTTAAAAATATTTTTAGCTTATATGGCATGCTGTTATATTTCAATTTAACTTATGCTATTTTTTTCCTGTGTTCTCTGGTTGAGCTAACTAACTGTGAAGGTAAATACGATAGCTTGGTGATGAGTTTTGCTTTTTTAGGGGTTAGCTGTACTCTTGATGTATGCATTCTTGTATCATTTTCAATAGAATTTTCAGGTTCACTAATAACTGAAGGTAAAATAGAAATATGTTTATGGGATGACAGAACAGAAGACTTTTAAACTGTGACTAATGAACTACTCTGTCTAAGATGCATTGCCTGTCTCATTGACACGCTTGGTGTGTGGTGTGTAAAGGGCTGATTACAAAATTCAATAAAACTTGTACAATCCCTTTTATAGTTTCTATTCATTTTTTTTGAAGTGTTAACATTATAGAGTTGATGTTTAGTAGTGTTCAAACAAAATAACTCATTTACTTGTTTAAGAGTTTTAACAAATGACTCATTATTGTTAGTGAACTCATTGTTGTTAAGTTTACAGCTAAATACTTTTTCACTCCATCCTGTAACACACATCCACTCTTTTTTGGACCCATAATTCCGTTTAATGTATATTGAGCGTTACTATATTATAATTTTAATTAAATTTCTTGAAAGGTAAATCAATAGCATATAATAATTTGTTAACATTCCATAACATTATAATGCAACATGTAAACAAATGTATTAAACAAAATATAATTAAAAAATCTCTTCCATACCTCACAAAACAAGTATTGGTTGCAAGGAAGTAGTATTTTAATAATAACAATACTAATATAATTTTTAGGAACTGTAAACATAAGCCAAACTAGTTTAAGATTAAATAAATGTCAAAAAAACAGTTTCAATAAACTAAAATATAAATAGTAAAAATGTATAAGACTCTTAACATTTATAAACTTTTGAAAGTAACACATATATTTATTATATTTATTATAGGCTCCAAAATCCTTCAAAAATTCTATTAGCACATATAATATAAATAGTACAAATGCAAAAGACTCTTAACATTTATCAACTATTGAAAGTTACACATATATTTATTATGGGCTAGGAAATCCTTCAAAAATTCTTTTAGTACATAAAATATGAAAACTATTTATAGTTACAACTTTAATAATTTTTATACTACAACTTTTAAAGACATTGAAAAAAATATTTTTCTTACAAACTAGTTCACTTGTCAATGTTTCATTTTTAAATTATTTTGGAAAAAAAATTAAACTTATTAATAATTGTGAAAATTGAGACAAAATGAAAAACAAACTTGATAATGTTAAATATATATTTTTAATACAAAAAACTTCTTCGACTGCTACCATTCTTTCTTCGCCTACACCCTCCTCCGTGGTGATATCCCCTTCTGCACCGTGTAAGATTAATCTTTTTTCACTGTATCAGCAAACATAACTCCACTTTTTTTTGAACCTATATATATATATATATATATATATATATTATATATATATATATATATATATATATATATATATATATATATATATATATATATATATATATATATATATATATATATATACATACACAAAGATTTAATATACCTTTTTTTTAATTTAATTTTTTGAAAAGTAAACAAACAATATATAAAAATTTGCTAATAAATAGTAGCATTATAATACAACATGTAAAAAAAAATCTCATACATACCTTCTGCAAACAAGTAATGGATACGTAAATATAATATTTAGGAACTGTAAGCATAAGTTAAACTGGTTTAAAATCAAACAATTAAACTGGCTTAAAACCAAATAATATTCTTAACTCAAAAAAAACTCAAAAAAATTAATATTTCAATTGATCCGAAATACATACATACATGAACAGGCTTTTTGAAGGATGCAATAAAAATATTTTTAAGCTTACCACTCAATGCAGTTGAGGATGGAACTAGAGCTAAAAAGTTTTTATAAAAAATAAATTTGCAATATTCAAGAAATGCAAAAATTAAAAATTAATAATTGCTAAACTTACCACTAATTGCAGATGAAGATGTTGCTAAAGGTAAAAAAAGTATTAAAAAAAAAATAAATATTGCAATTGACGATTTTGAAGTTGGTATTAAATCTATTTACAGATTAAAAAGTACTAGCTTTTAAAATAACTAACCGTAGCAGCTGATAAAAGGAGTGAAGATCAAAAATAATATAAATTAAACCAAGATATACATTCTTATATTTGATAATCTAGTAATCCTATACAAACTTACCTGTGGTAGGCTGGGTAGATTGAGCTAAAAATAACAAAAAAAGTGTATAATTACAACAAAATACTATGAAATTTTGAAAGAAACTATCATAATTATGTGGAAGATGCAACAACTGTATTAACATAATGAAAACTAACAGTGAAAATGTAAAGAAAATATATTAATAAACAACAAGCTAACATTAGGAATAGTTATTCACTTTGTTTATATATTAATTACATTATATTGGTCGTGGTTATATATAAAATATGTGGTTTATACTTACAATATCTCAAAAAGGCTTCATAATGTGCAGCAGGATCTAAACATCATGTTAACATTAGGCATGCTTGTATTATGATTTAAATAATAATCCAAAGATAAAGTAGTATACAATCCAAAAATAATAAAAAATGATAATAAGATGATAAGTTTTACTATATTTGAAAAATACTAACAAGTCTTTTGCAAGTAATAAACCAATGAATTATCTGATTTGTATGTTGTGTCATAATAAAATTGACAACAGATACTAATAGTTAACATTACATTCAAAAGCAAAGTTTTAAATTAAAGCATTAATCTTCTTTTCAATGTAACATAAAAACAGATAAAGAATAAATCTGTTTTTATAATATAAAAACAGATAAATTATGTTACATAAAAAAGAATTTTAAATAAGAAAATATTAACAAATGATTTATAAATATTTTTTGATTTAAAATAGTTATTATTGATATTATTATAAAAAAAATTAAACTTACTATCTGTTATAGATTCAACAAAAGTTCTGTTTGAATTCATTATTTATTTTTGTCTAAAAATAAAATTCAAAATAATACGATATTGGAATTTGTTATGTTTTTGTATAGTCGGCCCCCCTAATAATCCACACCCGTAATAAGCTTAACGAAAAAAACAACAGAAAAACCAAAATTATGTACCAAAAGTCTAACACTAAGTATACTATCTGCTACCAATTAATTTTCGTTGATTGTTGGCAGGTGCTAAAAAAATGCATGTAAAAAATAGAAAAACTAACAAAAAAAGCCGGATCAACATTCCTTCGACATTAAATTAATGTGAGAACAGGGACAAAATTTTCATGCAATATTGTCAGCAAAATATTGGGTAACCATGAAAAATGAACCAAGAAAAATGTTGGGTAACCATGCATAAAAGTCATATAAAAATCTAGATCAACCTTTCTTCTTTATGAAAGTAATTTATGTTGTAAAATAGATGGTATACGTAATATAATATTCAGAAATATTCAGAAGCAAAATAATCGATAAAAAAGTGTAATAACTATGCATAAATTTCTTAAATAAAGCAAGATTAGATTTTCTTCTTTCCAAAAAGTATCTATGTGTATATCTGTTTCTACTCCACAATACTACGTCTGCCTCACGCTGCCTAAAAAACGAGTGAAAAAAACAAGAACCAAAATTTTTGCATAAATATCGGTTCCGTAAATCGCGATATCCGCGTACTTAGTGATATCAATTAGTATAATAATATAAACAATAAAAAGATAACATAGTTTACAGCTAGTTAAGGATCTAGAGTTTATAAAATGTATTTTTTTTATAATAAAACACTTCCAAAGCATGAACAATATTAGAATAATAATCTTAACATCTGCAATTCTGCAGCTAACTTGCGGCTTAATTTTTACTAAACCATCAACTAAAGAGACAGCGAGAAAGCAGTCACCGTAATTAACTTCTTGAATCCGCTCTTTCTTATTCAACGATTCTTTACAAGAATTCTTTACAATAACTTTGAAGTAGTCTCTAAAACTTCTCCAAGCTCATCAAACGGTCTTTATTACCTTTATTATAATTTGCTGTAAGAATTAAAAAATTGATTTTTTAATTACGAAATATGCTTCTTTAAACTAGAAATACGTTCCTCGTTTTAAGATATAAACATCCTACCCTGCAATAATTATTAAGAAATTAATTTCTTAAACAATGTCAGTTGCTGTGAGTTCTGATGAGTTGTTAACAGCGTTAACTCTATTACTTATAATATCAAAAATTAACCGGAAGTCTAGTGAAATATACAACTGAATACCTTGTGGCTGGTCTAAAGGGATTTCAGCTTTGACTTCATCCGTTTTTAGTTTTTTTTGAACCTCCCTATGTTTTTAATGTGACCATTTTTTATCGTGAACTCTGTCAAAAGATGCTAACACCCGCTAAAAACACCTCGTACGGCTTTACCATGATTTGAATTTCACCTCTACAGCAGGCTCATATTTAATTAATATTTTTACGAAATTTCTACTGATCAATAGAAAAGTATGTCAGTGCAAAAAAAAAAAAATTAGGTTAAAGTTATTTTCTTCAAATTTTACATCTGATTTTAAACTGTTTTGCAAAACATTCGTTCAAACAATTTGTCATTTTATAAATATATTATTCCTAATATTAAATCTGAGTTATCAAAATTTATAAATTTAAGTTTTATTAAATAATTGCAGTTCGAAAACCAAAACGTCCGGGCGAGGATTAAATAGATAGAAAAAAAAACCAAAAAATCATAAATACATGTAGTAAACTTCATATCTCTTATTTTTTAACTATTTAAAAATTCTTTTTATGCAAAAAAATTATTAGTAATAATCATTTTATTATTATACCACAGCATGATTTATGATTCTCAGCTGGTGTAAACGTGTTATGACGCTTATTTACAACTCTCTAGAGTAGCGTTATATATCGTATCGTATATACATTATTAAGAACTTTGATAATATTATAGTGCACCTTTTTAAATATAACATATGTAATTGTCAATAATCATTTAAATTTTTTTCTCACAACATTGATTGCGTCGTTTTAATTGTTGTTTATAACCATTACATTTGCCGTTACGACCGTCGCCACTATAAACATAAAGGTTTAAAAAACTTAAAGTAAAAACAATATGACTCATCATAAAGTACCATCAATTTGTGGTAAAAACACAGACGAAACGATTTATTTAACATATTGCTCGCTGCATTAAGTCTGACAAAGTCTTGTTCAGTAGTAATAAAAAGTAAGCGTTGCGATCGTCACTCTACGTGGAGTTTTAATTTAAATTTAAGACTTGAATGCTGTAACTTTCACATAATAAATTATAAGATAGTATTTCAGATTTCTTGAAATTTTCAAGTCATTTTCGTTTCGGTTGATTTTTAATAGCTTAAAATAAGTGTCAAATGTTCCGGCCGCCACTCTCGCGAAACGCCCCATATAAATAAATATTAATACCTGTTGAGATATTTATAATATATATTTACTTA
>NC_061156.1:51333356-51448356 GCF_022113875.1 Hydra vulgaris | reverse complement strand
ACATATTTCTGGAATTAACATATTAGCAGGAATTAACATAGTACATATTTCTGCACGTAACATTTTTTTGTAAATGCCAAAGCAGAACGTAGATTTTATGAGGAATCTCTATATAGCTAACTTATCTAGTACCTAATATCTAGTAAATTTCAAAGTGTTTATATAAATTCAATTTAATATATTAAGAAAAGCTGCTCATTTTAAATTGTATTGTTCAAGTATGCCCTGAATAGTATTTAAAATAGTTAAAAACCTTTTGAATTTCAGAAACTGCTTCATTTGATCATGTTGAGCAAGATTGTCATGGTGTTGGAAAAGATACCTGCAGTCAAGCGATTCATGCAGTTCTGAATAGTTATGTTGATGAGAGGAAGTTATTCAATCGCCTGATCCGCCTGAGAGCTTTACACTGTGGCATAGATTTTCAGTGTGTGTGGTTTGTGTAGTAAGTTTTACACTTTGGCATAGATTCCAAATGTTTGTGGTAGCATTGATAGAAGTCTCTTACATTCCTCCATCAAAAGATGAAGATGCATTCCTCAATCTCTACCAGTTTCTTTCATTAAATGTCCTTTGCGTTTGCGGACCAGATATGTATATTTATTTTGTTTACGCTAATGGACCTGAGCGATTTCATGATGCTAGGGTTAGTTTTCGTTTTACTGAATTTGTATAAAATCAGTTTTAACTAAATACTGTTATTTAGATAGTATATTAATTATCTAAACAATATCATTTTGAAAAGTAAACAGACAAGTGTAACTATACAACTATACTAACTGTACAACTAGTGTAACATTCATATAAGCAACTCTGTTAAGTTTTTATTTTCTTGGATTTTATTTCTAAAATTGATATTGTTCATACAATTTTGATATTTTGTTTTAATAAACGTTTAAATTCATACTTTACAAAATATTATATTTTCTTTACTTTTCATATTTAGATTTTTTAGTTTTTTATTTACCAGTGTGTCTAAAAAATTTAAATTTCTCATTCAAACTTTTAGGTCTTACGTCAATCAGCCAAACACTAGGATACTTTTGAAGTCCGAGGTGAGCAAATTTTTTCTGGAATAGTTGTCTTAGGTGACCTAGCCTACCCCCTGCAACAACTGGCTCATCATACTATACAGTGACAACCAAACAATGCTTCAACAATACGCACCGAAAACCCAGAAATGTTATTGAGCAATGTTTTAGGGATTTTAAAAACAGGTTTTATTCTGCAAGAACAAATTCCATATTTTTAGATAAAAATGCTTCAAAACTTGTTGCGTGTGCTTTCATGATTCACAATTGTTCACAATTTACAACTTGTGCCCCTAAAGTTGGCGATAAGGGAGAAGTTCTTCCAGTGTTACCTGCTACACCCATGCCCTTTCAAGAAGACACTTAAGCTAAAATTCAATCAGGGACTCACAGGGATCAAATACTTCAGTTTTTTAACTGATGTAAATAAAATCAATTTATTAAATTTTAAACAAAAGTTTTGAGTTTTTCGCTTGTTAGTATCTAATTAGGATATTAGATCTATTTATTTTACTAATTAGGTTGGTATCAAAATAAGTTATTATTATATTGGGCAGGTGATAATCATATACAACCTTATGGAATATAAAGTTTAATTTCTATGAAAGTAGCCGAGTACCTGGAGCGTCATTTTACCTAATACCAAAACGACGCAGGTCTTTAGTATTGGAGAGGAAAGTAATAATGGAAAGTAATCCAACATAATATAATATCTAGAAAATAATGGTCATATCACGGTTAGTACGGATCCTTATAATGCCTGTGATGCAAATTTTGAAATCATTTAATTTTGTCCGCGGAAAATAATTTAAATTGAACGTTTAAGTTAAATCAAATTTTGACTTCATAGTGCGCCAATAAAAACACTTGTAAAATTTAAACCACTCAATATAATTTGATAAAAATTGGTGCAAATGTAGCCAATTGTCACACTAAACTGTATAATTGTGTATATATTATAATTATATATAAATTATAACTATAACTAGTATTTACTTTGACATCTAGTATTAATTTATTTTATTTGTTTAAACCATACATCTGCATGGTTAAATTTTATTTTAATTATTCATTATAAAAAAATCTATCAAATTTGGTCTTTATGTTAAACACATTTGGTATTTATGATGAACACATTAATTAAAGGAAATTAATTTTTTTTCTTGAAGGTTACCATTTAAAATAAGTATTACATGAAGCAAACTCAAAAAATTGCACGGAAGCATTGCTTGTTAATAAAAAATAACAACTAATTTTGGTATTGTTTTTTTAAATTATTTTTCCTTACATGTTATCTTGAACGTGTCACACTCAATTATTTACATAAAGTTACAAGTTTATACTATGTTACAAATTCAAAGAGTTTTTTTGTTAAAAAATGAAAAAAAGTGTCTGTTTTATAAATACTATTAGAAGCTGTTTTGTTACTAGTCTTATTAAAACAAAATGTTTGTTTTACAAGTCCTATTGGAAAAAAACGTGTTGGTTTTCACAGGCACTTTTATTGCAATAAATGGTTTAGTTTTTTTTGACAAGTGCTATTTAAAGAAAGATTCCTGTATGTACGTAGCCAATACATCTCCGGGCAGTAACCTCGTTTGTCAAGGTTTTATTTAAGAAATTGAGAGAATGTAACCACATTAAACAAATACAAGTTGGAAGCCTCTATGATTGCAGTAGCCTCCTTGGCCTTAAAAAAATGCACTTTTGTATGATGGCATTCATTATCTAGTTTTTATAAGAAAATAAAATGTATTAGAAATAATTTAGAAATAAATAAAATAAAATAAGAAATAAAATAAAATGAGTAAGAAAATAAAATTTCTCTTTTTTCCAAAAAGTTTCCACGATATTCAACATACTGATCGTTGATGTGCTCTTGCAAATTGATTTCTTGCAATAACATCCGAGTCAGCTTTCTTGCAATAACATACGAGCCACGATATTCAACATACTGACCGGATGTGCTCTTGCAAATTTATTTCTTGCAATAACATACGAGTCAGATAGTCTTACTTCATTGCAAAATACTTTAATAAACCTCAATTATTTAAAAAATTGTTTAAAAATAATAATAAACCAAAATAATTAAAAAAAAGTCATACCATCTAACGTGGTTGCACCTTGAATAAGGTATGCATAAGGTCTTACTACTTCTAACCAGTCTTCTTTTCTTTACTACTTCTAACCAGTCTTCTTATCCTTTAACTAATTTAAGTTTGCAATTTTTTCCTTCTCCCCAATAATCAATGTCAAAAATAGGATCGAATAAATAAAGCGGTACAGTGAGCAAGTAACCTTTGTCAGTGATCATTTGCTCGATTACTCGATTTTGTAAAGCTATTTGATAGGTGGGTGTTGCCGTAGTAGCGTTAATAATAGGGACATAACCCATTTGAGTAAGCACAATAGTATCTCAACCAATATAAGTAAAGGATTAAGCTCGCGTAGAAGCAAAATTAAAATTTTCTGATGCTGGCTCATCACCTTCATTAGTAACAAATTATATATATTTTGAAGAATATGGGGTGGATAATTTAATTGTTTCACGTATTCGTTCATGTGATTTTTTTTAACTGCATTGCTAAAACTGTTTGAACAGTTTTGACTTTTACACGTAAAGTAGGAAAAAATATCTTGTATCTGTAATTAATTTCCGAGTAAATTATTACAAACCGAAAAATTTTCATCTGCTTTTATATTGTCGGAATTCCCTGGATATACATACGAATTTGGATTTCCAAAATTTTCATTCATCCGAATTGGGATCTGGAAATACCGTTTAGAAGTAGTAAAAGTAATTCTGTTTGTTGTTACGGTTTCATATAGCGATTAAAATTCTGAAATTCTTTGTTCGACAGCTGTTGATTCTTTAGTGATTTCGCTAATATTACCTTCCTCCGTTGTTATCTCAGCCGCATTGCGAACTTTTTTTTTTTTTTTTTTAATGTGCTTATGCGATTTAAAATAAAAATTAAAAAGAGAAGCAGTGTTAAATAAAAAAAGGACAAGTTGTTAAAAAGATATTTATTAATTACATAAATTACATTTCATCTTCTTCATAATTTCAATACCGTCTCCTCCATATTCCTCGACTTGACCATCAGCAATTTTATTTGTTTTCATAATGCCGACGTTTGCAACCTGTATCTTTTAAGTAAACTACACAAACCACGATTCTTTTTGCATTCTTTTAATGTTGTTTTAACTGTCCCAATTCGACAAAAGTCGTTGTTAAATCACCCTCACACTTGTGAGGGCATTCAACTACTTTAGCTTTTGCATTTCCAAGTCAGGATAAATTAAATAACAAGTACAAAATATTTCCTTTCAATCGATGCAACAACGCCTTAATTTCTTTTTAATACTTTCGTATTTATGTATGCTGAAACGCTATTCAGGATAAATGTTTTTTTTGGGCATTACCATTTGAGTTAGAAACATTAACCTTTTACATACACAACAAAGTTCACTTTCTTTAAAATCATCGTACATATTTACCCAGAAAAACCAAAAATATTCTTCATCGTTCCAATCAAGAGTAAACCAAAAAGTTTCTTCATCGTTCCAATCTTCCAACGCATCATGTGAAATTCCTGTTGTTTCACAATCGCAAAACACATTGATTACAAATTTTTTAGCTTCATTTACCAACTCTTTTAATGTAAACGGATAATCTTTGTTATGATCACATAATATTTCTAACCAATTCAATTTTTTTGGTCTTAAATAACCATTTAAAAAAATTTTTTTATTAAAAAAAAAACTTTGTGTAAAATTTTTTTTAAAATACATCAATTTACTTTTAATAAACATTATATCATTTTAAAATTATTTTTACACCTTTTATACATTCGTAAATGAATTTAAAAAGGTCCGTGATTTTTCATCAATTTTCATCAAAATATTCTCAAATGTTTATCAAATAGTTAATGCGCTTTTTTAAATATACTCCATGAAAAGCAAAAATGTTTGGAACAGCAAACCACAGTTTGCATAAAATGTTCAATCATATGAAGCAATCATTGTAAATGGTATTCCACAAACAACATTACATCAATGTTTTTCATATTTTCCGATTCCAATTTTCTTAATATTTCTTCAAATAAAAACATAATATGTCTTTTACGCTTACAATGACCTTCTAAAAAACACAATACTTTGTTTTCTTCTGCATGAAACGAAAAATTTAACCCATTCAAATTCTCATATTTTCTCTGTTCAGACATTTATTTAGACATTCATTTAGACATTAGACATTAAGACATAAAAACGATAAAAATGATAAAAGTCAACTTAATCGTATTGCGGATCAACTTTTAAAATTTGTTCATGCATATTTATTATAACATCTTTAAATTCTGTCAAAATCATCCAATTTAATTTTTTTATTGATTGACAAATGTTTATAAGTAATAGGGCGTTTCTTTAATACAATCCAAAACCAAATCATTAACAAATTTAGATGCCCATGATCCGCAGTTTTTAATCTTCATTATACGAGACAAGTTTTAAAAAGTCGATGCTGTTTTAAATAAAATAATTGTAAATGCTTATCAGCTTCGAATAATGCTTACAGATAAAAAATTTTTTGTACTCAGTTCAAAAGGTCTCCTGCTGAAATTTTTAAAAACTTATAAAATGGTTTAAACCGCTACAAAGAGATTTCAAATCGTATTTCAGATTATTATGAAATAAACAACGTAAAACACACGTTTATCTTTAATCTTTTTTTTTTTCAAATTTTAAAATAATTTGTTTAATCCAATTTTTAAGGCGTTAAACAAACTCACACAAAAAATACATCTAAAACTAACGATCTAAAACTAACCATTTTAAGGCTTTCAAATTAAAAAATAAAACAATTACCCATAAATTAGGCAGAATTCACACATTCAAAATACAGATCTAACAGAATTTATAATAGTAAATATATATATATATATATATATATATATATATATATATATATATATATATATATATATATATATATATATATATATATATATATATATATATATATGTATATATATATATATATATATATATATATATATATATATATATATATATATGTATATATATATTATTAGGTGGACATGGTAAATAACAATTTTTTTAATAAAATCGAAATAAAATTTATATTACCAACCTTCTTTTTTCGTTTTCAGAATACAGTTCCAACAACCAGTGGCAGAATAAAACTTCTTGGGGCCCGGGGCTATGTTTGCTTTTGGAGGCCTTTTTATGGGCCAGAGCCTAAAAAAAAAAAGGTCCTCAAAAATATTTTAGTGCCCCTTAACTTGCGGGACCCGGGGTTATAGCCCCCCATAGCCCCTTGATCCGGCACTGATAACAACACAAACGTTAATTATATATTAGAAAATAACGAAAAAAACTTCCAAGAAATAATTAAGAAAAAAATCGCTATAAGTTTACAAGAATAAAATTTTTTAAGGAGAACAGCTTAAAATTGTACAAATTAAGATATTAAAAAAAATTTAGCAACTTTGTAAAATAATTTTTTTACCTCAAAGCAAACCTTGTGTAAATTTTGTACAATAATATATATTTTTTTAAATTTTTTCTAATAAAATTTTTATTTTACTTACTTGATTTTTTTCAGCACAGTTTAAATTTATTATTATGGAACAAATTTACAAAGGCGTCAACAATGCCATATTAATGCAAGGCAGAACAAAAAAATAAAAAGACTCCCACGCGAAAATGATAAAGTATGAAGACTTCTTCATTGATCCCATATTGATCAACGCCAATTGTAGACTCACACTTAAACATTTCATGAGCTATGACAACTTATGACAACTAAAATGTTTGATGGCGATTTCTTTACAATAAAAAAAACAACACATTTTGGTGCTTCAAAATGATTCTTTGACATCCATTAAACACTCACAATTGTGCAATTTAATTAATTGAAATAATTAGCTGAATTTCATTTTTAAATAGTGTGAAGTTAAATATTTTCATCAACTTTTAAATTTTAAATTTTTGTTATACAAAAAGAAATCACACTAATTCAATGTTTGGGTTTTTGACTTTTGCTTTTATGATATCAATCCTATTCGTTAAATGACGGACTTTCTCATTCAAGTTCTGAATGCTTTTTATATTTAACAATAATATCTAATGTCAAACCTTTTTGTCGTTTGCATCATATGGTTATGATGCAAACGACAAACATTTTATAACAAACATTTTATAACTGATAACTTTTTATTTTTGTTAAATATATTTGAAATGTATATTAAATTGTTTTCCATTAAATATATTTATGTTAAAAAAAGCCGACCATTAAATTGTTTTTCGTCAAGTATAATTGTTTTCATTCCGTGAAAACCTAAAATTGTTTGGAAAATCCAACTGATGATATGCCTATTCCAATTTTATCGCTTATATTCATGCCATCCATGACGTAATTTTTTATAGTCATTCAATCCTCCTTAAATTTCGTTAAAAAATTATAAAGGTATTAAAAAATGTTAGTAATGAAATTTCTTAAAATTAATGAACCGTTAAAAAAGATATGAGCTGTAGAATAAATATATATTTGATCAAATAGATAAAAGAAAAAACCACTACAACAATTCCATAAACCAATACCTGTTGCTGTTGTAAATTTGTACAATTCAGGGAAACCAAAACCGAATCCGTACATGTGCGATTCTCATGGTAATCAAATACATAGTTTCGAAGTTCGTTAAAACTGTTATACTTGTTTTTTTGCTATAATAATTGCTTTCTTTTATTGATTGAACAGAAAACAAAATGCAATGAGGTACCATGTGGGCTGTTTTTATGTTTAATAAGCTAATGGTAATATTATCTGTACCTTATACACTAGTTATAACTTGTTCGTAATGTGCGAAATGAAGTATAGAAAAAGGCACGTCTGGTTAACTGTTAATGTAAAAATTATTTTCTAAAGGTAAACTAGCATTGATTCGCTAGGTATTGACACAAATTGTAGGATTTCTAATTTCGATTCTAACATTAGCAACAGCGTTTAGATCGAGAGCGTCATAAGGTCTTATATATTCTAAAAATTGACTGTTATCTTGTTCAACAATTAATTTGATTCTTAAATCTTTACTTTTTCCGTAATAACTTTTAGTTTGAAAAAATTCACTCAATTTATGAATGTAAAAAATTTTTGTTTGTTGTAAAAAAAACTTTTTACAAAATTTTCATAATTGTTATTAATTTGATGAAAAAGTTCTTGATTTGTAAAATTTAGTGGCGTAACTAGGGGGAGGGATTATAACCCCGCAAGACGGAGGGAGGGGGTGACGGAGCTTAGAGAGTCCCGCGGAGATCTACAAATTTTACTCATGAATAATACGACTGGTAATAATAGTTTGAGTGTTACTAATTTATGTTTTATCAAATACATTTTATAAATTTATAATTTTTCACGTATCCCTACGGGCATTTTTGGAGAAAAAATTCTCCTTTACTTTTTTGGCGGAAAAAGGAGGGGGGGGGGGGGAGGTAACAAATTTATAGTTACGCCACTGGTAAGATTATTTGTATGTCTTTGTATTTGTTCGTCTACAAAAACACCAATACGATGAAATTCTGTAATTACTTTACAACAATCAATTCCGTAACGCTCTTCTGCTTCTTGAGGGTTATAACTGAAATATCTTGTGTGGTTATTTTTTATAAGTTTCATTTTTTTTACAAATCTAAAAAAAAAAAAATTTATTATAATAAATATGTGAAATTATAAAAAAAATTGTCTTTAATTTTTTTTCGCATTAATGTCTTTAATTTTTTTTTTGTATTAAGAGATAGTGACTCGATAAAAATACCCAAGATGGGTATTTTTATCGAGACACTTTGTTCAACCAAGAACCTCAAGGCAGGGGGTGTTTAATGTCGGAGTCGACATCTCCTAGACTTTGCCTTAAAAAAGGTCTATCCTACAAGGCAGCAGCGTATCCTTTAAAGCATTATATCGCATATGCTCATAATGTATTATAGCTTGTATAATTAAATTTTTATTTTTGTCATTAAAAAAAATACACAAACTTAAAGAAAAAAAAATTATATTTTATAAAAAAAGTTTAAAAGTTCTTATTGTTCAGAACTAATGACTTCGGGCGGATAATACATTTGATTTTCAACGGATTTTTTCGTATGGTGGTGGTTAATTATGCTATACGTTTTCTTCGTACGAAGGAGGTTTAACAATTTTTTTACTAAACTTTTGATGTATGTCTTTTCTTCCGATTAGATTTAAAAGATCCAATATAAGTTTCATTTTAGAATTTACTAAATCATATTCAAAATTATTGTATACAATGTTCTTTTGGTTTACATAATCCATCAAATCAATACCGTCGATTATTTTTTCTTCAAGTCCGTGTGGAATTTGCAATAACATTTTCATGGTTTTTACATCACGTGTTGTAATATAATCGCCCATATCTTTTATGATTAAGCTGTTCATTTTTTTTAAGTCTAAAAAAAAAATATTAAATACAAAAATATATTAAAGAAACGTTTATTGTTTTATTAAGTTTATTGTTTTTATATAATGCTTTTTAAAATCTTTATCTGTCGCAAAATAAGATGTTATTATTGTCAAATTTATTATTTAAAATCTGATGTTTATTGATAACCTAACAATTTTTTTCACTGTTATTGTCCGACATGTAAATTATTATACGGTTGTTAATAAAATTATTTTTTAGATGAAAACAGTAAAAATAATAGATTCTAAAGGATGGTCGTTGTATGTTACCAAAGGAAGTGCTGCTTTCGATTTACGTAGTGCTGAAAAAAAACAATACTACCTTTTCAACGTATGTTATTTTCTACTGGTGTTTTTATGCCACAAATGGAACGCGATCTTCATGGTCAAGTTACTTCCAAGTCAGGTTTAGCTTTACACCATGGTATTATAGTATTGAATTCACCCGGATTTATCGATTCTGGTTATAGAGACGAAATCCATGTTATACTTTATAATACGTCTATCGAAGCTTTTACTGTAAACGTAGGTCAAGCTATTGCACAAATTACTTTTGTACCTGTTTTTTTTGAAGAAAGAATGTCATGGACTTTAAACGAAAAAAAAAAATAGTTAATTAGAAATACAATTTATGTTGTCTGATGAAGAAAGAACGGGAGGTTTTGGTTCAACAGCACTTTAATATTTTTTTATATAATTTCTTTTGTAATTTTTTTTTTAAATGCCTAATAAATTTTTTGAAATGGTAGAACAAGTTTTCAACAGTTAAGAAAATAGTGAAAGTGACTTGTTAAAAGATGTGGAAAATGATAATGTTAAACTGTTTAACCGTGATAATAATTATAAATTTTTGTGCATAATTGTGATCAATGTCAAAGCGATAACGTAGATAAAAGCGATGACGTGGATCAAAACGAAACTGATTTGAATTATCAATGTCAAGTAATATCAATTAACATGGATAAAATTAAGAAATCAAATTTGAAAGAAGAATTAAAAGTAGAATTAAAAGAATTAGATTGAATTAGAGTCAGTATTCTTAAAGAACCATCTAGTTTACCATACGGACGAAAAATCTTTGTTTTTAAAGATATACAAAAATTAATGAATCTTAATATGAAGAATCCGACGGCTGCTTATTATTCTGTACCATTTTATTATAAAAATTATTGAATGACAAAGCGAATGAATTTGAATGCTGAATGTGGCGATAGCATTGGTTTATTTGTTTTAATGTCTAATGTTTATAATGCAATTTTGAAATGGCCGTTTAGCGGGAAAAAAGTTTCTTTTTCATTGTTGGGAAAAGAAAAATATAAAAGTTCGTTTATTATAAATGACAGTATTCCTTTCCAAAGACCCAACAAAGTACAAATGAACCCTGGATTCGGATACGCACATCTTATAACAAAAATGAAATTTTTAGATTATATTGTAGAAGATTGTATTTTTATTAAATGTAAAATTAATTAATTTTAAAATTAACAAAACTTTTTTTACTAAAAACTTTTTATTAACTTTTTTAAATATATTTTTAATTTTTTGTAGATAACTAATTAATAAAATGTTGTATAATATATGGTCAGTATTAGAAGATAAAGACGAAGAGTTGGCTCAACAATGTAAAGAGTTGGTTGAAATTTTAAAAGATGAACAGAAAAGAGAGTATACAATCGAAAATATTAAAAAATTTAAATCTATCGTTTATGATAATTTAATAAGGAATCAAGATAATTATAAATACGATAAAAGTACTCTAAATCAATATTTGAAATTGTGTTTGAATTTGATTATCAAGTGCAATAAATCTATCGATCGATTGCAAAATAAAACAAAATCAAATAAAGAGTACAATAAAAGAAAGAAATAAAGCGTTTATTAATTTTGCAACAAAAAAAAACCAATGGACATGTTGTGATGTTAAAAGTGCGAAAATTAGAAAACTGTGCATACGAATTTGATTATCCAACAAAAACAGAAAAAGTTAAAAAATTTAAAAGAAAAATACGTTCTGAATTGTTTGACTTAATTATAAAATTTGAGTTGTTATTATTTGTTCATTAATTATTTTTTTTTGTAATTTTTTATTATTAATTATTTATCGATCATTATTATTTTTTATATTTATTTAATAAATATATTAAAAAAATTTAATAAAATAATTTGTAAAATTTTTTATTTAGATTTAACTAAAGTAATGGCAATGCAAAAGAATGAGAATAAATTAAAAGAAGAACGAATTGAAGAATTGCAACAATTACAAATGTTTTGTGTTAGCGAATGTTTTGATCATTACCAATACAAATGCGCTAAAGAAGCCTTTGAAAAATTTGAAAGAGCTGTGGATATGATTAGGTATGATCAATATTTTGACTGTCCAAATCAAGTTGAATGTTTTGAACTTTTGCATTTACATAGGAAATATGTTTTGGATTTGTATCATCAGTATAGTATGGTTTGTATAAAATTAACAAACTGTAAAAAATTACTTCATAAAAAAATTAATGTAATAAATAGAATAGGAAAATTGTTAAAGGAACTATTACATTTTGATTTTGAAAAATGTCATAAATTATTGTTCTCTTTTAAATAAATTTTTTAGATAATAAATAATAATGTTAGATAATGTTTGCAATCCATCATATAAAAAAAAACCAAAAAATTGATGAAAAAATGAAGTTAAAATATAGGCAAAGTTGCTCAAAGAAATTCAATTATTACAACAATTGTGTGATATTGATGATGTTGATGAATTGATGATTCTTCACCCATCAATAGATTATATTGAAATAATAATTAGTATAGAAAAGAAAATGGAAAAGATATTATTTGACAAATGTTATTATTATTCTTCGATGTACGAAAAACGTACACTTGATTTGCATCAAAAATGCATATTAGTTTTGTATCAACGATATAATTTTGCTTCTGCAAGATTGCATTTTGAAATAAAAAAATTACGAGAGATTTGTTATTTCCATAACATATGTGAGATAAAGAAATGAAGATTCTTTATGGTTGATAAAGAGAACAAAAACTATATAAAGTTGAAATTAAAAAATAAATTAGCGTATAATAGATACGTAGTGGTTTTTAAATTAAAAAAAATATTAATAAGATATGCTGATGATGATGATGATGATTTAAATATATATATATATATATATATATATATATATATATATATATATATATATATATATATATATATATATATATATATATATATATATATATATATATATATATATATATATATATATATATATATATATATATATATATATATATATATATATGTAAATATAATGACACATTGCATGTTGGGATTGACAAAGGTAATAGAATTGTTAATGAAAATCGAAAATGATAAAATAAAACAACAACAAAAAAACAATAATACGGAAAAAAATAATACTCGAGTTGACAAATAACAATATGATTTCATTAATGATGTGGTTTTCTAAATTTGTAATATTATACATCTACTCTTAAACAATTAAAAAAAAAAATTTTTTGTAATTTTTTTTTTCAGAAAAATAAAAATATGACTATATTAGTTAACAAAATATGGCTTTTCAATGGTTTGATAAAGGTTTAAATTTTTATATTACTGGTAGTGCTGGATGTGGCAAAAGTTATTTACTTAATGCTATTGCTTCTAGCGATCAAATATTTAAAAATATTGCAGTTATAGCCATACAGGAAAAGCGGCTCATCAAATCAAAGGTACGACTATACATAGTTTTGCAGGTATTGAAATAGGTACTAAATCTGTTGATTATTATTACCAACACATGCAAGCAGATGTCTTAGAAAGATGGTGAAATACACACGTTTTGATTATTGATGAAATTTCAATGCTTTGATTTGACGTTTGATTTGTTACACAAATTAGCATGTAAAATCGATGCAATGACGAATTGTTTGCTTGTATACAAGTCATTACTTGCGGTGATTTTCGTCAACTTCCACCTGTAAAGAGTAAATATGTTTTTTAATCCGCAATATGGAAAAAATATATGTTTAACGTTATTGAACTTACTGAATCTTTTAGACAAGAAAATATTGAATTTTTTAACGCTTTAAACGAAATACTAATTGGAAAAGTGTCTGATTAAACAATCGATTTAATAATGACAGGAAATTTTGAAAATGATCTCAAAATAAATTCGATTTACATACGTTTGTTTTTTACAAATATGGAAGTTGATTTTATAACGCTCATAAATTAATGAATATTCTTTCTGAAGAACACTGGTTTCATTCTAAAGATGTTGTTAAAAATCCAAATATAAATCCATTATTTCAGTTACCCCTTAGTATAAATATTAAAATAGGTGCTGTTATCATGTTAGTAAAAAATATAAACGTTGAAGAAGGTTTATGTAACGGCACGATTGGCGTTGTAACATTTATAGAAACAGATGGTGTTTGGGTTATTACGAACGCTAAAGAAATTAAAATCGAAAACGTAAGAGAGGATATTTTAGATTGCACTTATAGTATTATTGCTTCTAGAATAGGTTTACCTTTACAATTAGCTTTTTCTTTAACTGTCCATAAAGCTTAATGCTGCACGTTAAATAATGCAGTTTTGAATTTTAACAGTAAAATATTTATTTTGTCGTTAACTTATGTTTCGTTATCACGTGTAAAAGATCTTTAAATGATCTTTACATAAATCATAAGAATAATAATGAACTGAGAAAAATATTAAAAAATATAACTAGTGCTAAAGACGTTGACTTTTTTTATAATAATTTAGGTGAAAAAAATTTTATAACGTTAAATAAAAAAAGTAATTTTTTATATAAAAATTTTTTTTTTCAGATTATTAAAAAAATGCATTTTAAAATTAAGAATATTGAAGAAAAATTAGACAACGAAAGTTATTATCGAGAAATATTTTATTTTGTAAATGACGACTATAAAGATGAAGATGTTATAGAAGAAATTGAATTTAACGATCAAATTCAAACACCTGAAGAAATTACTCATCATATTAACTAAAAAACACAAGATAGTTTTCTTATTGAAACAAAAAAAGCGTTAACATTTGCAAATATAGAAAATATGAACTTGGAGGTTATAAAAGAGTTTCTGAATTTAGTCCAGAAGAATTAATGATTAGAAGAGAATATGAACGTAAACAAAAGAAAAAAGTTTCTGAACTTAGTCCAGAAGAATTAATGATTAGAAGAGAATATGAACGTAAACGAAAGAAAAAAGTTTCTGAACTTAGTCCAGAAGAATTAATAAATAGAAGAGAAAATCAACGTAAACAAAAGAAAAAAGTTTCTGAACTTAGTCCAGAAGAATTAATGAATGGAAGAGAACGTCAACGTAATCGAAAGAAAAATGTTTTTGAACTTAGTCCAGAAAAATTAATGAATAAAAGAAAACAAAATTTGAAATTAAGAAAAAAATGTTATAATAAAAGTAAAATTCTTTATAAACAACGTCGTAAGTTTATAAAAGAAGAAAATCAAGACGAATGGTATGGCGAACGGTATCGACCTCATACTATAACTCAATGGAACAATCATAAAAGTAGTTTGTTTAAAATATTATCATACGAACAAAAAAAAATGTTTTTAGATTATAGTGTTTTGTTTGAAAACGGCTTGTGTCTTTATTCAGCATTTGTTGTTTCGTTATTGATGAGAAAGTAAGATTTAAACACAATTAAAGAATAAAATGGACAAGTGCTTGAAAAAAACGACAAGATTTTATTCTGAAGAAAATATAATGCAATTTCATATTGAAGATAAAAACGATTCGTTGATACATGCTTTAAATTATTTAAAAAAAAAAAGTTAAAAAAAAAAGTTTAAAAAGTTTAAAAAAAAAAATGTATTATTTCTTGAACACATTGAATTATGTCACTCATTTGCAATCGAAAATACTTTTGATCGAATAAATATTCAAAATTTTTCAATGAATAAAAAAAATTAAAAACGTTCGTTTGCAACATCCCAAAATGAAATCGCAATATAAAAGTTCATTTTGAGAATTATTAAAAGTGGTATACGAGAGTGCAAATATAATAAAAGAAGATCAAAATTCCCAAAGAGAATTTCTAAACGAAGACAAAAGAAAACAAGCTAACAAACGTAAAAAAACAGTAAACACAATAAAAATTTGTTTGTACGAAAGAAACAAATCTTTTCATGCTGTAAGCATGCTTAACGAACGTTTTACTATTTTGTATAACAATAATCTTGTTTATCAATGTGATAAGTGTAGTCTTAAATATGCTCATAGTAATCATAAACACAATTGTAAAGGATTTTATAATACTCACAAATTTGTGTATGGAGGAACAAGACACTTTTATGAACTACAAAATAACTTTATAAACACTTGTCGGAACGTTTTTCCTTTTTTTATTAATTTTGACTGTGGAACAATAGTTCCAAAATCAAATTTAAAAGAACCTGAAAGTGTAAAACCCTTGTTAAAACTTTCTTATTATTGTCACGGTATTGTTATTCAATGTTTATCTGAATATTTAGCCAGAGAATGTTTTGGTTTAGATGAAAGAGGTAAAGTTAAAACGCAATGGATATTTTATTATGAAAATACAATTGAAAGTTTACAAGGCAATCCTTTATCATTACTTCCTACTTATTTTCAAGAAAAAATGACAAAAATGTTGAAACATATAATAGCGAATTGAGAGTATATGATTTGTTGATTTTGGCAGACACTTTGGTTCGTTTTGCCTACGAAAAATGTTTACCTCGTTTTCAAAACTTGAACGTTTCAGAACACGAAAAATGTCAAGTACGTACAGTGGGTCAAAATGCCCATTTTTGTGCCAAAATTTTCTTTTTATGAAATTGATTTAAATAACATACTTTGAGCTTCTAAATATATTTGTGACTAAATAAAAAAAAAAAAATTTATTGTTTTTTTTAATAATTAAAAATACAGCAAAAAAATAAAAAAAATATGGAGTTTTTCAATTCAAACAAAATCCACAGAATAAACATAAAAAAATTACAGTATAATTTTTTTGATAGGCATACAATTTTATGAAAAAATACTTTCTTGTCTTATCAACTCATTTAACTCATACAACTTTAAGGCAGCCATCAATGTCTGCATATATTTAAATGAAGTATTTACAAATTTACAAATTTAAATCCTGCTAGTAACAACTCCAAAACCTCAACAGAAAAGTCTTTCTTTTTTAAAGTGCAGGTTTCCCTGAATAATGCTATGACAGGATCAGATGAGCATAGAAATCTTTTCAAAATGTCCTCATTTGCCATATATCTTGAAGATTTTCGAGCATGACGTTCACGAAACCGTTTAAAATATTTGTTGGTTGACTCCTGTGCTTCTTCACTCATCATACCAATTGGAAGTGACATTCTATTAATTATCGCTGGGCCGTGGATCAGCAGTTTGTGGAGGCTTTGTGGCATGTAGTACCATGGGTACAGCTTCACAAACAACTTTGCAGTTTTTGTACATATCACGGTAAACTTTTCAGTATTTATTTCATAGCCACTTGATATGGTTAACAAAATAATGTGCAATTTTAAAATTAGTTCCTTATTGACACCTGTTATATTTGCAAAAGAAATGGCATCAGTAAATGCTCTTCGAGAAGTGTTGCCGTCATTAGGTGTACCAGATCCTCCAGACTTTGGTTGATCAACAACAAGGCCCATCTGATAAAGAAAAGCTTTTTGAATGTGAGACTTTGTGTCAGCAACTTTTGCTTTGTCTTCTGCTGTTCTTGCTTGCCACTTTTTGATGGGCAATTTGTAACCAATATGCAGAAAACATTCAAAACATCTAATCCAGCAATGCAGTGTAGATAAACCATACTGCAAGCCTTTTGCCTGGTAATTTCTTACTATGCTGGCATCAATGTTGTTCATCTCTTTTGATGAGCATCCACAGATAGAACAACACTGACTTGAGTTAGTGGCCTCAGATAAAGCTGTATGTACTTTTCCATCAATTATTGTTATTTCAATCACATGCTTTACTTGAAGTTCTTAGCCATTGTTTAATATAATTTATGTGCAATTTAAATTCCTAATATCTTCTTTTAGTTGAGCTTCTTCAGAGATTAATACTTGTTTAGACTCATTTTCAAACTGAAAACGCAATGGGCGACAATACAGAGTTGATGATGGTTTTGGGTTTCGCCACAAAGTTGTCTTTTTTCCACCAGCAAATGTGCTCAAGTCAAGTGGTACAAAGCATGTTAAAAAAAAAGACTCTTCTATTTTTATATTACGGATACCACTTTCAGACACTGTTTGCTTATAGACACTTTGTCCTGTTGAGCCATCAAATCCTGCTTTGTGTCTTAATGTAGCAAATATGGTTGTATCACTAGCAACTGTTTCAATAACTTCATTCTGTGTTGACATAGTCTGTTTGCAGTGTAGTCTACCAAGCTCTGCATTGAGATTTTAGCAAAATAATCAGCTATCTCTATTTCATTTTGTTTCCAGCTTAAGGTTAGGATTTACCAAATTCATGCCGTTGATAACATCCTTTAAAACACCATGGTCAGAGATTTGTAATTTATTTTCTAGTATGTAGGTATATATATCAATGTATTTCATTTTATCCTTTAAATTCAAAAATATACTCATTAGAAATCATTTAAATGAAAGTATATTAGGTTTAAAGATAAAGTGTTTTGCTTTAATTAAAAAAACCAAGTGATTAATAAAAAATTAATTTATTAAAAATCCTGTGATTTATTTGTCGCGGACAAAATTGTTGTTATACCTTGCTATCTATAAGTTAATTTGTAGACAAGGTGGTACTTTGTTGAAGCTAATACTAACTTTAAATTATAATATGTATAGTAAGTAATGATTTTAATGCATTTTCAGACTGGAGAATAATGGAGGATTTTTTAATTAAATAAAGTAAGTAAAAATTTACACTAAAATAACCTGTAAAAACATATCATCTTAAAAATAAAATAAAATTTCTAACTTACAAGAAAAAAATGTGCAGCGAAGTTATTTGGTTTTAAAAAAGATCAATCTATCAATGTATAAAAAAATATAGCGCAAATAATTTAAATTAAAATGTAGTTTACAGTTTCTGTGTAGCAACACATTTATTTTATTTATTTCCATTTAAAAACTTACAAATCCAAATAAAAAATTTAACTTTAACAAGCCATATAAAATTTAATATAAAAGCTAGTGGCTAAAAAATATCATTTTTTAAAAGCTTGATAAGTATGGAGAACTACTATTACCAATAAACCTACGTTGAACATAATTTGTTTTTTTTAATTTTGGCACACCTTGACCTACTGTGGTACGGCAAGAAGAAAATCCTTTGTGCGCGTTATGCAGATATCCAGCAGACAAAATTCGTAAATCTGATATATAAAGTTACAAATTGAATAAAATGTTAGATCCTGAAACAAATTTATTAAATCATAACGAAATTAGATTTTATAACGACAAACGTGTTCAAGTTGTAAATCATATATTCAAACGAGTAAGCAAATTAGAATTGTTTATCCTTTAACCGACAACGCAAGATTATTTAATAACAAACAAAGTAGACAAAATTAAAAATGATTTGTTTCAATTATCTAGTTTGTTTTATATTTGTTGCAGATGGTAGGAAATACTTGACCATACTCTTATAACAAACGGTTTCTTAAGTGATTAAGTGATTACCCAGATAGCACAAATTCTTTGGGCCATGATTGGGCAATTATTGGCTACTATATTGGGCAAATATTGGCCGCTAACATTGGGCAAATAATGGGAAGCGCAAATTGGGCCTTTATTGGGCAAATATTGGCCGATTGCTGGATAAATCTTGGCTCCAATATTGGGCCATTATTGGTTTTAGTTGGCTTATCATGGTCCAACATTGACCATTAATGGGGCGATGTAGGCTAATACTGGCCCAACGTTGGGAACTTCAAGCCCAATATTGGCTAATTCATCCAAGATCTGGATCCAATTACCTGGGTACCTGTATCCTAATTTTGAGATCTGGACCCAGATCTATTTTGTTCGGATGTTCAGTTCCACAATATTTTTACCGATACCAATTTTACAAAATATTTTACCAAAAAAAGTTCCTCATATTAAGGGTCTAAAATTTTTCTTGCCTCTAAAGGCAAGGAAAAGTTGCTTAATTTAATGGTCACCACGTGAAAAAATGACTACACAGAAGCAAAAGTCTAATACTCTGATTAACAACAACAACTCTGCATTTATGTTATTTTATTGATGTATGTTAGCAAGAAAATATATAATTGTTATTTCTACAATTATATAACAAATTATATAGAAAAAATATTAAACAATTTATTAAAATAGAGATATAAAGAAACACAAATTAAAAAAAATAGCTTACTGTTCTTGATCGCTACTCAGAATATTGCAATTGGGTTGATTTCCAGAAGATCATTTATCTCTTGGAGTGGAAAAGTCAAGGCTTCTGAGAGAAGTGCATTCGTAGTTTATCCGGTGCAGGCTCTTTTCTGCCACTGCTCATTAATATCAGCTTTCAGCACTGGTTTACCAAACCTTTTGTGAAATGTAAGTACAGTTAGACATATAGATATAGTGGTGTAGGAAGTGATTAATGCATCATTGTTTGTGGCGTTTGTAGTTCTTCTTCTTAGCTTGAGCTTGAACCCGGAAAGTAATTTATAACTTTTTTTTAATCATAAGGTATAAATGAATGCTACCCACTGTGTTTGCTTTTTTGGCATATTAATCAAAAAATGTAAGCATAGATGGTAGAGTATTGGTAATAGAATTGGTACCATTTTACTTACCTCCACTTTTCAATAACCATAATTATGGATAGATAGGTCAGTGTTTATTATTTAATATGAGTGCATTTTTTGTTTTGCCTATTTTGTGGCACCTATTCCCTGAGGCCAAAGCAGCTAGTGGATTTCTTTAATTAACTACAACATTGAACTAGTACCATTACCTCCTGTAAAACCAGTTGAGAAAACATGGTAAACTGTAAAAATAAAGTAAAGAAGTATATATAAACAAAAATAAAATTTTATTATTGTATTGTAAAGCAAATTGGATTTACATCTTTCATTATGACATTATAATTATCATAATGATTTTGTTAAATAATACAAACGCATATTATGATTATGATTGAAAAATTATAATGATATTATATATATAATAACCATAATAATTTAATTATAACTAATATTAATGAATAAATGATATTGACTTAAATATTACAATTAATATATTCGTATATTTATTAACTGTACCATTTTTTTTGAAATTAACACTACAACTTTTCATAATTGATTTTCAAAATTACAAGTAAGATTAAAAACAGATAAAAAAAGCAACTTAGCAAAATCTTTATAGACTTTTAAAAACTTTATTAGTAACTTTTTCGAATACCTTCTCGAGCTTTTTTTAGTCCGTCTCTGTCAATAGACCCTGACAGCCATTTGGAAAGTATTTTGTCCAGTTGACTAGCTGTCGATGTAGGATAACTTTTTCTTACTACATCTGCATAATAAAATAAGCAACAATAAGTAGATGGAAAGATTTTTTTGTGATCTTTAAAACAATTATAGTACAAAAATTTATTATAGAATATTTATGATGCTTATAATGATGATGGTGGTGACGACGATGATGAGAATAAAAGCTTTAGAATAAATAATAATGAGAGTAATTTTATATATAAGTTTGCCTACCATATATTACATTTTTCACCCCAACTAGACAACCAAACTCTAATTTTCCTTTTTTTCCTGTAAAGTTATAAAGCATTGAGAGTTTTGCTGTCAAGATTTTCTTAGCAACTTTTCTCAAACAGTCATAAAGACCATTTCCTCTAATTAGAGACAAAAAAATAACCTATAAAGAAATAGACATTTTTTATTCGCTATTGCATATGAAAATGAGTTTATTCTAAAGTATAAATGTTTTTATATATGAAGTCAATTCGAAATAGAAAAAAATATACTAATTTAATTTAAACTTTTATATTTTTTATATTATATAATGATAATATTAGACTTACTGCATTTGATCGACATTCAGTATTTTCTAGAAAAATGCTATTTAACTGTAAGAGTTCATCAATTTCTTTTAATGGAATATAAAGTTTTCTGGAAGATTTCCACTTGTATTATGATTATTAGAAACTTGCTTTTGACGCTGCACACCTAACTCTGACATAATTTCCTCCAACTGTTTAATAACACTATGAAAATATGGTCGAACAACATCAGCCACAGCTTGTTTTACTAAATCAGGAACAATCCACAAACAATAAATTATATTTATAGAAAATTTTTAGGGATATAGAGACCCCTAAATGACCCTAGGAATTTTGGAAGTTACAAAATTGTTATTTTTGCATAATTTCTAGTGTTAAAAAAGTTGAGAGGCTTTGGAACTATAAACGTTAACTGCAAAATAAAAAATAAAAAAAACCTTTAACTTATCAGAGCACCAGGAATCATAAAAAACTTAGTATTTTATAACTTTCAAAAGCGGTCTATTATAAAAAGACCACCTTTTTGAAAATATAATTGAACACTTATGCCAAACTTGCAATATACAACATATTAATTTTAAAATATTATTTTAAATGCAAAACTTACGAATTTAAGATGTGATGTTTGTGCCAGAACTAGATGGTGCAGGTTTATTAATTCGATCTGTGGAAGTGGTTGAAGTTGACTGTCTATATGGGGGTAGGGGAAGAAGAGGTACCAAATGTTCACTATCTGAAGAGTCAGAATTAGAATTTTCCGATGGATTGATTGGTGAGTTTTCCTTTTTCTTGATTTTCAACTTTTCTTTTTTTTTCTTTTTCTCAATTGAAATGTCAGGACTCCTAAAATTGAAAACAAAATGTTAATAAAATTGTTATGTAAATAATAACGAATATAAAATTTCAAGCTAAGAATTCTAGTTTGTATTTAGAATCATTTAGAATATTGTATTTTAAAAGTATACTAAATAATACATTACTAACTGAAATAAAATCATAAACATAAAAATCAGTAATACCAAATTCTAATACTAATATGCAAATGAGCGCTAATACCAAAGTTTAGCAAAAAAAGACAAGAAAAAATTCCAGTTTATTATTTATGTATTTGAGGCTTCATAGACAGGAATACAAAAAATTTGGACTTGTATAATACATTTAATACATTTGTATAATACATTTGGACAGTATAATACATTTTTTCTGTATTTCATCTGTTGTGGCAGATTCATACTGACATGATAACTTAGAGACTTTTACTATACCAAAACATTCGAAAGAATTTGCAGGATATCTAAAAAAAGGTTCAACAGTAAGAAATTTTTCTTAAACAATAAAATGCCTATTATCACCATGAAATTTTAATATGTTACGAATCAAACAAAAGTCATTTTTTATTTTTATGCAATTGTTTCCTTTTGAAGTAGAGTAAAAAATTCCATTTAAAGTAATTTCTTGATACTGTAGACACTCTGTTTGTGCTCTTAAAACAATAGGACCATTTTCACGCAGCTTCCTGGGAATGCCTTCCTTCACACATTTATCAGAGTTTCTTATAATTGATCCATTTCTTTCAGATATACGCTGGATAACCTGTTGAAGTGGTATATAAGGTTTACGTATTAAATGCTTTAAATGCCCTAGAAAATTTTCAAACAGAAATGCAGAGTAATTATAAACAGATCCAAATCTTTTTACATCACTTGCAATGTGTATTAGGCTGTGTACATTGTAGCTAATAAAACCTCTGCCATAGATTTTTATAGCATTTTTTTCAAAGGCGCGTAAGATAGATTCTGCATAAGCAGCATGACTTTAATAAAGATCTGAACTGGCTAAACAGTGTATCCCAACAACAAACAAAAGAAAATTGTTGTATAGAGATTTCCAAAGATGTCCTTTTAGTGCAACAATGCCACTGTATAATAAAAATTGACTGAATTCCACTGCTTTCCAACGCTCTATGTCATTTAAAGGTCGACATTGTCTTGAAAACATACAAGGAATAAACTTTTTAAACTCTATGAATTTCTCTGAAATGCCATTAGTAGATGCCTTTTCTAACCTTATTTTATCACTAACAGGGCTATTTATTAAAAACATCAAAATCCTTTTCATTACTCCTAGACACACTAGGTGCATAAAATCAAGTGTAAACTGAGTTACCATTCCAACAGACAATTTTTCAAGTGGACTATCTCCAAAGTGATGATTATCTGTCATTTGATGAGCATCTGTCATTTCATTAAAAAAATGATCAGTTCTAAGTAGAGCATCAGTTTTAAGAAATGTAACCTTACTGTGCCATTCCCCTTTTTGGATACACTTATTACAACTGTAATATCCAGTATGTCCTTTAGTTTGTTTTGTATATGCTTTGCAGGAGTACCGCCTACAAAGCAGGATATACCAATGTGAGTACTGTAATTGAGCATATATCATACCTAAGTATCCAAAAACTTGATTTTTTGAGCTAATAATAGGTATAATTTGAGATATAATTCCAAATCCTGGAATTATTAAAATATAAACTTCAGGATGACAAAAAAATCAAAATAAATGTTGGTATAAAACAGGATCTCCTCCTCCAGCTGGATCAAAAAAAGTAGTATTAAAATTTCTATCAGTTAATAACATAGTTATTGCTCCTGCTAAAACAGGTAAAGAAAGAAGTAATAAAAATGCTGTTATTAATACTGATCATGCAAATAAAGGAAGTTTATCAAATGTCAAACCTGGTGTTCTCATATTAAAAACAGTTGTAATAAAATTAATTGCTCCTGCAATTGAAGAAAATCCAGCACAATGAAGACTAAAAATAGCTAAATCTACAGATCCCCCTGAATGAGCTAAAGGTCCAGATAATGGGGAATAAACAGTTCAACCTGTTCCTGCTTCTTGTTCTACTAAGGATGAAGTTAAAAGTAAAAATAATGCTGAAGAAAGTAATCAAAAGCTTAAATTATTTAATCTAGGAAAAGCCATATTTGGAGCTCCTATATATATATATAGGTACAAATCAATTTCCAAAACCTCCTATTAAAACTGGCATAACTAAAAAAAAAATCATTACAAAAGCATGAGCTGTTACTATAACATTATATAAATGATCATCTCCTATTACTCTTCCTGGTGCTGATATTTCTATTCTAATTAACATGCTTAAAGCAGTTCCTATCATTCCAGAAAATGCGCCAAAAATAATATATAAAGTTCCTATATCTTTGTGATTAGTTCAAAACATTCAACGTGTGATTCAATTATACACTTATTTTTTGAAAAAATAAATAATTTTCTAATTTCTCTATTATTGGGATAATAAATAAAAAACAAAAAAAATAAAATAAACTAGAGATTATACTAATTAATACATAAAGATTTTCTTTAGGGGTTTAGAACCTAATCAAGTTAATAAAATAAAATTTGCTATAAATATTCAGTATAATAACTTACCTATAGGTCTAAAAGTTAATGAAAAAAATTTATTAGTATGTAAAAATGGAATTATGAATAATATTACTATGCTTAGAATTAAAGCTAAAACTCCTAATTTATTAGGAATAGATCTTAATATAGCGTAAGCAAATAAAAATATCATTCTGGCGTTATATGAACGGGAGTAACTAATGAATTGGCATTAATAAAGTTTTCTGGATCTCCTAACGTATTTGTATAAAAAAATAATATAAACAGTAAAATAAATAATAATATAAAGAATCCACATATATCTTTTATTGCAAAGTATCAATGGAATGGAACTTTATCAAAATTGCTATTAATTCCTAAAAGATTACTAGATCCAACACTATGGATTAACACTATATGAATTAAAATTAAAGATGCTAATACAAATAGAAATAAATAATGTAAACTAAAAAATCTGCCTAAAGTAGCATTAATTACACTAAACCCACCTCAAATTCATTGAACTATATCATTCCCTATATATGGAATTGCAGATAGAAAATTTGTGATAACAGTGGCCCCTCAGAAAGACATTTGTCCTCAAGGTTAAACATAACCTATAAAAGCAGTAATCATCATTACTATAAATATATTTATACCTGAAAATCAAATAAGTTTTTTTTGATAACCCCCTTAATATAAACTTTTACCTATATGAGTATAAACACAAATAAAAAACAAAGAAGCTCTGTTAGCGTGATTTGATTTTAGTAAAAATCCATAATTTACATCTCTACATATATGAACTATTGATTTAAAAGCTAAAATTATATCTCCACAATAGTGTATGGCTAAAAAAATACCAGTAACTAATTGAATTGCAAAGCACAATCTTAATAACGATCTAAAATTCCATAAATAATTTATATTTGATGGAGAAGGAAGATCATTTAAAGTAGAATTAATATGTTTTATAAGATGATTATTTTTTCTAATTCTCATTATATAAAAATATTAATATAAGAACTAAATGTCATAGAATTAATCAATATAATAGGATAAATTCCTAATATAATAATAAATATTATTAATGGTAGTAAACTTTGAAATTCGAAATTTACAACGTGTCTTGAAAATTTAAAATAAATTGAATTAGAACCAAAAAACATTCTATTATAAACTCATAAAGAATAAATCAAGGTTATAAAAACTCCTAGTTAAATTAATAAGATTATAAATAAAGTTAATTTAAAAGCTGAAATTATTAAAAATAATTCAGCTATAAAATTTAATGTTAATGGAAATGAGATGTTAGCTAAAATTAAAATAAATGTAATTATACTCAAAATAGGCATAGTAATAGTTAAACCTCTAAAATATTTTATAATTCTAGAATGAAATCTGAAATAAACAATTGAAGTTAAAATAAATAAACCTGAACTAGACAAACCGTTAATCCAAACTAGTTAATCCTTTAAAAGAATGTGAAAAAATACCTACAGTTACTAAACCCATATGAGATACTGAGGAATAAGCAATTAAAAGTTTTATATCTATTTGACGACATGTAGTTAAAGCACTTAAACTATGGCTATTATGCTTATTATAATAATTAATGGATAATAAAATTGAGAAGCTAACGGAAACATTGGATAACAAAATCTTATTAACCCGTACCCCCTAGTTTTCCTTTTTTTTAAAAGTGTTCCTGCTAGTAAAATTGAACCTGCTATTGGTGCTTCTACATGAGCTTGTGGAAGTCAAATATGAAATGGTACCATTGGTATTTTTACAGCTAAACCCATAAAAAACCCTATAAATAATCAAAATTGAATATCATATGGGATTTTAATAATTAACAGATTTTCATAATTAGTAGTTCCAATTAAAGAATATAATTTAAATATACTTATTAACATTAATAAAGATCCTACTAAAGTGTAGAAAAAGAAGGAAAAAACAGCATTAATTTTTTCTTCTCTATACCCTCATAAAGCAATCATTATAAAAACAGGTATTAATATGCTTTCAAATAAAATATAGAATTATAATATATCTAAAATAGAAAATACTTTAATTAATGAAATAACTGATATAAATAATAATATATTAAATTCTTTTTTAAAATATTTTACTGATTTTAAACTAATCAATATACATATAGGAATTAATAAAATACTTAATCCAATATAAAATATAGATATTCATCAACAGAAAGAATAAAATTGTTTCAATTAACGAAAATTGAATTAATAACAAAGTTTGTAATTTTATAATTTAAAACAAAAAATAATAGAAAATATAATAATAATGTTAAAGATCAAAATAAAGAAATATTGAAAATATTATTACTATTTCTTTTAATTAATGAAATGTTCAATATACCTAAAAATGGAATTAATAAGAGAAAAATTATATACATCATTTATTAGATAAACCTCAAAAAGCTCATAATAAAGAATTTGTTATAATAATAAATGATAAACTCAATGGTAGATAAGATTTTCATAATAAACTCATTAATTGATCATATCTTAATCTCTGAAAAGAAGTTCTTACTCATATAAATAAAAATACAAATAGAATCATTTTTAAAAATAAAATAAAATTGTTAAAAAAAAAAAATTATTTTAATTCCCAAGAAATAAAATTACAAAAAAAGCGCTACTAAACATTATATGAGAGTATTCTGCTAAAAAAAATAAAGCAAAAGACATTGAAGAAAATTCTACATTATAAACAGAAACTAATTCTGATTCTTCTTTAGTTAAATCAAATGGGGCTCTATTAGTCTCTGCTAATAAACATATAAAAAACATTATAGCTATGGGTCATAAAGGAAAAATATAAGAAATACTTTGACTTTGTGAGTTTATCAAAGAATAAATATTTAAAGTTTCAGCACATAAAATACAAGAAAAAATAATTAAACTAATACAAACTTCGTAAAAGAATAGAATATATGTTTATAGAAGAAATAGCAAAAATAAACATAATTCCCAAATTAAAATCAAAAATCAAATTATTGACTTGTTTGAATAATTATTTCTAATGGAATAATTATTCAAACAAGTAATGATAAACTTAAAGCTAGTATAGGGAAAAATAAATAAAGAAAAATGTTAACATGAAGTTAACATCATCATGCTTAAATACCTTCATTATCAAATTTGGTGTACAGAGGAAGATTTTAAATCAAACTCTAATCTCCATCTTACAGGTTTTAATACAGTCTTCTTAGAGCGTAATGTTAATAAGCGTGGAGGAGGAGTTCTTTTTTACATAAAAGAAAACTTTGCATGTAATATTCGAAGCGATATGAGTGTTTCTGATGATAATATTGAGATTTTAACGGTTGAAATAATAAATAAAAAATCTAAAAATATTTTACTAAGCTGCTGTTATCTGCCACCAACCGGAAAAAATGAGTACCTAAGCAATTATCTAGTTCATAATATAATAGAAAAAACTAGCCAAGAAAAGAAAAAAAATTATATACTGGGGGATTTTAACCTTGACTGCTTCCAGTATAATGAAAAAAAATATATAGCAAAGTTTTATAATCATTTATTTGAAACGGGAACAGTACCCATTATAAATAAACCTACTGGAATTACAAAGTCTTCATCCTCCTTAATTGACAACGTTCTTACCAATGACTTTTTTAATATTACACTCAAAAAAGGTATTATAAAAACTGATATTTCGGATCACTTTCCAATTTTTTTCTGCTTAGGCGCTGACCACAAAACAAATACGAATGGTAAAATAACATTAAAAAAACAAATTTATAGCAACAATAACTTATATTTATTTAAAGAGCAACTTTTACACCAAGACAGGAGCTATATAAACTTTAATGAGGATATAAATATCATCTACAAATCTTTTTTTAATATATTTTACAAAATATACGAAGCAAATTTTCCTATTCGAGAAATAGTTCTTAACGCCAAAGACATATCTTATCATTGGATAACTAAAGGAATAAAAAAATCATCAAAAATAAAACAAAAACTCTATATTAAATATCTTAAAAATAAATCCGACAAACATAAAAATAACTACACAGTTTACAAAAATCTATTTGAAAAACTCCGAAAAAAATCCAAACAAATTTACAACTCTGACTTGCGTATAAAACACAAGCATAATTCAAGGCGGGTGTGGCAAATAATGAAAGAAATTACTAGCAAACATAAGACAAACACAAATACGATGCCGAATGCTATAAAATTTGAAAATAAGTTAATTACCGATTCAAATGAAATCGCAACCGAATTCAATAACTTTTTTTCGTCAATAGGACATAACCTATCAAACAAGATTCCTTATGTAGACAACAACTCTGTTGATGAATTTATATTATCACCAAATTCAACGAAAAATTTTTCAAATCTAACTTATAATGAATTCGAAATTGCATTTAAATCATTAAAAAGGAATTAAGCAATAGGGCCTGATGATATAAATGGAAATATTGTAATCGACTCTTTTAATGAGATTAAAGATATCCTCTTCAAAGTCTTTAAAGCATCTATTACTCAAGGATCGTTTCCAAATAGTTTGAAAATAGCCAAAGTAACTCCAATCTTTAAAACAGGTGACCATACCAACTTAACAAACTATCGTCCTATCTCAGTTCTACCGGTCTTTTCAAAAATATTAGAAAGGATAATGTATAATAGAATTTACACTTATCTTATTGATAATAAACTCCTTTATAAAAATTAATTTGGTTTTCAGAGAAACAGTTCTACTGAACACGCTATTCTCCAAGTAACACGCAGTATTGCCGATTCATTTAAGAATTCTCAATTCACACTAGGCATATTCATTGACTTGTCAAAAGCTTTTGATACTGTTAATCATCATATTTTTATAAAAAAGCTAGAGAGCTATGGTATAAAAGATAAAACCCTAAATCGGTTCAAAAGCTATCTAAGTAACCGCAAACAATTTGTTTATTACAAAGAATCTTCGTCGCAAATAATAAAAAATATAACATGCGGTGTCCCCCAAGGGTCCATACTTGGACCACTATTATTTCTATTATACATAAATGATCTTTACAAAGCTTCTACCCTACCGACCGTAAATTTTGCAGATGATACGAATTTATTTCAGTCGCACGAAAACATAGAAATACTTTTTAATAATATGAATAATGAATTAAAAAGAATATCATATTGGTTTAGAAAAAATAAATTGTCCTTAAATACGGATAAAACAAAGTTTTTACTTTTTTACCCAACCTCTAAAAAAAAAATCTAAAATATCTTACCTGACCTATTCATTGACAATACAATCATAAAAAGAGAAAAATTTACAAAATTTTTAGGAGTAATAATAGATGAAAACTTATCTTGGAGTCAGCAAATTGATAGTATTTCAATGAAAGTTGCTAAAAACATTGGAGTTCTATACAAAGCTCGATATATATTAAATAAAAAGCAACTAACTCAACTATATTATTTATTTATTGATTGCCATATAAACTATGCCAATATTATATGGGAAAGCGCTCACAAAACCAAACATAAATCTCTCTAAAGGCATCAGAAACACGCAGCTCGTATAATTAATTTTGGAAATCGTTTTTCAAGCTCAACACCACTTCTTATAAAAATGAAAGCTTTAACTATATACGAACTAAATATTTTTAATATTTTATGTTTTATGTTTAAATGTAAAGAAAATTTATCTCCAGGTATATTTATAAATCTCTATAATTTGAAACCAAAAAACAAATATGAACTTCGCGATAGTAAAAATATTCAAGAGCCGTTTTGCAAAACAAAAATTGACCAGTTTTGTATTTCTTATTGTGGTCCATTTCTTTGGAATAAAATAGTTTTACCTAACTTTGATTTTTCTTTTAAATGGTCTTATTCCTCCTTTAAAAAGAAAACAAAAGAAATAATCTTTTCAACACAAAATATATTTATTTATTTTTAGTATTTCAAGTTATTTGATATTTTTGTCGACTGTGTGATGAATATTATTTAAACAATATATGCTGAATACTTTATACTATAATATTGTTCAATATTGAGAATGTTATATATCCATATTATAAAATATTATGTTAAAACTTGCTTAACATCTGAAGAATATTCTAACGCTTATTTAATTTTTAATTTCTACCCAATAAATTTTCTACCTTTTAATTCGTTATATAGATTGTAAGGGCTTCATGATAAGATCATGTGATCTTCTGGAAGTCCTACCAGTAATATATTCAATGTAAATTTACCTTGTTCATATTTTTCTAGAAAAAAAAAAAAATTGAATTTGATAAATGTGAAGTGATTACTTGCAAGATTGGTTCGGACAGTGCAGAGGTAAAATTCCTAATGTGGCAACACCAACTTTTCTTAAAAATTACCATGCCACAAATAGTACAACCTAAACGTCTCTCGCCAGAAAGACAATGGTATCTGTCCGATAGCATCCGAATTTTTCTCCCAGAACACGGGTAAGATTTAATATGTACGAAGCCACAAGTTCACATGATAACGTTTGCCAAGGTTTTTTATTTTTCAACCTGACAGTATTATAAGAATTAAAATACGCATATATTTAACATAAAAGTTATACTATGAACAATAAAATTTTCACTAAAATTTGCTGTTCTAACCTAGAAATAAAAAATAAAAAATTATTTTTTATTTCTAGGTTAGAGCAGCAAATCTTTGCAAAACAGTTCAAGAAACTTTTAAATAGTTATTCTAATATATTTGATGTGAAATTTTGTACCAGTAATCTAAACTGTATTATGCATTTAAAAACAGAAAATAACCACTAACTTCGTCATCAAACTGAATTGATGGCATTTTTAAATTATACGAACTTTTAACTTTAATTTTCTCAAAAACGCTATACTGATCGTTGTCCCGCGCGAACAGCTATAATTTGGTCAAAAATAAAGATATCAAGTTCATTTTTTTTCTATTTGATCATTTTTCTTTTTTTATGCAGTGGTACTAATAACTCTATTATATATATATATATATATATATATATATATATATATTTGTGTGTGTGTGTGCGTGTGTGTGTGTGTGTGTGTGTGTGTGTGTGTGTGTGTGTGTGTGTGTGTGTGTGTGTGTGTGTGTGTGAATAATGAATTGGAAGACAACGCTACTAAGAATATGAAAAAATATTTTAAAAATATATATTGATCCTTTAAAATTTTTCACGGCAAGTAAAACACAATTTAAAACTGACTTAAATATATATATATATATATATATATATATATATATATATATATATATATATATATATATATATATATATATATATACATATATATATATATATATATATATATATATATATATATATATATATATATATATATATATATATATATATATATATATATATATATATATATAATAGAGTTATTAGAGTTATTATATCTATATATATATATATATATATATATATATATATATATATATATATATATATATATATATATATATATATATATATATATATATATATATATATTTGCTTAACATTGAGAAGTCTTCCACATCTTTTCCAATCTTTACCATTTTCTCTTGATAATTGCAACAAAAATGAATTGTTGTAGATTAAATTTTTATTTTCTTTAACTTTGTCGTTACTATAATTTTCTTTGTTAATTTTTTTTTGTATTTTCTAAAAGATATTTGCAGTTATAAAGTACCTTTTTATGACTAGAAATACATATATCACAATTGTCTTCAAAACAACCTACAAAACTTATTTTTGTAATAAAATCAGCAAAACAGCCTGTACATTCTAAAAAACTGTCAGGTATGAGAATTCGTCCGTTAAGATTGACAAGTATTAATGTAGAAGTATAATAATCGCTTTTTTCTCCTTCCGTATTATCTATTAAATAAAAATTCTTAAAACCAATTTCATTTAATTTGGTTTTGAGTTGATTAGCAGTTAACATTTGATCAAACAAATAAATTTTTTTTTTTTTTTTTACATTAACCCCTTAACTGTGGCGTAAATTTAAACATCGCGTTGTTATTTACGGCAAAATATTTTTGTTAATGATCGCTTTAAGTTGTCAAATTTACTTTCGTTTAGTACGCTAAATTTGTATAATAAAAAAAAAAAAAAAAATTGCATTTCTAATTTTTTGATAACAATATTAATGAAGAACTAAAATTTTTACAAATTTTAATAAAAAGATAAAACTCAGATTTGTAAAACACTAAGAATATAATAACAAAATATTAATTATTTACAAAAACCTTTAAAGTTTTCTTTTGTATGGTAATACTTAAAACAAGGCACAACACATAAACCAACATTACAGTCTACACACATATATCGGGTATCTGATCTAACTTTGTTTTCAGAACAGACAACACACCTTCTACATGGTTTTATATTTTTTTCTGTTGCTGGTAAGCATCGACAAAATGACGTTCTACTAATCTTAAAGGAGATGGTAATACTCGAGTTCGACTTCTTTTTTTCTCAACTGATTCATGGTACTTGACAATACTCTCTTTAATAATGGACTCTCTAAACTGCAAGGATGTCATATTAGGTGATATTTTATTGTTTATAATATTTGCATTGAATGCACTAACACTAATCAAATGCATGAAAATCTTTTTGTACCATTTTTTCACCCTTTTTCTTTCGGATTCGTATGTTGTTAACATTTGATCAGATCGGTCAACACCACCCATGTTTTTGTTATACTCATGTATCACAAGAGGAATATTTTTTTCTTTACCAGCTCTATTAACAACGACTGTATCATTTTGAACACAGGTACTCAGCATGTGTACATCTTTTTTGTCTTTCCATTTGGTACACATTATATTTGTTTTAGTATCAAAACGAACTAAAGTATCGCCAGTTTTAATCTTAGCATTTTTTATATCTTGTGGTAACTGTTTTCGGTTAATACGTAATGTGCCAATGCAATCAGTATTATGATCCAGTAATACCTTGCAAATTTCATAAGATGTATACCAGTTGTCAACATGTAAACAATAGCCATTACCAATTAAATTATCCATTAGCGTAATAACAATTTTAGTAGCTTGATACTTGTATTTGTGCATGTCAAGAGCAAAACCGTCAGTCATTTCCTTACCAGTGTACAAGAAACAATTCCAAATATACCCAGTAGCTGATTCACATAATGCAAAAGACTTCATTCCAAATCTGGAACGTTTGCTTGGAATGTATTGCTTCCAGCTTAGGTGACCTTTCCAAAGCAGCAACGATTCGTCGATCGATATATTTTTATTTGGTATGTACAGAGTTTTGAATTTGTTTACTAGGTAGTCGTAGATGGGTTCAATTTTTGCTTTTTTACAGGAATGTATTGGTAAACTACTGTTATCAACAAAATGAAGAAACTTCTCAATAAGACAAAACTTATCAAAAGATAACACTTTTCTTATTAAAGGTGTGTCAAACAGAGGATTTGTTGAAAAATACATTGCATTTGTTGGTTTCCATAGGATTCCACGATATAAAATGAATGCTATATAGAGTCTGATGTCAGCTCTGACTAAAGGTGTCCATTTTTGAACTCGAGATCTACCTTTAATTACATTATTTTTTAGATATTGTACTGCGAAAAGGTTACTTTGCTCGACAATAAGATCAACAAGGTCGTCTGTTACAAATGCTTCAAATATAGTAAGAGGACTGCTATTAACTAGAAAACTTGGATCAGGTCCTGGATTACCTTCGAATTTAGCAGAACTTGCTTTATAACCATCTATTTTTATCCAATTTGGTTCATCGTTTGTATTTTTTTGATTTAATTGCATAACATCAATGTCAACAAGGCTAGTTTCACTATCATTATCTGCTGATGTACACATAATTTCTTCTTCTGTAACAGATATAATTGAACCTTCATTAGAAGAAACACTATTAGAACTGAGATCAGATAATTCATCATTTTCTCCTGTATATTCAACTAGATCTTGAACAGAATATTTACTTCTTTTAGGATAAGATTTTCTTGCCGCAGCCATGCTTACTTTTTCACTAAACTAAAGCATTGTTATATCAAGCTAATAGCTATACTTTGAAAAACTCTAGAGTACAAAATGAAGACCATACTTTTGTTAAAAGCTATAACATAATAGGAATAAACAAAGAACCATTTAACATATCATATCTGATCTGTTGTTTAACTCATATAAAAAACGGATATATCCGTCAGTCACAAACGGTGCAACAGTTCCAAAATGCGGAAATATCCGTCAGACACACATAGAGCTACACCAATCAAAGACGGATATATCCGTCAGACACACTTAAGGGGTTAAAAAAAAATTTTTTTAATACAATTTTTTTAAATCAAATGATAAAGGGATTAAAACTTCACGATTAAACGTAATCATTGTGTTGTATCGTTCCGATGATTTTATAATGTTTTTTTAAATTTCGAGTAATGTTTGTATATGTTCATCGCAACAAAATTATTCGACATCGGGTAAAACTTTTAAATTAGCTTCTCGAATTGGATCTAAGCGAAAACAATCGCGTATTTCTGTAAATAAATCATCATCAAAAAAAATAATTTTTTGGGTAAATTTTTAAAAAAAATTCAATGACGTGTTCGTTAAATGGTTACGTTTTTATAATTCAAATTCAATTTGTTTTGAACAAAAGGTTGTAATTCGTTTTTTAACTGATTAGGCAAGTTTTTAAATATTTTTTCAGCTCTATGCGTAATAAACCCATTTATGTAATGCGTATAACACAACTTGTAATTAGGTAATCCTTTTGCTCTGTTTTTATGTTCGTCTTGACCTTTATCTTGAGTTTCTTTTTTTTTTTGATAATATGACCGCTGTAACATTTAAGAGCTATAGCAAAAACTTGAACAATATAAAACAGAGGAGGAACTTCGTTTTGAAAGTGATCGCTTTCTTTAGCATATAAAGTTGAATAAAATTCGTGTGTTGTAGGATAATTTAAATGATCCATCCATTTTTGTCCAATTTTTGAAAAATAAATCCATTCTTCTACTTTTGAACAAAAAATTTCTTGCATGCCGTTCATTTTTTTAGTTATAAAAAAGCAACCTGAATCCGTGTTTGTAACTTCCAAATGTTTTTCAGCGTTATGATTTTTCAACACTTTACCCAATTCCCATGCAAAACGAGTAGTGTTAAGTTTTGCCAAGACAATATTTGAGAAGCTAATAACGCATTTGTTTGTTTATCAAATTACTTTTTTCGCTGCTCACAAAAGCAAGACCGTCTTTGTACATGTTTATATCAGATTTTAAAAGTTTAAAAACGTCCTGAAATTCTTCGTTGTATTTTCCGCTAAACATTATAGTTTTTGTTTTTACATTAATTAATTTATTAAAAATGAAATCTTTATAATACTCGTCATACGAAAATTGATCAGTAACACACTTGTTTATGCATATTTTTTTTTAAATATATCCATTTTTTATCTTTCCGGTTCTATGTTTACAAATATATGTTTTCATACAACAAATTTTGGAAATGAATAGGAAACAAAGATTTAATATTTTCTTCAGAAAGACCTTCTTGTAATAAAACAAGACGATTGTCTTGAAAATGTTTTATCAAATTTTGAAAGGCTTTTTCTTCGCGATTGAAAAACTGACTTGTTTGTTTGACAGCCGTGTTTTGACTTTTGAAACCATAATGCCCGTTGATGCGCAATTTAGCTGTAGCATCTACTACTTTGTCTCTGTTTTTTACAGCTTTTTTCTTTTTTCAATATTTTTTTTGACCATCTATTCGGCTAAAGGATATCGCCATAAACGTAACACTTTATAAATTTTTTCAATGAAGCATCCGCAAGACGTTGGTAACCATTTCAAAGTGTATAAAAATTCGCAAGTTTCATGAGAACTCAATTTCATTAGCAATTTGATAGCTTTATCTTTTTTAATAGTGTATTGCCCGTTTTCTTTAAATATTCTTTTAGCTATAATTTCAGTAGGAGAATAACCTTTTAAAGGTATAACATTTTTTTCGACCATAGGTAAAAACCAACCAACTTTATCTTGATATTCAGGTTTCATTTTAATTTGACAATGAACCAAAGCACTTGTTGAAAAACCGTTTGGATTGACTCGATGGTATTTTTCAATCACTTGTTCTAATGTTTGACATTCCAAATCAAAAGAAAATTTCATTTGAAATGGTAATGGAGTAATTAAGTTGCGCACCTTCGTATTGACCATTTTCGTCTAAAAAAAGTAAACAATTTTTTAAGTTGCTTTTTAATCCAGGTTCTTCAATTTTGGTCTCAAAATAATCTGTATCAATTGCATATCTTTGTAAACCGTTTGAAGACATGCCGCCTCTAACACTTTTTTCAATCATGCGTTCGTGCTTTTCAGAGGGAAGATATTGAATTTGAATTTGACTCATGGTAGAATTGGGTTTGCTACAATAACTAAAAACGCTTAAATGAGGTAACATGCAAAATTGAGTAAATTGAAATGTTCTTTAATTAAAAACGATAATCAAAGAACCCAAAACTACGGTATCTAAAGCAGTATAAATATGTAATAAAGATTTTAAATTTTTTAAATTAAAAAAATTCCATAATTTGCTAACAGTTTCATAAGAACCTTTAACTTTTTTAATTTCATCATCTAGCGTTTTAGATTTTATTAAATCGCGTTCAGCAAATATTTCGATAGAAGGTATTTTTTTGTATTCAATGTTTAAAAGTTTGTCTGATATTTGTGAATAAGGAAACAAATTTTTTTTAATAAAACAATTTTTAAATTCTTCTTTGTCGACCAGTTCGTTAATTTGCGGATAAAAAGGTAACAAATAATGAAGCATGCTGTCAATAATTTGATTTTGAGCTTTTTTAGATAAGATGCTGCTTGCTTGATCCAAAGAACAATATAAAATTTTTAACGTGTCTGCAATTTTTATGTGTTTGCCGTTGCACACAATATTAAATTTGTTTACACATTTAGAAATGACAAACAATTTTTTCATATTACAACCTTTTAAAAAAGCGTTAAAAGGTTTGTCTTCTGTATCTTCTCATGTTAACATAATGATAATGAAGGTATTTAAGCAACGGTTCACAACCCAGATTTTTCGAGAGTTTTTTTAAAGAGTTATTGTAATATATTTGATGTGAAAATTTGTATCAGTGATCTTAACTGTATTATGCATTTAAAAACAGAAAATAACCATTAACTTCTTCATCAAACTGAATTGATGGCATTTTTAAACTATTCGAACCTCATTACTCGTACAACTTTCATTAAAGAGTAAGTTTACTCTTAAATGAAAACACTTTAAGAAGGTTTTATCTGTAAAATATAAGTTTTATAGTTTATTTTTTTTTGTTAAAGATATTCATTTAAAAAATAAATACGCCATTATTATTGTTTCTAACTGTCATAAGTTTTTAATTCACAAAAAAGATATACCTGCTTGACATCTAATAACATCAATAATAAATATTTTTTTATAACCTCTTTTATTTTAGATAGTATTTTAACTTATGGAATAGTTTAACGCAATGTTATAGTTATAAACAAATCAAGTTAAACTAGATTTACTAAATCACATTAAATTAAGAGTAGTTAAACAAGAATAAGATAAAATTCACGCAATAAGTAATGCTGAAAATAGTAATAAATATATAAATGCAACTTTGAAAATGCAATAAACTTTAGTGAGGATTGACGCTTAGATATTAGCTTCTGAGAATAAAACTAATATAGAAAATTTATATCCAGAAATATCGAAAGCTTTCGACACATTTCACAACCATCTCATACTTCTAAAATTAAACGTTTATAGAATAGATGACAAACTTTACAATTGGACTGAATGTTGACTAAGAAATCACCAGTAGAGTATCATTGTTGGTAATACATACTCAGAATGGATAATAGTAAATAGTGGGGTCCCCCATTATTTTTTTTATGATATAAATTAATAACTTTTCTGATTTGGCTTTAAATGTTGTATCTGTATTTGCAGATGATACTAAGTTATACAATTTGCTTTTTAATAGCTAACCATGCAATAACCTGCAAAAAGATAAAGACATTACAACAAACTGGGCAAAACTATGAAAACTAAGTTTTAATGTAAAAAAATGTAAATTTATGCCCTTAGGACCAAAAAACAGAAATTCATTTATGTACTCGTTTATACAAATCTCAATACTTCAATTAATCATAAAAACTCTCTCGTCAGTAATAGGATCTTCGTTGACAGCAATTTGATTTTTATTTTGTAATTACAAAAAAAATACTGCTGATAAATTTGTTTGAATGATCTTTTTGTTTTTCAATCTTAATATCTTGACATTTTACTTTATTTATTTTCCTTGTTCGTCCTCGCCTTGATACTTGCAGATCTGTTTTCTTCCCTAGGCTTTAAAAAGATCAACAATTAATTGAAAATCTTCTATGCAAGTCTAGTAAAACTGATTTTGGCCAGACTGGACTCACTTACAACTAAAGACTACTGAGACTAAATTTAACTGGCGTGAGCTATCGTTTTTTATGTGTATTGTGTAATTATGGTCAAGGGTAGGAGAAGCTCACAAACCCGTATGAAATTCTGAATGGTATTCTTCCTAGTGTTATAAATGTTTTATAAAAAAATCAGTCCTGATCTGCAAAAAAGGTTGAGCTATGAAATTACATCTATTTATAATCAATTTACTCTTTCATAATGTCATATTTTATTAAAAATACCACGTTATGGAAACCCGTCTAAAGCATACATATAAAAGGGACCATTAAACTTTTAATGCAACCAATTATATAACATTTGTTTTTTTATTTTACACGAACTTTCTTGCTTCAGCTAGAGGAGATAATTACAAACAACTTACAATCTTATTACAGTTAACGGTCAAGGAAGTATGTTTTTCATGCTCAATGTATGAAAGGAAACAAATACGTCCTGCAAGGTCGTTATTGGTAAAGCACAATATTTTTATTTTACATCCCATTTCCTTTTAATAAACAAATATTTTAGTAAAAGCTAATTATTTTACAATATTTACAGGTGAAAAAGTATGTATTTTAAAATTATATTGTGATGGTATTAAAAAAAAACATTTTGTAGAGTTGTGTTTAGTAGTTCATCAATTTTTTAATCATTTATCGTTGTATTCGTTCAATTCGAAATCACTACTGAGAAAAGTATCAAAGAAAATATAAGCAGCTTTCTGGCGACGGCCATTGATAGAGGTTACTGAAGAATAAATAGTTAACAATAATCTGAATGATAACAATTTCTTGAGCTTTAAAAAAAGTTGAGAAACTTAGATGTTTACGACTAGCTAAATCTAATTAAAAAAAAAAGTGGTAAATCATTTAAATACATTTTAGTTACATTTAAATAAAGAATCTGAATTCAGATTTTATTTATTTTAACAGCATACTTATTTTACTAAATTTAATGAAAACATAAATTGAAAATACTCTTTTATAGAAAAATACTATTATTTAGAACTGGGCAACGCCCAATATTAGGCAATGAAATAAATATCGGCAAAATAATGTCAATAACCACTATCTGATAGTTAGGGTATAATACAGTAGTTTATAAATATACTGTTGTGCCTTAAAAGCCCATGCACAATTATTGCACTTTCCATAATTTGCAACAGTTTCTATTTTTTTGAATATGCTGAAATTTCTGATGAACTTTATATTTTATTAATAGACGTAATAATGGATAATTTAATATATAATTTTAAATTTTCTCAGCTCTAATATGCTTGCGTAGAACAGTGGTTTTCAAAAAAGCTTAGAAGTCGGAGGCCCGCGTTCAATTTCTTACAGATGACTTTTTTTTACTGCCTAAAGGTGGTTTAAAAAAATAGTTAAATAAAAGAAATAAATATTATATATAATATATTTAAATTGTTTTTCCACAATAGTAATACACTGCCGGCATATACTTATTACATTCGAATTACTTTTTTACTCGTGCTGCCGGATATTAATCTTATAATTATTTGCCGACCCTGCCGGTCGTCATGCCTGCCACTTGTCATAAATGAAAGTTAAAAAAAAATTTAGTTTAACATTTTTTTTTTAAATATTTGTCAAATTTTATATTTAACAAAAATGAATAATTGTTTCATTTTCAGAGAGTTCATTCATTTAAAATGGCTGCTTTTGAAAAAGCCATTAAGGATGGTAAAAAAATGCTTCGATTAAAAAAGAAAAATGAGGTTAATTGGAGAATGTGAAGAAGGATGCGGTGCAATTAACTCTTAAGAAATACGGAACCGATAAAGGATATGATAGTTTTAAAATGAATCAAAAAAAGTTTAGATCAAATTGTTGTAAATTTTGTTGTTAGTGAAACACAACCTTTATCTATAGGTAATAAACCAATCTTTTGTAAAGTTAGGCCTTTTTTAAAAACCTGAAAGTTGTTTGGAGTAAAACTTTAAAACTACGTATTAATAATCTATATTCATCAATGATTGAAAATATTAATTCAACACTTGCAGATATTATGTATGTTGCAGCCACAGCTGACTGTTATAAGGTAAAATAAATTTTATTGGGGTTACTTGCCATTGAATAAATCAAAAGACTCTTCAGCGTAATTCAGTATCTTTAGCATGCAGCCGAATATAAGGAAGACATACATATTAGTGTTGTAATCTACTTCAACTAAATCGACTAAAAGTCGAAATTAGTCAACTATAAAAAATTTTATAGTCGATTTAATTGACTTTAGATTTTCTACAAATTGTAAATAAAAAAGAATAAAAAGTATAAGCATCATAAATAAATTGAGTACAATAACATATTTTTATTATCAACATAACTTACCTTATTTTATAATGAATTGTTCAAAATTTACAGCGAACAAATATAGTGAGAGATTGAACTACACGTCTTGGATAAAACAATGGAGTTAATGTTTTCAAACGCTAGCTGGCGATAGTGGTGTTTTTATTTTGGCTATCAGCATGGGTTTAGTTCATCTCAAAAGGTTTCAGTCGTGTAAATAGACCACTGTTTTTATAACAGAGCTAAATATGGTTTGATGCGTTTTCGCGACAACCGTCAATAATATACTATTTCCGGACCAATAACCTATAATATAATATTAGTCAATAATAATTTTGCGACAATCGTCAATAATATGCTATTTTCGGACCATTAAACTATATCCGGACCCATAATATATGGGTCTTTATTAAACCTACCATTTCTATACTTATCTATTTCACACCGATTATTTCTATTTGGATCTATTATATTTAAATGTAAATAGTTATAGAAGAAAAGAAAAAGCCACCAATAGTTATTCGAATTAAGTTAAAATTAAAAGTTTTTATTTTGTTTATGTTTCGAAATTTTGAAGCGGATTACGGATACTTTTTTTTTAAAAAACGCACAAACTTTTGTATAATATCTAATATAAATAAAGAAAATAAAAATAAATATAAATTATGTAAATAAATGACAAATAATGTTTTTAAAATTTTGTAGTTATAAAAGAAACGATTTTTCTTTTGTTTATTTACTAACAAACAAATTTGAAAGTTTTAGAGCCTAATGTTGGTCTGGATGTAAATTGACAACTTTTATTTTGATAATTTTATTTTATTTTGATAAATTGTTATTGTTGTCATTACAATGAACATTACCAGTAATTCGAAAAACTGAAAACTGTGGGTTGATTGCATTGATAATGTAGTTAAAATCTCTAATATAATATCTTTTCTGCTAATCTTTCGGGTACAACTAATTGAACATTATTTTGAAGTAAAACTTAAACAACTTCTTTGTATGAATTTGAAAATCTTTTTAAATTTGTAAAGAAATAAGCATTGTTAATTTCAAGCTCTCGCCAAAACTTCTTTCTTGTTGATCTACAGATACCTTCTACAATTTATCACTTTAGTGATTCAATGAACCAAAAAAATCATCTTCTGATTTATAAAGTTTTAAAAATGGCTTTTTTTTGTTATATTTTCAACGCTGTTCTTTACATTTAAACAATCGAAATGCATATCCACTATTAAACAAATTTCTGTAAACTTCTGATAATAGTTAAATAAGATGATTCTGGTGGCATAATAAACAAAGTTCTGTGGATCCATCTGTTTCCGGTAAAAAAAAAATTATGTTCATTTTGTCTTCTTAAAGCTGAACAACCACATATTCCCTATTTTTCGCCAGACATATCAAGAAAAACCCAAAACAACTTAATCCCATAAATAACTTATGCTACAAAAAAAAACAGGGATGTACATAGAAAAGTTAGCAAGTCCTCCTCAAAGTTAAAAACCCTTTAACAAAAGGTAGCCCAATTCCAAACATTTTCTCTCTCTGTGTGTGAGTGTTGTATTAAACTTTTTTAAACTACATGAAATCATTTTTTGTAAATAAAATATTAACTAACAATTTTTTGTTTAAATTTAATGTCTAACAAATTTTCCTCTAATGATTGAAATTCTGGCACATTTTGGCGTTGAATCAAGTCTAAATCTGACCTTGCACGTGCCACTGATTTTTGGTTGTCTCGAATTTCTTTTAACAGAAATACAACTCTTTTCTGGAATTCTGAAAATGACAAAAAAACATACTTTATATATGTTTTATAAAAACTAGTAATAAAAAGCAAAAACTTAACAGTAAAATTACTTTTTTCCGACATTGGATACTCGTTTCCACGTCCTACACTTGACATACCCAATTTAGCTGACGAAGAAAAAGATTCACAATAATTTTGAGGTGATCTAGATTGCCTCAAAATTACTTTGAAAACCTGATAGTACTGAAAAATTCTTTGAGGGTGTAAATTTATGTAATCCTAATAGATATAACATAAATATAATAAAATATGAGAATTAAAAGAAATATATACATAAAAATATTAATATATATAACAATTATTCAGAATTAAATTTACTTATTTGATACATTAGATTATCTTTAGACACAATTAGATCAGTTAAATATGTTAGTGACCTTGAATTTATGTTGTTATTTTCATTTTGTTTAACAATCCTTTTTTTATGTGTTTCTTTTTTAGTCATAGGCGGTGAGGAAGGTATTCTTACTACAGACCTTTTTGACCGAGTTTCTACAAAAACCAAAATAATTGAAAATGATTTGTTAGTAAATACGTAAAATGCTTTTTGAAATAGAATAATATAAAATCATTATTTATTTTGATTGCTGAAGAATTCTTTAATATTTTCTATTATTTCAGCTTCATCTGTAAACTCATATTCTTCGCAAATATTTTTATCATCTAAACACGTTTTGTAACAAAATTTGCCTCAACAATCTTAATTTCAAACAAAATACATATGAGCCTAACTACTTTGTGTTCATTAAGTAAATTAGTCTAATTTAAAATTTCATTTTATTAAATATTTAATAAATAAAAATTGTATATATAAAAAATATTATTAGCAATTTTACTTGACTATTTTTAGTTTTTTTTTTTTTTTACTAATTTTAGTTACAAAAGTTAATAGAGTAATTTACAGGTTTTTTAGATTTAAAAGTTACCATTTTTAAAAGTTACCATTTTTAAAAGTTACCATTTTTAAAAGTTGCCATTTTCATTTACATTTTAAGTCACACACTAGAACACTAGAATTGTCTTCAAAAAAACGTATTAAAACTGTTTATATACATAATTAATATACGCAAAAACAAAAAGTGATTGTATCTATCTGATGAAAACTTGATTTTTAACAGTTTAAATTTTAGCCAATCATAATGAGGTTGCTCTCTTTTATATAAGGCATTCATGACATTTATTTCGGAAGGTCACCGTACAAAATCACTAACTACTCAAGTACTTGGTATTAACCCATCTTCTTCATTATTGCCCTCTAAACAAACTGCGCGAAACCATTTTTTGCAACTCTGGAAAATTGATTAAATAAAACAAAAAATTATTTTAAAAGACAAAAATTATATAAATTATAAAATTATAAGACAAATATAATGTAAAAGTGCTTTCACATGTTTCAACGATACTTTTATTTAAAAAAAAACAAATAGTTATAAATATAAATATCATTTATAAATATATTTAGGAATGCAACAAAATTGTTTACTTAAGAAATATTTAATAAGGTTTAACAAAGGATAACACAAACTATTTAAAAAACAGCAATAACAATTTTTTTCTGAAAAAGTGTTATAATATATATAAATATAATGTTTATATGTTTTAAACAATCATATAATTAGTTTGAGCTGTACACCTAAGATAATGCACGTGGTTATTAGCTTTCAATATCGTGAAGCATTATGAAAAAAGTAAAACTTCATTTGGAAGGGACACACCTTTCTTTGAAGCTCATCTTTTTCCACAATACTTCTTATTTTGGTAAAACTATGGACCACGCTAATGTGAAATCTTTTAGATTCTGCTGGTCAAGTAAATACATTATCCATATCACTTACTTTCACTACATCGCATACATATCTCCCACAAGTTTTATTTCGTTAATAAAAGCAACTTTTTCATTTTTTAATAGAAAACAATTATTATTTGATCTAATTAAGATTGTGGTAAATAACCTTTGTTTAGAATTTATATTTTACGTCTGCATTTTTTTTTGTTCAATTCTTCTAGTCTGTTTGCCACCTGTACAACAGAATTTTCAGTTTTTCTAACAAAAAACTTTTAGCTTTTGCATATATTTCTCAAATTTAAAGCATGCTATATTATTAAAAAAAGAATTGAAGGTAGCAACATCTTCATTTAAATGAAGGAGCCCATGAACATTGTAAACAATAAATATATATCTCCGTATATTAGAGAAGCGTTACAAACAAAATAGTTTAACAATTTCTTACTACAATCAAGATGCAGAGATTTTTTTTCATCATTTAAATCCAATATTAAACTTATTTCAATGCTGAATGACTTACAATAGACTTTAGAAACGATCTGGCAGGAGTATCACACGCAAAATACTTAAAACTAATTTTTACTATTTCTTCATTTAAACTAATTCCAATTTTTAAAAGATTGTTAATTTCAGTAAACACATCATATTTATCAGATCGAGTTAAAATAAAATAATAATATAATAATAAAATAAATAAAAATCACATCTGTATATTTGAAGGTTTAAAAAAAGGAAGACCAATATTAATTAGTAATTCAATTTCTTTATTTTTGTTTAAAAAAAGTATTGTTAAAAATTGTTTTCATAATTTCATTTTTAATCTCTAAACAAGTGTATAGGCTAGTATCTCATTTTACCCACCCGAGGTATCAAATATTTGACTCTTTGTTTTTTAACTTGAATGTGTTTCTAGCTCTGGCTTTAATGCAATTGATATGGTAATCTTTAGGTAGTCTTACCCTCCATCTACCCCAATCTTAACATCAACATTCTCTGGTTCAAGAGTTCTATGTTGTAAAACTGTTGCAATGAACTCATCAATATTATTGTTTATTACACGAGGAATAGTTCTTTCAATACACTAAATATTAACAAAACAACTTTAAGTCTGATGATAATAATTTATTTTGAACTATCAACTTTCAAATTAAACAAAATAATAAACTATAACCCTAGTAGCAAACAATATTGGCGCAATATTGTTTTTAGCATGTAATGTGTGTACACAATATTGCGCCAATATTGTTTCCTACTCAGGAATGTAGGATAAAATAATATTTTTGTTATAATATATTAATTTTATACAGCTTTTTAGTAATGCTAGTTAAAGTAAAGCACTATTTGTATACATATACATATTTATTTAGTGATACCACTTTTTTATTATCACCCATATCCTGTTTAGACTGAATCTAAGCATAGGCTCACCATCAAACAAAGACAATAGATTTTCGTTTTCTTCAGTTAACTTTTTATAAAAACAAGACTTGACAGATTTTTTATTTTCTTTTCACTCATATAAATTGGGCATTTTCTAACATCTTATAGTCACTAGTAAGTTTGATACAAATGTTAAAAAAAATTAATGTTCTAAAATTGATACAAATGTTAAAAAAATTAATGTGTTTTTAAAATAATTTATATTTTTTGAATTTTGTAGTAGACAATCTATATAATCCCTGTATGAAATTTGCTCTGTAGTTGTTTCAGTTTTAAGTGTGAAAAGTAAGTTGTTTTTGGGTAACTACTCCAATAGAAACAACAAACTTTTTAGGACCAAAATGTATGAAAATTGCTCTGTAGTTGTTTTAGTTTTGAATGTGAAAAACAAGTTGTTTTTGGTTAACTACTGCAATAGAAACAACAAGCTTCTTAGGGTTAAAATTGTTCAACGTTGTTTTTGCGTCATAGGTTACTAAATTTTTAATTGTAGTTGATATAACTTTTCTTTTTGCTATAGATGAGGCGAATTGTACAATGCGTCAAATTTCTTATCTTAGCTAACTTTGTGCAAGGATGGTTAATACCTATTCTTATTTGTTGAAAACGATTTCTGCAAATAACAAAATTTTGATTGATTGTGGAAAAATTTAAATTAGTGATTATGATCTATATCTGTACTAGTTTCACATGATACCATTGGTGGAAGAATTGCTATTTCAGTACCGCTTTTACGCTCATTAACACAAATAAAACACTCACATTTCCCACCTAGAACAATTTTAGTATTAACATCTAAAAGTAGCAAGAATTTATTTTTTTAGTGTAAATACAATATTGTTTATAAGCACAACAATAATAATGCAAAACATAATTAGTTTTTATTAGCTTAACTGGTTGTTTTTTGTTTTTTTTATATAAAACTAACTTTTGTACATAGGTCGAGCGTTGAATAAAAATCATTTTTGAATCTTTTTTTTTTTTAAAGCTCACTAGATTTTTTCTGCAATAAGATCATAATATATTAGGCAGATCATAGTTTTCAACAGAATAGTTTTCCCAATAAAATTACTTTTTAATATTTCCATAATTTATTTCTTGTTTTGGACCTATTTTATTGCATTTGGTTTGAATGCATCTTAAATCATTAATTTTTTTATACAGCATATGCAAAATTGTATATAATATATGCAAAAACATTTTAAAAACTCGTATTGATCTTTAGCAAAGTTTGACATTTCTTTTCTATTCTCCAAAAATGGTTCGAGAAAAAAAAAATTGAATCGGTTCTTTAATTTAAGTTAATATAAATTTTTTATTTAAATAGTTAAATCAACTCGCTGTTATTGCTTAAATGTTGTTAAAGTCTTTTAAAACAAATAAATATTCTTAAAGTCTTTTAAAACGGCCTCGTATATATATATATATATATATATATATATACATATATATATACATATATATATATATATATATATATATATATATATATATATATATATATATATATATATATATATATATATATATATATATATATATATATATATATATATATATATATATATATATATATATATATATATATATATATATATATATATATATATATATATATATATATATATATATATATATATATATATATATATATATATATATAATATATATATATATATATATATATATATATATATATATATATATATATATATATATATATATATATATATATATATATATATATATATATATATATATATATATATATATATATATATATATATATATATATATATATATATATAATATATATATATATATATATATATATATATATATATATATATATATATATATATATATAGGCGCGGATCTAAGGGGTGGCCATGGCCACATAGTTTAAAATTAGATAGATTTATTAGAAAGTTTATTTATTTTTTATTAAAGATCTTTTAGAACTTTTAAAAATAATTATTGAAATATTTTTGAAGATATGTTATTGAAAAAGAATATAAGCAATTTTAAGACTTTTTTCGTCTAGTGGTTATTGATAAACTACGTCACGCTAAATTTAAATTTCAAAAACTTCGCGGTAAACACTGCTGAAATCTCTGCAAAAGATAGTCAAACTCTCAGTGACTTACTTTATGGAAACCTTTAACAGCTTATGGCCATAGAGATTAAATTTAACGGCAGCCAACTTCGCTTCGTATTTTTTTGCTAGAGGAAATTCCCTGAAAATTTCATTGTGTCTGCCGTAATTTAAGGAACTTGGCCATAGAGATTCCTGCCATGGCCACAACGGTTCCTATTACACGTTACCGACGTTTTATTCTATCAATAAATGCTCTGACCCAGAAAGCACATCAACGTTGAAATAACGTTGAAAAAGAGTTGAAATTTTAGGTTGAAAAACGGTTGATTTTTAGTTAAAATGGAAACACAAATCTACGTTGAAAACAAACGTTAGATCAACGTTGAAAACAAACCATAAATCAACGTTATTAACGTTGATTTAGCGTTGATTCAACCAACTTATATTCTACTTTATGAACCTTAAAAAAATAGCTGCTTTTTGTACCGTGACTAATTTAAACCCGCAAAACATTTATTTTTTGTGCAATATAGTGTTGTTGTGAGTAGTCAACTCGCAATAACACCAATGCATTGTCCTGATAATAAATAGCATGTGTGAAGAATCATTACATGTGCTCATACCAAAGCCCAAAACATCAATCATACCAAAGCCCATACCACACCAATAACATACCCATAGCACATACCATACCAATATTGTGCAAACGCAGAGAACTAAACTATAAATAAAACCACTACGATAACTAAAACATTTTTAAAACAAAATATGATACAAAATTGAAATTATTTTTAAAACGATCTTGATAAAATATCGTCGTTTTCTTCATCGCAAATATAAGCATCAGCATCTTTATAAACTTCTGTTTCATTTTGATTTGATGCCCGTTTCCCACCGTCCAATCGATATGGTGCAAAATTCAAACAATCTGCTATATATGTTCGAGCATCGTGTTTTTTTATTTTAAAAGACCGGGTAACTGCATCTAAATAAAAACATCTTTAAAGTAAGATTTTGTAATTTACAAGCATTAATTTACTTCACATAGTTCATATATCTGACTGGATATTATAACCGGTACACCGATTATATATATATATATATATATATATATATATATATATATATATATATATATATATATATATATATATATATATATATATATATATATATATATATATATATATATATATATATATATATATATATATATATATATATATAATATATATATATATATATTTTTATATATATATATATATATATACATATATATATATATATATATATATATATATATATATATATATATATATATATATATATATATATATATACATATATATAGGTGGGAGCAGCGGAAAGACATATAATATACATACCAATAACACCTCTATAAATATTTAAAGTTTGAAAACTAATCTTTTTTGTTTGTTTTGTATTAGATCCAGTCAAATTAAACTTTGCTTGCAGTTTATTTGCCATTAACCTGTAAAGAAATAACAAATAATTTAAAAAAAATTACATTTAAAATATCTCAAACTAAAAATAAACTAAATTAATGAAATCATCGCAAAATTATGCAATAAACAACAATGGATATCTTAATTAGGATCTGAAAAATTAGACAACTTAGTGGTTAGAGTTAATAGAAAAACCAATCTAGACTAGTCAATATACATGTGATTTGATACTGAACAGGTATATTGAAACATACCTGTTTAAAACATTTGCTACACATTTCTTTGCACTGCTTCCACCAAGTCTAGAAAGTTCTTTCACCTGTAATTGAAAAGTAATTTTACAAGTTACAAAATATATTGTACACTTTAGAACTACTTTAAATGCTTTCTTAAAGGTTTCTTTTAAATAATTACAAGAAATAAAATTATCATAGTTCAAAATATGGTTTAATTAATAAACACTCTTTTGTAAGTAAAAAAATGTTTGATTGTCCCGCAAGGCTTTAAGGAGGCACTTTTTCAAAATTTTAGTAGCCCTTTAAGACAATGAGTCATCCTGTATTTTTATGGTTTGAATATTTCTTATATAAAATTTATAATGAATCATGCAGTCTCATTTTCATTTTTTCTCATTTACTTGTGTTATATAAATAATTTGAAACAATGAAAACCTTACAAATGCTTTGAACTCTTTAAGATTCGTCAATCCTGCATCAAACGTAATCAAATCTGCAAGCTCGGCAAATTGTTGGGGAAGATGATAAACATCATCTTTACTTTCATTAAAAGTAGAAACTAATCTAAACAGATCGTCAAGCCTTGTATCGATATGTTCTAATTTCCGAATTACCATCAATTGAAATGCTAAATTTAAAAAAAAAAAGAAAAAAGATTTGTGTAAAAAATAAGTATAAAACACAAATTCCAGCACATCAACACATCAGATTTTTATAAGTTATCATCTAAATGCGAACAAAAATAAAATTGAAAAGAAAAGACAGAAACTACATTACCTTTATTATCATTGTTGTTTAAAAATAATTCATCACGTATACTTGCAGAGTCTTTCCTTATTGGCAAAATTGATGGGATCACTGAAGACATCAAACAAACATTTTCTGGCGCTATCATTGAATCCATTCTTTGACTATTTTTTGGCATGCTAATTTGTGAACTGCCTGGCAATGAATTAAGTGGTAAACCTAACATAAATAGATGAAAAAAAATGAAATGAACCTAATAATTTTTAAATTCTTTTTTATAAAGCTATTATATAAAAAAAAATGACATAAACCTAATAACTTTTAACATTTTTTTATACAGTATAAAGAAAATGTCAGTAAAGAAAATGTAATACTGACATATTTTTTTAACATTTTTTTTATATTTATATTTTCTTTACATTTTGATTTGATAATTATCCTTTTTTTCTTTTTAAGAAACATCTCTTCTTCACTATTTTCATCTTGGTCATCCAAGAACTGTGTAACATCTAAATAATAAAAAAACAATCAAGATTACCAAAGGACTTCTTTACAACATATCATATTTACATTAATATTTTATAACCTCCACTACTAACATAATAGAGCAAGCACAATATTTATCAAGTGTATACCTAAACTAGATTTTGTTGTTCGCTTTTTCTTAGTAGGAGGAACAGGAAGTGGTAATACAGTTCGTTTTTTATTTGGAGAAATTTGTTTACACTCTAAATTTTACAAAACACACTTTACAAGTATTTTAAAACAAAGTAGAATTTTTACTTTGAAAACAGATTTTTCTAGAACTTTAAGAAATATAAAAAACTAAAAAAACAATTCAAAAGTATTGAAGAATCGAACTTCGTTGCTAGTTTTTCATTATTTTATCTTTACAATTAAATACAAACTAAACTAGACCTACATGTCTAGTCAAGCAATCAAAATTTCTTACTTATTATATCCATTACTCCAGCGGTCTCTCCAGCAGTAACATTATCACCATACTCGTCGCATACACCTCTATTATTATCTAAGTATGTTAATAAAGCAATCAAAATTCCATAACTGGGATATACTTTCCTTAAATATGACAAATATAAATAGTTGTATAATATAAATATGAACAAGTACAAATATAAACCATTTGTATTTATTTTAACACAATATTTGAAAATACCTGTAATTTTGACATATTTCAGTTTAAATTTAAGCCAATCATCTGTTGGATCATATCTTTTTTGAACTGCAGATTCCACTTTTCTATTCGGCCAATAAACAAAGCCACTCTTTATCCAATTAGATGGAATTGTATTTTCAAACTCACTGACAACACCTTCTTTAGAATATTCCAACCAAACAGCTCTTGTCCAAGCCATAGTTCAAAAAAGTTTAATTTTAAGATGGATTTTAGCTGATAAAAAATTGAAAAAACCTGTAAAACCTTTTTAAAAAATATTTTAGAAATATTCATTCTGAACTAAAAGAAATATAAATATTTTCTAACCAAAAATACTTATAAATTGTCAGAAAATATTTTTGATACAATATACTTATTGCGATACAATAAAACAAAATTATACTTTTATACTTTATTATACAAAATTATACTTTTGTGTGTGTGTTGCACAAAAAAGTTTAAGTCATCGTCATCATTAAACTTTTTTGCACATGCTTATGTCATGTGTGAATTGCGGTTTTGAAAACATATTCAAAGAAAAATTATATTAAATTACAAAAACAGTAATAATAACAAATACAAATGAACTACTTAATGTTTTATAAACAGTATCTATAATTTAACATTGTGATGCAGTGGTATAATAACAGTCCCAGTTTTATATGGAATAGCACATGCTTTTATTCTTATTTTATTTTTTTTAATAACTTTTCTTTGAAACCCACTGTTTGCATGCAGAAGATAAATATCCACAAGTTTTGAGCAACACGGCTTGCTAAAAAATCCATCTAGTCTGGATAACCTGTATACATTGCATTCAATATCATTTTTGTTTAAAACTTTTGTAATGCATATAATTTTTGGCGAATAAAGGAAAAACCAGCTATCTTTATTATTAGACTTAAATTTTGTTTTTATATTCTTCTCGTTTTGATAAGAATTAGTATTTTCGATTTTGGCAATTCTTTTAGTTATTTGCGACAATGGATTTTGAGGTTTACGAATATACTTCTTAAGAGTTCTTAGGTAATTCTCAAAAGGGAAAGCAGACATTTCTTGCAGACTAGAGGAATGATTACTAATGTCATCAGCGATATGCGTTATATGATGAACATTATAACTCATAAAATCTTGTCCATACAAAACAGGAGCAGCGCTAACAAACCAATTGAAAAGCCGTTGTGCATAGGACACTAATTCACCATCTAAAAAAAACTTGTAATCAACCATTATGGTCACTGCTACAGATAATGACAAAAAATGGTGATACATTTGGCGCGAAACAATGTTTTTTAGTACAACCATTCCAGTATACAACAGAAAATTCTTAAACTCTGTTGCTTTCCATCGCTTAAACTCAGCCAGACTTCTTGGTTGTCGGGCAAACTCTGATGGCATTTTGCCATTAAGTTGGAGAAGGTAATCTGATATGGCTGACTTTTGAGCTGGTGCAAGTCTAGATACCTTTGGACCTTGATACAAATATTTCAAGATTCTTTTAACCACACCAAGATATACTAGATGCATTATGTCTAAAACAAATCCAGAAATGCAAGGAACATTTCTTGATGACAAACTACATATACTTTTTTGATGTTCTTTGTAATTAAATAAATTAAACCCAATATCAGTTCTTAACGGAAAATGTAGTCCTTCAAATATAACACGGTGATTTAAATATTCGCCAGGAATTTCACAGCGTTCGCATGCATTATAGCCAGTATGACTGGTGATAGATTTTAAAAATTGTCTTGCTGGAGCATCGCAACAGCAATACTTCAGAGAAACAGGATAATGCTTTCCTGCATGCTCCACACCATTAAAACTTAAAGATGTTAATTCTTCTAAAAAATCTTCCAAAAACTCACTCTCTGATGATGCTTTAGCATTTCCACAAAATATTGCAACACTAAATGGTAATGATATTGAAAATTGGCATAATATTGGCCATATTTCAACAGAAGAACTTTTATATAAGGGAAACCCATCAATATTAACAACCAAATCAATTTTATTTATGTTGGATAATTTATTTAAAATTTTAAGTATGCATTTTTGTAACCCAAAATAAATATACTCGCCACCACATTTAACCTTTACTTCAACACTTCTAGGTGTATTTAACAATGTTCTTACATCATTTGGCAAATAATTATGACCAATTGATTGCATCAACTTAAGTAACTCGTTTGTTGCTATGTTAGAAATTTGATTTCTAACAACCCATTTTGCTAACATGGGTTGAAAAATATCTTCTGCGCCATTATCAGAAACTCTAACTTCTTCCTCATTATCATTTTCATCACTACTCTCATGTGAATCAGTAACACTATAATTAGGACCTTCGAACAAACCAAAATTTTGATTCACATTATCGTCATCAGCTGTAATATCTTCGATTGATTAAATGTTGGTTTGAGAAGCTAACTTGATGATACCCTTATTAATTTTTCTCCATTGAGAAGTTCTTGAAGTCATAGTTCACTATTTAAATTTATTAGGTATCTAAATTAAAAATATATATATTGATTTTAGTCATACATATAATAGTTACTTTTATGAATTGATTATGTAGTGTTTGAAATAATTTTACTATATTAGTAAAATATCTATATTTACTATATTATATAAGACTATTATATATAATTAAGTATTATTTATTATAAAGTTTGAAAACTTTTGAAGTTTTTATTAAATTACACATATTTTTATCACATTTAAAAAATTTAATCCGAGAAAAATAGTAAATTAAAAACTATATATTAACTCTTTAGCATTAGAACTTTCAAAAAAATAACACTACTTTAAAATTTCAAATAACTTTGTTTGTATCTGACGTTCTATGACCTGTATTCTTAGTTTTTATCAGTTCATAACATTACAATGCGTTTGAAACTTGAATTACATTTGATCGGTAAATTTTAAACGGTTGTTGCAAAGCATTAATGTTAGAAAGTAAACCAAAATAAACGTTGAATTAACGTTGAAATTTTCAACGTTTTCTTCTTAACGTTGGACTTACGTTGAAATAACGTTGAAATTTGTATCGTTATTTTTCAACCAAATATCAACTAAACCGCAACGTTGAAATAACGTTATGTGCTTGCTGGGGAAATAAATAATAAAATATAGATCTCTCAACCGTGAAAATAAAACTTGGCCACACAGTTGTTTTTAACGTGTCTGATTAAGAAAAATATTCTGTTAAATAGAAGCTAATAAATTAGGGTTTTTTATTCGCTATCGTGAAATCATCATTAGTATCGAAACTAAGATAACGTGACTTGATTATTTAATTACTTGATTATTTAAATATTATAAAACATGAATACTTATTTAAATATAGAATTAGTTGCTTGTGCAATAGAAACAAAACATGCTTTTTGTCTATGATAAGTATAATGTCTTAAATTACAAAACTAGACTCATTAACGAGCTTTCGGAATTAAATTTAATGTTTCCAAGAAAACAGGATTCTTACCAATTATTAAAACACAGATATGATGGATTTTGTAACCTTAACTAAAAGAACTCTTGGTTATACAGCATTAAGGTATTTTTTGTTTGTTTTAAGCTTTATAAAAGTTTTATTTAATTAAAATAATATTACAAAATGGACCAACATCAATGTTGGATTTTAACTTTATTTATTGGTGTTTAAATAATTTTTAACACACTTTACTACAGATTTATATTCCTGATAATGTGTATAAAATTGAATTATTAAACACACAAATAAACTATAAAAGTGATTTAGTTTTTTAATGAGAAATTATGGTATATACTAAAATGTTATATTAGTAAAAAAAATAAAAAAAATTATAATAGTTAATCTATTTTTGTTTTGTTATTAATACTACACTTTAGTATATTATACTTATTATTCAATTTGAATATATTCTACTATTTCTCTCAGGTCTACAAAAAATGTAAATTGTCTTTATAGCTCAGTATCTTTGATTTTAAATGACAGTAAGCATAGTTCAAAAATTCTAAAATTACTGACATCAATTGAATTATTTGAAAGTATAAATTTTTACACATAATATGATTATTTTTTTCAACATAGATTTAGAAATCTCAGCTTTCTAAATTTGCTTTTTATTGCTGTTTTGTTTAAATACACTGACAGTTTTTCAACAATTAACGATAATATGATTTCTGAATGTCATCTTTCATTTGCCTAATATCATTATATAATGATATAAAGCAACCTATTGAACCTATCTATGCTGATATTGGTTTCAAAAAATAATCGTAAATCATAGTTTTTTTAATACCCTTGTAAAGCCTTGCATCCAAAAATTAAATTATCTAATTAGTATTATTTTTTGATAAAACAAAAAATAAAAGTGTTTTATGCTTTAAGCCAAACTATTTTGTGGCACTGTTGTTATAAGTGATTCAAATTTACTCAGCATCAAAAAATATAAATTTTTAAGTCTAGTTTTCCACCTATAAATAACAAAATACAAAAACCAACTCAGTCTAAATTATTCTTTCCTACTGTTTCTAAGAACACTTCAGATAAGTCTGATATTTGTTATAAAACAGTTAAAACTAAAATATTTATCTCAAAAGATGCCAACAACAGTGATAAAAACACTCTTGAATCTAATATTCTACTAAAGGAAAACAATGTTTTTGACATTGTTTATTAAATACAAATCAGTTAGCATCTTATTTAAACTATGATGATTCATCATATCATCTGTGTGGTAAAAAATCATCATATTATCTGTGTGGTGAAAAGTTAAAATCAGGAACAAATGATAATGAAATGTTATCTCTAATAAACATAAATTCCAGATAAATGCTTCCAATTCCCTTTAACAGGTAAAAGCATAAAAAGACATTTTCTACTAAAATGATTAGTTGACTTTTCTTTGCTTACTTTAAAACTTTACTCTAAAATTGAAGATGGTGCATATTGTCTTCCATGTACACTTTGGTACAAACATACCAAACAAATATGCATTATGTAAATTGTTTAAAAAACCATTCAATAGCTGACGTAATGCTATAAAAGATTTAAACGATCATGAGAAAACTGTTGACAGATTACATATCAATCCATACATTGTTATAATATGCTTTTATCTAGAACTAAAATTAACACTTTTCCTATTGAAGTTTTTCAAGATAATTCTAGGTAGTAGCATATAGAAGAAAACAAAAAAAAAGCTTGAATCAATTGTTAAGACTGTAATATTTTTAGGTCGAAATCATATACCTCTACAAGATCATAGAGACGATAGAAAATATCAAGGAGAAATTGGAGAAACATCAAATATTACAGGGATGGGTAATTTTATTGAGCTTTTAAATATGGTTTAAACATAGCTATCAACATTCTTGAAATTTTAAAAGAATTTGATTTAGATATAAGAAAATGCAAAGGTCAGTATTATGATGGAGCTGCTTCAATGTCAGTTTAATACAAAGGTGTTTCATCTCTTAAAATGTTAATTCTAAGGCATTACTTGTGTGACTCACATAAACTTAGTTTAGTTGTTGGGAAAAGTTGCTCAATCAAGTGAAAAGTTTGCTTTAAGGCAAGTTAAAGCCTTATTTTCTGAACTTTTCTCCTAAAAGATGTAATTGCTTAAACAAAAACTTTCTTCCTGGTCAAGGAAAACTTATTGACACATGTCAAACTCGGTGGGTAAAAAAGCTTCATGAACGTGGTTTTTGATAATTATTCTACAGTTTTTTCTGCTTTTGAAGAAATAAAAGACAATTTAAAAAAGTACAATAAAGAAACATCTTTAAAAGCATCTTCTTTAATGAAGTTATTGACAATTTTTTTTTTATAGTTTCTTTAGTTTTAACTTAAACATTTAATGAATTACTTTTATGGAATTTCTGTCACCCTTGAAAATAAATCTTTTGATATTTCCCAGCAACTGGATGAAATTCAAAATTTGACTAATCGTTTAAAAGAAATACGAAGAAATGCTGATGCTTACCATAACAAATGGTATAAAATTGCTCTTGCATTGGCTAAAACATTTGATATTGATGGAAAAAAACCTAGAACAGTGGTGTTCAAAAGCATATAGATAATTAAATATGTGATACTGTATTTGATAGTTTAAAGTTTCTATTACATTGCCTCTTCTTAATCATCTTCTTAATAAACCAGAAAATAGGTTTGATATTGAGAGCTTAATTGTTTATAATGGATTTTGTGCTATTCCTGCTAGTTTAATAAAGTAAATTTTTAGATATTGTCCATGGAAAGAAAAGTTCCTGATATTTTTGATTTTTTGTAAATCTAATCTTCCTCATTTCTCATCAATTAATGCTGAATTAGAGTTATGGGTGGAAATTTTGGAATGAAAAGGCAGAATTACCATCTACTATTTCAGATACATTTAAGTTTATGAGTTTATGAGATATGAGAGGCTTTCCAATCATTTTAGAGGCATTTCATATACTTGCTACAATACCAATCACAACTTGTTAGTGTGAAAGGTCAATATCTACTCTTAGGAGAATAAAAACTTACACGAGAGTACTATGTCAGAAAATAGATTGAATGGACTTACTTTATTGTCTATTTAATGTTATTGAATTATTTGCATCCAAAGAAGACAAAAAATTAAAGTTTTTATTCAAATAAAAATTTTAAATTTCTGAGTAAAAAATTTAAGTACTGTTTTAAAAGTATCTCGTAAATGTAAATAATTTCTCAATAGCAAAATATTTCTACTCATTGTTTTAAACATGTAAACTGTGAAAATCATTTTTTATTAGCAAATTATTACTATTTATTGTTTTATATAAACTGTGAAACTCATACTTCATTTGCTATTTCTTTTAATTCCTAATGTTGAAAGTGTTTTCATGTGATTTAGGTTGTTACTTTTTTGATTGTTGCTTTATTTGTTGTATTATATTTTGTCTTGTTTATTTATTTATTAAAATTTATTTAAAAAAAGTAAAAAAAAAAAAATATTTTTTCAATGTTTTAGAAATATGTGTACATAACTGCCTATCAAAAAAAAAAAAAATCCAGAAATAGTGGGCTAACCTTAAGCAACACGACAGTTTACTAATGGAGTGCAAAGTTCTATGGCTTACCTTCTCGTTGGTGCACTTCGTTAAGTGATTTAGACAAGTACTATGTCTATTTTATGAACTAAATAGCCAAGGCAATATTTTGAATAACTTTATTATTAAATAGATAACGAAAAACAATACAAAATAAACTTTACCACGATTGACTCGATTGTTTAGAATAAGTTTGCAGAATTAGCAGAATATTATCAAACAAACACAAAGTAAATAGATTTTAATTACAAGTAAAAAGTGAAATATCTGGTTTACAAGTCGACTCCTCATATATAACATTTTTTTACCTATAATGCTTTTTAATATTTTATGTAATAATTAATCATTTTAAAAATGTATGCGTTTTTGAATTACACAATTTTTTAATCAAACAGAAAGCTATTTCTACTGAATAAGATTAAAATATGATATAATTTTTGTAAGTCTATGTATATAATATGAATGATCTCTTATTAATTTTATTAATTGATTCCTTATATAAAAATTCGTCGGTGACGAATTCGTCGCTCATTTCGTCTACAACAGAACAGCAAAGTTTTTAGCCTCAAGCGTGAAAACTATTATACTTATTGTAATAATAAATCTAGAGTAGTTAAGTAAAATAGGTTAGTCTCCCTACGTATTAAAGTTTAAAAAAATGATAAATAATGAGTCCGTGGGATTACTTCATCGGTCCTTCCCACAGAAAAAAACAAAAGTAAAGAAATTTAGCTTAAAATGCGAGGAGGAATAGGGTGATGTCATCCCCTCTTCCTCCATTATATATTATATATATATATATATATATATATATATATATATATATATATATATATATATATATATATATATATATATATATATATATATATATATATATATATATATATATATATATATATATATATATATATATATATATATATATATATATATATATATATATATATATATATATATATATATATATATATATATATATATATATATATATATATATATATATATATATATATATATTTATATATATCCCAGCAAACAAAAAGACATCTTTTAGCTGTCTCAAAAACGTCTTTTTAAGAATAAAAAAGATGTCTTAAAAATATCTTAAAAAGGTCTACGTTGTCCGTTGAAAAGACGTCTTAGTCAAGATTGCTTAAAAACGTCTTACTAAAGACCTATTTAAAACGTCTTAATTAAACGGTCTAAAGGCGTTTTATTCAAGACGTCTTAAAGATGTCTTAAAAAGGTCTAGGTTGTCCGTCTAAAAGATATCTTACTCAAGATAGCTTAAAGTTATCTTACTCTAGACATATTAAAAACATCTTATCCAAGCGCTTTAAAAACGTTTTACTCAAGAAGTCTTATTTTAGAAGATTTTTAGGTGTTTAGTTTAGTTATAATTAATGCCGCATTTATTAGAAACATAAATATAGAGGAAAAATAAATTAAAAATAAATATATTAATTAATAAAATTATAAAACAAAATAAGTTGAAAAGGGCATAAAATACAATTAGATGGATTTTAATAAAGTATCTTTCTATATAACAGTGTATATAACATATAATATATACAATAAAAAATAAATTTTAGTTTCTATTTTTCCGCGATGGAGCATTTTTTACAATATCTTCCGATTTGCTGTCTTATATCAGAATTTGAAACTTTTCCAAACCTTCTTGTTACAACTTCTAAAAATAAATTAAAATTTACAAATACTTGCCAAATAATAAAATGTAAACTTGCCACTTAATTTATGCGGCAGTGGTGTAGTGGTAAGAGCGCTCGCTTTGTACGCAAGTTCGACTCCCACCGCATCTCTGGAAGCACAGCGCTCAACTTAATTTCTCCGTGCCTTGCTTGTCAAGGTTGTCAAGGTTGCGGCCTTGCTTGTCAAGGTTCGTGTTTCGGAGTTAAAGAGTTGAGAGAGGGTTGTACCACGATTTACAATAAAAATGAAAAATAAAAAAAAAATAAGTAGCCTCCTCCACTGTAGTGACCCCCTCGGGCTTTGGGGAGGTAAATAACTGGAAAAAAATTAAAAATTTTGACTATCAAAAATCTTAAAAATAATTTTAACTTAACATACATTTTTAATCAAATACTAAATGATAAAAATTTTTATTATATTAATTTATTATATTTTTTATTACCTTCTGTTACATCATATAGCTTCGTTGATAATAAACCAATTTTTCCACCAGAACCTTTTAAATTAAACTGCCAATAGGGTATTTTTAAATAATCTATATAACATAAGGAATAAGTAATTTATGAAAAATAAGCAATTTACCATCCCAATGTAATTATTGGTTGCAATAACTACTATACTTGAAATATATATTTACAACAGAAAAATAAAAAATATTATTGCTCATATAAAAATATAATTAGAAAAACCTATTCATAACCAATCTTGTCAGCTGTTTATAATCTTCTGCGCCTAAAAAACTCAGTTGTTTAACCTTAATAAAAAAAATCAAAACCAAAATAACAAAGTTTTTTAAAATAATTATTTTAAATTTACAAATTTTTCAATATGTAAATATTTTCAATATGTAAAGACAAAGTATTTACCAAATCAAGGCAAACTGAATCATTCTCTAAATATTTGACTAAATTTTTGTATTCTGCTATAGTCTCTAATTGCTTAACTTCCAAATTACTATGGGGTTGTTTATTTACAGCAATAATTAGCTCCTGGTTTTCAAGAATTTTTGATACCATCTTGAACATCATATGCTGGTATTCTAAATTACATATATATATATATATATATATATATATATATATATATATATATATATATATATATATATATATATATATATATATATATATATATATATATATATATGGAAAAAAATTATTTACACAATTTCAAAATGACCAACAGTTATTGTTTTTTGTCTAAAAGTCATTCCTAAAATAATTAAAATGTGTGCACAGTCTCCACATTTTATTGCAAATAAAAAATAAATTAAATGGTTAAAAAAGCTTACTTCCAACTTTCATAGGAAACTGATTTTTAACTAACTTCTCTGGTCCAAGGGCTTCAATCATAGTTTATTTTTTTGTACTTCTTCTTTTGTTTTCTTTTTTTTTTGAACTCAAAGTATGAGGTAAAACTAATGCCAAAAATTAAATTAAAATAAAAGAAAAAATTTCAAACAAAATTTTTCAGATGTAAAATAATAATCAAAGACAGTGTACCTGTAAAAAAATTTGATTGTTCTTTTTCAGTTGATTTTGAAGGTAAAAAGAAGTTAGGCAAAGCTAAAATTAACAACAAAATAATATTTCAACCTTAATAAACAAAAACTTTGATTATAAAATTTAAAAATAATACTAACACAGTGACTCAGAATACGAAGTTGGTTGTTTCTCGGTGTGTAAAGATAAAGAGTCAGGCAAAGCCAAAAATAAGAATCCAGAAATATTTTAGATTGAAGGTGTTGCAAATTGAATTAATTTTAAATTTTAATAATTTAATAATTATTAGATACTAGAACAAATATTTGATTGTTTTAAAATAGTTGATCCAGGTGACAAATTAAAATCAAATGATCTCTTTAATGATTTTGTTGGTATGGATTGCAAAACTGGTGGAGGCAACGGAAAATCTGGTAACTCTAAAATATAATGTTTATATAACTAGTTTTTGTATTTACATTTGATATTAAAAATAAATTGTAAGCAAATTTTTAATTATACCATAAACATTACTTTTGACTTTAAATGTGCCTTTGGAACTTTTAAAACAATTATCTATTTCATCCTCCTCCTGTGCTGCTGTTGTGTAACCATATTCTTTTAGCTCATTTATATTATCTAAAAGAGCAATAACTCTTATAAAATAAACATTATTTTAATAGTACTTATATAGTTTATTCAGATATATATATATATATATATATATATATATATATATATATATATATATATATATATATATATATATATATATATATATATATATAAGAATATATATACGTATATATATATATATATATATATATATACATAAATATATATATATATATATACATATAAATATATATATATATATATATATATATATATATATATATATATATATATATATATATATATATATATATATATATTTATGTGTGTGTTTTATATCTAATCTCATACGACTCTCAAATTTGATTTTGATAAGTTTATATTTGTCCCATGTTTCATCTGCATCCATTTCATCATTTACAGCTCTATGATAAGATATACCAGAAAGCCAAAATAGTATTTTTTTTTTCTGCATTTATCCACCTTCTTGGCACAACATCTTCTATTTCCTCATAATTTTCGATCCATACAGCTCTTGCCCAAATCATGGTTAAAACTAAGTCATAATGGAAAAATAATTATATTGTTACAATTATAAACAAAAATGTAATACAAAACATTCTTACTATAACTTGGAGCAATAAAAAAAAGTTGCTATAACAAACTTTAGTTTAAACAATTTATAAAGGAATGAAAAACAACTAGGTATTTAACGATGTATATAATGATAAGGAAGAGCATTAAGTTGTCTCAAAAATTATACAAAAACCAAACAAAAATAGATATTAAAATAACTGTCTGTCTGTTCAGTTTTTAAGTTTGTGTAGGCAATAAAATAGAAACAATATTATTTTTAAAAAAAATATTATCTTTAACAATTTTTAATTTTAACGATTCACTTTATCATTTTTTATTATTTTTATTTACTGATTTTAATTTAAAGAGTATTTGAAAAATATTTCAATAACTGCATTAAAATAGATTTTTAAATAAAGTTAAAATAATCTCAATAAAAAATGGTATGTTTATTATAAAATATTAAATGTTAAAAAATATACCATGTAATTAACAAGCAAACAAAAAAAGAGGAAAAATCAGAAAATAAGAGTTAAAAATAAGAGTTTATAAAAAAATATATATATATAATATATTTCATACATATATGTAATATATTTAATACATTACATATATAATATATTATATATATATATAATATATTATGTATATAATATATTATTTATTATATATATAATTATTATATAATATATAATTAATATATATATATATATAATAGTTATTTATTATGTATATAATATATATATATATATATATATATATATATATATATATATATATATATATATATATATATATATATATATATATATATATATATATATATATATATTATATAGAATAGAATAGAATAGAAAAGGTGCTGTACACACTTGAGGTGTGTAGAGTCTTAATAACGTAGAATTAAGACTATGACAGCCGATTACAAAAATTAGTGTTCAGAAACCGAAATAATTATCTTTATCTAATATCCATTGTGGAAGAGAATTCCAATCATTTATAACTCTGTTTGTAAAGAAATGGTGACGAATTCTTGATTTTGTAAATTGTCTGCGTATTCAACAATTGTTACTTCAACTAGATCGCTCCAGATCAAAATTTAAAGGAGGGTGGTGAAAATTAACAATATCTTTCCCTTTTGAGATTTTATACATTTGAATCAGATCACCTCTTCTTCTTCTATCAAACAAAGTTGGCAATTCTAGTATCTTTAATCTTTCTTCATACGACTTCCCCCTTAAAGATTCAATTCTAGTAGCCCTGTGTTGCACAATTTCAAGATTGTCAATGTCCTTTTTCCAAAAGGGACTCCAAACTGTGGCTCCATATTCCAAATGGGGACGTACTAACGATTGGGTAGTATTTTTAATGAAAACTCATCCAAATACTCAAAAGAGTTTTTGATCATGCCTAATTTTCTGTTTGCTTTACCTATAGCTGATTTAATATGATATTTCCACTCTAGATTATTTGAAATGAAAATCCCAAGATCATTTTCTATCATTGTTTCTGTTAAAACAGAGTTGTTCAATTTATATTCATATCTTGGATTATTTTTGCCAATATACATGACTTTACATTTTGATTCATTAAATGTAATTAACCAATCTTCAGACCATTTAACTAACCTGATAATGTCCTCTTGTAATGTTTTATTATCATCATAACGATGATTGATTGAAACAACTTTGGTATCGTCTACATATAATTTAGTGTCTTTAATAATCCCTCTACATAAGTCATTAATGAAAGTTACAAACAAAATAGGTCCGAGTACTGAACCTTGTGGTACTCCACTAGTAATCATCTTCCAACTTGAAATATATTCCCCTATCACAACCCTCTGTGTTTGGTCTGACAAAAATGATTTACACCAATTTAACAAAGATGATACAAATCCTAGTCTGAATAATTTTTTCAGTAATTTCGTGTGAGAGACTGAATCAAATGCTTTTTTAAAATCCAAAAATAAAACATCAACGGAAATATCTTCTTCATACGCTTGCGTGATTAAATCTAATGTTTCTAACAGGTTTGTTATACAACTTTTGTTATTAACAAAACCATGTTGCTCTTTAGAAATTAAATTGTTTTCAATGAGGAACACCATCATATGATCTTTAATAATTCTCTCCGTAACTTTACCAACAATTGATGTTAATGAAACCGGTCTATAATTTGTTGGATCTAGTTTATTTCCTTTTTTGAATAACGGAACAACGTTTGCACATGACCATAACTTTGAAATAGATCCTGTAATAAACGATTTAACAAATATTATTGCTAAAGAACTTGACAAAGATTCTGAACATTCCTTTAAAACGTTTGGGTGAACATTATCTGGACCTACTGATTTGTACATGTTTAAATTACTCAAATGTTTCTGAATAATAGAAATACTAAAATCTGGATCAGAACATTTTGTTAAAAGATTGTCGTCTAAAACTTCTTCTGATGAGTCATCTTGTATAAACACAGAAGCAAAGAATTCATTAAGAGTGTTTACTATCTCTTGATTATCAGTAGTTATAATACCATTATGTAGCTTTATGGCTTTGATCGAGTCTTTAAATCTTGTTTTGTTGTTTATATAAGCATAGACACTTTTAGGATTATTTTTTGAAAGTGTTTTTTAAAGTGCCAAGTTTTTTTCAAAATTGCGAATACTTTTCTTGACAAGTTTTTTTACATCTTAATTTAATTTTTTATACTTATTGACTTCTAAAAGACTTTTAAAACCTGAATTTCTGTTTCTAAACCAACATTTTTTCTTTTCTTTACACATGCTTTTAAGTTCACTTGTCAACCATAGTAAGTTATTTTTTAGTTGAAAAGAGTTTTAATCTAAATTTAGCGTTGGGATATATTTTTCACATCCTGTTTAATATTTTCTTAGCCATTTTTCGTAACACTCATTAACACTTAGTCCTTCAAATTCATTTATCCAGTTTATGTTATTAAAATACAAATCTAACGCTTTATAGTTTCCATTTTTCCACAAAAAATTTTTCTTCCTCGTTTGTAGTGATATTAATAAATTAGGTTTATTTTCATAACCAAATCGAAATTTCAAAATATGATGACCATGATCGATACCACCTAACGATGGAAAATGTTCAAAAAAATAAACTCTGTTGCTATTATCAGTTAAAATGAGGTCTAAAATTTTAGTATCAATACCAAACTTTACTTGAAAACTAGGACTGATAACATTTTGGTGCAGGTAACAGTCATGTAACGACTCAATAAACATACTTGCTGTTGTGTCACTGTCATTTATAATTTCACTAAAACTTTCATCGTTCCACTTGATGTTTGCATAGTTAAAGTCACCACATATTAAAATACCAGAGCATTTGTTATTTTGTTTGAGTACATATGCTTGTTTTAATGATTTTATAATGACAATACACTTTTCACTAAGACCTGTCCGGTACATACAAACACATAAGATTTGCTCTTTGCCATTTCAATCAAACACCATACTTGCTCAATATTTTCATATATTAGATATTTTTCATTTATTTCATAAGATTTAATATTCTCTTGTATATAAATACATACACCACCACCACCATATATATATATATATATATATATATATATATATATATATATATATATATATATATATATATATATATATATATATATATATATATATATATATATATAATTAACATGATAAGATTCACTAATTACCATTTGAGGTAAGATGCAAACTATTGAATAATAAATGTAAAGTATAAACAAACAAAAAATAATTAAAAAGGTTTCAATCAAATAATTATGATTCATTAATGTTCTACTTCATGCAAAAAAGGAAAGCACGCAAGACCTTCTTTTCAAGGTAGTGCAACAACCTTTCGGCAGAGACTTTCAACTCCTAACACAACCACTTTTACTTTTATTTCATTAATTTTATTTCATCTTTGGTATCAAGAAAATTTTAAAGGTTTTAGACAGAATCGGTTGTGTATATAAATCACTTTGTAAATCAAGTTTAAATACTCTACATTTAAAAAATCCAGATGGTAATTTCTCATCAATAAAACAAAATTAATTTTCTTCTAGATAAAAGCATGAATTTTTCAGCTTCACTGAAATATTTAGTTTTTGAGATTTTGTATTAAATAAATATTGTAAATTTTGATACTGTTTTGTAATTTGAAAAACCGGCCTCTTTGAATTTTTCACTGCTTTCTTCAATGTCTGATATATATATTTATTATACTATATATATTATACTTTATATACTTTATATACTTTATATATTATATATTTATATACTTTATATATTATATATTATATATTTATATACTATATATATTATACTTTATATACTTTATATATTATACTTCAATGTAACTTTCAAAGGGAAAACAAGATATTGTATTTAGTGAACAATCAAATCTAACAACATCATCACAAATATGAAGTAAACAGTGAATATTATTAACACAGAATGATTTTGTATATAAATGTTTCGAATTAATAACAAAATAATTTATTAGTTTTTTAGCAAATTCAAGATAATGATTTCTAACTTGATTTTCTTCGTTTAAGAGAATCACCATCGCAACATGCTAACAACACCATTTAAAACTAAGGGACCAGTGTATAAAATAAATTGCCTGAATTCTGTTGCTTTCCAACGATCTAACTCAAAAAGAGACCGTGGTTGTCGAGCAAATTCAGATGGCATCATACCACGTAAGCTTAATAAATAAGCAGATTTTTTTTTGGGGGTATTTGAAAGTCTACAATGTTTAGGACCTGACTTTAAAAAGGTAAGTATGCGTCTTACTACTCCAAGACAAACCATGTGCATATAGTCTAAAATGAAATCAGAAACACAAGATATTTGAAGTTGAGCTAAAGGAGTAAGAGATTTCTGATGTATAGTGTACAAAACTCCTCAGTTGATCTTGGATTTGATAGGTTGTCATCAATAAAAACCACTCTATGATCCTCATATAATCCTTGAATTTGGCACCGTTCACAAGAGTAATATCCTGTATGACCTTGTATACATTTAAGAAAACAACGAGAAGGTGCATCACATATGAATGCTTTAAGTTTAACATTAATTTTTTTATTATCGTTGTATAAACCTTCATTAGATAAAAATAATAATTCTTTGATAAAATCATAGAGAAAATCATCTAAGCAGGTTGGTTTACCATTTCCACAGAAAAGTGCAATTATAAAAATATAGTTCTCTATTAAACCAAGTATTGGCCATAGTTGAAGATTAGAAGATTTAAAAAGAGGTAGTCCATCAACATTAACAGTAACAGATAATTCAGTTTTTTGAGAATCTTTTTTTGTATTCAAAAAATAATTTAAGCCATTAGCAATGGTAAAATATGCATAAGTTCCGCCACACTTCCTATCTACTGTAAAAACTTTAGAGGATTTTAAAAGGGATCTTCCATCTTTTGGCAAATTTGAATGACCATGCCTTCTGAGAATATTCAAAAGTTCCTTTAAATTACTTTGAGAAATGTTACTTTTTGACGACCACTTTGCCAAACCTTGTGATAATGTTTCTGTTTTCAATAGTGTTGGTGCATTAAAACATTCAAAATTCTCATAATTATAACTTAAAGATAAATTTGTTATTCCACTTTCTTCTTGAATATTAGCAGGGGCTTCACAAGGTGTTTCATGCTCATAAGAAGCATTAAGTTCACGATTCATATTAGTGCTAATATTGATAACTTCATCTTGCGTCGTTATAAAATCCAACATACTTTTATTCAGGCGACGACGCTTCATTCGATTTTCAATTTCCATAAAAAATGTTAAAAAATATATATAAGATGAAGTTTAGAAATCAAACGTAAGTCAAAAAAAACTTTTAAACTTTATATGAAAACTTATTAAGTTTATATGAAAAACGAAATATTATCACGCCAATGCAGTCTTACTGAGCACGTCTTTAAGACGTTTTAAAGAGGGTTATTTAAAATATTATACCGAAAGTAAAAGATTGACGCACTAAAGACGTCATACGATACCAAGCAAATATTTTCTTGTCTTTTTAAAGATGTCTTTAAGACGTATATAAGAGAATTTAGATATGCGCCAAAAAAAAGGATTTAAAAAACTGGATATTAAACGTCTTGAAGACGTCTTTCTAAAACAAGACCATTTAAAGACCTAAGTAAGACGGTCTTTAAGACGTCTTGTGTTTGCTGGGATATATATATATATATATATATATATATATATATATATATATATATATATATATATATATATATATATATATATATTATCATCTTGAATTGGGGGAAAACAAACTAAAAAATAGGAAGCGGTTTGTTGAGTTATTTTTTTAAAAAAATCCATAAAATGCTGTTGCACAGTAGGTTGCACGAACAAATTTTTAAAAAAATGCAAAAGATGAGTCATTTAAAAGAAAATGGTTTTTTTTTGTTTGTTTTTTTTTTTTAATTTATTATTTCGTCACTTACATACATACATTTATAAATAAGATAAAAAATTAAAATAATGAGAGGTGCAAGTAGAAGACTGCAGTCTTAATATCAAGCCCCTTTTAATTGCGACTCTGCAATAAGTTTCACGTGAGCTTATCGTGACATTTAAAATTCATAAGTAGAAATAAAGCAAATACATCGCCTTGTACGTAAAAAACAAAGCTTTGTACGTAAGGATCTGATAGACGAGTATAGCAAAGAAAAACTATTTGTATTGTGATATAATCATCGTTTGTGGTCATCCAAAAGGAATAAGTTCGTTTTAGTTATTATTAATTTGATCTCTAAAAGTAGGAGTGTATGTTGACGTTACTTAAGTTAAATAGGTGCTTTTTGACAGCTGCTTTGAAGAGATTTGATGACTTCATGTTTTTTATTTCTTCTTTAAGGATCGAATTCCATAGCCGCGGTCCTCGAGATAAGATAGAGAAATCAGTTATTTTAAGTAAAGTTTTTGGGATGTTAAAGTTTTGAAAAGAGTACTTTGTTGGGTATTTGTGATCATTGGTGGAAAATTGATTTTCAAAGTATTTTGGTAGTAAATTGTTTTACGATTGAAACATAAATAATACATTTTGGAAAAGGTTCAACTCATAAACATTTAGAGCTCCAATTTCCCTGAATAATGGTTTGGCATGGGTATATCTGTTAGCTTTGCATACAATTCGACACGCTTGTTTTTGTTTTACATATATCTTTTTTAGTACTGAAGAGTATGTGCTTGCCCAAACGATATTGCAATAGTTGATATAACTGTGAATGAACGAATAATATATATTTTTTAAGCAAGTTTTATTTAGGAGGTGTTTTATTTTATGCATGATGCCGATTGACTTGGAGATTTTATTTTCGATGTGCAAAATATGATTCTTCCAACTAAGATTTTCTTGAAAAATTATTCCCAGGATTTTCATCGAATGGTCTCTTTCTATATTAATGCTATTGATCATAAGTTGAATACGATTAATCGTGCTGCAGATAGTATTGCATGTAGCAAGTAAAATCTTGTAAAGTTCATGTTAGTTCGGCACTCTTTATTACTGGTGGATTACTTTTAATTTAAATCTTAAGTATTGGTAAATAAATATTAAAATTCTTTTTGTAACCTAAAATAACCAAAATAAAACGTAGACAGCAAAGTAAGTCATGAGAGATCTAAAAGATTGTAAAAATCACCTAAAAGACTTATATTTTGCAGACATCTATTCGCTGTTGCTTTTGATTTAATTTTGAAATAATTGTTGAACATAAATTTATTGTTAATAATGTTTTCTTCACTTTTCGTATAAGAAAGTATAGTTTGTTTTCCCCAATTAAATATGGTTACTTTTGATTTCGCGATATAGTCACGTAATTCCGAGTGGATGGATATAATAAAATATATAAAATCAATGTGTCTATGCATATATTATATGTATAGAATATATATTATTGTTTTTTTTTTCTTTAGAATATTAGATATCTAAAAAAAATTAAAATAGTTAAACAAGTTTCAATATTTCCAAGTTTCTTCACTTCAAGCAAATATATGATTGTTTGTAGAGGTTTTCTTTTATTAGTTTTGTATTTACTTATTTATTGCAAATCTTGCATTGAATGCGTTTCAAAGTAATGAAAGGGTTTTTATGATAAATGATTATATTTTATCCTTATATTTTAGCAGTACTTGCTGAGCAGACAGGCCTTATTATTTTTAATTTGCATTATTTATGTTCTTAAATGTAAAAAAAAATTTTTTTTAATTACTTTACTTTTGTTTTTTGATTAAATACAAATAATATTTTGCTTATAATTATTAACAACTGCCTTAAATATATAAAAATACTCAGTTTAAAAGATTATATGATTTTATTAATAACTTTAGTTTAACCTTTTAATAAAAGTATGTTATCTTAACACATTGCTATATATGGTAGAATATAAAAGATTATTATATTATGCTCTATATTTTTTGCTTACACTTTATTATAGATTAGTTTAAAAAAGAAAACTCAATCTTCAACTTTTTATTATATTAGGCATTATTTTTACACACTTCTTTAATGCATGATTATTGTCTGATAATTTAAGAAATGAAATTATTAGACTTTGCCAAAATAAAAAAAGACAAACCGCCGTCGGAATGAAAGAGATGAGCCCAGGCGAGCTGAGATAAACCACCGTCGGATTAAAAGAGATGAGTCCAGGCGAGCTGAAACATATTGTAATCAAAATGAAAGATATCAGGCTAGGCGAGAACTCAATAGGTATAATATGCATCGCATAGCAAGAAATAATATTGGTACAGAGAGTAATTACCTCGGAGAATTCAACTATAATTGTCAGTATTACAGAGCGAAGAAATTTTTAAATGAAAATCATTTTTTGTGCTGCCATTCATAAAAAGTTGTATTAGCTTCTCTTTCTCTATATCCACCATTGTTGACTGATTTAATGACAAGAAACCATGTTGATTATGCTGTTAATCAAAATTTTTTAAGGAGTTAACACATAAGGAGTTATAATGCAACAGCTGTAAATAATTTCTTTACATTTTAGATTTTCAACTGTTGAGCGACAGTTTTTTATTTTTATTTTTTTTTTTTTAATATATTTTTGTTACATAATTTTTGTGTTGTTTTTTAATTTTTCCCATTAATGTTAATGCTATCAAATTAAATCATTTAAATAAAGTTACTTATATTAACATGGACAAGAAATAAATGTTACGGTCAATCATTTGATAAAGTTAATGCTAATCTCAAAGGGACTTCCCAGTAAGCGCATGAACGTTTTTAAAACGTTTTTTTAACTAATAAATAAAACGTTTTTTAAACGTTCGAAATGGCAATACCTAAAAAACGTTTTAAAAAAAGCGTTTAAAAAACGTTCTAAAACAAACGTTTAAAACGCTCTTAAAAAACCCAAATTGAACCATAAAAAAAAGTCTTTTGAACGTTTAAAAGACGTTTTTTTTTCAGAAAATATTCCCAAGTCCATAGGGACTATTATTAAATTGTTTAAAAGAACCTGTTGGTTAAAAAAACAAGAAAAATAAAAAATTTATTTAAACAAATTAATATCGTAACAATGATATCTGTTGGATTTAAGGTACTTTAGCACAAGTAGAAGTTGCCAGCTTTAACGAATCAGTAATTATTGCATCAACAATCGACTCTGTTTATGATTAGTGAGCAGTCGACGCACAAACTAAAAGAATAAACTATATTACAACAGACAATCTGAACAGTAATAATAGTATTATAGTATAATAATAATATAATAGTATAATAATAATAATAGTAATAAGTTTTTAAATTACAAATATATGTTTTAAAATATATATATATATATATATATATATATATATATATATATATATATATATATATATATATATATATATATATATATATAATATATATATAAATATATATATATTATATATATATATATATATATATATATATATATATATATATATATATATATATATATATATATATATATATATATATGTGTGATGGGATGGCATCCCACCTCACTTTGACCACTGTATATATATATATATATATATATATATATATATATATATATATATATATATATATATATATATATATATATATATATATATATATATATATATATATATATACATATATATCTATATATATCTATATACATATATATGTATATATATATATATATATATATATATATATATATATATGTATATATATATATATATATATATATATATATATATATATATATATATATATATATATGTATATATATATATATATATATATATATATATATATATATATATATATATATATATATATATATATATATATATATAAACGTACCTTTTATTTATTTGTATAGCTTGGTTAGACTGAAACAATTCTTTGTCTTTTCCAGCTGCCATATTAAATTTGATCATGAATGAATTTGTCATAAAACTAAAAATACCATAATTTAATAATATTATATTTTATAATTTATGAAATTATAAATAACTACTCTATTCTACTCTAAAATGTTTTTCTTTTTCTAATAATTTAAATCTAAATGTTTTATTAAATTTAACGATAAAGTTTATCTATTAATTATTATTATTTAATAAATAGCATACTAACAATTAGTGCAGTTCAGATCATTAGTGTACATTATTGTAGTCTAACCATTCTTGTAGTCATATATATGAATAGTCTGGGTTAAAAGAATTGTCTCGAATAAAGTTAAGCTAGGATAACCTATAGCTTTAAACTTGCAAACTGGCAAAAGTGTGAATTAACATAAGTGCGCCAAACAAGTTTGCAAACATTACGAATAAGCATAAGTGCAAAATTTGAATAAGTACAAAACAGTTACAAATATTGGCAGAAGCGCGAACTGACATAAGTGCGCGTAATAAATTTGCAAACATTGGCATAAGTGCTAATTAGCAATTTGCCCTTATGCTAGTTTGCAGTTATGCCAGTTTGCCCTTATGCCAATGCTTGCAAATTTATTTGGTACTCTTATGCCATTTCGCATTTATGTTGTTTGCACTTTTGCCAGTTTTTGCAACTGCTTCACACTTATACCAGTTCCCACTTATGGCAATTCACACTTATGAGAATGTTTTGAATCTATTTATTGCACTTATGCCGATTCGCACATATGCTAGTTTGCACTTATACTAGTTTCTGTAACTGTTTCAATAACTGCTTTGCGCTTATGCCAATTCGCATTTATGTTAATGTTTGCAAATTTGTTCGACGCACATATGCCAATTCGCACTTATGCCAGTTTGCACTTATGCCAATGTTTGGAAATTCTTTTTGCGCATTTATACCCATTTGCACTTATTCCATTTGGCATTGTGTCTTTGTAACTGCTTCACACATGTGCTAGTTTGCACTTATGCGAATTCGTACTTACGCCAGTTCGCACATATGAAATTCACGGTTATTCACTTGTCCCATTATGGTAAAACACCTTATGTAGAGCCATGCATGGGATTTGTATTATGGATTGTAAGATAGGAGTAATATCGTTATAAACTTAAACAGAGTATTTATAGGAATGCACTTTTAATTTACTAACCTCTTCATCATACCTATCATACATTTTTGACAATTCTTACCACCAATATTTTGAACTCTTTGTTTCTAATAGAAAGAAATTATGGAAAAACTGACAATTCCTAATTAAGTGGTAAAAATTATATATTTTAAAGAAAATTTTTAAAAAAGAAAAAATTTGTCAAATCAGTATTTAGCAATTTACAACTGCAGAGTTACTAGATGAAACATTATCAAGTGCTGAGTCAAATTTATCAAACTCTATTAGGCTGTTCATTTCAGTTACTACTTCTTGCTCACACTATTTTATATTAGGTTTTTTGGATCCTTGGGTTTTTATCTCATTTAGAAGACGCAACACACAATATTAAAAGTCTAAACAAACTTACAATATTACAAACTTACAAATTTTACATAGTATTACAATAATACAAACTTACAAATTTTACATAGTATTAACAAAACTACGTATATAAATAAATTTAAAATACATAAACTTAATAATTTAACAACTTTACTGGTCTAACTCTAAATCAGAGAAAAACTAATAGACAGTAAAATACTTGATTGTAACAATGCTAATTTTTGGTATAGTCACAATAAGTATTATACTATATATTACAGTTTTTCTCAGATTTAGGGTTAGAGAAGAAAGATTGTTCCGTAGATTTATAATTTTGACAATATTGAAATAATGGATTTCATGCAGGTGATTATTTAAAGTTAAAATTGGAACCTCATCTTTTCAATGAAATCTTTCAATATTGACAGTCGTGTTAGCATTTTACAACAAACATTACATTATTTTTAACTAAAGACTTACTCGTTTGAGATAATGGAAATCTATCATATTTATCCTTTTTATTTTAAGATGATGAAGATTGATGCGTCTTAAAATGAATCTCTTGGTCATCACAATCAATACCATCTTTATTTATTATTTTTAACCTACAGAATACAAGCATAGAGAATAATTGAATTTTATCTAAAAACTTGTTTTCTCATGTAGAAATTTTACAATTAAAAATCTTATACAAATTACTTTACAGATTATAAATTTTATAAGTAAAATAGGGTATATAATATTGTATATAATATTATAGGTTTCATACTGCCAAATATTTGGTAATTAATTTGGTAACCAGAATATTATTAAAGAACAAAAATCTTAAAATGACATTTTGAACTAAATCACTTACTTTCTTGAAATAAATCATCATATTTTTCCCTTTCTGCCTTTTTAACTATAGTAATTCCTTAATAAAAACCACTGATATTATTATATTTTATTTTTTCTTCTTAAGAGTTGAAGAAGAAAAACTCTGAAAAATGTTGTTCCCTTTTCTCAAATCCAAATGAATTTTTTTGCATTAAAAGCAGTTGATAATCAAGTAGAATTAAAAACTTAATCTAGTTTCTTTAGCAATCAAGTTTACTCAACAATTAAGCTATTTAATCTAAATAACCACACCATAAAAACTTTATCATTTTAATCATATCTACTTGACTCAAGTAGAAATACAAACACAACCTAGTTTTAACGAAGACAAACTAAAAATACTCCAATATATTTTTAAATTTAATTCTCCAAGAACAATACAAACACTTGGTTGATTTAAAGATATGTTAATTTATATAACTTTTACTTAAATAAATCACTTCGCTTAATCGAAGGTCGCGCTATTATTTGTGTAAACATACTCTTTTAAATATTGCCGTGTACATTCAAAAAACGTTTGTTTATTATGTTAAAAAAACGTTTTAAAAACGTTCTTAGGCTAACTGAGAAATTTCGTGTTGTTAAAAAAAAAAACGCTTAAAAAACGCTAAAAAAACGTTTAAATTAACATTAAAAAAAACGTTTACAAAAAAACGTTTTAAAAACGATTGTATTGGTTCTTTAAACGTCTGACCGTAAACTGAACGGAATTAAAACGTTTTAAAAACGTCCTGTGCTTACTGGGTTGGCTTTCACACAACCAAATTCTATGTAGCATGTTCCAGAACCAAGACATTTATAATCTGTTGTATAACTTTGATTAACATGCATTCCAAGGTATGTCATTGAATGTATATTGCACAAATAATATTTCATTTTTAAAATGTGATGTTTGTAAAGGTTTTTGATAAATATTAATATGTCTCGTGATGTGGTAATTGCTTATAATGTGTTATTTCCTATATGTTAATGTTAATATATATGTCTTTTATAAAGTAAAAGATTTGTTTTTTAAATGTTTATGTATGTTTTTATAAGTGTGTGCAGTTAGTAGTTAAAATATGTTCAATAAACTCAGGAAACTCAACCCTTAACAATGTAAACTAATTTTGAAATTCCAGTTAAGCTTTTTTTATATATTATATTTCCAATAACTCTAATTTTCTTTAATTTAACTAATTTCTTTGTCCTTTAAAGGTGTGGGTTATCTAGAGTTTACTGTATCATATTCTGCTATTTAATTAATTGTTGTAATGTTTTATGTTAATAGGCTTAGCTCACATTCATGTTGATCTGTCAGGATTATGGAAAAATAAAAAGTAAGTTTCTTATCCACTTTTTCGCATTTTTGAGTTTTCAAAAAAATTATTTGATTGCATGACACGTTAATTTGTAATTAATGTGTATTATGTGTTCAAAACTATTTTGTTCCATTTTTAGTTCCTTTTCTTATTGCTGACTATTTTTTTGATTTATTGTTTCAAATGGATATATTGATTATTTTTGCTTTGTTTTTTATATTTCTGTTGCTTTTTATATATATGAATAGAAACCATTGTTTCTATTTTTACATCCGATGTTTAATAACATCGGATGTAAAAACAGCTTAATTGAATGAATTTGTTAACAGTTTTGTTTTTTACAGCAACGCTTTTAGAAAAAGTATCAAACTGATAAAGCTAACTTATTTAAAATAAAAAGTCTCCTAGGCCCGTTTTCTAATGTTCAAATTTGTTTTTTAAATAAATCTTGATTAGAGGGTAAAATCTTGATTATAGCCTAAGTTTTCAAAAACACCTGAAGAAACTGTCTCTATGTTAAAGATCCTTTTATGTCTAAAATATTGGAGTACATTTAGTAAATAAGTACAGTTTCTAAAGTATATTAAGTCAATTGTTAACCAAAAACTTTAAATCGACTAATTTTTTGCTGTTTACCTAAGGTATAGAGACCTAACTAAAAACAAATTTGGAAATAGCCGGATGTGGAATAGGGTTGCAGCTACACGTATCGTACGGGTCGCGGCAATTCCGCAGGTAAATACACAGCTAATTCAGCAGTTAAAACAGTTTAACTGTCAATATATTTCAACAATTATAGAAATTTTTTATGATATAAATATATAGAGTTTTTTTATTAAAGGCTTTTATAAAATATATTAAACAGATAAAGCTAACTTATTTGAAATAACTAGGTCTTTTGGACCCATTTTTCAATGTCCAAATTTGCTTTTTAAATAAATTCTTATGAGAGAGTTAAAATATTAAGCCTAAGTTTCACGCAATTGTCTTATATGCTAAAGATACTTTTATTATGTAGAAAATATAAAATAAGTAAAAATGTAATAAGTAAAAATACTAATTAGTTCTAAAGAACAGTAAATTTAAAATCAAGAACTTTAGGTAGTCATTCAAATGCAAACTGTGTACTTTTTAGAGAACCAAGACATTTTAATGACCGCAACAGTCATGATATTAAAAACATTTGCTCATCGATTTTTTAAATTAAATATATTGGTATTCGATATATTTTATTTAAAGTAGACTTTTCTTTTAAATTAAAATTTTACAAGCAATTAAAGTTCAATTTAATTTTCTTAAGAGTTCGTATTTTACCATCTGGTAGATGGTAAAATGCGAACTTTAATTGCGAACCATAAATTATAATTTATGGTTCGCAATTAAAGTTCGCATTTTACCATCTACCAGAACTTTAAATTGATTTATTTTTTGCCGTTTACTAAAATAAATTAAAGTATTACTAAAATAAATTAAAGTACTAAAATAAATTAAAGTAAAGACAAAGGAACAAGTTTAGAAATTGTCGGGTGTGGATTAGACTTGCCGTACGACCCGTATCGTACGGGTCAACTAGTTTAATAATAATACCTTATATTTAAGCATTTCTATTACCGAATTTAGCAGAATTAAAATTATAACGTATTTTATTATTTTTGGGTTTTCTGTTTGTCACCTTCTGGAGTTGTTAATTTTTTTTTATTAAGTTTCAAAATATAATTTTTTTTTTCATAAAATCCGGTACTTATTAGGACTCTTGACCAGTTAATTCTGAAAGAAAATTTCAGTTTGCATGTAACATAGCTGTTGCGCGAATCGCTATTTATCACTAATTATATATTAGAAGCTGTCTAGATAATATTTAAAATACCCGATTGAAATGTCTTAAATAATTACCATGGGTTTAAAAAATTTTAAAAACATGAGATGGCTTAAATATGTGGAATAGCGGACTTACCATGACCCGTATACTGGTCATTATAAGTCTATTCCACTCCAACCATTTTAATAATTTTGCTTTATTTCAATAAGTTTTAAAAAAGAGCAAAATATAAAAAACTTTAATATAAAATATAAAAATCGTTTTGAGTTAACGATTTATGTTTAATCTCTGTATAACTTCTACAAAAAGAAAAGAACAAAAAAAAAAAAAAAAGTGGAAAAGGGCTCGATTATTATTTTTCTTTAACAAGTTTCTATTTATATTTTTTTAGAATATCCGCAGCTTTTTATGTCTCTTCCCCCGTTAATTTTGAAGAAAGTTAAAGTTGGCATATAAAATCTTTTTTTTAAAAGAAAGTAAGTTGTCTCTGTTAAACGTGTTCTGCATGTTAAACGCGCAAGCTTATTACTTAAGCACATTAACAACGTAAGTTGTTTATTATAAACAATAATTAATTCATTATAAGCACATAAACTTTGTGTGCTTATTAATAGTTTATTTTTATCTCTATCATGCATGATATTCGTATATCATGCATGATATACGTGCAAAAATATTTCAATGGTATTTTCATGTTTTTTAAAATTTTTAAAAAGCTTTTTAAAATTCTCTCCCTTTCGTTTGTTATAGAATGTAATGCTTTTATATATTTCATGCATATAATATCCATAGTATTTTTTTAATGTTTTATTTTTTATTCGAGAAAAACTAAAAAAAAAAGTTAGGCCACACTACGGCGTGAACATCTGTGTATCATATCTACAATGCATTAGCGCGCATTTATACATCATATTTACAATGCCTTGGGCCTTATCGTCCGAGTCCTTTCATCGTTCGAGTCCTTTCAATATTATACAGAGCATAATGCTTTTTTGATAGTTTTCTAAATTCTGTCATTGTTGCGCTCTCGTTTAAGAATGATTAACGGGTGTGTGCATGGCCTACTATAAATACACGGCCGGGTTTGTTGGTTTTTACGGAAAAAAATTAGGAGGCTAGTTTTTTTTTTTTTTTTGTAATTATTGAGTTTCCATAGAAAAAGCTGGAATAATAAAAATAGAAATTATTAAAACAAATAAACAACTGTTTAAAATTTTTTTTTATTTAAAGTAATATAAACATTCATAAAATCATAATAAATTTTAAAATATTGTGAAATTAGCAACAACAAATAGATTAACCATAATGCTTTCTTTTTGTTCTCTGTTCTTGTTCTTTTTGTTCATAATGCTTTCTTTTTGTTCTCTTTGATTTAAAAGCAACAACCTCGTCTTTTCTTTTTCCACCGTTGATAATTATTTGTTTGTTGTTAAAGTATATGTTTATAATTATATTATTAATAAATATTATAGCATTATTAAAATGCTGAGGACACATGAAGATCCCTTCTTTTCCAAGATTTAGGAGCTTTCTTGCAGCATATCTGATATTATTAGCATTTAAAAATAAATTTTCTTGAGCTAAATCTAGTTTAGCAAAGCAATTGAATATATATGATGCAAGATGTTTCCCAGGTTATTGATGCCCCCCTCTAGAGAGCAAATTTGTTTACACAACACAAATGGTGACCTTCTCATGATTTAATAACGCTTCACATTCAGAACAAACAAATTTTTTAGAGATTTTTTTCATAATAAATCCTGCAATGTAGGTTGCCACCTCCTTGCTGTCATCGTCTAAATCAATCTCTTCAAAATAATTTCAAAATCGATTTCACATGAAAGATCTGGACTGGTCTCTGGTTTAAGATTTAAATCCCAGTAATTTATATCTCCTTTCATTAGAGATTTAATTTGAAGTATTTTCTCAGAAGATTCAACTTCACATAAACCAACAAGAAAACGGATTCCACTCATTTGTCTATATTTTGAAAATCGACGTTCTAGAGGGTCACTTTGGAAACGACTTGGTTAAATGTAAGTATAACCTTCATTGAGTAAATCATCACACAAATCAGCAGAACTTTTTAATCTTTTTATCATAGCATTTTCTGTTTGCTTGCTAAGAGTAAACTTTCCACACTCCTTTAACTGTTTTATTTGTCATTCATTAATCCACTTCGAAAAACAATGAAAGAATTCAGGTTTTTTATCTTCCCTCACGTCTGCATAACCAATATAGTTATTTGAATATTTTGACTTTGAATTCGATATTAACCACCAAATATTAATAAGGTGTAAAAATTCAGCTGCAGATAAATCTTGTGGAAAATAACTTTTAATGGCAGCTGACGTTGTTTCATGAAAAACATTCAAAGCAAGAGGAACACTTTGCTTATTATTTGCTGGATCTAAAGTTTGAAATGTGAGTTTATGTGCCTTACGTAAATTAACACTAAGTTTTTCATCTATTTTGTAAGTTTTATGGAGAAGATGCAAAGATATTTCACCAGCAGTAACTGAAATAGGATTATAAAGTCCATCGAAATGGAAAACAGGGAATATAAATCGCTTAGAATTAAGTAGATTATTTCAAATATTTTTTAAGGTAAATTTTTTAAGGTAAATTTTTTTTTCTTCGTACACAATAAAATGATCTTCTTCAGATTTACCATTTTCGAAGCATTTTCGAAGCAAGTTTCGAAGCCGAATCCATATCCTGATACATTGAATCAACTGTCCATATCCTGATACATTTGTCGAATGATTGTCTGCAACTATTGAACGTACATTAAATCCTGCTAATTTCAAAACAGACAAACTTTCTTTAATTTCAAGGAAAACTGTATCTCCATTTATTTTTGTTTGTGGACAAGACTTTATGACATAAGGGATAGATTTTTTTAAACTCACAATCATAAAAACAAGGATTTTGAAAAAGTTACAATTTTTATCCAAACCAACATATTTACCGCCACTATACTCACTACATTTCTGTAAATACATTCATCCAACATTAAAATACAGTCTGGGTCTACTTTTTCTTCCTCCAAGAGTAACTTAATAGCTTTTAAGGGTTCAATTCCTCCAGCTGCTAATTTTTTTAAAACTGACAATGACGGTAAAGGTATTTTTTCTTGTAATTGAATGTATGCTTGCTTTGAAGTATAGCGTTGCAATAATATATGCATATTTTTTCTACAACAAAAATATGCATATATGATGCAAGGTTTTCTAATATGCTAATATTTTTAAGTAAATATTGATTTTGCTTAAACCACTTTGGAAAAGGAATTTGACATCCATTGTGATGCAACTTTACATGCAAAGTAAAATCAACTTGTATTGATTAATTACAGGGAGCATTATCAATAGATGCTACATTAAAAATACGATAATATAAAATATGGGAGTCATATTTTTGAAAAATAAAGCCAACAGGACTTGAAGATGAATCTAACATTTCTCGGTCTTTGATAGAATCATTTTCCATAAAAATATCTGATTCATCTTGAATGCTTGTGACGCATCTAGTTGAAGATTTTCTTGATGGACCTGGAATAGATAAAACAGAGAAGGTGGAATTTTTTTTATTGCATCATTTGAATAATTAGTTGGTATTGGATGAAGATCATAAATAAGAGTCATTCTAACACCGTCCTTTAGAAATTTTGGATCAAAGTGTGCACTACAAATACCTGAATGTTCTGTAGGAAACCAATTTTTTCTATTAACAAACTTAATCCATTTTTTTCTTAACTCAGGTCTTTTAAGAGCATCAGGAAACGTAAAAACACTATTTTCTTTGTTATAAACAGTTGTTTCTGAAGTCAATTTTAGAGTATTAACATTTGTATTTGATGATTTACTTTTGTATCCACTGCAACAGTATATCACTGCACACTTGTTTGGCATTATATTAAGAATTCTAGGTATGAAAATAAAAGTTTTTCTTATATTTTTGAAGCACAATAAAAATAATCATATCTCAAAAGCAATACCGTGAACCGGGGTGACTATGAACAACGGGGTGAAAATGAACATCAATACCAAGTTTACTAATTGGTGAAGAATAGTGAATGGTATAACTAAATAGTGTGTTATAATATAAAGAAGTTAATTTTTAGCTGCCCTCAAAAAATTTATTTTTCACCTACTTTAAACATCTCGTGTAAGTCTCAAATAGTGGTTCTGTGGTTCGGGCAATTAAACTAAATAGCATATCTTAAAAACTGCTAATCAGAACTTTATAAAAAATAAGCGCACATCAATTTCAAATGCATATTGCTCTAATAAATTCAATTAAATGACCATAAATTCCTTTTCAGATTTTATGGTCATTTAAAAATGACTTTTCTACAAATAGTTTAAGTTTTCTTCTGCAATCTTTGGGAACTATGATTCGAAGTTAAAAAAGAAAAAAAATTAGCTAGGAGTATTACACAAAGTACAGGCAATATTTTATTTTGTTATACTTTCACAGTTTTCAAAAAGAACACATTAAACAAGTTAAATAACACTTTGAGGCTAAAAACTATAATTAGCGGACTTTGAGCAACTTAAAAGTTTTTAAAGACTTTGAGCAACTTAAAAGTTTTTAAAGACTTTGAGCAACTTAAAAGTTTTTAAAGACTTTGAGCAACTTAAAATAACGGACTTTGAGCAACTTAAAATGCGCACAAAATAAAAAATTAAAACATCATGTATTGTTCAAAGTCATCCCGAATCGGCGGTTCATTCTTACCCCATTTTGGAAATACGGATATGGTCATATAGAACCAGAAAGTTAAGGTATTTACTGCATAGTGCTTATCAGTCCTAGGAATAATTCAGGAAGCTGAAAAGTATAATGTTCTGTTACAAAAAAAAGGGTAGCGATTAGGCCAACAGTTTTCTTCTATGTTAGAAAAGTGTTTCAAAAGCGTTCACAGTCAGCCACGTTCACGGTAAGCTGTTATAAATGTGTCTTGTTTAAACATTGTATTTATATTGTTACTTAATTAAAATAATAATAATAATAAGTTCCTCATAACTAAACTTATAATAAAATTCATATATAATCAAAAAATATTATATATAACAAGAAAAACAAAGCCTTCTGTTTAAAGGTATCGTTTATTACAGCAAATAAAACTGGCCTTCTAATTTTTTCCGTAAAAACCAACAAACCCGGCCGTGTATTTATAGTAGGCCATGGGGTGTGGTAAAACAGCTGTAAAACTTTAAATTTCCTTATAAAATGGTTTATTTTAAATATGAAGTTGGAATTTTGAATTATGTTCTTAATAAAAAAAAATATACAAAACAACTTTCATTCTTTCAAAACAAACTTTTTCCGTCAAAAAAAAATCAAACAGTAGGAATCGACCTGGAACTCCTGCCTCACAGCGATGCGTGCTAACCACCAGGGCCTTCGAGAGCTCCAAATCCGCCCAAAAAATGGAGAACGGCGCCTTTAATTTAAACCAAGAAATTACAAAACTTAAATATGTGAACGCAGCAACTATTTATTTCTAATACAGCACATTGTTATACTGCTAATTCTGTGGATTAAGAAACGGTTCGTTAATCAAAACTGGCATATGAATCAAAATACTAGTTTTAAAACTAAAAAACAAAAAATCAATCAACAAAATCTTTTTTCTTCAAAAGCTCTTCTGGCCGCCCAAGTATTGATAACATCGTCGTTGCTCACCTTTTAAGCCAAATCTTCTTCAATCAAAATAATCAGATATCAGTAATACGATCCTGGCCCATGGTCAAATGGAGAGAGTTTTTTACAATTTTTAGTTTACTAAAATGATTAGTTTACTAAATGATTGTTCACCCTCAGTAACTGACTCATGAATAGTCTTGAAAATCCGGAGTATTATGCAAATATATGGAAAAAAAACGTTCAAGTTTTTCTCAAAAATTTGATTGTGTAGCTGTATTGGATTTTCTTGCTTGAAAGTTATTTTTTGTTTTGGAAAACATGTTTCTTCAATGAGATTTTCTTAGTTCACATCTCTAGGATAAAACCGTGAAAGTTCTCAAGCTTTATTTTAAACGGAAAGATTATCATTATTCATCCAGACGAATGAAACCGTATTGCAAACTATCCTGCTTGCCTCGAATCTTTAATTAATCTGCTGAATAAGACTATCTAAACCCAGAATAAAAACCTTTGCTTTGAATTCTTTTGTTTGGCTGTCGTGGAAATGGGCTGTTTTTGATGCCTCATCTTAAAAGCGCTTTAGTTTACGCTTTCTTTTAGTAGTAGGATCAGTTTTGTCTCAGAAAATCTATGTTATAAAATTCCTGATGCTTCAATGATGATCTTTTATCGGTCAAGACTAAAAAAATACGTAACAAAATTAGACATATTCAAAAAACACTTTGATCTCAATGGCTGGTTCACCTAAGTGCACACTAAACAAACTCAGACTGTGAGTGCTACAGGGAAATTACAAAGCTTCCGAATAATTTTGCTTCTCTAAGGCTAGAGCTTTCCTTATAAACACCTGACATATTGGATCCATTATTGTGTCACATTTTTCAAGTGGAATTTAATAACGAGATTGTGGCGACAAATAAGCTTCATAAAAGCAAGGAAGTTTCCATTCTCCTTCCCATTCACGTGTGTTATTTTACCTGCAAACATAGTAATATATAGTAATTTTAATTAAGTTATTACAATAATTATATAAATAATTAAAATATTTATAAAATAAAAGAGAACTTTGTAATGAATTAACTAGAAAAGCTAAATTTCTAGAAGCCAAGAAAAGAGTCACATTCAAAATTCTCCGAATCATTGTCCTCCGTTTTGCTCTCAGAATTTATTTACTTCTGGAGCTCTGATTATTTACCAGTAAACTGGTAAGACTAATGTATGCTTCTTTTCGATCCATGTAGAACTTTTGGTGCAATGTGTTGGATTGATGCTGCTTCACATGATTTATTAGTTTCCTTAATTGATTCTTAGCTCCTCAGTTCCTCCAACGAAGAAGTGACAATTACCCACTTTTGAAAACTGCTTTCGTGCTGGGGGTCCTTTTAAAGTAATTACATCTTGATCTTTTTAACTCAAAACAACTGACTTCAAAGAGGAGTTAGGATTAATTATTACTAAGTCAGGTTGAACATCACATTTTTTGTTGTTAGATAAAGTTACTTTTTATGACTCGGATTTTGAAATTATGACTCGCATTTTGAAATTCATTCAACTCAGCTTCAGAGGAATTGTTTAAGGCATCCACTGATCCGCATTCCTTTAAATCTTACATTTGTGCAGTAAACTACACATATTGAGTACAGCTATGATGCGTAAACTCAAATATTTGATAACTGGCCGGGTCTAGGTAAAGACAAAGCGGCTCATTTGTCTAAAAAAGTGACGCTATGATTTTTTCCTTTGCTTCAAAAGTTAAGTACTACTTGAAAAATTAGCGCTTTTATCGTGAAATTGACGAGATATGTCTCGTCTCACTTCAACATATGCCTTGTCTTGCTTCAACTTCTTGAACAACCAAGATTCTCACTTGAGAGAAACTTGTCGTGTGTTCAACGTGATTCATGGGTGAGAAACTTGGTAATGTATTCAACGCACTTCTTAACGAAGATTTCAATGCTATTAGTGTTGACTACTTCAATAAGTCAGTGTTGACTGATTAAGTACCATATAATTACCACAGCGCATCATCTGCCATGCTATCGAACACAAACTGGCATGGTAACTGTTGAATAATACGCTCAGTTCCGCCTAATTTAATTACAACTAAATCCTATATTTTTCTTACAAAATAGTATATAAAAAATTATAGTAATAGTATTTAAAATTTAAGTTATTTTTTTCGTTTTTACTCCGAACATCCGAAAAAGTTTAAATCTTAAATACAAAAACTAAATAGATTTCAAATTATCAGTCATAAAAATGCTTTTTATTTATTGTAAAAATCAAAAACAAAAAAAAAAACAACAAATCCGGCGCCCCTTCAGGCTTGGCGCCCGGGTCAATTTGCCCCCAAGGCCCCTCCCTCTCAAAGGCCCTGTTAACGACTCGTTGACCAGGCTTATTGTTAATGCAATTTTAAAAGTATATAAATATTAAAAACTTTATCAAACGGAATTAAGTGTTACAGATCAAGTTTTAAGGAGATGTTGCCACAATGCAATTTTCAAAGTAAAACTGAAAAACTTAATATATGTTTTAGTATGTTTTTAACATTACATAATTTGAAGAAAGTTAGATATTTGCGTAAGTTAGATATTAGCATACACTTTAGTTGATATTTCTTACATAAAAAAGTGCTGCTACTCTTTCTCGCTATTACCTCGGTTGCAATGGCTGCCAAAAGTATTGTATCAAACAGCCTCTAAAGGGCACTACTACTATTAAGTTCAGTATTATTACAAAGAGACAGTAAAAAAAATAGTCTAAATACTTGTTCAGAACAAAATCTTTAAGCACATTAACGATAATAAAATGCTCTCTCAAATTTAACATGGCCTTTTTCACCATAAATTATGCGTGAATTATCAAATGGAGACTTTTAATATTATTTCATCTATCTATAGTATTTCACTAATTTATTAATGTAATCTCAATTTCGCCTAAGCGTTGATTCTCTGCTTCAAAACAGACCTATGTTAACATTAAGATATTTCGTAATAAATGGAAACAAAATAAAAAGGTATATAATATATATAAAGTAAAAAATTTAAAAAAGTATATATCAATCCCTAAAAAGTTCTACTTAAGCGCGTAATTTAGGAGTCGTTTTTCATGTAACACCAAGTGGAGCACACATTTTCGAACAATTGTCTCAAAGTGCCAACAAATTCTTGGTGTACAAAAAGACATATTCATTGATGAAAATCTTTCAAGTTGTAGAAAGTAATTATTAGACCACATCACAAATACACAGTGTCTTTTTGTGCTTCTTATTTTAAACTAATTAAACCTTGGTTGAATTTATTCAACGCAAAGCAACATATTTTATACTGCGAAAAACTATGAAGATTGAATCTATCATCATTGATTAAGTGTCACTGAAAATTTCCGCATTTTTTTATTTTCCACAGTAACATATTATGAAATAAGTTGCTCATTTAAAAATATGGTAGCAGCACTTAAGCTATATTTGACATTAGCGTATTATTCCCATATATACCCATTAGCTTAGCACAGGGGCGGGATTTGTCACTTGCCAAGGAGGGGGCTAAAACGATTTGAAAACAAGAAAAGAAGTCCGTTTATTTTCAGTTATAAGTAATTTTCTCTTTTAATTTTTTTACTTTAGTTTAATTTTTAAGCTCATATACGCATAATTATGTATAATAGTGAATTTCATTCGTCAGTTTACTAACCTCATTGCCCACACCATTCTAAAACCAGCCACTGGCGTAGCAACTGCAAAAAGATCCATAAGCACATTTACATTTACAAACACAAAATTTAATAAGCAAAATTTAATAAGCACATTTACATTTACATACACAAAAGACATTTACGGACAACAAAAGCGCAAATTATTTTGTGTGCACTAGACCTAATAGCTACTGAAGTAGAAAATTTGAAAGCTGTTATAGACAGCTCAACTAAATTTGAAAGGTGTTATAGACAGCTCAACTAAATTTGAAAGGTGTTATAGACCAATTTGCAGCTATAAAGACAATAATAACTTTCATTAGATTTTCTACTTTTAATTTTAGACTTAAAAATAAACAAAAACTATATTTAAAAATAAGTTTTTTGTTATCATGTATAATTTTTGTCAAGATTTGGAAAAGGGGGGGAGCATAAAATTAATTTAGGGGCCCGGATTAAAAAATTGTGGGAGGACTATTTTTTGTCGCTACGCTACTACCGACTTGTTTCTAATAATGATTTATGTAAACCAAATTTATATTGATAATATACATATTGAACAATGCATTTCAAGTCTCAAATTACTGGACCGCTTTGGACCGCAAAAGTATTCGACTATAAAAGAAAAATTTTATCTGAAAAACGTACTTAAAATACGCCATCATTTGAAATCATTTTATTCGACATAACTTACGCGTAAAAATAGTGGTGTAATAACTCATTTAAAAGAATATACTTAATTTTATTAAACCATGCTATACAAAGAGAGGTTTTAAAATTCCATGCTTATTAGTAAAAAAAATATTATTTTTGATTAACTTTGAAAAAAAAAATTTGGAAATATTTTTTTAAAAAAAAAGGTTCTCACTCTACGGCTTAGAAGCATGCGACATGGTAGTTATACAAAAATATATACATTTTATAAAAGCTGAATGTTTAAGCTATAAAATGGTATACAATAATGCGATTTTTAAAAATGTATTTTTTTTTACTTTGGTCCACCACCTGTGCAATGTAGGGTATTAAAAAAATCAAAAGCAATTGTAGCAAAATTATTTATATATTATAAATGCTTACGTTCCTAAACGTCCTAAGTTAACTGTTTGTTCTAAATACAACTGCACAAACTCTGACATGGTTTATAACTAGGATTTGATTGGTTTACTTGGAATCGAAAGTTTTATATTAAAGAAAAAAGTATACATTTTTTTACTCTAAAATCTTTTTTTTTTTTTTTTTTTTAATCTAATTTTATCTAAAACTCCAAATGTAAGCAATGAAAATTTTTCAGAAATAAAATTTAAAGTAGCAAAATTTTTAAACTTATTTCAATTTCTAACAAATAACTAAATTTTTATTGCATATTATGAAATGATTCTCACATCTTTTAAACTTTTTAATTATTTAAATTCATTTCTTACTATTTATGATTCATTATTTAAAGTATATTATTATTATTTATTATTTAAAATTTATAAGGTAAATTTTTAACTAAATATATTTACACAGAACTTTATATTCAAATTTGTTGTGGTACTTGAGGTTTTGTAAAAAGACTCAAGTGGTTTTTCGCCGTCCGTTTCTTTTTGAGCATATTTGTGTTTATTATTTATATATTAGTAGTCAAATTTGAGTTTTAATTTATTTTAATTAGTTGTAATTTATTTTATTTGAATTAGTTGTAATATATCCAATATGAACACCAAAAATAATTAAATGAAAAAATTAGATATAAGTTATAGGCAACATATAAGGGAAAATAAACTTTGCAAAATTTATAGAAATCTAAACTAAAAAAATAAGAAGGGCTCAATATTTTGAAGCTTTGTTAAAAATTGGCAGTTAAGAATAAATTAATGCATTTCAAAAAAAATAATTTTTCATGCAGAACCCAAATATTATTTTTAACCTCCTCATTTAAAGAAAATTCAATATAATTATTTATTTTTCTTAAAAGGTTGTTTTTAGCCAAACATTTTTTTTTTTCCATTAGCTCTTGATAAGGCCGATATTGTTTATATGTGATGTTTAGTTGAAAAAAAATGGATAAACTACATTTTTTGTAGGTAGGTCAATTTTTTTTTATTTTTTCATCATTATTATTTACAGGTTATTTTTTCTGTTAATTATAATAATAAAAATAAATTGGCTTTTATATATTTTATACTTAGTTATATATGGTAATAACTAATAGTAATATATAGCTTTTAGTTTAAAAAAAAGCTGTAACACGTTGCTATGCGATTTCACGTTGCTACGCAATTTCACTTTTGTGTTAAAAAATGTATTCAAGTTATTTTGAGTTTGACTTACAAATAAAAATGTTCGAAAATAGTTTGGAATTGGAATTTCAGAGATGAAGTTTCTAAATCGATTTAATATTTTATTAATTTTTGTATTTATTATGTTCATATATTCTTTATTTGAGTTTAATATTGACGCAGTTTTTCATTATATCGGTTTTAAAGAATTAAAAAAAAATTTGGGGAGTTTAATTCCATTTTTAAGGAAGTCGTCAAGTTGGAAGAAAGTGTGCAATATGGAAACAAAACCGCATCGTTCTATAATTTATGTTAAAGTGCAAAAAACAGGTTCCACTACTCTTAGGAGCACTCTTCTTATTTATGGTAAACAGTACAACTTAAATATATGCTTTGACTCAACAAACCTTTGGGGTTTGAACTGGCCTAATGCAGTAGAAGAATTAAAGTTGACAAAAGTATACGATGAGAAATGCGACTTAATAGCTGATGAGTTAATATTTGATCCTGTTATTGGTAAGAAAAAATTTAAAAACTTTTCAAATCTTAATTTTCAACTTTAAATGTTTAAAAGTTTAAGTGTGAGATATAAAAAAAAATTATCATAAAATTGCTATTTAGTTACATGATTTTCTTTTTAAAACAGTTGATAAACTTATGAGCAAAGACGCTTTTGTTATGGCATCTGTGCGTCATCCAGTCGAACATTTTCTTTCTTTATACAAATACTCAAGAATACAATCGGCTGTAGAACGATTGATATTAAAAAACGTAGACCTATGGGAAAGCATTAGGATATTTTTTAAGCATTATCAACTAGTTCGAAATATTTACACAACCTACAGGGAAAACGAGGTACGAGATAAATATCAAATTGATCTTATTCAACCTAATTTGCAAACTCGAAGTTTAGGAATTATTAACGGCACAAAAGCGGAAATCATTGATCGACTTGATGCTTTTCACTTTTTTGTTGTTGCAGATAAATATGATGAGTCTATGGTTATACTAAGAGAAAAGTTATGTTGCACTATACAAGATGTAGTGTATCGTAAGCAAAACGTAAGACGAGGCAATGAAGAAGCAACAGTTCAGATACCACCCGATATTGAAAAAACCATTTTAGAATTTAATTATGCTGATTTGATCTTTTACAACATTGCAAATAATAGGTTACGTGAAGAAATAGAAAAACATACTTACTTTGAGCAAGCACTCGGTATTTTTAAACACGAACTAGGTCTTTACGAATCAAAATGCACCAACAATGACGTGCCTCAAACTGTTAAAGATAGTATTTGCCCACCCAAAGAAGTTGCACAAACAGGTGTTTTTGTAGAAAATATAAAAGCAGAACAGCAAAAAATTTTGTTGAGCAAGTTGAGAGACAAATTTAAATCCACATGAAAAATATCTTTTAAAATAAGGCGTTTGTTTACCAAGATGGAAAGTTTTCTAACTTACTTAAAAAAAATACTTATCATTTTATTAAGTTATGAATGAAAAGCTTTAGTTTCCAAAATTTAAAATTTGAGACAAAGTTATCTTGTGTAGTTTGCTTATTACTCGTGAATTATCTCTATATTTAGAAGATAAAAGTTGATACCAAGCTCACTGGAACTTAGGTTGATCGAGTATGCTTTAAATATTAAGAAAAAAGTTCGTTAAAAAAACTGATAAACTTTATAAAAAACTCTTATGTTTTATTAAATAGATGTCTTTTTAATCGAGAAGTAAAGCAAAACTATTTAAGAGTATTTGATATGTAAAACCACCCAATCTTTTTTAATCGAGAAATAAAGCAAAACTCTTCGATAATATTTTATATGTAAAACCACCCAATCTTTTATGATAAAAATGTGTGAAAAATTAAATCCTAATATTTTATTCTACCGAATATATATATATATATATATATATATATATATATATATATATTTATATTATATATATATATATATATATATATATATATATATATATATATATATATATATATATATATATATATATATATATATATATATATATATATATATATATATATATATATATATATATATATATATATATATAGTATATATGTATATAAATACTAAGTTGCAAATATGTATATATAAATATATATATATATATATATATATATATATATATATATATATATATATATATATATATATATATATATATATATATATATATATATATATATATATGTATATATATATATATATATTTATATATATATATATATATATATATATATATATATATATATATATATATATATATATATATATATATATATATATATATATATATATATATATATATATATAGCAATAGGAAATAAAAAAACAATGAACGAAAAAGAAAAAGAAGATTTAATGAGTTTTCGAAAAATAGTGCTGAAAAATAGAATCAAACACCACCTCATTGCATCATTATCATCGTTGTACTAACTTTCCAGATTTACTGCGGCGTCATATACTGTGTCTTAGAGGTTTTAAATAGTTAGTATTGTTGGAAGAATTGTGAGAAGGAATTGATAATTACAAGCCTAAAGTAAATATTCCTATATGGATTTATGATGTTGTAAAGAAGGATTTTGAGACTTATCTGACGATTCACTTTTTAAAAAATGCATTCATGGAGAGATACAAAATTGTAATGAAGGACCTAATAACATTATATGGTTTCGATGTCCAAAAAATATCTTTGTTACAAGATTTTTGCTTGAAGTGTGTGTTAATTCTGCCAAACTTTACTTCAATAATGGTACATACGGTTTTAAAAGAGTTTTTAAATTTTTTTAATGTAAAGTTTGACTTGAAAAATTCATTGTCATTACTTCAAAAAGATACGAAGCCTTTTAAAAACATGCTTAAAAAAGACAATTAATAACAGCGAGTACAATAATAAAACTACTTTGTTTTTAGTTAACAGTTCTAATATAATAGAGCCAACTTGAAAATATAGAAACTATTTCTCAAGAAAGGAAAAGAAATGCCATAACTTTGCTAAAGATCATAACGAGTTTTTAAAATGCTTTTGTACAAGCTGTTTAAAAAAAAAAACAATGATTTAAGATGCATTTAAACCAAATGCAATAATTCATGTCCAAATCAACAAAAAAGTTATAAAAATCTTATCAAGAGATTGTTTTGGGAAAATTACTTTGTTGAAAACCCTGATCTGCCTAAAATATTATTTTCAAATTATCGAAAAAATCTAGTGAGTTTAGAAAAGATCTAGTGAGTTTAGAAAAAATCTAGTGAGTTTAGAAAAAATCTAGTGAGTTTAGAAAAAATCTAGTGAGTTTATAAAAAAATCTAGTGAGTTTAGAAAAAATCTAGTGAGTTTAGAAAAAACAGACTCAAAATGCTCTTTATTCACCGCTCGACCTAAGTGCGAAGGTAAGTTTTCTCTAAAAAAAAATAAGCCAATAAAAACCATTTAATTTTTTCGTTATTAGTATTTTGCTAATAAACAATGTTAGGTTTGCATTTAAAAAAACTAGTTTCTTATTACTTTTAGGTCTTAATATTAGAGTTATTCGAGGTGGGAAATGTGAATGTTTTATTTGTATTAATGGGAGTACAAATGGTACTAAACTGACAACTCTCCACCAATGGTTTTATGTGAGACTAATAAAGATGTAGATCACATTCGCAGTAATGTTAATGTTTGCTCAAGCAATAAAAACTTTGTTCTTTTCAGAAGTTGTTTTCAACTTATTGGAAAAGGTATAAAACATCCTTGCACAAATTTAGCAAAAGAATTTTGGGCTTATTGTACAATCTACCTCACCTGTAACTAAAGAAAAAGTTTTATCAACCACAATCAACAATTTAGTAACCAATGACACAGAAATAAAAGTGAAAACTTTTGGCCCTAATAGACTTGTCGTTTCTGTTGGAGTAGTTGAACAAAAAAACTTTACTTTTCTCACTCAAAGCTGAAACAACGACAAAGCAAATTTCATACAAGGTATAAATTGAATACTAAAGAATTCAAAAAATATATTTTTTATAAAAAAACGTTTTTAACATTTGTATCCAATTTACTTGTGACTATAAGATGTTAGAGATTGCCCGATTTACCCAAGTGAATGGGGGAAGAAAATCTGTTGAACTTTTTTTTCCAAAAAATTAACAGAAGATAATAAAAATCTATTGTCTTTGTTTGATGCTGAGCTTATGCTGATTCAGTCTAAACAGGATAACGGAGAAAAAAGAAAAAAGTGGTATAATTAAATATATAATTTTACTTTGACTTTAGCTCCAATAAAAGGTTATATTAAAGTATTATTATAAAATAAAATTTAATTCAATATATAAATTTTATATTTTGATTAAGTGGGTAATATATAATAAACCAACATCCTCTGAATTTAAGTTGTTTTGTTATTATTTAGTGGATTAAAAGAAGTATTCCTGGTGTAATATGCAATAATGTTGTTGAGTTTGTTGCAACAGTTTTACAACATAGATCTCTTGAACCCGATAATGTAGATGTTAAGATTTGGGTAGATGGAGATCTAAAGCTTACCTTATCAATTACATTGAAGCCAGAGCTTGATGCATATTCAAATGAAAAGAAAAGGGTGGAATACTAGTGTTCACAAAACTTTAGTTTTGGCTGTATAACCCTCTATTGATAAATTGAGCAAACATAAAAATGTTATTGAATAAATTGAAACTTAATTCTCTGGATGACTCTATTTCACAAGATCTAAATGTTCTTCTGCTAATGGTTTGAAAGCATTCATCAGATTCAATGCATCCTTGTCCATGTTGTAAAACAGAAGCACCTAGTATGCTGAGAGCTGAGTCATATTCCCTAACTTCTCTTTGTCAAAGGTATAACAAATAGATGGCTGCTGGAGGAAACATTGCAAAAGCAAAATGTTTTAATAGTTAATCTTTCAATGAAGATCTTAGAAATTTTCAATATACCAGGCTTGCATATTTTTCTCGGTATAATAGACAAACTTCTCAAACTAATTGAAAAAAATTTGTTTGAGAACACTAATCAAAGATTTTATTTTGTAAATAGTTATTTAATCTTTCCAAAGTTCCTTATCAAGGTGAACACAGGTTAGAAGGAAACGGATCCTACAAGTTTCTTAAAAATTTTGATCGTTTTCAAATCTATCTGAATTAACACAATATTGTTGGTGGAAAATATGAAAGCTTTGAGAGACTTTAGCAATGTTGTTCAAAGGCGTTTTGGAAAAACATTAAATCCAAACTACTCTGAATATATTAAATATTTTTAGAGATCTTGGTTCAAACAAGTTCATATAGTGGAGCATCATGTTGAAGAGTATATTGTAATGAAAGGAGGAATGTTTGGTATGTATATATTTAAAAAATAACAGAAATTTTTTCATATAATATTAAATATTAATATAAAAATATTAATCTTTTATACCTTCAATTAAGGTTTAGGGTATTGGACTGAGCAATTGTTGGAATCAGTTCATTAAGACTTCAATAATTTTGGGAAATACGAAATTTCGTATTTTCCAAATTTAGACATTACATATTATACAGGAATACAGTTGTGGCTTTACAAAGTTAAATTTTTTTTTTCTTAAAATACTAGATTTAACTAAAGTATATACGTTTTATTTATATGTATACCTTTAACTATAAATGCATTGTGTTGTAGACGCAGACAGCTCTTTGCAAGACTTCATTGAAATCGACGTTGTGTTGTCCTACCTTTTGAAAGGTAGGACAACACAACGTCGATTTCAACACAACGTCCCGTAAACCTATTTTATCCTCATTAATAAAAAAAATAGCTAACTTTAAAAATATTATAAATTAGTCAATATTCCAACTAAAAAACATGAGTTTTTATCAAAAATTATTAAGTGTCAATCTAATAGGACAATAAATAATGTATTACCATTTGACCCACTCTCAGGGGTCTTAGTGTGAGCCAGAGGGGTAATAATCCTTAAATTAAACAAGTATTGTAGTTAAGTTTTCTCGAAAAGCTACCATAAAAGGATTTAAATGTTGATAGTTTTGGAATGTACAAATGGACTACTTGCAAAACCAAAAAAAAAAATAATTAACTGGATATGATGTAAGGTCTTAGGTCACCTTCAGAATACCCGTCTAACTTAACCAGTGCAACTGTAAAATGGTTTTGTATAATGGTATTCCAATAGTCCGATTTAAAATTTGCATTGCACAGTTTTAATGAATCACTATTAAAGTAAACGATGAAGGTATAAAACAAAAATGACGCTAAAGCGAAAATCTTTTTTTTAATTACGCACCATGGGTTTAACCTTTTTTTCTCTTTTTTTTTTTTTGGTTTTTACTAAGAAAGTCATAATTTTATTATTAATTTGTTATTGCGAATGCGTAATTGAAATATATTTAAAGTGACATACATAAACTTATCGTTAGGGACGAAGTACCAAAACTACACTCCCTTTGTCAATTAATTGTCAATAATTTCAAATTACTTTAAAAAATAACTTATAGCATCATATTTATAAATTAAAACTTTAATGTTTTTATTGACATTGCATGTTTTTTTTATAAAGGGCTGCAAACAACAAGTATCAGTGACAAAAAAAGGTGGGAAGATTTGCCCTCATTGCCTCGACTGAGCTCTAAACCTTTGTATTATTATACTTGTGTTATGATATTTTATCAAAAACTGCGCTAAGGTTTGGAACAAGATTACCCTAAAATGCAAACGTATCATTACCATAATTGCAGGGTGTTATCTTTTTTTGAAATATAAATATTTAATATCTTAGATAAAAGTATAAAAGAAAAAAAGTTTAAAAAAAAAAGTTTTAGATAAAAGCTTATCTAGGGATTTAAAATTATGTAAAAAATTGTTATTATCTCCAAAAATAATGCCATTTAAAGTAATTACATGTATCATGTAAAGGTTACAACAACTCTTTCCCCACCTCCCCCGACAACCACCACCACTTCTCCTCTTTCCTTCTTTGTTAAAGGAGGCTATAAACTTTTTATGGTATCAACTAAGAATGGTTGATTCAAACTTGTTTAAATTTTGATTTTTTAAATTTGGTAAATTAAGTTAAAAGTGGTTAAAATTTTAAAAATCAAAGTTCAAAGCAGTGGCGTAACTAAAAATTTAGACCCTTTAAGAGGAACTATTTTTTTAAAAACTTTAAGGAATCGTAGATGCGATACAGTGATTACAGCGTTGTTATAGTAATCAAAGGTTTATGAGTTTAAATCCCGCTTGATACATAGTTTACATTAGCGTCTTCCCTTTAGTTCGAATTGGAAACAAACTAGTTAAATGCTAATCACTATGTGGCGGTACTCTTCGATAAGACCAGGTCTTTTTATAGTTTCCTAAAAAAAATTCTATTAAAAAAATTGAAGGGAAAAGTGACAAAAAAATTTTATTCTTTTTTAGTTTTACAGATTTTTCAACAAAATTAATTGAATCTGATACTTGAAAAAAAAACTAGCCTTTTTTTTTTCAAGTATCAGGTAGCGCTTAAGGACTAAAATCCAATTAAAAAAAAAATTCCTTTTTTTTTTGTACCTGGACTAAACGTCGCATTCCTACTAAAAATAGAAACAGGCTATTATTCATGAAACCATTGATTATTTTCACATAATTTTTACACAGGGTATTATATAATTATTTTTTGTGCATATTAAAAAAAAAAAAAATCAAATATTTAGAAAACCAGAGTTTTTTTCTTCTTTTCCAGATTAATTTAGTTTGCCGATAATAAAGAATTGTAAACCGATATTTATTGAACACTAAAGTTTATTTGTTAATTTGTTTCTTATCACAATAAATAATAAAATAATAAAAGAATAATCTTAGTTATTTCTTTAGCTCAAAAAAGTTGTTTCTTCACAGCCGTAAAAAAAAGTTGTTCCTTCACAGCCGTAAAAAAGAATAGATGTGTGTAGAAGTAGCCAGAATATTTTACTTATAAAAACTCGATTTATTGCATAAAACTTGCATCTAATAAAAAGCTGGCTATCTCTGTAGCTTAAACAAAAAAACTGAATTAAACAAAAAATAACTATGCAAAAACATTTTTTGTCTTTTCTTGGTTTAAAATAAATTTAATATATCATTAAATTGAATATCATTACATTAAATTGAAAAGGTCTTTAAATTGAAAAATTGAAAATATATAAGTTGAATATATAAAATAATATAAAAGTTTGATTTTTAGCACAAACAATTTCTAAATTTATCAAAAAACTTTTTTTTATTAAAAAAACTAAATTTTAAATCATATTATTTTTAATAAGAAACTATCAACGTGATTCCATAGAAAAATATTGAAAATTTAAAGTTAGAAAACTTTTCAAGAAATGAAAGTAAAATTTTTGCTTAGTGTTGTATAGTATGTTGAAACGAATTTTAGCCTTCCGTTAAGACTTCACTTTTTTCCTCTTCAAGAGCTAGTTCCTCTTCAGTGTCCTCCTCTGCTTTATCTTCAAAAATCTTTACAGAAATTATCACCCTTGGCAAGTTACCTTGCAGTAAACCACAATGTAGACGTTTTCGACATCGAGCTTTGTTCTCCTGTACGAAACAGTTGCGCCTCTTGGTGAGAAAACTCGCTCAGAGCTAGCAGATGATGCCTGAAAATGAATTGATTTTAATAATTTTAACAAAATTTTGTGGGTTCTATATGACAGATTCTAAAATGCACCAACAGCGTTTTTTACTTCAGGGATGCAGGGATACCACAAGATCAAGTAGGTGAACTGCACACCCAAGGCCATCTTTAATTTCATCAGTCAGTTGTGGGATGCCTGTTTGCATATTTGAATTACTGCTTGTACAAGTCTTGTGAGTATTATGTGGCAGATTTACAATCTCTATAACTGTCTTGTTAAAGTATTTAGAAATGTTTTGAGATGTATATTTACCCTCTGCATTTCCGCAATACACCAGCAGTTTCTCCAAGCTCTATTTCTTTGAGATATAGTAAAGCATTAGGTTAAGATACGGACCAAAGTCCTAAACAAATAAGCAAATTTAAAATATTATATTTAAGTATAATTTGAAAAATAGACAATTTGTATTTTTGATGTTATTCCACCAACTCTATTTTATTCCTTAAAGACCATTCAATGTTATTTAATTTGATGTTATTGCCTTCTATTGTAAAATATTGAAAAAATTATATTACTAATGTAATAATCAAGTTTTGTAAAAATAACTCACTTTGATGACCACAAATCAGTTGCGAAAGTCACAACAAGAGAATCGACTTTGAGATCTGTCACAATATTATTGTTTACAGCCTCTTTGACAAATTAATGAAGAAAGAAAGGTTTGATCTAACTAGACAACAACTCAAGCTTTTCAACTATTTGAATATTTTTATTAAAAAAAAAGAAAATATTCGAATACTCGAATAGTTTATCAAAAGTAAAATGACGTATTAACAAAAATGAAGATTAACAATAATTTAATAAAAAAAACATTTAATAATTAATGATTTTGATATTCTTTTAAATATTTTCTTCTAAAAACATAAATTTTTAAAATATTAGTGAATTGTTTCAAAATATAAACTTCTTCTTTTTGTTTCAATTGAACTGTTGAGAATACTCTTTAAGAAGCTGTTGGGCGAATTGTTAGTAAAGCGTGATACAAAATGTCCATGGATGTCGTTCGTTTTTGAAAGAATCTAATTGACCAAATTCTTTCTTTAGTTCAATATATTTATCAAGTTGGCAATCAATCAAAAAACACTCAAATGATTTTGAGTGTTTTGTGGATCTGAAGAAGGACTCAATATATTTTGGAATCCTTTTTTGTAGTTCTTTTTGCGATCCAACTAGTGACAAATAGATTAAGGATTTGTTAACATTCAAATAGAATTAAAAATTGTTGAGTCATTACACTCAAGGAATTCCATCGAGTTTTTATATCTAATTTTAACTGGAGTTTTTTACCCATTATTTTAATTATACGGCTATTATTGATTTTAAAAAACTCAAGTAGGAGAGTTTTTTAAAACCTTATGCTCTTTTAACGCGGCTTTTAACCTTATGCTCTTTTAACGCGGCTTTTAACGTTATGCTCTTTTAACGCGGCGATTTTCATTTAACTTAAGGCTCTGCTAACTAAATTGATTTTTTATTTAACTGAATCTGAGTTTTTGTAAATTTATATTATAGCATTTTGTTTTACATGTAACTAATATTTAGGAATTGATTATAGTATTTAACACTTTTTTATTTAACTTAAGGCTCTGCGAACAAAAACTTTTGATCTTTTTTGTTTTGTTTATTTATAAAATTTAGCGTTGCGTAATTTACGGACGATCTCTTAGACAATTAAAAATGATTAACGTAAATTTTTTTTTGGACAAGAATAAGTGTTTTTGTGAAACATTTGGACAAATGCTAACGATTGCAACACTATAATTCTTTTGAGCATTATCTCTGCTAGAAAAAAATCTTACTTGAATACTTATAATACTTTTATTAGCATTCAACTAAGAATTATGTGAAAATGACGTTCTGATGTTCTGAAAATGATTTTTTTTATAAAAAAAAATAAATATAAAAACTCAATACACTTTTTAAAAAAAATCAACCTTCTTTTGGCGCCCCTTAACCGTTTACGGTCGGGGAAATATCCCATGTCCAAATTTGATTAAATTCGAAACTCAAATTTAAATTTAAAATTTTGCTAAATTTGTATCCAATTACATAGAATTCGATCTAAAAACAGATCTTACATTTGACAAAACTTGAGTTTGAGTTTGACATCAAATTCCGAGTTTAGTCAAATTTTTTCAATTCAAATTTGAAGTTGTCCGAACTTAGTTATAACTTATGAATGCCGGCCGGCATCATAAAAAACCATCTGACAAACGATTTTTCATTCAAGTTTTTAAAACAGCTATAATTTTTAGTTTTGGGAACAACCATAAACACGTCATGCTTAAAGGCGAAGGGAATTAGTGGTTTTGTGACGACTCATTAGGGACTTGTTGCTAAAGTGTGACGATGTTGCGATAAGGTGGGGAAGGGGGGCAGGGAGGGGAGAAAGATCAAAAACGAATAAAAATTGAGTGACGTATTTTATGGACGACTCTTTATGTAAAGAAATAACTCACGCTTTAAGAAGGAAAAAAAAAATTCTTTTTCTTAATTAAAAAAGCAGCTCACACAGCTCAGAAATTTAAGATTTAAGTTTACTATCGGAGTACCCCAAAAATATTAATAATTATAGTAAGTGGGGCATCTGGACACTTTATTTTCATAATTAGAAAAATCTGGGAGGTATAACATTTTTAGAAAATTTACATTGAAAAAAAGTCATTATTTTTGAATTTAAACAAACTAAATATATTGACAGAAAGTTTAAGTTTATTTAAAAAAATATTCATATACCAACTTTTCAAGGTCTTTAATTTAATATTTATACATAAATATCATAAGAATACTTAACGTAACACTTGGTACTCCAGAAAGTGATTTGAGAAAGGTTCCTTACAATGAGTTAGAAACTTTGCTAAATACCTTAGGACTTACTCAGTTCAATATCAAGGGAAGGTTCCACCAAACACATTTGTAAAGATTGGGATGAATTTAGATATTTTTATTTATATTTAAGTAATCAACTTTTTGAAAAAATATTTTTAAAAATATTAATTTTACATATTTATATACAAATATGTATGTGTGTATGTATATAGATCTGTATTTATAGGTAAAGGATCATTGAAAGTAACAGTAAATCTTTTTGATCCAACCAAGGATAGGGCAGAAGATAGCAGCTTCTTATGATCATACTCAGGGGCAAATACGTCACTTGTTTAGTTATTGTAAACGGGTAAGTGAGAGTCATTCTAACATGACAAAGATAGTGGAAAGATTGAAGTTACGTGAATACAAGTACTCATTGGCTTCTGACATGAAGTTAATCAACGTGTTGCTAGGAATTTCGGAATATTATTTTTAAATAATTTTAAGGTAATAAGACTTATGAGGTAAACACTATTTAGGAAAAGGTTTTTTTATACTGAACAATATATTTATAAATTTAAGTATTACAAAAACTTGTAGACTCATGGAGGAAAGTGTGCCTGTGCATGTGTGAAGGTTCTTCTAAAATATTTTCTGGAGAGTTAAGAATATTTAAATTTTTGAATGATTACTATGAACTGTATTTGTCTGCAGGATCTTAGGTGAAAAAAATAAAGGAATGTAAGGCATAAATAAATAAGTATATTATAAATATTTTCATTCACCACAAATTTATCATTTAAAAAGGATAAAAAATTGTTAAGATAGAAAAAAAATACCTAAGTATGTGAAAGTACCTAAATATTTGAAAGTAAGTGAAAAAAAAATACCTAAGTTCCTTTACCAGATCTTCACCTTCTGATAGGATTTGTTAACCATGTGGCAGAACTTTTAATGCAGCTTTGGTCTGGATTTATAGATTGTGTCAAGAGCATTGGATGCCTTTAAAACGGTTACCATGGAGGAACATTTGAAGGAAACACGTGTAGAGAGATACTTGAATGTTGCAACAAACTTGAGTTGATAATACCTGTTAAACTGTATCTTCTCTTGCAAATAAAGAGAAAGTTTAATAATATTATCATGCTGTCTTTGGCTATAAATTTGACCCAAACTATTCAACTTAATTGAAAAGAGAAAGTTTAATAATATTATCATGCTGTCTTTGGCTATAAATTTGACCCAAACTATTCAACTTAATTGAAAGGAGAAAGTTTAATAATATTATCATGCTGTCTTTGGCTATAAATTTGACCCAAACTATTCAACTTAATTGAAAAGAGAAAGTTTAATAATATTATCATGCTGTCTTTGGCTATAAATTTGACCCAAACTATTCAACTTAATTGAAAAGAGAAAGTTTAATAATATTATCATGCTGTCTTTGGCTATAAATTTGACCCAAACTATTCAACTTAATTGAAAGTTTTACACAAAGTTATAAAGATGCGTATTTCAAACCAAGTTATTGATATACATATTTAAAGTAAATATTTTTAGTTTTTAGATAAACAGCTCACGGTTACCTGGAAAGTACATGCTGTAAACGCACATCTGAAAACATTTGTTGATTTGAGTGGCCTTTCTCTTGGGCAGTTTACCGAGCAGACATCTGAAACTTGCCATTTTTCAATACAGCAACAAACATAGGGAAAGAAGCAAAAAAATTGTTGAAGTGTTCAGTTCAAATAACTTATTTGAACTGAACACTTTATTGAACACACATCAATTGTACATCTAAACACAAACATTACTGAAATCTTAAATTAAAAAAATTTGTAAACTCATTCAAAAAGACAATAAAAATACATTAGTAAAAACAATTTTAAAATGCTTTATTTAGTATTTATTACATTATTATTGTTTACATATTAGATTACTAGGCAACTATGCATAAAATACTGCTATTCTACTAAATTACTTATATACTATTAATATGTTTTACTTTACAAAGCGTACTATGTTCACGCATACTATGTTTCTAAATTAATTTCAAGCCTATCTAAACTTTTTTTTGCCAACTCAATGCAGTCTAATGATGTTGATGTATAGTTACAAAATTAAAATACCATTAAAAGTTGAAATATAAAGTAATTTTATATTAACTTTACTATTCTGTCAGTATATATATATATATTTTTAAATACAAAAAAAAATGACTTTTTAGCAGATTTTTAATGTCAAATTTCTAAAAATGTGATACCTCCCAGATTTTTTTAAATACGAAATTAATTTACCTCCCAGATTTTTTTAAATACGAAAATGAAGTGTTCAGATGCTCCACTTACTATAATTATAAACCATTTTGGGGTACTTACTTTTGAGCTTTTATAAAAAACCAACAATCTCTTTAAAATTTTATTAATTATAAGTCACTCTAGTTTATGTTTCATAATGAATTATATAAAAAATAACAAAATAAAATCATAAAGTCTTGCAATTTTCAAATATTGTATATTATAGTTTTATGTTCTATCGGGTGGCACGGAAAAATCAATTTAAAATATCTCCAAAACCATAAATGTTTTTTATTTAAATTTTTTTTTATAAATGTGTTTATATCAAATAGGGTTTCAACTTAATTTTGCGGGACCTATGAGCTGTTTGTTAAGAGATCGAATTTTATAGCGGGTTGATGCCATCATTTCGCAGATTTTTTTTTTAACTTTATTGATGACATTATTCCACTTTTTTTGGAAGTCTTTTTTGTTTTTTTTGTTACTCCAACTTTCATACAAAAAACTCCTTTAACTATTGCCAAAAAATCTTTATTCTTGCGCTCTTCAAGGCGGATTGGAGGATTTGCATCTTAACGAACAATTTTTTTATTATTAACTTTGTACCGCTGGAGAACTTTTTTAGAATAGTAATTTTAGAACAGAAGCAGCAAGATCTGGCTAATAGAGGCATTGGTATTTGTCTTTTTTCAAAAATGGCAAGAGTTTTTTTTGGAAGCGTCCTTTGAGGTAGAGATTGGCAATCAAGGTCTTCTTAGTGACAAACAAGAGAACTGTGTAACAAAGCTACAAATTGCTTGCCACACACTTGCCACACGAAGAACTTGAAGCAATTTTTTTTTGTCGAATATATTTAAATTGTTTATTGACACGTTTATCTTTGTTCTCATAATAAAATTGTTGACCAGAGTGTTGTGAAACATCCGCCTTGCTATATGTTTCGTCGTCTTCAATTATGCACATACTTTTATCCGCCATTATTTTAACCAACTTCTTTGCGTGTTTGACCGGATTTTTTTGTGACAATCCGATAATAAAGATAAAGCAAATAATTTTACTAAAAAAAAAAGTTAAAAACCGCTGGTGCCTACTTGAGTCAGGGTTAGGTTAGTACTTAATTATTTTTTTTCTTAACCCCCTACTGTAAATATTTTTACAATGTAAAAGTAAAAAGTAAAAAATTTTATTTATATTATTTAAATTGTTTAAAGTTTAGTTTAATTGTTTAAAGTTTAATTGTTTAAAGTTTAAAGCTATCTAATTGTTTAAAGTTTGAAAGGAAAATTAGAAATCATTTTGGAATGTTTTCTTCTAAAGTCTGCTTGAAATATTTCTCTGTTCTTTACGTTCCACCAATCTAATGAGTATTTCAATGCTTTCTCAATATCTTTCCCAGCCACCATAAAACGTATTCTATTTTTTTCATTGCTTAACTTTTAAAAACTCAATTTACTAATATGGCACACTTGCTGGATATCATCTACAAAGGTAGTTTTACCGTGGGATTGTTAAGCAGAGATTTAATAATATCATTAGTCGATTTGTTACCTAAAAAACGAATAAATAAGTTCAGTTTATTTTGGTGAATGCATTTTGAGAATTTTTCTTCAATTTTAAATAACGAGTGTAAATAACTTTTGCAATATTTTGAAAGGTTGACAAGTGAATTTAATGCGCTCCTTCGGATTCTATTGAGATATTATGCAGATTTGTAGCCGTTTTTTATCTGTCAGGAGAAACTCTGTTTTATCATGGTTTAGTTTTATACAATTTGAATTGCAGTATTCATTACAAGTTTTTATTAAATTTTCCAGACCTAACCTCAATAAAAAACTACCTTTGCATATAATTAGGATAATCTTTTTATTACACTATAATGGCAGGGCAACTATCTCATACCAGGGTTGTAAATCAAATGAGTTTTATATTAAACAAGGAGTAAGACAGGGTTCAATTCTATCACCACACCTTTATAATATTTATACTTAGGACCTTCTCAAAACCATTAAAAATGAAAGTAATGTAGGTACGTCTATATATGGTAATTTCACTGGTGTGGTAGCGTATGCTGATGAAATTATACTTTTTAGCTCAATTTTATCTCAGTTATCTAAAGCACTGAGCAGCGTTTCTTACTCGGTGTAGTTAAGGCGATTTACAAAATATTTAAATACTTTTATTTGGAATTCGCATGGTTTTGTCAGCATATTATGCCCAAACAAGATCTTTAAATGTTATGATTTTTTTTGCTTAAGGTTTTTATAATATTTACAGAAACTTTTCTTTTTTATATATAATTTTCAAAATCTTTTTACAACCCGTAATAACCTCAAAATGCTGCGTCATTCATTACGGTCAAAACAACCCCCATTACAATTACTTTCTGCAAAATAACCATGGAATCAACCATTGTCTAAGAAGCTCTACTAAAGAACGTGATTTAGGAGTCATTTTTACATCTAACCTCAAGCGCTTATATTCAAACACTTGTCTCTAAGTCCTTAAAAATTCTTGGTATGCTGAAAAAGACATTCACTTTCATTGATGAAAAAATGGCTCTCAAATTATATAAAGTATTTATAAGACCACATCTTGAATATGGAGTGTCCATTTGGGCTCCTTATTCAAAAGCTGATATGGCTTTGGTTGAATCTGTTCAACGCAAAGCAACAAAATAGGCTTACAGCTTGAGACATCTTCAATACTGCGAAAAACTAAAAAGATTAAATCTACCATCACTTGAGTTTCGATGCCTTCGATGCGATTTAATCCAAATTTTTAAATTAATACATCGTTTTGATATAGGGTTAAGTATAGTATATCGTTTTGATATAGGATAAAGTAGGGTAATTTCGGCAGGGAGATAATTTCGGCACCACTTCAAAAGACACCTTAAAATATTTATTTAATGAAATATCAAAACTATAATTGAGTATTATAGAAAGACAGTTTTTCTAAAAATATTGGTTTAAACTTCTATTTTTACATTATAGGTACGTTATTTTATGATTATTAGCTTTTTCTTAACATTTTTTCCTTTTTCAAAATAGAGGATAAATGATTTTTTCCGAAAATTTCTACCAAAAATTTGTGTTTATTTCATTCAAAAATATACACTGTGAGCAACAATAAAATTAAACTCAAAGTATTTTACAAGATATAAAAGTTCCCCCTAGGACTGCTTTAAGGAGATAATTTCGGCTTATAAATAGTTCTTAATTTCGGCAGTGCCGAATATGCCGACCTGTTGTTTCTACAAAACTAAAATGGAAATAAGCGTTTTAAATATTTAGTCTGGTCGCTACATGTAAAAAAAAAGGAAAACTAAACATTTTGAGTGGACATTCTGATTTTTACATAGACTTGTTCCTTATAACTTAAGAAGTTTAAAAATTTTTACGTGCCACTTGGAAAGTGCTTATAACTTAAGTTAGAGACAAAAATTGATGCAGCTTATTGTAAAGATTTCAAGCATGATATATCCGCCATGTTGTTTATAAATCCAATACCGCAAAGCATTAATTTAGTTTTAACAAATTATTGATACGGGGTTAATTGTATGTAAAATTAGATGTTTTAAATATAATTACTCAAATCTATGTAACCAAAACTTCATAAACCTTATTTTAAAAAAAATTTGTTTATAATTTTTTTTTAATATTGTATTAAAAATATGAAATAATTTTAATTTAATAAATCTAAGAAATTAAAAAATGTTCCCGTTCTTTGTTTACGTTAAAAAATGTTTACTTTTTTTTATTTTATCGAAGTTTTTTTTAAAAGTAAAGAATTACCGTCATAAATAAAAGAAAAAAAATCAAAGTCATTTTTATAAATAAAACAAAATATTTGCATAACAAACTGCAATCATTTTAAAAGAAACGGTTGTTGCAAAAATATAAAACATAAAACTAAAAAAACGTGTTTTATTTTTATTTATTTATTATTATTAAACTAAATAATGGCGAGTAGCCAAAAAAATGCAGCATTTTAATCTGGTTCCTAAAAAAGAAATTAAAAATGCTTATATACTTTATCATGGTGAAGTAGGTCGTAATAATAACAAACTGCGTGGTTTTACTGAAAATGCGCTTGCGAAAGTGAAGACTTGTGGATTGTGACTTGCAAACCAAACATTGTGACTTACAATGCTTGGTAAGTCACAAACTAAATGTACAACTCAGTTTATTTTTTTATATATGCCTTAAACAATGGTACGGAAAAAACAATAAATAGCGTAAATTTGATAATAATATTTTTTTTTTTTTTTACTATCGTCAAATTCAAAATGACTTTAAAATCATAAACATTCCACCTGAAATTCAGGTCCGTATCCAGCATTTTTTGGTCTTCGAGATATCTAACTTTTAGACATGAAGCAAACTCCAAACATTTATATGTTTATACTTATGTCAAATAAGTATGCTTTGCAAAAAATTGCGATGATTGGAGCTTGGGAACAAAAAAGCCCTAAAATTTGTGCTTCCTCTGCCCTAAACGTGAGAGCAACAAGTTGATGAAATATTTTTGTACTATTTTTAACCAGACTTATATTTATCGATAAATTTTAAATTTCATAGTAAAATATTTCAGCGTTCAATAATTATAACAATATAAAATTTGCGACCCCCTCAAATTGAGGGGGTTTAAACTTTATATGGTCAAAAATCTTAAATCTTAAGCAAACATGTTAAAAGAAAACGCTTAAGTAAAACTGACAACCCAGCTAGTACAGTAGCTTTCATAAATTTAGACGCATTCATTTTTTTTTCATATATGTAAGAAAATACTCAAAATAAAAATAAAATAAAAGTACTACCGCTATGTTTGATATATAATTTACAAGAGGAAGTGAAACTCTATTAAAGAGTACCTTTTTTTTTTACAGGATGTTTATTACTCATTCTATACCGATTAACACAAAAAAGTTAATTGATAAGCTTGATTTTATTTTGTTCATCAATTTAGACGCACAATCAAAAAAGTCTTATATCTTGTTAATTGATAGTTAATTAGTAGTTTTTTCCCCATATTTTTCATTAATAGGCCTAAAGTAATTGATTCTGTCAAAAAACCTTATATAAATATGACTTACCTGGAATTAGTTAATCATTATTTAATAAATAAACAAAAGTTAAGTTAGTTTCGCACTAAAAAGACGCGAAAAATGGGCAAAAGACGTATCACTCAAGGTGAAAGATGTCAAATTAATGCGCACATCAAAGAAGGAACCAAAAGTAATAAAAAAAATCGCCAAGTTAATTGGAGTTTCTAAGAAATGCGTTCGGACAACGAAACAAAACTTTCTTCACACTGGTGGTGCCAGCGAAAAAACGAGGAAAGGTAGACCCTTGTCAGCCACCAGAAAGGACGATAGTGTTCATTTTAGAGCTGTCAGAGCTAATCCAAGAATTAGTTACAGAGATTCAACCACAGAATTCAATACAACGCGCAATACATCTATTTCTCAAAGCACAGTCCGCCGAATACTTATCAAAAACAAGATTGGAGTCTACACTGCTTTGAAGAAACCGCTTCTGCGTCCATATGATAAACAAAGTAGACTAAAATGGTGTCGTGAAAGAAGGTATTGGACAATAGAACAATAGGAAAACATTATGTGGAGTGATGAGAGTAACTTTGAGCTTATCAATCGCAAATCTAACATAACAGTCAAAAGAATGGCTCCTAAAAAGTATTATGCCAGGTACATTAGACCAACTGTACAAAGGGGAGGAGGCTCAATAGGAATCTGGTCATGCTTCAATTACAATGGTTTTGGTATGTGCCAAACATACACCGGAAGAATCAACTCCAGAATATACGTAGAAGTACTGAAAAACAACTTAATTCCATCAATTGACCTGCTTATGCTCAATGATAAACCATGGAAACTTCAACAAGATGGCGCTACTGCACATACTGAATATTATGCAAAGGAGTCTATGCCTAGAAGAGTTCTTAGTTGTATTAAAGCAAAAGGCGGATACACAAAATATTGATTGGTTCATAAATTACGCCTTCTAATGTATCGTGCGTCTAAATTTATGAATAATTTTTTTTGTCTAATTTTTTTAATACCATGTAGTTGTACCTAATTATTACTTAGTATTTCATTTTTTTTGTAAACTTTTTTTAAATTTTGTATTCTGTATGTATTTATCTAATAAATAGAAAAAAAACTAAACTAAAATCTTTTTTCGTCATTGTTTTATCGTTGAAAAACTAAAAACTATTATTCTCAAATATGAGTGGGTCTAAATTTATGAAAACCACTGTATATTGCGCAAACCATAGTTTCCTTAGAGTTATATTATCATCGGTTAGGTACTGATTGTTGTAAAGCTCATCTTGCTCTTCATGCATTTAGCGAGAACAATTATACAAGTGCATTTTACGGGATTTGTAAGTCAAAGTTCCTCAAACTAATGAGACAGTCTGGAGAGTAAAAGTCAATTTTTCAAAATTTTTTTCAAAAAAGGTTTGGGACTCTTATACCTTTGATGTAACCCATTTTGACCAAATCGAAAAGTTTATATGTCAGTTATAAAAATTATAATGCAGTGATACGAAAGAAGGAAGATACCTTAAGTTTATTGCCTAGAAAGAAGCTACGGAACCTTAAAAGTTTCTGCCAACTAGGGATGCTCTTATGTGTCATTGCAAGAGAGTTTTGTATCAAACAGCAATTGTCAAACAATCAGTGGAGGCAAATCTCAATATTCCAAAACCCAATGGGTATGGATGGCGAGAAATCGGCAATCAACTTGATGTTAAATTGATGCACATTAGACCTGCTCCTGAAGATGTTTTGCAGTTAATTCCTATTCGTGTAAAAAGTCAAAATGTGAAACACGGAATGGTTGCATGGATTGACTTGTACGCAACTGTTCGTCTTGTGAAAACTCAAATGATTGAGACGACACCTAGACAAAATATTATTCAACTGATTCGAATTTTCCTTTTTAAAAATCTGTTCACTAAATTTTTTTTTTCGCAAAATTTGAAAAAATTATTAGCGTGACGTCATCAGTACCAAACGAATTTGAGGTTTTCTCAAGATATTATCTAACGTTTGACGTAAATATATATTTTTTAGTTTAATAAAAAAAAGTAGACCAGCGTGACGTCATCAGTACCAAATAATGCCCCAAACTTGACTCTTTAAGCACTTTCAGAAAGACACGTAAGTTTTTTTCCAAATTTTGTTATTTATTATAAGGTTTTCTCAAGAGTTTATCTCACTTTTGACGAAAATTTTTTTTTTTTTAGTTTGATTTTTTGAAAAAATGTCAAAATGACGTCATCAGTACCAAATAAGGGCCCAAATGTGACCCTTTAAGCACTTTCAGAAAGGCACGTAAAGTTTTTCTCATTCAAAATATCAATGTTAAACTATTTAAGTAGTTTTTGTAATGTCCACTTCATTTCCAAGAAAAAGTTACACGTAGCGTCCAGACTAATTATGTATAGAAGAAATTGATTTTAGTAACTCAGATAATATTAAACTAATAACGAGTTAGTAAAAAAGTGAATTTAGTTAGTGTCACTGTGAAACTTATCAAAATAACAGTTCCCCACAATATATTTTAAATTTATGTCATGCATAACAATATGTATATAATAAATTTATAATTTGTTATATACAATAATTATTATTGTATATAACAAATCATTTATTAATATACATACTGTTGAATATTATTGAATAATATACATATAATAATAATTATATATATATATATATTTATATAAATATATATATGTATATATATATATATAAATATATATATATATATATATATATATATATATATATATATATATATATATATATATATATATATATATATATATATATATATATATATATATATATATATATATATATATATATATATATGTAAACATTATTTTACAGCATCATATAATGAGTTCAAAACGTGTAAAATATGGTAATTGGTCACAAGAATCATTAAAACTGGCAGTAAATGCAGTTTTAGTTGATGGTTGCTTGAAATATTCTGCTGCTAAACAATATAAAATACCAAGACAAACACTACATGACTATATAAAACGAGCACCTGTTGATAATTTTTTTAAAAGGTTTACGTGCCGGACACCCAACAACACTCTCAGCTTTTCAAGAAAAAGATCTCGTAGAAGTTCTTCTGACCATGTCACAGAGATTGTTTGGTTTGTCTCCAAAAGATGTAAAACAAATGGTATTTCAAATGGTATGAAGAAAATAGAATTATTCACAAATTTAATTGTGCAACTAAGTCAGCAGGAAAAGAATGGTTTAGGGGTTTTTTGAAACCCCATAATGAACTCTCTGTCAGAGTTGCTGAGTCAACGTCATTGCATCGAACCATTGTGGAATATATCCATTTGATAGAAATGCGTTTACTGAAGAAGACTTTGCGGCAGCCAAGGCTACTGATCACTCGTCTGTTGTATCAAAAATTTCAAAACCAAATAATACCTCTGAAATGCACCCTACTCTCAACAATGGGTTAGACTATGCTAAAGAATTAGACAATATTGATTTTGTTACAGATTGTGTTATTGACACTCAAAAAGGTAAATCGTCATAAATGTTGTATTATTTTTAACATCTTCCGCATTTTATTTAAAATACAAATATGACTTTTTTAAAATCAAGCAAAATATTAACTTATCTGTTGTTTTATTAACCTAAAAAAAGGTTTTTTAAAAAAAGTTCAAATTTTTTAAAAACATTTTAAATATTTTTTATAATTTGCATGTTGCCTATTTTTATTCACCCTCTTTAGTTAAATAATTTATATTTAGAATCAATTTTACCAAATTCATCATTTACACTTCAGAAGTCATCAGAATTAGCCACCTCACACGATGAAACCTCACAACCTTATCGTGTTACATTTGGATCACTAGCTGGACTTGAAACATGTGCTGCTATATGTGGTGTTTATACTAAAAAAGTATTTACTTGTGATGACTGTATAAAGCACTGATTCTTAAAAAAAAGTTATATGTCATATATTGATAAAACGTGTTTTAACTTTCCTAAATAAATCTCTTGTTAAAAAAGTTTCCTTTGAGTTTTGTTTTTTATTTTTTTAAGTTTAACTATTGAAGTTATGTAAAATTAAGTTTAACTATTGAAGTTATGTATATGAACTACTTATGAGCTTATAAACATAAATTCTTATTTAAAGAGAATTTAGAAATAATCATCGAAATCGTAGAAATTAGTAATCGTTTCATTAACAATTATACTTTGGAAGCACATTTATATTTAATAAGGTTTCTGTTTAGGGAGACATTCATACTTTAAAAATACATGTCATTCATACTTTAATAAAAAAGGTGACATTCATACATGTCATTCATACTTTAATAAAATAAATAGGTGGTTCAAAAATTGTTATTTTTTGCAACTGAAACGCCCTTAATTAAGTGCCAATTAGGTGTAACAAATTCTATTTAAGAGACAATTCTTTATGCAATCCAGATTTATAGCTGTTTATAATATTTTAAATATATTAATGCGTTTTGAATTAATTTTCATAACTATGCCGAATTTACCGTACCATAGTGCCGAAAATACCATACTAGGTCGCTAATTTCGTCATTTTTGAGTATTTTGTAAAACAGGTTTTACGCAAAACTTTGTAAGTTGGAAACAATTTTTTAACTATTATTTAATAGATATATCTGCAGTGCATCGATATGCATGATTTTTTAACATTATTAACGCAACCGTTGTCT
>NC_061156.1:51300856-51328356 GCF_022113875.1 Hydra vulgaris | reverse complement strand
TATGCCATTGGCATATGCTACTCAAGCAGTAGAAGAGGAACCGGAAACAAAAGAACAAAAAAAAAAAAAAAAAAACTTTTTCTGAATTTATTTTATAAATTGTAAAAGTAATCGTAATTTTAAAGGCAAAGTTGTTCAACTGTAATCGAGTTTAAATAAAAATATATAATAATAATAATAAGCACTACTAACAAATTAACTTAATATATATATATATATATATATACATATATATATATATATATATATATATATATATATATATATATATATATATATATATATATATATATATATATATATATATATATATATATATATATATATATACCTAAACTATAAATATACTTAAGTTTTAAGTAGAACATACCTTGATGTTACTTCACTCAAATACCTAAGAGTTTTGGGGCTACTGGTTTATTTATAAAGCGTTTTTGTTTGTTTCAAAGTTTAATTCGAGGTAAGATTTTTTTTCTTGATTTTTAAAGTTTACATTGTAGATAGTATTACCATAAATAAATTATTATTGTTATTGTTATCGTTATTGTTATTGTTATTGTTATTATTTTTGTTATTTTTATTATTATTTTTTTATTATTATTATTGCTGTTGTTGTTTTTGTTGTTGTTGTTGTTGTTATTGTTGTTGTTGTTGTTGTTGTTGTTGCAGCAAAAAACAAATATCTTAGTAATGATAATAATATTAAATATAGTAATTATAATTATAAAAATAAAATTTATAATAAATAATACTAATACTTATAGTATTTATAAAAAATTTTGTTAACATGTTAACAATAGTTTGTTTTTTAATATTAAGACAGTGTTTTTTTTTTTTTTGAAAAACAGTATTTCTGTATTAACTCTAAGGTGAGGAAGTTTAATATTCTTAAATTATGTACCGAAATTTGTTATTTTTTATATAGACCTTCATAAATGTATTATCACTATTAGTTCTGAAACAAATCAAGAAGGTGTAAAACAGTTATGTTTTTTAAGATGATAACTAAATAATTTTACCTATTGTACTTTAATATTATTTTTTATTGATTTATTCTGGAACACTGGATGGCATTGGTTATTCAATAAATCATTAAATTTGATATTATTTGTTTAAGGAAATCACTAAATTGCATCATAACTTTATATTTGATATTTTTAAAATTAAATTTATTTACTGTTTTATTTGTTAGTTTTATTAATTTATTTAATTATTTAATATTCTGAAGTAATTATCCTGAAACAAACAAACAAACAAACAATAAAATACCAAATAGGTGCAGGCAAAAGGAAAACAAGAAAACTATGAAAATAATAATAAGTTGAAGTTTATTTAAAAATTATAATCATTTTTGCAAGTGAAAATTTTTAAAACCTTATGTGTAAATTTGTCAACAATTCCACCACCCCAATCATTATTAAATTTATTTACTAATGTCAAATTTGTATGTTAATTGCTTTTTTTCCATGGAATTAGTCATTAACTTGTATATATTTGCTGTTATTTGACTATTAGACAACCTTAGTTAACTAAAAACCTTTAAAATTTCATAGCTTCTTTATAAACTTATTCAGTCTGACAGTTTTATAGATATATTATTCACAATAACTGATGTCAAAAATTCCTATAAATATCATTAAAAAAAAAAAATCTTTTCATTACAAAATTTAAAGGTATAATATTTTTTTATCAGTAATGTTTAACCTTTCATATTTATTATTTTAAAATTATATAAATATTTTATAAAGACAATCAATATAATCTTTTATTTAAAATAAAGTTTTTCTTGTTTCTCTTGTGCAGCATTTTAAAAATGCATCATTTTGTAAACATTTCAAAACTGAAAGTTGAAAGAAACTTATTAATTTTAATGCTCAAATTGTATTTTAAACAACTTTAGCTTTATTTTTCTGATTTGAAGTTAGTAACCTTAAAAAGATATATAAAGACAAATAAATAAGAAAATACTATGAATCAAACTAATGATTTTACTGATGATTCTTTGATTCAATCAGCTAAAAGTGATATAAATATTCGTAGTAGTGTCCCCAGTACCATTTCAGTAAATCATAGTTTTGTTGATTCATTAGAGATTGCTAAAATAAAAAAGGTAGAAGACTTTATAGAAATTTAATAAGTTTTAAATGAGCAAAAAAGAGAAAAGAAAAGGAGTAAAAATAGTAACTTTTGAATATTTTGTAGAATGATCATCATGAGGATAGTCAGAAAATCAAGTTGTTTGAGGAAGAACGAAGAATTTTTTTTCAAAAAAAAAATATTCAGTTGTTGGAAAAGAAATTGAAGCAGTGTGAATTATTAAAAAAAGAACTAAGATCTGTAATTAAAGTTCTGGAAGATCAAGAAATGCTAATGTAAATATTTTTGTTTTTAGTTTTATTTTAAAAAATATATATATATATATATATATATATATATATATATATATATACATATGTTAGGGTGGTTCAGATTAAGGTAAAAAATATTTTAAACTAGAGTTGGAGCTTGTAAGGTGCGCAGACCTTTTTTATATGTAAGATTTTTTTTTTTTTTAATTAACAAAAAGTTTAGGGGTGGCACATGGTACCAAAGTACTTTTTTTATTTTAACCTTTTTTGACATTTTTGAACCCATGTATACAGTAGTGGTGTAGTGGTAGAGCGCTCGCTTCATAAGCGAGCGCTCTACCACTACACCACTACTGTATACATGGGTTCAAAGTATACAAAGTATACTGTATACAAAGGTGGCACACATTTTTTTAAAATTAATTTTAAAAAAATGTGTGCCACCTTTCAACATTATTAAATATTTTTTTAATGTTTATTGTTACAATGATTGATATAAATAAAAATTAGACATGGTTTTTATATATATCTTTTTAAATTTGATGAAAAAAGTCATTAAAAAAGGCTCATGACTGATTTTTTTTTTCATTTAAATGAAGTTTTTCCTTATTTCTGTACACAAAACTGTTTCCATCACAGCAGTGTGATATTATTGTATTAATGTATTAACCATGCTCAATTTTTAACATCTTCATTTTTATAAGATAGAACAAAGCTAAATTTTTATAAGATAGAACAAAGCTAAAACGTTAGTAAAATGGTTTTTGCATGATACTCAATTAAGTTTGTTTTTAAAATTTGAAAAAAAAATGTAAATTTACATTATTATAGTTCATTTAAATGAAAAAGAATGTAAAATAAAAAAATATTCTTAGTTATTAAAAACTTGGAAGACACTATTATGTATTCAGTTTTTAACTGTTGAAGAAATAGTATTATCTTTACCCACCAAACCATCTGTTTCTCTTAAAAACGTAGTTTGTTGTTCAAACAAAGACTTTCTACATTTGTACCAAATTGTCCAAAAGAGGAAGAGAACTTCTGCATTATATTAAACTGAAGGCTCCCTGGGAACTTTGAGGACACAGAACTGGTAGCATACAATGCGTTTATTGGTCTAATTAATATTAATTTTAGGAAAGAAGTTGAAACTATATCTAATATATAAATATAAAAAAATATATAAATATAATGGAAAAAAATATTAAAATAATTTTAAAAATATTTATATAAAAATATAATTTAAAGAGATATAAAAAAAAAAAAATTTAATATAAAAAGCTGCAATCCCTTAAAAACAGATTGACACCATGAGTAATCAAGAATAAAGAGATCATAAAAATCATGATTGACGAAATAACAATGGATAGAAAATAAACAAAAGAAACTAAATGTCTGGACATAATGTTTTTGAAAATGTATAAGGAAATAAGACATGTTTGTTTAGGCTGTTCTAATATTAGCTTTAAAAAGGGTGCTGAGAGATCTGCAGAAAAAAATCTAAAAGGGAATTCTCAGAAAAAGAAGATGCATATCTTAAATCTCAGAAAGTGATTTCACTGGTTATTTACCCACAAAGAAGAACAAGGTATAATACTGCCTAAAGATATTCTAAAAGGTGCTCTGATAACTGCTGTAGTAGAAGGACTTTCTGTTAACCAGCACATTGATTTTTTTTTATCTGAATCGTCATCACATTTTAGCCACAAGAGAAATATTAGCTGTACTAGTAAAAGTGATTGAAAAAAGCTACTAGGCGTTCCTCATATTGAGTCATGTGCTGTAGAAATACAGTTCAAACCAGTTTACAATCTAACAGAATCTAATGACCTCAGTTATCATATAAAGTGTATATGTTTTGGTACTACTGCTCCCAACACTGGAAAGCATCACAGATTAATAACAAGAATTGTACATAAGCTTGGGCAGCCATTACTTTTCTATGCCTATAGACATCTTGTTTTAAAAAGACATATTGCAGTTTTAAAAAGACATAAAGGCAGTTTCTCAAAAAGAGAGGTTCAAATTTTGTATTCCTGGTTCATTGTATCATGCAAGAATCTTGGCAAAAGCATTGTGTTATCTTAAATTATATTTACTGTTGGAAATCATTTCAAACTTCTTTTTTTTGTTGTTTGTAAACATCTTTTACATTCAATGGTTCTTAAAGCAGTGTCTGCAACTGCTGCTTCATATCAGGTTAAAAATAGACAAAATTAGAAAAAATATTAAAAAAGATTAGTTGGTTGTTTGATTAATGAATTAATCTAATTTTGTTAAAATATTTCATAGGACATAAAAACACTGTGGCAAATGAAGAGGCTCATGGATATAAATCTTCATAGAGCTACTTTAGCAATAAAATCGTATGGCGGGCACAGTTTTTATCTTGATCCTTAGTTATGCTTGCTTTAGCAGATGAACATTGCCCAAACAGAGAAGGTATACACTTCCCGCAAAGCCTAAAGTATATCCACTTAAACTTGTTATGGTCAATAAAGAACTTCTTCATTCTCTAGATTTTGCACAAGATCAGTCTCCATCTCTTAGTGATCTAGTAATCTTGGCTTATCTTTGATAAGATTAGACATGGAAAGAGTGAGTTGCAATAGCTTAAAATCCCTTCACAGTTTCAGAATTTCAACTATTTTTATCTTAAGTTTGAAATTATTATTTAATTCCTTGATGTGGTCAATAGCTCACCATAAAAGGCCACTAAACTAGTTGAAGAACTGATCAAAAAAGCGACGAAAAGAGAAGAAAAGACAGTATTTGTTTTCGTTTAATAATTTTTACAAAAGAAGTTGGAAAGAGGAAAAGAGAACAGATTTAGCATCAAACATAATTAATAGTATTTTTAAACAACAATTTGTTAATAATTTAAAAAAAGTGTAATATTGCTTTAATTTTGTTTTTCTCACTTTTCCTCCTGCAACTCGAAAGAAAGGTATGTTAATAGGAGAGAACTGGTTCACCTTACTTTAGATTAAGATTACTTTAGATCACTTAACTTTTGATATCCAAAATAATATAGTATTTTTTAAAAATTTATTTATAATTTGACTAATTATACTGTATTTTATAATGAAAAAGTAGAAATAGGGAAATATTTTTTTTGTCTATTTTTTTACTTTTTCTGTAACTTTTTCAGTGTTGAAAAATAAAATATACACAAATTTATTTTTAGTATTAGTCATTGTGAGAAAAAAAAAATTAATTGAATAATGTTGAAGGGTGGCACACATGGGTTAAAAATGTCAAAAAAAGGTGAAAAAAATAATACTTTGGGGCCGTGTATCACCCTTAAAACAAGGGTCTGCACACCTTATAAGCTTCCACTCTAGTTTGAAAAAAGTTTTCATTTTCATATATATATATATATATATATATATATATATATATATATATATATATATATACATATATATATATATATATATATATATATATATATATATATATATATATATATATATATATATATATATATATATATTTATTTATTTATATATATTTATATATATACATAGATATAATATATATATAATTAAAGCCTTCCGTCCTTTTTTTTTTGGGGAAAAAAATGTGGGCAAAATACTACCATTACTTTTTTGAATAATACTGAAAAAAAAAAAAAAAAAAAAAAACAGTATTTTTTTTTCTGCATTATTCAAAAAAGTAATGGTAATAACTAAGTAACTTTTATTTATTAACAGAACAGCTAGTTATCTTTACAAAATATATAAGGAATCTTTAAAAAATATTTTTCCTATGAACTTCAGATTCAAAAGTTCAATTTTTTTTGATTTCGCATGAGGTTACTCTATGAGTCTTACAGCATGTTTAGCAACTTGGCCTTTTTTAAGCACTTTTTTAAGCACTTAATTTCTTTCTTGCATTTTATCTTGATGAGTGAGTTAAGTAGTTCAAGCTTCATTGTTGCGTTGCGAATGAAACCAAGCTTTTGCCAGTTCTTAGCCAACAAAGTTGCTTGCTGGAGAGAGGATGCTGTGCCACTCAGTTATTAGAAAGAATGCTATAACAACATATATTGCATGTGAGTTCCATCTTGCCTGATTTAAAGTTTTTACCAGTTGATTCAAGGACAACAAAAAGTTATTTTATAATGATGATATACCTGACATAGTTCATATAAAAACTTGAAGTCATCTATCCATCCAGGGTTCTTGCCTGTGTTGAAAATCTGTCGCAACAATGCCGAAATTAGCCTGAATAGAGACATAATTTTGTGTTAATTTGTCAATAAAGGAGTAGTTGAGTTTGCTAGTTGGCTATTGAATAAGAAAATTTATGATATGCTCATTAGTTACCTGAGGTAGTTCCTTGTAAATGGCCACAGCAGACCCAATCCCCATGTAAGGATTCCAAGTTTGATTTTGGTTATCATATTTTTCAGCAGATCTACTTGATACTCTTCCCCTTGCAATCTTTTACTATCAATCTAACAACAATATATGCTTTGAAATTTCTGAACAATTTTGGTTTTCATTTTTTGTTCTTCAGAGATTACTCATTTCCAGACACCCGTCTGACTTGAAACCTACACATCATGACCCTATTCAGCAATGGTTGCTAGAATATCATTTGCTTTATGAGTAGAAACATTATTTTTCAGTACTAGTAAATACACTATTTTAGTGTTTGCTCAAAGAACCCAAGACTGCATTATGTAAGGTACTCTCTTTTTAATTTTTTTTTTTTTTACCACTACCATTTTCTACTGAAAATGCTACCTCTCTACATGCTGATACCTAAAAAACTTTAATCTTTTCTAACAAATGTTGTTCGGTACAACATTTTTTCTAATCTGTCTAAGATTATGTCTCCTTTTCTTGTCTTGCTAGAGTCACACCACACATCTATCTGATTATCTTCGCTTTTAGCAAATACTACACCACATAAATACTAAAGTTTACATAACAATTAAAGGATGTTGTATGCCAGCATCTATGTAAATAGCAAACATATATGTTTATTAGTGATGTACCGATATCACTTTTTGGGTCGATGCTGATACTGGTGCTGATGAATGGGAAAAGGCCAATGCTGATACCGATGAATTTACTAATTATTAAAAATTTTAAAATATAAAACTATACAACTTTAAATTGGTATTGGTAAACAAATACTTGGACTCAAATCAAAGCCTAACAATTATTTTTAAGAGATATTAGAAAAACTCTGTTAAAAAAGTATACATTTTAATTTTTTTTCTACTATGAAAAGAAAACTTTAAAAAAAATTAATACAATTTTAGAGGAACGCTTTTTATTTTAATTTTAAAGAAAGAAAATATGCATATGTAGTTTACTTATAATTCTTTATTAGTTTATTAGTAATTCAGATATCTAAACAACAATCATATGTTGTTTAGATATAAATTATTTTTAGATAAATAAATTGTTTTTAGAATTATTTTAATTTGTGATGTTGGATCCCCACCACGTCCCTGGTAGTACAGCGCTTAACTTGTTTCTACACGCGGCGGCATTGTTCGTCATGGCATTATTCATCATTTGTGTTTCTGAGTTATAAAGTTGAAAGTCGTTTGTAACCATAACTAAAGTAGCCTCCTCACTTGAAGTGGCCTTTGTGGCCTTAGGGAGGTGAATTTAAATTAAAAAATTAAAAATATAGAAATATACTTGGTACTTGGCTGTACTTAAATACATGAAATAAGGCTGAACTATTTGCAAAGAAATTCTCTTCTAATCTGACTCTCGAATCTAATAGCCGTTCTCTTCCTTCCATTCTAATTAAACAAGTTGACCAATTGTTAGACATTCGAATCATTTCAGCTTCCATTCAGAGTCATATCTCAATTAAACTCTTTTATGGCTTGTGGTCCAGAGAACCTGTCAGTCTTATAAAATTGTTCTCCAGAACTCTCTTCAATTTTCCATAAACTATTTAATAAGTGCTTGACTGAAACTTGTTTTCCTGCCTGCTGGAAAATGGCATCTGTTGTTCTAATTTTTAAACACTCTGGTAAACTTACTGACCCCTCCGATTATTGTCCAATCAGTCTTCTTTCTGTTATTACCAAGGTCTTTGAGTCTTTGATAAACAAATTTCTCACATTCCATCTCGAGTCAAATAATTTGCTGTCAGACAAATAACTATTGTAGTACTGTCGACATTTCTCTATTGATCAATGGCAACTCTCTCACTAATTCCACTTCTTTACCTCTTCTTGGATTATCATTTACTACTGACTTTTCATAGAAACCATATATACAATTGATTGCTAAATTAACATCTGCTAAGGTTGCTTCTTTTTATCGTGCTCACCATTTTCTCTCTCCTGATTCCATTCTCTACCTCTACAAATCTCTTATTCATCCCTGTATGGAATACTGTTATCATATTTGGGCTGGTTCTTTTAATGATGCTCTTTCTCTTCAAGATAAAGTTTAAAAATGCATTGCAAACAGAGTTGGACCTTTTTTTAAGTCTTCTGTCAACCACTTCATTGCTCTATAACTCTACTCTTTTTTTCTAGCAACTCCCAACTTGATAGTGGTTGCTTGAAGCCTTATTGGGAGTGAAAAAGAATTAAAAATATATAGATAACAATGCTTAAATAGGTTACTTTTAAAGCTTTTTCCCGTAAACAAAGTAAAAATAAAAATTTATCCAAAAAATTCTAAGTAATGCACAAAGTTTAGTTTATTTTTTTATTTATTATTTAATTATTATAATAATGCAGGATAAAAATACCAAAATGCCATCAATTGGAAAATTGGTAAAAAAGGCCGGTACCAATACTCATTGTGCAAAAAATGGCCGATTAAGCCGATGCCGATACCCATTAATCGGTACATCACTAATGTTTATATTCATAATATGCTTGCATAAAGTACATACATATTAAAGCATTTATTAATTATATGCGGTAGTGGTGTAGTGGTAGAGCGCTTGCTTCATAAGCGAGAGGTTCGGAGTTCGATTCCTACTACGTCCCTGGTAGTACCGTGCTCAACTTGTTTCTCTGCGCAGCGGCCTTGCTCATCAAGGTTCGTGTTTCGGAGTTATAGAGTTGAGAGAGGGTTATAACCACAAGTAGACTCCTCATCTGTAGTGGCCCTCTTGGCCTTTGAGAGGTGAATTACGAAGAAAAAAAAAAAAAAAATTCTCTTCAATTTTGAGTGAGCAGTTCCTTTATTAAACAATCATTTTTTTCATCTTTTTTACAAGAACATCTCTCTTAAGAGCAAATGTCTTTTTATTATTGCAAAAAGCTAATTTAAAAAAGTCCTGTCTGATGTTAAGCTCTGTTTGTATCTTATCTCAGATGTTAGGTTTTAGAGAGTTTTGGTTAGTCTTCAACAGTGTCATTAACTAAAGTCAGTCTAACATTTGATCTCTAATTCATGGGTCTGATCTTTTTACATCTCACCAGAATAAAGTAGAATTATTTGCGTAGAAATATTACTTTAATTTGACTCTTGAATATATGGCCATACTCTTGAATATATGACCATACTCTTCATGACAGTTAAACAGCAATATTATATATATATATATGTGTGTGTATATATATATATATATATATATATATATATATATATATATATATATATATATATATATATATATATATATATATATATATATATATATATATATATATATATATATATATAACTAAAAAAATCAAAAAGGAGGGGGGGGATTTGTTGCGTATGTGTCAAGATTCAGATTGACTTTATGTTATGTTATTTATGTGATATGTTATTTTAATTTTACATTTCAAGTTTTTTTACAACTAAGTTAAGTTTGTGCAAGAAAAATAAGTATACAACATATTTATATATAGAGTATAAAATCTATAGAACTGTAAAGTTGTTTTGTTTTGCATTTTAAATAACAAAAATTAAAAAGTAAAGCAAGCTGATAATTTAAACTTGCCACACAGTGACCTTAACTTTTTAAAGCAATATTGGGGTTTTAAAAGTATGTTTTATATAAGAACATAATTGAAAGTTCTAATTTTATACTTAAATCAAACCATTTTGTTAAATTATTTACTTTTGAAAATAATTTAAAGTTAAAGTTATTTAATATTGATTCAATAAGGAAATTTAGAGTTTTTCAGCTATTTTACCAGTTAAATATTGTAAACCGAGTGCACAACAACAACAGAATTTAGATAACCATCAAAATAGTATTATACTCCATTATTATTTGGCTTTATATACTTTTTGGCTGATCCCTGATCTAAACTTTTAAAATAAGGAATTGTCCATAAATTACGCAACTCTAGATTTCACTTATGAACAAATTAAAAAAGATCAAAATTTTCCCTTGCAGAGTCGTATGTTAAATAAAAAATCAAAATGGCTCATCAAATTTAATGAAAATCGCCACCTAAAAGAACTGAAGATCTCCTTCTTCTTTTTTAAAAATAAATTTAGCATTGCATAATTTATAGACAATCCCTTAGCATTTTATAGTCCATAGCTTTTAATGGTCTAAGATCTTCTTAGTTCTGCTATTTGTATAGCGTTGCATACAAATGTCTGTAAGTGTAAATGTCTTTAGCATATGTTGAGTTTGCAGGCAGTATATAGAACAATCGGGTATAATAAATTTATAAAAATGAGAAAATTTTTGAATTTTATTTTAACAATTAAAAATCTTATTTGCTATATTTATATTTTTTTTCTATAAATATTGATATAATTATTATAGATATACACTATTATAAAATTTTTGCTATTAGTATTACTATAAATACATCAAGATTTAAAAGTTTTCAAAATTTATAAAGGGATGTCTTTAATCCCCCAAAACAACATTGATGACAGCGCACTAAACCACTGAGCTATCAGTAATATGTGTTTAAGAGAAAAGCATTTCTAATTTCTCCGCGCAGCGGTCTTGCTTGTCAAGGTTCATGTTTTGGAGTTAAAGAGTTGAGAGAGGGTTGTACCACGATTTACAACAAAAAAAAAATAATAAAAACAAAAACAAAAAAAAATGAGTATCCTCGACTGTAGTGACCCCCTTGGGCCTTGCGAAGGTGAATAATTAAACAATTTTTTAAAATGAATTTTTTTATGTAAAAATGTTGAAGTAAACAAATAATAAGTAATGAAATGATCAGTGAGTAATATATAAGTATAGAAATGGTAGATTTGGTAGAGATCCTTATTTTATAGGTCAGGAAAGCTAGGATATATATATATAAGGAAAAAGTATAGAAAAGGTCAGTGTGGAATAGACTAAAGACCCGCATTTTTACTGGTGAGATCAGCTAGTATATATATAAATGTCAAATAAATATATGTCAAATATATTCATAAATAACATATTTGACATATATATGTCAAATATATATATATGTATGTCAAATATATATATATATATATATATATATATATATATATATATATATATATATATATATATATATATATATATATATATATATATATATATATATATATATATGTCAAATATATATATATATATGTCAAATATATATATATGTCAAATATATATACATGTCAAATATACATATATATGTCAAATACTCATCAGAGTTTTGTTTTCCAGCCTGCTGTAAAGCTGCTTCTGTTATCCCTATTTTCAAAAATTCTGGAGAGCAATCTAACTTGTCTAACTAGGAATCTTTAAGGATAGTTTTTAATTAACAAACATTTAGTCTCTCTCCTTGAATCTAATAACTTACTTTCTGATTATCAATATGGATTTCAGTCTTCTTGCTACCCTACTGATTTATTAGCGGTAATAACTGATAGGTCTAGCATTAGATTTCTTGATATAATGATATGTTTTGTGTTGCATCGTACATTGTTAGATGTGGTGAAGTTAATGCTATTGTTCTTGACATTTTTAAAGCCCTTCATAAAGTTTGGCATCTCTTCTTCATTTTCTGGAACTTAAGTGGTTTCTCAAAGTTCTATCTTTGGCCCTATACTTTTTTTAATTTACATAAAAGATCTCTCAGTAGCTCTCACATCTAAGATGGCATAGTTCCCTGGTTATACTAACATTTAGTCTTATCTTGATTAGTCAACATTCTCTGATTGCTTGGAGGGGACATTTGAGCTTGAAGAGTTATAACTTGTGCTACAGAATGGAGCTCTCAGTGGCTGGTATTCTTTAACTCAGATAAAGTTCAATTTTTTTTTAGCTAATGGTTATCGCAACAATATAAATCTTCCTATATTAATTAATAGTAGTGTACTCTATGAGTCATCTACCCTTCGTCTTCTAGGATTAACTCTTACTTCCTATCTTTCTTCAAAGTCATATATCAAATCGATTGCAAAATTACCATCTAATAAGGTTGCACCTCTTTATCGTTTTTCCCACTTTCTTACTTCGAATTCTGTTCTTTATATCTTAATCTCAAATCTGTCCTTGTATGAAATACTGATGCCTTATCTGGTGCGGATGTTCAAATGGTGCCCTTTTTCTTTTAGGCAAGGTTATGAAAACGCATTGTAAATTGACAATGGTTGATGATTGGCTCTAACAGCCAATCATCAACCATTGTCACATTGTTATAATGTTGCTTCTCTCTCTTTTTTTTGTTGATACTATAATGGGCGCTGCTCAAAAGAACTAGCGTCTCTTGTGCCATCTACTAAAATTCATTCATTTAAGTCTCATCCTTTTACTTTGACTGTTCTTATGTGCTTCAAAACTTCTTATTCATTGAGTTTTTTTCCTTGAAAATCAATTCTTTGGAATTTTCTTTTTTTTTGTTTTCCCAATTCATATAATTTGCATTCATTTGCAAGTCATTTGTTAGTCTTTAACTTGCTTTATAAGCTTCTTCTTTTCTTCTTCAGTAACTTACAACTCCAATAGTGATTGCTAGCAGTCTTGTTGGAAATGAAGTATATATATATATATATATATATATATATATATATATATATATATATATATATATATATACACACATATATAAATATATATAAATTTATAAATATATATATATATATATATATATATATATATATATATATATATATATATATATATATATATATATATATATATATATAGTGAAAAGCTGCCCAGACTTTTTAGTTGTTTTGAGAACATTTCAAAAAGCAAAAAAAAAATGCGCTAAAGATTAATTGGACCGATGAGAGACAATTACAAAAAAACTTAAAGCAAAATAAATTACGTTTAGAACAAACATTTTCAAAGCATCACTCTGTTATAATTTTTAATAAAATTAGGCAATGTTTTTTATTTAAAGTAACATCTTACGATTGTTTAAAAAGGAAACAAATGTTCTTTATTTAGCAAAGAGTGTCATATAATTTTTATTTTTATACTCGTGTCCAGTGCTAGATTAAGGAGGGCTGAGTTTAGATGGGGTTATAACCCCGGGCCCTGCAATGTTCCAATTTGCAATGCAAAGGTCCCCAAAAAAATCAAGAAGACTTTTTTGTTTAGTCATTTTTATGCTGTGACACATACAAAGGCATCCAAAATAAAAATACCCTCCAGCCCCAAAAAGTCTAACAAGATTATAATTAAACAAATGCAAGTTTTAGTTTTATCTAAGCTAAATTATTTTATAAATAAAAAAGTTTGTTTTTTTAATACCTATTTTATGATTCACATAGTTTAAAAAGTTTAACATATTTGAAACAATTCTTTATAGTAAGATAAACAAATGAAATAGTTATATCATTGAATTACTATAGAAATTAAATTAACTAGAGAAATCAAATAAAAAAGTTAAAATTACTTTATGACAAGGAAGCGAAACTGCTTCACAATATTGCTAATGATGTTTAGTGAGTGGGCTTTTTAATTTTAATTAGTATTTAAAGCAGAAAAAAGTATAACGCGTTTTCAAGAATGGCAATTGAAGCAAAAATAATTAGAGTTTGTAAACCAATATCTAGAAACTTTTCTTTATATCTGCTATATATATTTGTGTTCTGTTGTGACCCCAGGCGCAGTGCTTGTGCATCTGCGAGTTACTTTGTATGCATTATTTGTGTTTAGAAACCAGAAACTTCTTATATGTGTGTTACATAATTAGTTTTATTAACTTTAATGATTATTAATAACTTCATTGAAAACGCAATTATTTTTTTAAGTCTTTGTTTACAAATTAAATCATAAAAATTGTTATAAAAAATTACGTTACAATAAAAAACAGTACACAAAATTACATTTACATAAAAAATACATACTTTTTAAACAAAAAATAAGAATATACTAATATAATAGCTTAAAAGATTTCCGGATTTGCAGATGTGGCTCCGAGAATGTGGCTAAGATGTGGCTCCGAGAATGAGCCATTGTATTGATAATATATTCTTAAAACAATTTATGCTAGAAATCTCAAAACATAACAAATCGTGAATAATACAATTTCTAAAACATTTCAACAGAATACTCTAGAACTTTATTTCGCTTAGAAAGTGTATTTTTTGAACTAATAGAATTTGTTCATTAACTTAGCGAGTTTTTAGTGTTTGCGAATATTCTTTTTATTCTTCCGCACCAAGATGTTTTGAGAACATTGAAGTTTATAATGTTTCCATGTATGTCCGTAAAACAAAAAATTTTTGTTATGTACATTAACTTAAATGTTCTCAAAACGACTAAGAAACCTAGCCAGTTTTTTGCAACTAAAAATGGTTAATTTGATTCTATATTTGAAAAAATCAAGTAAATGCAATGTTTATAAAACAAATATTCCACAAAAATAATTAAAACCAATTAAGAACAATAACAAACTTTTCTTTTTTTCTGAAAATGGTTTATCAATCACTTCATACAATATTTACAAAAATTGCCTAATATTTTGTTGCAGGTCCTTAATTTTTTTTCACTTCGATTAGTCTATTGGGCATGCTATTGACCAATTTATGGCATGTTGATAGTGGAATAGTGTACCATGATGTTTTCAGAGCCTCCCACAGATTCTTTTTTGTTCCGAGGCTTTTGTTTTCCTATCTCATTCTTTACCATTTTGCATGTTATCCTCAGCATAAGGAAGCATTATTTCTTCAAGTATATTAGTATAAATATCAGCTTTCATAGTGTCTGTTATTAAATAGATAGAACCAATACCAGATGACAAGAAACATCTCCACACCAAAATGCTTCTACCACCAAATTAAACTATTTTTTTAGTGTAATGTGGGTCAAACTCTTTGTTTAGTGGTCTGAGAACAAATTGCTTATCATCTGATCCAAAGATATCAAGTTTAGATTCATCTGCCCGCAAAACTGTGCCCCGTTTCTTATTTGTTCATGCAGAATATTTATGACAATATGACTTTCTATTCATAATATCCTAAGTTAAAACTGTTTTATGAATTAATTTTAGGGATGTACCGAAGCTTCGGCTTCGGTTTGCCGAAGCTTCGGCAATTTTGCCGAAGCTTCGGTTCGGCCGAAGCCATGGGCGTTTTTTGCCGAATCATTGGCTTCAGCAAAAAAATGGACATTACTAAGCTGGCATTCGACTGAGGAAGACATTTTTTAAACGTTCACACGTTGTCTGTTTTCCGAATAAAACGTAGTTGAACGTTCAAAACTCTTCTTTTTCTTTTCTTCTTCTGAGAAATTTAAATAAGCCGCTGATTTATACAGTTGCGAAGATTAAATGAATCCAGCAACGGCTTTTGGAGGTGGCAAGGCCGCGTGTAGGGCGGCCAAAAACGGCACAATAGCGGATAGAAAGTAAAGTTACTTAATGAAACACATTGATTTTTTTTATAATCACTCAATATAAGCTGATTTAAACTGTAACATTATAGTAAACTTTATATAATTAAATACCATAACCCTAATATTTAGTTATGATCACTCGAGCTTAGCAATAAAATTTATTTATGCATTAGTTGGTAGTAAAATAATGAAAAATTATTAAAATTTAATTTTTTTAGCATTTAGTTATTAGTTAGCATCAACTTCTAAAATCCGAGTTATGTTAAATTGTATATTTTTTAATATTAAATTAAAATTAAAAATTAAACCTGGAAATAAATCTTCATTTAAAATTACTTAGATTAGGGTGGTCCATAAAACAACTTTTTTGAGAAAAACCTGCTGACACCCCCTAAATGTGTTTTATCTAATGCAAAAACACTAGGTTTAAAATTTTTTTGAACAAAAATTATTTTTAGGGGTAGCTCAAGGCCCTCAAAAATTTGACGGGTCCCTAATATTTTGAAAAAAAAACTTTTTCTAAAGTATGTCAACCTGGTACTCAAAATAAGCAAAATTATATAAAAAATTTAAAAATGATAATAATTTTTTATAAAAATAATTTTTTTAGGTATAAATGCATAAAAACTATTGTTTTTAAGCTGAAAATAAAAAAAGTCAATATTTTCAGGTTTTTTGAGAATAATTTTTTTTAGGCATGTTTTTTATGTAAAATGATTATTATTTTTGAAGTTTTTATACAATATCGCTTCTTTTGAGTACCAGGTTGACATACTTTAGAAAAAGTTTTTTTTTCAAAATATTAGGGACCCGTCAAATTTTTGAGGGCCTTGAGCTACCCCTAAAAATAATTTTTGTTCAAAAAAATTTTAAACCTAGTGTTTTTGCATTAGATAAAACACATTTAGGGGGTGTCAGCAGGTTTTTCTCAAAAAAGTTGTTTTATGGACCACCCTAACTTAGATGTAACTTAAACATAGCGCACGAGAGTTAAGAGAGTTAACTATTCTCGAAATTTTTAAAAATCTATACAATAAGTTAATTTTAACGCACGTAACAATTTTTATTCAGAAAGTTTGTTTTACTAAGTCACAGACAGAACACAGAAAGACACTACACAGAAAGACACTACACAGAAAAGACACTACACAGAAAAGACACTACACCGAAAAGCACAATTGAAATGTAAGTCAATTGTTTATTGAAATGTAAGTCAAAGTTTTTGATTTTGTACGCTGGATCATTAGTAAAAGTAAATATACCTGCTCTACAAATAAAGGTTAATTGGTTATTTACGACTTCGATTTTTTTTAATTCAAATAATATTTGAATCAAAAAATTGAACGAATATTGTTTATTTCAATAAATATTATTAAAGGTAAGAAAATAATTAAACTTTCTATTTCAATTTTCAGAATTGTTATTATAACTTTAAGTTATCCATTAGCACATTATGGCTACCTCATCGCGAAGTAAAAATCCCTTATGGAATTATTTTAAAGTGAGTGATGAAGATGTTGGCAAAGCCATCTGCATACTTTGCAAGAAGATTTTGTCTAGAGGAAGTAAAGACGCACACAACATGTCAACAACAAATTTACAAAACCATCTGAAAAAAGTACATTACAATATACATAGCATGATTCTTTCTCAGAAGAAAATTATTAACTACGAATCTTTACCAAATCCAAATGAAAAGTCTATAAAACAGTTTTGCACTACTCGAACAATATGCTCAGATAGAACAAGCTCTGCTGAATCAGTGCAAATCATTACCAGCACTGCCACATATAAAACGCAGGAAGCTCGCGTGTGTCTAATAACACAATTGCCTTTTTTCAAAAAGCATCGACACAGGTAACTCAGCTAACTGTAGCTGAATTCATTTACTATTCAGTATTCATGATTTTGTGACTGGATGGGGGCATGTCTTGTCGAAAAATTATCTTTTGTATAGAAAAATGTTAACTTAACTTATCTAAGCTTAAAATATTATAATAAATGTACTGGTGAGGGGGGAAAGATACATACCTCTATCCGCCACTTAGATCCGTCGCTGGCCATTGTTAGTTACAAGTTGCTAAGTAATTTTTTTAATTCGTTGAATTTGTTTCAGGTCTCACTGCGGGAGATTTTGCAAAGAAAAGAATTGTGGCAACTTGATAATCCTAAGGCTCAAGCTATTACCAAGCTTATTGGAGAAATGATATGTTTAGACTTGCAGCCATACTGTATTGTTGAAGATAAAGGTTTTACCCGATTTTTAAAGAATTTAGCTCCAAACTATACAATACCTAGTCGAAAGTATTTCTCCACAAAAGTCATTCCACTGATGTATGAAACCATAAAAGCCAAAGTAAAATATGAGCTTGATCAAGCAGATTTCTTAAGTTTAACTAGTGATGGTTGGACCTGCCAGCACACAATTCAATCGTATTACAGTTTAACAGCTAGATTTGTAACGCATGAGTTTACAGTTAAACATGTCATCTTACAAGTTACACACTTCCCTGAGTCGCACACAGGGCACAATATAAGTAAATTTATAAATGAAGCGCTAGAATCATGGGAAATTCCCCATGAAAAAATTCATGCAGTTTTAACTGATAATGCAGCCAATGTAATGGCTGCCATTAAAGAGTCAAATTTAGGCGATAAACATCTTCCATGTCTGATACATACTTTACAACTTTGTATTCAGAAAAAGATTTTTAGAGAACAAAGAACAGCAAGTGATACAATAGCTGTTTTTCGAGCATTAGCAGGACATTTCCATCACTCATCTAGTGCTGTGGCTAAACTAAAAGAAATTCAAAGTCAACTAAAATTGCCAGAGCATAACATAATTCAAGATGTTTCCACAAGATGGAATTCGACATACTATATGCTTGAAAGGTTCATTGAGCAGAAAAAAGCTATTACATTGTATTACATTACCAGAAATCAAACAAATGCAAAAAATCCTACGGAAAATCAATGGCAACTTGCTGAAATGCTTGTATGCATATTAAAACACTTCGAAAGTACTACAAAAGACATGAGTAAAGAAACGGCATGTATATCAGAGATTATACCATTTATCTATGCAATGGAAAAGTTTCTAGACTACGCTTGTGACACGGCAACTGAAATAAAAACTGTTGTTGATGAACTTAAGAAAGATTTTAACTGTCGTTTTCAAAAATACAAGGATAATGTTGATTTAAAAATCGCGATGATGCTTGATCCTCGTTTCAAGTTAAAGTTTGTTGAAGACAAGAATCATAATATGTTTAAAGAAATACTCCATTTAGAGTTCTACCGTTTTTGTTCCAAATCTCATTTAGAACAAGTAAAAGAAATTGAATTTGGTGTAGCAAGAGGTAGTGGATCAGACTCAGAAGAATCATTAAGTTCATTTTCAGAATCTAAAATTCATGAGTCCGACTCAGATTTTGATGGCCATGGCTCTCCATTAAAAAAAAAAAAAAACTAATGAGCATGGACATATATAGCTTGTTCCACCAAATCGGTGCAAATGAGTATGCTCTACAAAATTCAGAAAATTCTGACGGACGGAGAAAAAAGAAAAAAACACTAGTTCAATGGGAAAAACTCTAACTGTCAAAGAAAAATGGTAAGAAAACAGAATCTATTTATGATTTTTATATTGTTTATACATTAAATATTAAATATTTTTTTTATCTCTATTCTTATTCTCCATTTTTTTTATTTCAAAAGACGGATAACAGCATTCTTTTATTTTGTTTAGTTGATTAAATTGTAATATTTTAAAAATTTAAACCTAAAATTATCACCTATATTTTATGTATCAACACCGATGAAGTCAACTTCTACTTGAGCCTTCCAATACTGCCAAAGAATGAATGCCCTTATAAGTGGTGGAGTGCATACCGTTACACTTCCTCTGATAAAGATACTTACAAGTTGAATTTGTCAAAGTTTTCAAAGAAAGTTTTGTGCGCGCCTTCTTTATCTGTAAAAAGTGAACGCTTATTTAGCACATCTGGAAACATATTTGAAGCAAAAAGAAACAGACTATTACCCGAACATGGAGAACAGATTGCATTTTTAAATTGTAATATGCCTGCTTTCATTGAATAAGTTTTTATTAACTAAATAATAGACTGTAGGTTCTTAGTTCAACTGATTCAAATTTTTAACAAAATTTAAAACAAATACAAAATTTTGTGTCAAATTAAAATAATGACTACTTTTATATTTTTACATTTTACGTGTTTACATTTTTATAAATTTTTTCAAAGAATAGACCATAATTTACCTTAAGTATCAGTAAATGTCTAAGATTTAGTGATGTAATCTTTCCTATACCTGCTAGATATATAGAGTTAAGACTCTAAATTTCACTCTCTAAATTTTTGTACAAAATTTGTTTAAATTTTTTATAATATTGGTTTTGTTTTATAATTTTCCTAAAATGGGCATGTAGGCCAAAACATTGAAACCTAAAACATTGATATATAATTTTGAAAGCAACTTGATTATTCAAACCACCGTGGTGAAGTAAATTGAGCTTTAAATTACGTATAACTTAAGCCGAAGCTTCGGCTTCGGGCGAAGCTTCGGCTTCGGGCGAAGCTTCGGCTTCGGCAAAGTGGCTTCGGCCGAAGCTTCCGCTTCGGCAAAATTGCAGCTTCGGTACATCCCTAATTAATTTACTAATATACATACTAATACCACCATATCATATTTTTAAATATTTAAAATACTTACAGATTAAAAGAAAAAGCAATACTTTCAACTTCAGCAATGTTTTTTATTCTAATTGTAATTAATTAACTGAAATGATATTAATATAATATATTAGTAATATGTAAATAATTAACTGAACTTAGAAAACTTATTGAACATACTACGTTTCAAAATATAAAGTAAAATATTCTTGAGTAGCGTAGTAAGGTCATATCAGTTTGAGGGGGAGTGATTAAAACAGCCAGGGTTAATGATAAGGGTAAGGGTGAGAGAAGTGACCCTCCTCTTAAATAAATATAGGGAAGAGGCTATTACCCTTTCCAAATCCTCTTCCTACGAGGTATTAATAATAACCGGAATTAAACACATATTTGAAAAGTAAAAACAGTTGAAAATTAAAGAAAACGAAAAGATTAATCATTATTAATTATTTATTATTTTTTCTAGTAAATTTCTGGCTATATTAAACAAAATTGATAGTAAGATGAGAAAAATTGAAAAAAACTTCATAATTTAAAAAAAAAAAAAAATTTTAACAATAGAGTTTATAAAAACATAAAAATTAATATCAGTTAACATCACTTGCTGTAAATATAAAGCTTTTTTCTGAATGTTTAGATAGTGTATTTATAATTTTTCCACCACTGTATATATATATATATATATATATATATATATATATATATATATATATATATATATATATATATATATATATATATATATATATATATATATATATATATATATATATATATACATATATATATATATATATATATATATATATATATATATATATATATATATATATATATATATATATATATATATATATATATATATATATATATATATACATGTATATACATGTATATACATGTATATACATGTATATACATATATATATATATATATATATATATATATATATATATATATATATATATATAGCGTGTAAAATAAGAAATTAAAGGCGAGCGGTCAATTTGACCAGCTAACCCTTGGAATTGACAGTCAACTGTTTTTTTGGACGGTCAACATTTTTATTATTTTCTTTGTTTTCATTTTAATCTTTGTAATAGTTCTTCATGACTGAACTTTATAAATACAAAAAAAAACTTAATATTTAATAATTAACAAATTAGTATTCCTTTTTTTAAATTTGCAAATAACTAACACTAAAATTACACGCCAATGTTAATAGTTTAAAATTAATCACGCAGATTTTCATTTTATTTCTTATAGGAAGTTTGATAAATTGATAAATTTTTTCGTAATTTCAATGATTATATGATATTTTAGTTCATGTTTTTTCCAAATAATAATCTGATTATTTTTCAAATCTTATTTTTTTAAACTCTGATTATTTTTTAACTGGTCAACCATGACCGGCAAGAATTCATTTTGGGAGGTCAAAATAGCAATTTTACTCATTTTGGGCGGTATATATACGCTGTATCTATATATATATATATATATATATATATATATATATATATATATATATATATATATATATATATATATATATATATATATGTATATATATATATGTTTAGATAGTGTGTTTTTTATTTTTTTTTACCACCACTGTATATTTTTTATAATTTTTAATTTTAATATTAATTAAATATGATTATTATTTTAATATTTAGTATAATTTTTTTTACACCACCACTGTTTATATATAAATATATATAGTCTTGCATGGTAGTCACAAAGTTTTTTCCATAAACTGTTGTTTTAAAGAGCGCGTTAATAAGCCTGACCAGAAAATGTTAAAAAACTTCAAAAAAAAAATTTTTTTTTTAAATGATAAACTGCCTGCCTAAACCAAACCCTCAATGGATGTAGCAGCACTCCCTTGCGAGTCAGGCTATTTGTTAGTCGATGTAGCAGCACTCTCTTGCGAATCAGGCTATTTGTCAGTCGAAGTAGCAGCACTCCCTTGCGAGTCAGGCTCTTTGTCAGTTGATGTAGCAGCACTCCGTTGCGAGTCAGGCTATAAGATAGTCGATGTAGCAACACTCCCTTGTAGCAGCAGGTTATAAGATAGTTGATGTAGCAACAATTAAGCATGTTTTAAAAATGTTTTTTAATAAAACAAAAACAAAAATACCACTAATTTAAAAAAAACTTTCTAGTCATTATTATAGCGGTTTTTTTAAAAAACAATAAAATTTAATGTTATTAATTAAATTGCTTTAATTAGTTTATTAATTAATTTTATTGCTTTGACATTTCGACGCATTAATTTAATTGCTTTGACATTTCGACGACAATAAAATGCAGCTTAAGAGACAAGGTTAGTCGAGAGAGACTTTTTTTACCGTAAAAGTCTTTTTCGACAACACTATAAGGATATATATATATATATATATATATATATATATATATATATATATATATATATATATACTTATATTTATAGATCTCTGCAAGCCAAAATAGACATTATTATGGAGCAGGAATTTGTATCTTATTCAAAAGAAAAGGAAAAGCTTATGGGTATAAACAAAAAATTAAAGGAAGAACTAGATTGCTGTAAATATTGTATATTTAAATTGATGCCCTTTGTTAAAGTTCTTAAAGACACTTGTTTTGTTGAAAATGCTGAAAAACCTTGCCACATAGATCCAAAAGAACTAGAAACCATAGATAAATATTTTAAAATGCTTACTGGTTCAAATGACTTAAGTACTAATACGCTTGAAGAGCTCACTTCTGATCATTTAATGAAGACTTCAAATAGTTCTCATTCGTCATTGCAAGATGAGTATCATATCCTAAAAACTGAAAATAATAATCATTATGAATATGAAACAAAAAATGAATGTGTTTCAAAAAATCAAATTGAGGATACTGAACTTTATGTTGTTATGGATGCCAGACCTTTTGTTGATGACCAAAATAGAAACGATGAATGCCAAAACCTTACACAAAATGTTTACCAAGAGTTTCCTAGTTTAGTTATTTCAGAAGATTATCAGTCCCCTGAAAAAAATAGTTCTTTGAGAATTGAGTCTACAAATAATTCAATAAACACTAGTATTGATAATAATAATAATTCAATTACTGGATTTATAGACAATGAACTCTCTTCAAATAATGAGCTTTTTTTAGAACACAATTCTGAATGGAATATTATTAACACAGATGATGTTATTCAGTCCAATAATATATCTGATTCATCTGCTGTTTCTGAAATATCTGCTTCTTTAGATTTTCAGCTTTCAAAATTGTTAGCTGTTGATGAAAATAAAAACAATGATTTATTTTATAATGAGAATTGTAAAAAATCATTGGGTATCATTAAGGCACCTTTGAGAATGAATTTACTTCGAAAAAATCGAGCTGGATACGGTCGACCAAATTTGAAGGAGAAAAAGGTTATAATAGAAATTCCTAAGGTAAACAAACGCCCTTTAACTTCTGAAGAACTTTCAAATTATGAAAATGGAAAATTAGCTATTCGTCTTGTAGATTTAGCTGAGGCATTTGATGCTTATAAATTAGATCAAGATAGTGGGATAAATTCTTCTAAGCGTCTAATAGAATATGTAACAATTCCAGATCTTTTTGATGAAAAAAAGGCTCCATGTAGTTCTGAAACTTTAGGTAATTCTGAATTCAATGATAACAGTCAAATTGAAAATATGGAAATAACATCTGGCTCTAAGGTAAATTTATTTTTATTATTTATATTTTTCTCAAATGTTCTAGATAGTAAATTTTATTTTTTATTCAAGACAACTTTTCTTAGATAGTAAATCTTATTTTTTATTTAAGACTACTTTTCTGCAAAAGTTGTTGTTGCGTAAAAAGTATGCTGATAAAAAAAAGCCAAAGATGACATGAACATTGTTGAACACATTTATAAATACTATTTTATATTTATTAATTTAATAAATTTTTAGACGTTAACATACATTTACCTTGTATATTGTTTGATATTAATATTATGTATGTGTGTATGATTTCTGGATATTAGCTATATTTTATTAGCAAGTATTTTATAGTTATATTCAAACATAAAATTAAAAATTTTATTTGATTTATATGCAAGTTTTAATTTCTCTCAAAATATAATATCTACCAGTGTTTGTAAGTATTTTTACATATAATTATAAAGAAGAATACAAAATTACAGTAATCTATTCTAAATTATAGGTCTCATTAAATTATTGCTTAACTTAATAGTGCTTCTAGTTGTAGTGTTATTAATGCTCTTTTGAACGTGTCAGACAAGGTTCTCTTGGCATCCATTGCAACCGAGGTAACGGCGAGAAAGTCGCTGGTCTCTTTTATAAAAAAAAACGTCAACGAAAGTGTATGCAAATATTTACTTTCACTTAAAAATTGCATTGCGACAAAATCTCCTTAAATTTGATTTATAGCATTTATTTCCGCTATAAAAACTTTTATTTGCTATATAATTTTAAAACTTTGGTTAAATAATATGCTTGAGTGGACCTGTGGCTAGCTCGCAGAGTTTCAAAAGCTAAAAGTCGTGGTTCGAATCCTACCACTGATGTTTGTTTTTTTTTAATCTTTTTTAATTTTTTTTTAAATATGAAATAAAACACTTTTGAAGTTTTAAAGATATAAGAAAAGCTTAAGATTTTAAAAAATACCGGGAAATTTGTTGCGCATATATGTCGTGATACAAATACTTAGGTTAATAATGTGCTCATTTAATTAGTCCTAAAAAGCTGCTAGTGGTCTGAAATAAAATTATGGTCTGAAATCTTATTAAAAAAAAATTAATACGATCCCGCTACTACAGAAGGTGTTGCTGTGGAGTGAAAAAAAAAGCCCGTAGCTAGAAAAAAAACTTTAAAATTTTATTTTAACAATTAAAAGTGTACACAGATAACAGCGCATTAATCCACTGATCTATAGAATTTATGCATGAAATAGAAAAAGAAACCACTTGATTAACTCTTGATTTTTTCCTAAATATTATCTAAACAAGCGAAGCTTAATTGCATAGCATCTAATATAACAATAAACAAATATGTTATATGCAAATGTAAAAAAATCTGCTTACAAAACGTTTTATGCAAGATATAAGAAAACTTGTCAAATAATTACGTCTTTTTTGCTCAAACTTTTTTGTTTTGAATTTTTGTATTTGTTACTATATTTAAAAAGTTACCGAAATTGAAAAAATATTAAACGTTATGTCTTATCCAAGTGGAAAATTCAAAACTTCGATTTTAGATTTGTCATGACTCTCCTCTTTCTTGATAATTATATAAAAAAAACGTGGAACACGTGCATGTTAAAAAAAGTGCAAAATACTGCATTCTGTTTCGACAGCTGACGAATAGGGATTGCGAATTCCCTAACTTTTTGCTATCCCGAAATAGCTTGAATTATTAAATAATGTTCCCGGAAACATGAATTTCCTATAAACACTTTTTCAAACCACCTATTTTGAATAAAAGTTAAAGATTTATGTAATTAATGACTTAGTAATAAGAAAAACATAAAATAGTGCAAAAAAACCATTGACAATTTGAAATTAAATCAAAAAACAGTAACATTTTTAGAAGATTGTTTAGGTAATTTTATAACATCTAAGTGAAATGTTTTATGATTTGTCTAGTGCGATATTGATCGCGCAGTGATAAAAAAACATGGTCACTGAAAAAAAGAAATCTTATGGTCAGATCAGTATTTGTTGCTTTTCTAGGTGTTTTACGAATGAAATTTTCGCAATAATTTTCAAAGTATTTTTTTCTAGCCTCTTCTGACATAAGTTCTTTGGGTAATGTCTTTGAATTATGTCATAGTCATGTATGAATATGCACAGATTGAGACATGTAATACCATGGATTAATGGATATAGTCTATCAGTGTCAAAACAATAATCTTAGAATTTTAAGAAGTCCCTTTCATATCTTAAAGATAGTGTTAAATCAAGATAATAGAAAATCTAAGCATATAGTTTTTACCCATTCCCAGAAATTTAGTTGTTTACTCGTGTGTAAAAGAATGCTTTAAAATAATGCTTTTCCTCTTGTTGGGCACTTTTTGTACCAATTTTGGGCAATCAACAACAAGTCCCATTTTGTTCATAAAATCAGTCTGAATCTTCTGTTTAGTCACAGATACCTTTTTTATTTGTTCTTCAAGTCGTACTTGCAACTTTCATGTTTCATTTTTGTACGCAATCTCTAAAATTATCTCATAAAATCGAATCCATGAACGAGGACTGGAAAGGTCATATTCAAATTCTCAGTGAGTATAATCTGTATTAGGAATATCAAGACCACTCATACTTCAAATTACCGTCGCCAAAATCTAAATAAGAAACTTAAGAGCAACTAAAATTGTTCTCAGTTTATATGATATAACAAATACGCTAAAAGGCAGTGTGTCAAGGGAAGAAAAATCAACTTAAAAAAAACTGCAAGTAATTACTTGTCCAATCAATTTTCAAAGAAATTGGTGATCATAGGTTTAGATTTTTTAGCTGATGGAAACAGAGTCTTGGTCAGATGGCAACAGTGCTTATCGCAACAGATGAAACAAAACTTAAGAGATTGCTGTGTTTTTGGACAATTTTCTCTTTTGATTTGTTCTTAAATGCATATGGATTTCACTGGCATTTCAGTTATGCGATTTTATTATTTTGTTGTATTTCTTACACATGATACTGCAATCATGTAATTTTATTTCTTAGTTGCTTACATTTAATTTTCTTCGTAAATAAAAAAAGAT
>NC_061156.1:51295856-51298356 GCF_022113875.1 Hydra vulgaris | reverse complement strand
GAAAATTACGGTTAAATTTAGGATAGTGTCTATTGGCACGATCGCCGTGTACAACTTCTAAAAAAGACTTTTGGCACGGCTGCCATATAAATAGTTAAGATAAGGTGTTTGCACTGTCAAATTGGCAAAATTTGAAATAGGACTGCATCTTAACTTTAGAACTAATTAATAGGTAGAACAAAACAAATAAAAAGCTAAAAAGGAAGATCTGAAAGAAAATGACAGCTTTAGTAATTACATAGAATTATAAAAAAATTGTAAAAAAAAACGCGATAAGAACAAGTAAAATTAAAAACTAATTTTTAAAACTCAGTGCTTTTATATGTTTTAAAATGCAAATTTTGCAATAAGTTTTTTCTGATAATACTGTTTTATTTTATTAACATTCGGCTGTATGCGTGTGTAAAATAACAAAAGATATCCAGGAAGAGGCAAGACTCGAACCTCCGACCTTCAGTTTACGAAGTCGACGACTTTACCAATTAAGCTAAACGCAAGTCTTTAAAAATTTATTTACTTATTTATAAATTTTAAATTCTTCTTTCCATATAAAAAATAAATTTAATTAAAATTAACTAAATTAGTTAACTTATTGCATAGCTAACTAAAGTTTGAAGAAAATCTATCATCAGGAAGTGACTCAAGTAGTCTTTATATATCTGAACAAGTAGTCTTTATATATCTGAACACGTTCAAAAAGAATTCAATAAAAATAATAAAAAATAGGTTCCTGTAATAACAAAGATTTTTACAATTCTGATAATGCTAATTCATATCATGGAAATTATATATTTGAGGCACTTCAGAGAGTCTGCAAAGATGAGAACCTTCAACTATTAAGAACGGATTGCAACAAGCTATCAAAAGGTATGGATCAATTTGATCGTGAGAATGCAGCAGTAAAAAACATTATAAACAGTTTCATTAATGCAGGCAACAAGTGGTTGTTGTGAATCATTTATTGGCAGAATCAAGTTTAAAATGCACATGCTAGCTTGCATTCACTATTACTCGCAGATAACATCGGCAATGGATAAAGTTAAAAAGTAGTTTGTATCAAAAATGAAATCGTTTTCACAACAGCATTTGCCGATATCAGGAGACATACATGTGAATATGGGTGCGCTCTGCCAGTAAAAAGCATTTTCCGTTTTTTTTATTCTCAAAGTTCATTGCTAAATAAATACTTAATGGAAGGGTCAAAAGACAAGTAAGAAAATGAGTCCAGACTAGGTGGAGAAGTTACTTCGCAACGATTTAGATTCCAACAAACATGTTACTCCGCAGCAGATTAAATATTTATTTTTGAGATGGGCCAAAAAGTATAAAGAAGGATCATTAAAAGAACCGATAGAAACAATAAACAATCAGCTAATTGGTAAAGAAGAACTGAATATTAAAGACAATTATGATAACTGCAATGGTAAAAATGTTGAAAATAACGATGAAAAAGATAAAAATGATTTTGGAATGGTAATGCAAGATGAATGTTATAATATTGTATATTATAACAGTATTTAAAATACTGATATAGATAACTAAATGAAAACAACAGATCTCTGATTTTAATATATATGCTTAATTTTTTGTATTAGTGAACTCATTAATACTTTTTAATATCAGTGAATTCCTTCTATAATCAGTGCAGGGGCGGATCCAGAATTTTTTTGGTACTTGAGTTAAATAACATTCAGGTAAATTCTAAACTCCAAACTTTTTTTATGCTCATACTTATGTCATTTAAGAATGCTTTGTCGAAAATTGCATTGATTAGAGCCTAGGAACAAAAATACCCTAAATAGTAGGCATTACCCGCCCAAATGAGAGAGGACATTATTTTTTAAAAAAAAGTTACTTCCTTTAATAAAATTCAAATGTTTATCTAAATTTAAAGTTTGATCAAAAAATCATCTAGCGTTCAAAAGTTATAGCCAATTAAAGTTTAGAGCCCCTCAAAACGAGGGGGTTGTAAATTTAAACTGGTCATAATTTTTAAACAACATAAAATTTTTCAAAAAAAAAAAATAGAACCTTAAAGATATTACCATCTAAATAAAGGATATTAGAGTTTATATTTAGAAAAACCAATTTTCCCCACATTTGGGTGGGTGATGCCTTTTTAGGATTTTTTTGTTCCTAGGCTCTAATCAGCGCAATTTTTGGCAAATCATCTTTAATTGACTAAAGTATAAAAATACAAACTTTTGATGTTTAGAACTTACCTGAAAGTAATATAACTCAAATACTGAAAAATCCTGGATTCGCCCCTGCAGTGCCTAAGTTTTTTTTTTTTGTTATTTAGGTGCCCCAAAAAGTCCTAACGGTCTTGTACAGAATATATATATATATATATATATATATATATATATATATATATATATATATATATATATATATATATATATATATATATATATATATATATATATATATATATATATATATATATATATATATATATATATATGAGATGCTAATGCAACCAAACGCAATTTTATTT
>NC_061156.1:51273356-51290856 GCF_022113875.1 Hydra vulgaris | reverse complement strand
TTGACTTGATTTACAATTCCCAGGAGTATAAATATAAGCTAGCTATCAGCAGCAACAAGCTCTGAATGCTTGCTGTTTGGTAAGATTAAAATGAAATTAGATTTTTCCATATTTATTTAACTGGAAAGGAAATTAATGACTTCAAAACCTGATACTCAACAAACATTTCCAAGTGAGAGTCAACTAGTGAAAACATAATTACTGCTGAAAAAAAAATACTATGAATGTCTATGAAAACTTTTACTTAAAGCATTGCCAACATTGGCATTAAATTCATCCTTGAGAACATATGCTGCTTTAAAAGCATTAAAATCATTAAGTACAAGTGGAAAATTCAAATCATTCTCATTAGCAACTGAAGATTGGTGAGCAGCAGAACCTTAGTAACAAAAAGTGTTAATGACTTTATAAAATAAATAAAAATTTGAATTAAACCATTATTAAAAATAATTATTTAAAAAATTTTGAAATAAAGATTAAGATATAATTTACCTGATGCCTCAGATTCATCTAAGTCATGAGAGAATTCATCCATTTCTGAATCAATTTTGCAATCCAATCTAAAAATTTCATTAACTTTTTATTTTATTTCTCATTTTTTCATACCAAAATAATTAAAATAGTTTTTTAATGATATACTTTCAAAAGCCAGCATGTTTCCATATATTAACAATTTTTTTATCGCACATATGTCCATATTTTTATAATGAAATTCTTTGTCATGGCAAACCATATTCCTACTTTGTTTTGCATAGAATTTTTTTTTGAGTAGAATTGAATCTTTTAATTTTTTTCATAATAACATACTGATATAATTGTAGAACTGTTCCATTTGTTGATGTTGAGGAAAAACAGAAATTGGACTTCTGAGAAGGTAAAGCAGTTGTTGTGGGTTTAAATTAATATTATAGTTTGATTTTGTGATAAGAAATTGAAATCAGTATTTATTTTTTAATAATTTTTAAAAAACTAAACTACGCAAAAGATTTCATAGTTGAGAGTAACAATTCAATTAGTAGTTTTTTTTATCAGAAAAAAATTATTGGTTTAAGTTTGTTTATAGTTTCTAAATTTGAAAATATAATCAAGATTGCCACTTTCAAAGTAGATATATTCAAAACTAAATGGATTGAATCACCATCTCTTGCTCCTGCACTTGCGCAGCCTGGACCAGCCGGTGGTTTTCAGGGTTTTCCCCATTGCATTTGGGCACCAAGAGTTATTAAATGTATAGTTTGTAAAACTTTTTTATGTAACCGTGTGGCTGTTGATTGGAATGCGCTACCACTAGATAACATTACCTTCGATAGAAATGTACCAGATATTGTCAACATTAACACTTTCAAAAATTAGCTTGACAGATTTTTTAGCTCACTTCCAAAAAAAACTGTGGTTGGTACTTCTGTTTCTCGCTTAGGAATGTATGTTAACTCAATGTGCCGATAATTTTATTTATTTTTTATTTTTGTTTGGTAATCCTCTATACTGGATCTACTATAGCAGGGATTAGTTGCTTTCCCAGCTTCACAGATTTTTCCGTTATAGATTAAATTAAAAATTAAAATAAATAAAAAAAAAAACTTTATATTTTAAATAAGATAAAGTTGATACATTAAAAAATCAATAATTTAAAAATAACTAATAGTCAATTCGTACCCAAATTATTGATTTTTTAAAAATACATCAATTTATGTTGTTAATAAAATTTTCTATTATTCAGAACAGTGATCACTGAAAGTTTGTTACTATACTACTAGTTGATCAGTTACCACCATATCTTAATACAAATTAACAATTTTTCTTTTAAACAGATTACAGATTATTAAACTATGAAAAACAGCTATTAGAATCACTAAAAAAGTAAGCTTTCATTTAGATGCAGCTAAAATATTTAAGTTAAGAAAAGTTAAGAACATTTAATAAAATCTATGTTTTTAATTTCTACAGTAAGCACTTGGAGTGGTCTTATATATATATATATATATATATATATATATATATATATATATATATATATATATATATATATATATATATATATATATATATATATATATATATATATATATATATATATATATATATATATATATATATATATATATATATAATTTTATTTTTAATAATTTACATAATTTTAAGTTTACGTCAGATATTTGCATAGACTTTCGTTCACACAGATAAAATACAAATCATGATGGATTGTGGTTTCAAAAAAATGCCTAATAGCTTTGTAAAACTAAAGATATTTTTATTTACACATTAACAAATTAACAAAACATAACAGTTTTTAATAGTTTTCAATTGTATTTATATATTGAACAAACATGTTGACTGGTTAATCTAAGAAAAGTAATCAAATTAAAATGGAAAAAAATACACCACATGTATTAACTGAAAATCAATTTATTTATACATAATAACAAAACAAAATATATAAAGAAAAGTATATATTTAAAAAAAAAATTTAACTAAATTTGCATTATCAATTACTAATTGGTAGATTAACCAACTACAAAAATACTAATTATAGATAAAGCGTATTTTTTTTCCATCACTCTCTTTCTTCATACTTTACTTTCTATAGGATCAACACAGTATATTAAAAAAAATAGAGGGGCAGAGATTTTGTCCTAAATTAAAGCCCACACCTTATGTGCCTTATGAGTGTGGGCCCTCTATTTAATCAATAATAAGCTGAAAAAGCATTGTAAGATATGTCTAAAATGAAAAAAAAAAATAATAATAATAGATTAAGACATGATAAAAGAAGTAAAAAAACATAAAAGATTATCACTACAAACTAATTTACCTGTTGCTGATGCTTTTTCTAGAGCATTGTTTAAAATAGTCAAAATCTATAAGAAAAGATATTTATTGCAAGAACAATTAGCTATTAAGCAAAGTAACAAAAACGTAATAGCTATCAGTGCAATCAAATTTTGTAATTTGATCAGAAAATAAAATTATTGTTACCTTGATTGCGACAACTAATTTGCTTTTAAACTATTAGCTAATGATCAACTTTTAAATAATTAAAGTTTACAAAAATAAAACCATTTTTTAACAGTAGACAAAGTAAACATATGATAGTTGGTAGAGCACTTGAGTAGAACTAAAGAAATGAAATAACAACTAAATTTACTATGTGATGCATATTATACCTACTGAGTTTTTGCCTAGCCTGATTTCTTTTATTTTGATTACAATTTATCTCAGCTCGTCTAGGCTCATCTCTTTCATTTTAACAACAATTTATCTCAGCTTACCTAACCTGTTTTCTTTTATTTTTAGTAAGTCTAATAGTTTCACTTCTTAAATTATCAGACATAATAAGTAGTGTGGATCAATTTTAATAATTTTTGAAATTTGATTTGCCTGAGCTGCGAATCGATGTCTTTTGGTGAAAAAAGAACCTTATTTTTTTTTTTTAGTTTAAATGAGTTTTAGAGGTTTCTCTTTGGATTCTAAATTTATGACGGATCCTAATATTGTTGAAATTTTTTTTCTTCTAAACTATATCAACTTGGTACTCAAAAGAAGCAGAATAATACGAATATAATAAAAAAAATTTTTATTAAAAAACCCCCATATCATCAAAACGGGGGTTTTAAGGTATATTTATGCAAATATTCTTATCACTAAAATTTTTTTTTAATAAAATTATTATTAATAAAACAAGCATTTTTTTCTGCTTCTTTTGAGTCCAAGGTTGATATAGAAAAAAAAAAAATTCAAAAATATTAGGATCCGTCAAGGATTTAGAATCCAAAGAGGAAACTCAAGATCTCATCAAAATCAAAAAATATTTTTTTACTTTCATCTTATAATTAATAGACATCAATTCGTGTCTCAGGAATGTTGAATTTTAAACTTTTTTTTTTTTGCTATGAAAATCGATCCACCCTATTAATAAGGCATCAAAGGAGTGTGTAAAAATGATGCTTAAAATAATAAAAGTTGAACTTTTTTAGATTGAACTTTAAGTTTTTGTTCTTAAACTCATCTAAAATACAGTGTAAGCAAATAATAGTATAATAATCTAATTGTATTCTACTATTAGTCATATTTAAATTAGATGTTTTAAATTAATTGAGCAATGTGTAAAGATAAGATATTTCTATCAAGAACTTAAACTAAAGTTATAAATAAATTGGTATAATCTTTTTAACTGAGTAATGTTATATATTTAAGGTATTTCTTATTAATATTTGACTAAGAATCATAAGTATTTAATAATAGTAAAAAAAAAAGTATTTAAAATTTTTTTTTTACAGATAAAAACTTATAAATAAAGCAAATTGATAAAGTTATAAGGACTGTCTGCTCAGTAAGTACTGCTAGCATTGAACAGTGAAATTTAACCCTACATCATAAAATCCCTTTCATTACTTTGAAATGTGTTTAATGCAAGATTTGCAATAAATAAGTAAATACAAAACTAATAAAAGAAAACCTCTATAAACAATTATTTGCTTCCAGTGAAGAACTTAGAAACTTCTTGAACTATTTTAATTTTTTTTTATATACCTAATATTCTAAAGAAAAAAAGGTCACTAATACAATGCATAAAAATTAAAATGTATGTATGTGTGTATGTATGTATGTATGTATGTATGTATGTATGTATGTATGTATGTATGTATGTATGTATGTATGTATGTATGTATGTATGTATGTATGTATGTATGTATGTATGTATGTATGTATGTATTTATCATCAAAAGCATTAATTGTTAACAAGAAATAACAGAGTATATATCTTATGAACAATTTTTTTTTTTAATTAACAAAATGCAAATTTTTAAGGAAAAAGAAACAGAGTATATATCTTTTCAACAAATTTTACTTAAAAAGTAACAGTATATTAATATTTAATGAAGTATATATCTTTTTAATAAAATTTACTTAAAATTATAAATATTAAAACAATTATTGGTATTAACAAAATATATATCTTTTCAACATTTCTTTTAAACACATTCTTTCAACAATATTTTTTAACACATTTTATGACTACACTATCTGCAAACAGATTTAATTTATGTGTTTTTCTTCATGACAGTACACCACTTTATTAGCACAAACAACATTCTTGCTTTCAACAAAGCCAAGTCACGTTAAAGCAAAGAACATCACTTGGCTAGCAAAGTCAACATTTTTGCTGTAAACTAAGCTAAGTTGGCAACAACTTGAAACCATGCAAACAACATAATAATTACTTACCAACTAAACACATAACATTATAACACATCACCAACACAGAAACACTTCATATACAAAAGATATATTCACACTTACAAAATATATATCCATAAAACCTCAACACATATAAACACATAATAAATAACACACAAATATAAATATATAAATTAAGAAAAATATATCATTTAGAAACTTTACAAATACAACCTTATTTTTGTAATATTTGTTTAATGACATACCTCGTAATAAATGTTTAGCAACTTCAAAAAAACAAACGATCAAATGACCTGGTTTTTTATTTTATAAGAGCAAACAGATTTTTTTAAACTTCTTTAAAATAAGGTATTAATTGATCTTTTTTTTAAATGTGACATGTAGTTGACCATGTGAGATGCAAGGGTTTTAGAGATAAACACTAACTTTATCAAGAGTATGAGCTCTTGACTTTTGGAAAAAGCAACATCTTCTAGAGTCATCATCGTCTTCTATTTTAAAAATTAAAAATTACAGATTAACATACTTTAAATACAATTGACAAAGGACTTGGATTATGTTATTATTATAATGCATGAATTAAATAAATTACCTGACTTTAAAAGTTACTATACTAATTTAAAAGTAATATAAGGTTTATCCTTTACTACAGAAGTCACCAAATTAAAAAATTGTTAAACTTATCTTAAGTTGATGAAGCCTTCGATCTTATTACTGATTAAGCAGATATTAACAGATTATTAAGATTTTAGAGTCACTCATCGCGTGGTTAAAAATATATAAATAGAAATATTAAAAGGCGAAGTATGCTTATAAAACTCTGTGTAAACGCGCATGAATGGGTAACAGCAGTATTAAGTTAAGCAATAATATATAGTGTTGATGTATGACTGTCTAAGCTATGAGATCATCTCATACCTTATATTTAAAATGCTATGTAATTATTTCATTCCTTTCAAATTCATAACTTAGTCATAAGTCAAAAGGTTTTTCATGTGTTCTTGCAATCTAAAGGCTATAACAGCGTCACTTTTTATGCACAACATGGCACAGTTAATACTCATTCTTTAACTGTTGATGGAATCAACATGTCTGATAGTTACCGCAGTGTTTGGAAAACTTATTACCAGCCAGCCTTAAAGCTGTATCCTCAGTAGGATATAATAGGAAGAGTTGCATTGTCACCGTCTAGGAGACATGAAAGCTTTGTTTCTAGCATTGAAAAAACTTCTTTTTGTTAAAGTTTTTAGAATTGTTTTAAAACATCACTTTACTTATTGTTTATCAAAAAAGGTTTTCTTCGAAAAGTTTTATAATTGTTACAATTATTGCAATTTATTTTTATTAAATTATCCGCATAGTAAATTTTAGTATATTTACTAAATTACTACTAAATTTTATATTGTTTGCTGGCAGCTAAGTTGTTTATTGGATTTATTTGAAATCACTTAATATCTTAAAATTTTTTGGAAAAAACAACTGTTGAAAAAAAAGTTGAATCTCATAAAGAATATGTTGATTGTAAATAAAAGAATATGTTGAAAAAAAATAAAAGAAACTGTTGAAAAAAAAGTTGAATCTCATAAAGAATATGTTGATTGTAAATAAAATGGTAAAATAATGTGAAAGTATTTTAAAAAAAAAAATGAACTTCTTGAATGCAGGCTATTTCTTTTTGGAAAATGTATATGCTAAAAAACACAAAAAATAGCATCTGTTTTATTAATCAAATTTGTTTTGTTATATCAATGTTTTTATAATGTATCCTTTTTTTTTTTTGGATAAAAAAAATTAAAAAAGAATTTTATATATGTATTATTTATATTTATATATGTATATTTAGTCAATTAAATTTTTGTTGGTGAATTTTTTTAAAATTTTTTCATTATTTAATTTATTAGTTATGTCAAGAAAATAAACCATGTGACATGGTTGATGGCATTGGTTTAATATCCTTAGAAAGCAACGAAGCTTCAAAGGTCAAAATAAGTAAAGCACAGAAAAGAAGGGTGAGTAAAAAGAAAAGTTAAGAAAATGTTTTTGAATTTTTTTATTATTGAATATTAAAAATAAATTTTAGTATTAAATATTAAATTTATATATTAAATATTGAATTTTAAAATCAAATATTAAATTTTAATATTGAGTATTAAATTTTTTAGTATTAATTAATAAAGTTTAGTAATAATTAATTAAAGTTATAATTTATTATTGAATTATAAGTTTAATTATTCTTATTAACTTTTAAAATATTTCCTAAATAAAAAGTATTATTTCATTTAAAAAAAGATTGAAAGACTTTAATGTCTTTTTACCAGCAATAAATGAGAACTTTTTCAAGGTCTAAAATATAAAAATTATAGCCTAAGTAAAACTTGTGATTTTTAATAACAATTTTAGTACTTTTTTATTTTGTATTTTGCCATTGCAAAATGAATATAAATTTGTCTATATTTTTAAAATTACCATTAGAAAATTTCTTCTGTCAATTTTTTTTTTTTTTTTAACCAGTAAAGTCTTTATATGTCTTTATTTTTAAGTCAAATTATTGACTTTAATATCAACCTGGGAGTTGTCTTTTTCTGTCTATTTTTATATTTAATATTGTGTTCTTCTCGACACTTCACTTATAGGCCACCACTCTGTTAGAAATCCCTTTCTGCAGTTCTTTCAATATCTTGTGTTTTTCTATTTTAGGTTTGTTTATAATTCTTTGTTTAACAGGCAACATATTTTTTTTTTATTCTTTTTTATATGTAAACATCTTCCCCTCCAACAAGGCTGCAAGTAACAGCAATTAGAGTTATTGGAAAAGAAAAGATAAAGTTTATTAAGCAAGATAACAATTAACAGACAACTATCAGAAAGTGTTGGCTTCTTATCAAGACAAGAATAAATGGTAATATTGGCAGTGAACCTTAGACGTAAGAATTTTTGAGAGACCATTAATGTAAATTAAAAAAAATTTATATAGGGTTAACGATAGAACCTTGAGGAACCCGTGTTGTGACAGAATATGAGGAAGAGTGCTTTCCATCGAGGACAACTTTTATACTATGATCGGTAGGGAAGGATTCAATAATCCTGTTATTTACTTACCCCGTAAGAAGAAAGCTTATGGAGAAGACCAGCATGCCAAATTTTATCAAAGGCTTTAGAAATATTAAGAGAAATAGCCTTAACCTTTCCACATCTATCTAATGCATAATAAAACCTATCAATTATTACCATTAACAAATCAGCAGTAGTAGAACAGCAGTAGAATGAGAAGATCGAAATCCATATTGATGATCAGAAAGAAAGTTATTAGATTCAAAATGAGAGATTAAGTATTTGTTAATTAAAGACTTAAAAACCTTGCTTATGATAGGAAGAAGACTAATAGAGCGGTAGTCAGATCGCTCAGAATTTTTGAAAATAGGGATAACGTTTTTTATCATGCTGGAAAATAAGACTCTGATAAGCACTTTACTCAGTTAAAAAAACGAAGTTTAATAACATCCAAGTTATTTAATAACATCCAAGTTATTTAAATTGGTTTTCTTTTTAAATATGAAAACAATTTGATAATTTTAAATTTATTTAATGATAATTCAATGCAATGACTTGCAATGTATAAATACCAAGTACAGTTAGATTAGATTGCATTTATTAGAACAAATAATGCATGTTCTAAATGACACGCAGGTCTATATTGTTGGACACTAATTGTGTGCCTTTAAACAAATTATGTAAGCGTACAACATCAAATAAATAATTTATGTAAAAATAAACAATATATGCAGTCAACGCCGACATAACTTTCCGAAATTGAGTAAGGTAATTCTTAAAAATGCTGATATTATTGGCTATTCTTAAAAATGCTGATATTATTGGCATTAATAACATTAAAAAGCAACTATTTCCTAATGTTACTAATTCGGTAAGAAAAACTATATTTACAAATATCTAGTCAACATCGTTGTTTGCACATTTTATATATTTGTGTGCTCATGTGTTGTTTTTGTTGTCAATAAAAAAGAACATAGATTTATCAATTAAGACTAAGTTATGCAGAATTTTAAAGCAAGTCGATAGAAAAAATTTTATTATTAAATTAGTATATTAAATATTTTCTATTAAAATAATAATAAGAATAAAAAAAATAATAATAAACAGTAAAAGTTTTATCTTTAAGCCCCATAGTTTACACCGCATTTTTATATTGCAACACAATATAAAAATCGTGGTCTGTTAAAGCAACCTTCCATCAGTTGAATCTTACCTCTCACAAAATTCACCAGACTTACTTGAAACTAATTTAAACTATTCCTTATTCTGATCTCAATGTTGATGGCAATTTAATTTGCAATTGTTGATGGCAATTTGATTTGTAAAGACTCCAATAGTCACATGCTTGGCTAGGGGTATACATACGCATTTGTTCACCTATTTTTCGTGAAATCAGGCTCAAATTATTTGACCATTCCTTTATGTGCTTCTGCTTAGCGCCTCTTAACTTTATCACCTTTCTCTTTGTTCTTTATCGATCTCCTTCTTCCCAAGATTGCACTCTTTTAAATATAATTTCTGATCAAATTGACCATGCCCTCCCTTTTTAGCTCTCTGCCAATATTGTTGTTATTGGTGACTTGAATGCTCATCACACTGAATGGCTTGGTTCTAACACCATTAAACCTGCTTGCACTAAAGCTTCTATGGCTTGTGGTCCAGAGTCTTAAAAAAAGTCTTACAAAATAGTCTTACAAAATTGTTCTCCAGAACTCTCTTCAATTTACTCTAAACTATTTTTCTGCCTGCTGGAAAATGGCATCTGTTTTTTTAATTTTCAAAAATTGTGGTGAACATTCTGACTCCTCTAATTATTGTCCGATTAGTCTTCTTTCTGTTATTAGCAAGGTCTTTGAGTCTTTGAAAAACAAGTTTTTCACATCCCATCTTGAGTCAAATAATTTACTCTTAGAAAATCAATACGGTTTTTGATCCTCTCGGTCTACGGCTGATTAGCTAACTGCTGTGACTGAAAGATTTTATTGTGCATTAGATGGCAGGCAGGCTATGGCTATTGCTCTTGACATATATAAGGCTTTCAACAATATTTGGCATGCTGGTCTTCTACATAAGCTTGTTTCACATGGTGTATCTGGAAAAGTTATTGAGGCTATTAAATCGTTTCTTTCTAACCACTTCATTAAAGTCATCCTTGAAGGCCAACACTCTTCTTTATTTTTAGTAACTTCTGGGGTACCTCAAGGTTCTGTCCTTGACAGAACCTTGAGGTACCCCAGAAGTAACTATCTACATTCATGACCTTCCTAACAACCTTACATCTAAAGTAGCTCTTTTTGCTGATGACTCAACTTTATTCTCCTGTCTTGACAAAAATTCTTCCCTTTTCGATTACTTAGAACAGGCAGCCAATCTTGAATCTGATCTCTAACAGATTAGGGCTCACAGTGGCTTGTAAATTTTAACTCCAATTAGTAACGTTTTAATTAGGACCATTAGTAACGTTTTTTATAATGCTAAACTTTTTATAAAGTACGTTTTTATAAAATTGGTTTAAGTTCCTTAATAAGTTTTAAATATTATTTGAATACCCACTCTATTTTTCTAGATGCTTTTTTACTTCAATTAAAATATAGTTTTATTAATAATCACACTCTTATAAGTAACAAACTGTCTGGTTGTCCTGCCGGGCTACTGACAGATATATCTTAAAATTTCAGTTGCCCTTGGAGAAAACGAGTTGTCCTGTGCCATCGGACAACCATGAGGGTACATCACTGCATTGTAAACATAGTTAGATCTGCTCTATCTGCAAAGCTTAATTATCTTTCCCATTGTTGTAAAGTTGCATCTCTTTCTCTTTTCTACAAATACTATCATGATTGCTGTTCAAAGGAGCTATCATCTCTAGTTCCATCAACTAAAATTCATTCTCCCTTGACTTGTCATTCAGTAAAGTCTCATCATTTTTTACTGTATCTGACCCTGCTTGCTCTAAAAACTTTTATTCATCTAGTTTTTGTCCCCGAACTTTAACCCTTTGATGAGATTGATGCAAAGTTCTTAGCAAACAGTTCAGTTCTGTTTTTTAGTGAGGTAACAAAATCTGAACCATGCAAGGTTCAGATTTTGCTACCTCATCTCAGAAAGAATAGCATGAAGATTCTCCAAAAGGCTCTGAAGTCTAATTTATTTGATGAAATACAAAATTTTGTGACTTGAAAATAGCGGGTTTGGCGTTAGATAAAACTTTTTTACAATGCTTTCTAACAATAGTAAACAGATGTTGGTTTTCTGGAGAATTTTTTGGCCATGTAATGATTTGGATTGCATGGAAAGCGAGTTTAAAAGTTGACTAAAATTTTTAGTGATTAGGAAAGACAAAATTAGTGGGCCTTAACACCTGTAGAGTCACTGACACTAGAACCAAGCCATTCAGTGTGATGAGCAATAAAATCACCATCAACAATGATATAGGCTAAAGGATAAAAAAAAAGGGGCTTGGTCAGTTTGATCAGAAATAACATCAAAAAGTGTGTGGTCTTGAGATAAAGGATAACGATGTAGGAGAAAGATTATAGAGTTAAGTGGTGCTAAACGAAAGCACATAAAAGAATAGTCTGTTGATTCAAATATTGTATACTGCCAAATGGGTGAATTCTTACAAATGTAAATGCCCGAGCCAAGCATGTGACTATTGGAAATTTTATGAATTAAAATTAAACATCAACACTAAGATCACAGGATAAGATAGCTGAACTCAAATTAGTCTCGCAAAGAGCATGTAGATCTGGTATATTTTGCAAGAGCAAATTTTTTGCTAAATTTATATTTAAAGTTATTATTTATGTTTCTTGTGAAACTTATATTTGAAGTTATGTTTTGTGGTTTTCCATGCTAAATTTATATTTGAAGTTATGTTTTACTTTTTTTTTTTACAAAACTTATATTTGAAGTTACACTGACATGAGGTTTTTTGAATTTTTTTTTCAAAACTTTCTAATAAAAGATTTAAAAGATGAGAGTTCTTTTAATTGCCAAAAGTAAAACATAGTTGTAATACAATAAACTTTCATGTTTGATTGTATATGTTTATATTTTATATGCTTATTTTTCAGGATAAGAAAGAAGCTAGTAATAGAGAACTCAATATAAGAATTGCTAATGGCGAAAAAGAAGCTGTGAATCACTCAAGGAATATAGAAGCCTCGCAATTTGAAAAACTTCTATTTGAAAAGAATTTAAAAATAATAGAAGTAATGTTTTTCTTTGCATATATTTATATAAGTTGTTTTCATAAGTTAAGGAGTTTAATGCTACATAATTGTTATTATCGATTTATAATTATCTTTTATTTCCTGAAGTGTTTTAAAAAGTTTGAAATTTTAAATTCTTAATACTTAAATCTTCATTATTGCAGAAAATACAAATTTCTATGCCAAAATATCTACCTCAGCTTATGAGAAGCAGGTCTTGTTATAAGATTTTGTGTAACAAAAATGAATAATGCTAATGTAACTTTAACACAGCTTTGATATTTACATGGATAAAATTAAAGTATGGCGATGTAATTAAATTTAATTTTAGGTTAAAAATCATTTAAATTAATATAACAAAAATGATGAAATCAAAGTTCTGTATCTTAAAAATTTGATGATATTATAATTTGATGGTATTATAATTTATTTCTTAAAACTTATTATTAATCATTTGTTTCTTTATCACAACTTATTATTTTTTTACATATTAATTTTTTATTTAAAGATTATAAACAATTCAATTCAAATAAATGATTCTTAAACAAAATTTATGTTCATAAGTAAGTCAAAAAATTTTTACAGGTTATTGAGTTGATAAGAAACAAAAAAAAATTAAATTTCTGAAAAGAATTCTCTTAAACAAAAGTTTTAAAAGATAAAAGTAAGCTTTCAAATATCTGCTTTTGAGTTTTTCAATTAAATCTACTTGTTTTCAGTTATTTATTATATGTATTAAGTATTTTAAACCAAAAATTTTTTTTTTTTTTTTGCTTAAAAAAAAAAAAAATGGACTTAGGATAGTTTTGGTTTGCAGCAACAAAGTCTCTTAAATAATTTTTTAAGGACATAAGGGGTCGTCCATAAATTACGTCACGCAATTTTTGACCGTTTTCGAACTCCCCCCCCTCTTGTCACAAAATCGTAACACTTAAGAAGCAAGTTTTGAATGAGTCTTCACAAAACCACCACCCCTCCTCCCCCTTATAGCGTGGCGTAATTTATGGACAGCCCCTAAGGTATTTAATTTTTACTCATAGTTGCAAAAGTTAATTTTGGTTTCATACTTTGTGATGTGGCTTTTGTGCACCTAAGGAGTATTTTAAATCAAAAAAGTCAATTTTTCCAAAAATGGACTTAATATAGTTTTGCTTTGCAGCAAGGAAATGTTGTCTAATCATTAGTGATCAACCAAAATTCTGTTTCAGTATCGGTTTCAGTCAAAATTTCAATTTGAACCGATACCGAAATTTCAGTTTCAGTACTATTTAAAATTCGGTAAAAACCATAATTTAGGTTGAAAAATATACCAAAAACCAATACTTAACTAATTTAGAAAAACAGTTATTTTTTAGAATTTTCACAAAATACCTCAAAAAAATCTTGTTTCGCAGAGAAAATCTGCCAGTTGTTAAATTTTGCTATTAACTTATATCGTCAACTTTTGTATTCAATCTCAATTTGAGATACACATGTAATTAATGTTAACATAATATGAGCATAAAAAAACAACTAATGTAAAATTGCATTTTTAAATAAATTTTTCTATAAAAATAAATTTTAACTAGTCAAAGTTTCAATATGGGTTTCGGTAAAATATTTGCTGAAATTTTGTGGGGGGGAAAGACGTGTTCTACCCACCCTCTCTACCTACCCCACCCCACCCCTAAAGAAAGTGATTATCAATTTATAGTCGGTTTTTTTACAAATTTAGTAAGCTAGTCAGATATTTGGCATAGTTCAGTGGGTTATTTCGTTTTGAGAATCTTTTTTATTTTTTACTCAGAAGCCAGTTGGTACTTTTTGAGTATCCCCCCTCCTTTCATTTTATTTGTAAAATCCCCTCTGCACCCTACCCTAAAAATTTAAATTTACTAATCTTTTTTACATGTTTTTAAATATGTTTTTAAGATTGATTCTCCGTTACTAATCACTTTATGGTGTTTTATATTTTAATTTTTAACACTAAATTGTTTTTTTTTTCTTTAGATAAATCCTGATGGTAATTGGTTAGTCACACACTTATATTCAAAGTTTTACTATCAAAAACTACGATTTTTTTTTGTGAAGAAATTGAAAATAATTAATTTTTTAAACAAAAAATTAAAAAAAACTATTTTTATATTTTAATATCATACTTTTAATTTTAGTTTGTACAACTCAATTGCTTTTTTGTTTAATGGTTCTACAACAGAGGTATGTTTAATATTGTTATAATTTTAAAACAGTTAAGTAAGTTATTATTTAGTTTCAACTGTCTTATCTACTAACAAATTTGAAATCTGTTTAATTATTTTTTTTTTTTGTTTATAAATAAATTGTTTTATTTTTTTATTTGATAAAATTGAATAAAGTGAAATTCTGACGCTTTACTAAAGAATATTTAACAGGCAAGATCTATAATACAATAGAAATCTAATTACTTTAATTACTGTTTTGATGCTTAACTAAAGAATCATTAAAACATAAATTTTTTTTTTTGCTAAAATTTTTAAAATAACATCTTGCAATATTTCAAGTTTCAATATTGTCACAATTCAATTGTTATACCATTAAATTTAATCAACTGAAAATTTAAAGCAACTTTTAAAAAAGTATAGTTTAAAGGTCCCATGTGAGATGTGCAAATTGGTGTGTCAAACAGAGAAAAGTTATTTTTTTTAAAAAAAGAAACTTAAAGAAAAAGTTGGACAAAATCATCAGGAGTAAAACAGTTGCTTGTTTTGTTTGCTTTGACAAAAATCTTTTATGTCTAGATAGTATCAGTTGAAACCCAAATCTGACAATGAATGCACTGAAGACATATTTGTCCCTGAGTATGATCCTATTGAGCTGCTATCTTCTGCCCTGTCTTTGAATGGATCAAACAGATTTACTATTACTTTCAATGATCCCCTACCTATAATTATATTTCTCTATATACATACACACATACATATTTGTATGTGTAAAATATGTAAAAATAATATTTTCAAAATATGTTTTCAACAAGTTGATCATTGAAATATTAGTATAAATACCTGAATCCATCCCAATCTTTACAAACATGTATTGTGGAACCTGCCCTCGATATTTTATTACAAAATCCAGAAACATTGTAATATCTTCAATATATACTCAATCTCTCTTTACTGAAGCATAGTCGTTATCTTTTTCCTTTTCTTGAAAGTCTGATAATTCATCAACATAATAGTTCAAAAGTAGTTTACTTTTTTCATCCAGGGTTTTCTCCATGTTTGACTCAAACTTTACTCCACTTCTCCTCAAAGTTTTTAACATTTCATTAGACTTAAACTGACAAAGCCCTAAGGTATTTAGCAAAGCTTCTACCTCATTGTAAGGAATCTTTCTTTGATCACTTTCTGTGACTTTCTGTCCTGTGAATGAAGTGTAATATGAATACTTTTACCTCCTTAATATAAGACAACTGTTTATGTTAAGAATAATAGTTTATCATAAGATAAACTGTTATTTTAAAAATATATATCATAACTATTTTTATTTAACAATATTTTACCTGTTGTGAGAATGGTTTGAGCTCCTTAGCTCTTGATCAGGATAAATTTCTTTAAGAAAGGAAGAAACTACTTGTTCCTGTACCTTTTTGGAAATTTTAGAAATACTCTCAGAAACATTTGTGCTAGCCTTAAAAGATAAAGAAGGGAAGAAACTACTTGTTCCTGTACCTTTTTGGAAATTTTAGAAATACTCTCAGAAACATTTGTGCTAGCCTTAAATAGTGAACATCAGTGGGGTTTACCTTTAGCGATTTCACAGTAGCGTATTTGGCAAAGTTTTAGTGTTAAGTTTTTCCCTTTTCATACTTTTATTTAATAATCTATTTCTTCCTTGACTGCATATACTGCATAATATTGAGTAAGAGGTTTCTAAAGGTCTCTAAAGGTTTCCAAACTAGATAAATCAGCATTTTTCCATTTTAGAGTAACTGTGTCTGCAATAATTTTACCAACCTTGCAGAGATATAAGTTTTTCTTACAACCTAGGCATAATATTCTATAGGATAGGCAAATACTTTCAGTGAAAACTCAGGCTTACAGAAAATTTGACCCAGACCTTGCAGAATGCATTTGTTGTTCTTTTCGAGGCAGCAACAGCAAATGATCTTTTGAAAATGTTCATGATCTCTTTTAAAATAATATTCTCTACTCTCCTTTGAGAGAAGAGGAGCCATAGATTTTAGAAGGAGATATAGAAGGAGATTTGATATATTAGGTATCTATAACATAGATTTGATATATTAGGTATCTATAACAATTTATGAGTAACTATATTATAATATAGGTATAGGTATCTATAATAAAATTAAAATAAAAAAGCATAGTCAAAAATAAATATTTTTATTACAAAATATTATTTTGACCAACTTTTAGTATTCTAATGATATGTATAAATATTAGATTAAAGACCTTGGAAAGTTGGTATATGAAAACTATTTTTATGAACTTATACTTTCTTTAGTTTTTTTAAATACGAAAAAAATGACTTTTTAGCAGATTTTCAATGTCAATTTTCTAAAAATGTGATACCTCCCAGATTTTTTTAAATATAAAAATGAAGTGTCCAGATGCCCCACTTACTATAATAGTTAACACTTTTAGGGTACTCCGATAGTAAACTTAAATTTTAAATTTCTAAGCTGTGCTGACTTGAAGTCGTTTTTTTATGCAAATATATTGGAGACCATTTTCAGCTATTTTTTGTTTACTAATATATAAGTTGATTATTTACATGTTATTTATTTTCATTGAGAAAAATGTTAGTGTTAATTAGGTGTAATTTAAATTTATCTGAGGCGTCTCATATGTGGGGCCTTACTTACTAACTTTAAAAAGTTACAAAATAAAAGTAATTACAAGAGTTTTTTGGTACTGTTTAGTTAACACATAATTTGCAATGATAGAGAAAAATAACTTTTTAATAAACTTTTTAATTTTATTTAAAAAAAATGATAGTCTTCATTTTTTTAAACTTTAAAATTTTTGTATTTGAATATTTTGATTCAACTTTTTTTGTAT
>NC_061156.1:51175856-51268356 GCF_022113875.1 Hydra vulgaris | reverse complement strand
AAGAAATCATTTAATTGGTAGCCTATCTAGTTAAAACAGATGTTTTAATCAAACAGATGATCAATAATATATATTTTAAAATAGTATATATTTTAAAGCTACTATATTTACAAATCAATTGGATATTTGCAATTTTATAGAGATGTAATGAGCATTTTATAAAGAAGTATTACTGAGTATTCCTGCTAGAGTAAGAGAATACAAAGCAACAAATACTGTCTGTGAAACAATAAATGTTGGAGTGACGGCAGTAGCTGACTCCTTGTACGCATTTTTTTTCTATTTTCCTGGTTTTTTCCAAGCATTTTTCAGTTGGAGTAGGTCCTACAGCTTTCGTTTTCTCTTGACGTGCTCAAAATTGTCTTGGATAAGTTTAACTGAACTTTTACTGAACCTTTGGTGGTTGAGTTTGACTAACTCCTTAATTTAATTCCTATCAACTTCTTGCCAGTACTGCTTCAGTGATTTAAACAATGGGTTCTGAGGACCAACAGTTTTTTGAAATGCCACAGCATCAGAAAATGCTTGATGTGAATTTCACCTACATGATGTCTGCAAGCCATCATAGGAAATTTCCAGCTATGAAACTTACCCAACCTTGTGCAGACTCCTTTAAAATGACCAGTATTTAAAGCTGTAATGTCAAAGCATAACCCATGAAAGAACCGACCAATTTAAAAAGAATCAAATAACTTCCGATTAGCCAAAAATTCTTTCTCTCCTGTTTCATGGTCCAATCCTGGCACACCAAGAAGGTGGTTCTCATTGTTGATTTATATATGGACACACAAATGGTCTTTTGTCTCATCTGTTGCACTTGTAAAATCCTTAATGATTTTCAGATCAAAATGTAAAATTGCTGGTGTACCAGTGTTGGTAACCATTTTACTAATATTTCCTCTCAGAATAGCTGCATCTTTCCATATGATTTTGTCCAATATTCTGTGAGCGGAGCTGAGGGATAATGTAGTATCATCAATATTTCTAGCAGCACTGGTAACAACAGAACTTATAAGTGCATTTGCTTGATTGTTGGAAATTCCCATTCCAATTGCAGTTCTAGCAGTTTTTGACATTATATTTCTAAGGAATATGAGTACCTGACCTTAAGCAACTTTCTTCTTTTTCGGTCGAGTTATCTCAAAGTCCTCATCATCAAAACTTTTATCAGTACACTCAAGTTCACAATTATCAAAACTCAGTTGAAAATCTTGCTGATATTTCTATTTCTGCCTGTACAGAAGAGATTTCCTATATTTCTCGTAGTTTTGCTCTCACATTGGTCTGCTCAAAATGACTATTAAGTTCTCCTATCACAATTTTTCGGCTTTCTATCTGGTCCTGAATATAAATTAAATCATCTAGCTTGTCCAATATCATTATGCGTTTATTAAACTGCAGAGTTCTGTGAAGAATTTCAAAATCATCACCCACTCAAAATAGTCCTATAAAAAAAACTTTGTTGCTAAATTTTGTGGGAAGCTTTTAAAAAAAGTTGAAGTGGGTTTTTTAGAATATGAAAAAGGACTGCTAAAGTTTATTCAGTTCACTTTATAGAAACACATAAGTGCCCAATAGGGAAAATTTGTTCGTCAAAGTTTACTTTTTGATTCACAAGAGTTTGTGTTATTGCTATATCTTTAATCTTGACTTTAATATTAATTTTTTTTTTTTTTTAGGCACTTCTTTATTCATGTTACCTTCTAAAGATATCTTTAATTTTTTATTAGTACTATTATAACCTATTTTTATTAGTACCCAACCTACTCCCACTTTGTACTCAGATTTTTTTTACTTTTTTATACTTTTTTACATAATTCTCAACTTTCAGGTTGTTCTCAGAAATGACCCTGAAGCCTGTCCTTCTCCATAGAACCAAAACTTGAGAGAGAATACAACCAAATTCTCAACAAAGACTATCTTCAATGAATGATAATCTAAACGAAAAGCATTTTTTGCATAATATTGTATAAATATTCTTCAAACATTCTCCCCAGGTTGGAATGATTATAAATACATTACAGACATTTTATTTGATGTTAGCCATATATATTTTTTGATGTTTCTTATATATATTGTTAAAAATTCTCACTTATTTTGATGAGAAAAAAAAGGCTAGCCTGAATGGTTTATTTACAAGCGGACAAGCAGTTAAATGTTTTTGCGCCATCTTTGGAAATATGTCTCTTAGGTACAGGTTATGTTGGATGTGCTTCCTCAGGGGTAGCTAGTTTCTCTTCATCTTTTCCAAAGTAGCTCCTTTAATGAATCTTGTAGACCATTTAGGAACATTTGATTTCTTTCTTTTTTTTTCTAATACATATTATTTACTGGATTCCTCAGTTCCAAGCCTAGGTACATTTCTCTATACCCTTGTCATTTTTCATTTTATCTGACAGAAAGATTTTGGGATTAATAATTTTGCTCCATTTAAATTTGTTTTAAATACCTATTTAATTAATATAATTATTTAATAATAATATAATAAACATATAATATAAACAAAGTAATTAATAGTAATAATAATAAACCTATTTAATTAAGAAAAATCTAATTAAATTTAAAAACCTAATTAATATTTCAAAACTGTTTAAACAGTTTAAAAATTTTTACCGTAATTTTAAAAACTGAAATATTTTTTAAATTAAAAATTTATTTATTTACTTTTTTTTTGATAATATCAATTGCATAGTTACACTGTAGAAAGCTCTGAAACATTTTGTGGCAGTTACGTGGTGTTTGATTCACATTGTTCTTAATTATCAAATTTGTTAATATGTTAAGGTGTTTTTTAATGACAATTTTTATGGTATACTTGATGGTTGTTTTCCAATATAAATTTATGTAAATATTTGTAAAAACCAATGTTGGATTTAGTGAAAATAAAAAAAGTGTTAATTTGTTGTTGTAGGAGAATAAGAATCGATCAAAAAAAATAATTAATGAAGTCATTTTTTTTTGTCATTGTAAAAAATTTGTAACCTTATGTTTTGCTGTTTTATGATTTTTTTGCTTTTTGGAAATAATAAAATAGCTTGTATAATTCTTTAATAATTCTAATATACTAATTCTTTTTTTATTAATGAATATTATATATATATATATATATATATATATATATATATATATATATCAACCCTGGGAATTAGAAAAATGAGGTCGGCAATGTTTGTCGACCTCAGTCTTTTAGAGCAAAAAAAAATTAATATTAAGGTCTTACCATAAAACATAGTTTTTTGCCAACCTCAAACACTTTTAGGTTGGCATTGTCGAATGCCGACCCTAAATCCCAGGTCTGATATATATTTATATATATGGGCAATTCCACTGCAGAAAATGAATAAGTAGTCAAATTTTATTCTCTTTTTTGTCAACTTTTAGCAAATTAATATTGATGTAGACAAATAAAAGTTTATTTAAAATATACTAAAATTAATTTATGTTATTTTTATGCCTTCGAAAGTTACGGTTTTTCTCATTGTCTCATAATAAAAAAGGTATCATTGTTAAATGTTATTTTAACAATAAATTTATTTCTATAATTGGAATTGAATTGCGTTAAAATGGAGCTAACATATTCAAATTATTTTAGGTCAGATTTATACTTTATAAAATATATTTTAAGAAAATAAGTTTTTTAATAATATATGCGAAGAAATATTAAATGTTACTTTTTTACATTTAAATTACAAAATGAATTATATCATTAAGAAATTCTTATTTTATTGCGCTGGTATGACAAAGTTCTGACTGAAACTTTTCATATTAGGAGAATTAAGAAGAAAAAAAATTTATTTTATTTTAATGTTAATTAAAATTATTTATATTTATTTTTTATTTTTTTATTATATTATTTTAGTTGACATAAATAAACATAAATAAATAAAAATAAGAATTATATAAATATTTGTATTTAGATTTGTTTGCTCTCTCAGGGTTTCTTTTTATATGGATTATGTAGTAGTTTCATAAAATATTAAATAGATCCTTGAAACTACTAAATATTAACTAACCTTGAAAAACCGAAAGAAAAAGAAATCAGTTAGAATCTTTTTTATTTTTGTTTTATTAAAACAAATCCTTTGTAAATGCAATTATGGATCATCCATAAAGCACGTCACCCTATATTTTTCAATTCTTTACCCCTTCCCTCCTGTAACAAACGATCATATATTACCCCATCTCTCTCCTAAACTGTGATAGCAGTTTTTTTGTCAAAAATGTTTTGAAAGATTTCAATGTAAATATTTTGCAGCATTTTAAAAATTCAACCTGATGAAAATAAGGCATTACACATAAACATAAGGAGCGTTAGTAAAAACTTTGACAAACCAAAGGTTTTCTTATTTAAATGACTCAAATAAATATTAATAAAGTTATAATGTTAAAATAATTTTTTAAACTTGCTCTTGGTCTTGTGTAAAAACTTTTGATTTGATAACTTTGATAAATGTTATGAAAAATTTCTTAGGAAGAGTGCCACCAGTTTTTTAAATTTCATTTGTTAATTATTTATAATGAATGAGTTCAATATTCTGCAATTCTTTTGTTAGATAAATCGAACTCTTAATAATAGATGTAAAAAAATCCGCGATAAATATCGCTCACTAACGTAAGTGATGTAACATAAGTTAAATATATAGTATCAAAAAAATAAATTTATTTTCCTTAGCCGATCACCTCTGGTAAAGTTTTATATATTTTTTAAATTGGCATAGAATTCTTAACATTTTGTGAAAGTGTCTAATACAAGCTGCTTTACGATTCACAGAAATCATACCTAAAAGTTGAAGCAAATTTTTTACCTTGTTTTCCGTGTAGCGTAAGTGGCATTTTCAGTAATAAGTTTGCCCTCTTTTGGCTAATCTTAAACCTTTTAAGCTTATTTTATTCTTTAGATAGCTTTCATACAAAATAGCTAAAAGTTTAATTTACAGTTTAAATAGGCAAATATTTAATAAAGTTGTGTATGTAATGCGTGTATAACCAAGTTAAAAATGGAATTGCCCATATATATATATATATATATATATATATATATATATATATATATATATATATATATATATATATATATATATATATATATATATATATATATATATAGTATTTTAAAAATTAACAAAATGTTTTTTTTGGAGGCAACTGTTCAGCATTATTCATTGTTTAAATTTTTTATTGTAAAAACAACTTTAGTTATATCTTTAAAACAGGAGGTTGAGGTTTTTTTTCAATTTATAGATTTTTTTAATTTTAAGTTATTTTACTTTAGATGAGTATACAAAGTATTGTCATGATATTAGATATACAAATTTGTGGGGCGGCCAATTAGAGGTTAGCAATTTTTTTAAATAATTTATCACTATAATAAAGAAATGACTTTTTTATCCTGCATTGCCATATATAATACTTTCTAGGCATGAATTGTTGTCTTTGTTTCTGAAAGTTATTTTACATATCTGTTAGAATCAGGGAGCCAAGGAGACTTATATGTCTTTAGATTAGTTTATGTTTAAGTTTCACTCTACCCTTTGTTTTTTTTTTCTTTTTTTATTATATCCTATTGTAATAATTTTTTTGTAAATTTTTACTGGAACATGTCTCTTGTTTTGATAGTGGAAAGTCATCTGGAAAACTTTTAAAATTATTGAAACTTCTTTTTTAATCACAGTTTTAAAATTGTTTTTTATGGATAGCACTCCCATTCACTCCCGGTAACCTCTGGGGTACCACAAGGTAATACTTGTTACCATATTTCTATGGTAACAAGTGACAATGCTCTTAAAGAAACTTCTACTTTGCGTCTTTTGAAGTATCTTATTTATATCTGAACTCTGAACCATATATCCAATCCATTCTAAAAACCTCATATCCAATCCATTCTAAAAACGGTGCCTTTTTTCTGGATACAAATTGAGCTGCTGAAACATTAGTCTGTAAACTTGGGTTGATTTAGCATTTCTTCACTTTCTGTGTACTTAACCTTTACTAGTTTTAACCCTTTATGCCATAAACGCCATAATAATATAAAGAATCTTTTTATGCGTTAAGCAGTACCTTCATTACAATACACACAAAGATAAGGTGTTACTTGCAGGGTTTGTAACACCTCAAAATTAGTCATACACCCTTCAAACCTTGATTTTACAATTCTTGAATATTCTATAGAACTAATAAATACAACTTGTGTTTATGAAAAAAAAGATATGGCTGATAAACAACAATCAAGTTCTGTCCAAGATGTTGTAAATTTTGTTTTGGAAGAAGCATCTGATTTTTCTTCGTTAAAAGAATTCTTATCTGGCAGTGAAATAGAGTTTTTAATCGAATCAGAGACAGATAAAGAAATATGTTTGAGGGATAACAGTGCAGTTGTTGATAATATTTCTAAGAATATTCTATCAATTAAGCAAGATATCAAAAATAGATCAAAAGCTCATGCTCTAAAAAGAGGTAATTGTTATGAGGATTTAAATTGGCTATAAGAACCTCCTAAAGAAGGAATGAGACGTATTCATTTCATTTCTGAAAAAAAAAATCAATGAACATATAAAAAACTTAGACCTTTGAATTATTTAAATATACTATTACAAATGAACGTTGTGAGTACATTGCTGATCAAACTAACATATACTTTAACCATATGACAGAAATTAAAATATTTTAAATAAGCTCTCCTATATTCAAATTCATCAATAATGGAGCTATATTTATTTTGTGACATACTCCTTCTTTTTGCATTGATGGTCTACTGTGTTATAATTAATAAGCCTAAATTATGTATACACTATACTAAAAGCAAACTGTTTAAAACACCAGGCTTCGAAAGTATTCAATCACAAAATAAATTATTTTACCAAAGAGATTTCTTAGATTAATTATTTTACCAAAGAGATTGGTAAAAAGTTCCAGTTTGTTAGACAAGAGCTATACAAAAAAATAAAAATTAAATTCATTCAGGAGTACATTGTTAGTCGCTGGAAAATTATGTTACAACCAGGACGTGATATATCCATTGATGAATCATTACTTTTGTGAAAAGGGCGGCTTAGTTTTAAACAATCAATACAATTAAAAAGTGCATGCTTTGGTATTAAAACCTCGGCATGTGATAAAACAGGCTATATCTGGAATCAAATCATTTACCTTGGTGCTGGCACAGCAATTTCTCATCAATACAAATATCTAGCCGCTGATGTAGTGATGTCATTATCTGAGGAACTTTTTAGATGTTGGACGGTGCATATACCTTGATAATTGGTACACCTCATTTGATGTTTGTGATTTTTTAGTTCAAAGAAAAACTGATGTTATTGGAACATAACGAAGCAACAGAAAATATCTAATAAAAGATGTTATAAATGCAAAATTGAAATCAAGCGAAAGATCCATTGTATATCAGCATGGATATTAATTCATGGTAATGCATTGGAAGGATAAACATGTTTACATAATGACCACCTGCATACCAGGTACCACAGAAATAGTCTTACGTAAAGGTGTAGGGAAAGAAGTACCAACTGCTATTTAAATTTACAACAGCAATATGGGTGGCATTGATCTTAATTGATCAAATGACTATCTCCTACGCATGTTAAAAAATGGAGAAAGTGGTATATGAAGTTTTATTTCCATCTCATTAATCTTTCCATATTTAACGCACAAGTTATTCACAAAATGTTAGGGGATAAACTGAAGCCTTTCAGAATAGAACTTCTTAGTACTTAATTTTCTTTTTATGGTTATGACATAGTAATATCAGGACAGGGTGGGAGACCAAGTCTTGATGGTAATCCAATGCGATTAATGCATCGTCATTTTCCATCGTATGTACCAGAAAAAAAATCAGTATCTGCCCCTCAACGGAGGTGTATTTTATGCATTAAGAAGGGCCCAAGAAAATATTCTCGTTAAGAGTGCACCCCTTGTGATGTAGGGTTATGTGCTGCACCATGTTTTTAACTCTACTATTTAATGAAAGACTCCTAATATAAAAATATATATTTTAAAGTATTTCCAACATGTTGTCTTACATATATTGTTTTTTTAATGACTTTTTTAAACATTATTTAGTCTAAAAATAAATGGTGCCGATTAAAGGGTTAAAGGATTATAAAGTATTAACAATAAATCATCCGCATAAGAAATTTTAAATTAGATGAATTATGGTTTTTGATTTTTTAGTTAAATTGCGTACTTTTTCATTTAGCTAAGAGCGATTTCTCAGATTTATAAACAACCAATAGAAATACTTCAAGCATCAAATCCTCCTTTAATGATTGGTGAAGAATTTGATAAGCAACCGATTCGTTTATCGTAAGTAAAGTTCATTTAATTTACTTATTATATACTTTGGTAGCAATAAAATTCAGAAAATCAGAAAATTTTTAATTTACATTTTTTTCATAGTTATCATAGACATCAATATGGTTTGGGAGAACATTACAATGCCGTCGTCTCCGTAACGTGACCTAGTAAAATAACAACTTGTTTAAATGTCTCCTTCTTTGCAATAAATCACTTTTTTATGTCTTTATATTACTTTTTTTTAAAGTGCAGATAGAATTGCTTGAATAAAATTTCCAGCAATGAGTTTCATAAGTTCTTCTTCTGAACTGATAATCGTTTCAAAATTTAATACTTTTAAAAATAATAAGGTTATTAAAAATGGAAGTTATACTTAAACATTTAAAATATTTTATGTAAAAGTTATTTTAGATTAAAAACACTTTGTTGCAAAAATATGTTAATAAAAATAAAATTGAAGAGCGTTTTTCTAAAAGTTTTATAATTTTAAGAAAAGTAAAAAACAAAAGATTATCTGGCGAAGTATTTTTTAATCAATTTTGTAATCGTTAACAAAGATGATTTGTACATTTTTTAATAAGGAATCGGATTGTTGAAAAAACTCAATTTTGGAAAAAAAAGTCTTAGCTCATTTAGGGAAACCTTCAATTGTAATAACTTAAAAAAAAAATAATAATAATAGGTTTAAATAGCTATGATTTTTTTAGAACTTTAGAAAAGCTATAATCATTATTAACAAAATATGCAGATTATTGATAATAATATTGTGCAAAATTAAAATACTTCGTGAATCTAATAAATGTGTTTTTGCAGTACAGAAAGTTAATTGAAATGAAAAATACAAGGCTAATAATACTCGAGGACAAATTCACGATATTTTAAACACTTCAGTTTCTAATTCTGCTAATGTCGTTCATTGTTTTAAAACAAAAAACAACTAAAAAATTTCCACTTTGACAACGCAAGCCGCAATTTAAATAAAGTTAGGTTGGGTATGGATGTAAAAGACAAGAAAATATTTATTCACCATCATTTTAACTATAGATAAGCTTAGCAAAAACTTTATGGTAAAAAAATGTGTCTATAGCGACAGTATAAACCATTTACTTGCGATAATATGAACTTATACTTATATGCGATAATATGCACTTTGTGTTGTTGCATTTTTAAACTTTATATAATTACTTCCAAAGCAAGCTTTTTTTTTTTACATGCAAAACTGTTTAAAGAGTAAAATATGTCAAGGTTAGTTTATAATAAAGATTAACTTTTGTTAAACCATTACTAAAAACCTTGAATGCAATAAATGTTTACCAAATCAACATCTACTAAAATCAACTATTCATGCTCTAATACAATCATGGACTTTAATACGATAGATATATCACAAGATGAACTTTACATTGTTTTAAAAAAATTACACATTTCTCGCTATTATCTATTAAGCCAAGAAATAGAAAATCAGTTACTAAAACGTTTAAGTGTATCTTTGTCTGCATATTATTAACCACTTACAATTCGCGAGGTTAGAATTATTTTGTTCTATCTCCACGTTTTTTTGTTTCGAGATAAAACGATTTAAAAAACAAAAACTTTAGGAGACGGCATATAAAAAGATTTTTATTAATTATGATTTCTCCGAAACTTTTTTGATTTTAACTTAGGTTTTAATATAGTAGAAAAACAATATTTTTAGGTACATGGCACAATTAATAACTCATTTTTTTCAAAAAGTGGAGATAGAACAAAATAATTCTAACCTCGCGAATTGTATATATTTTTCAACTAAATTTTATTTGACCATTTAAAGATTTAGTCTATGATGAGACTTTCTAGTCTTCTACGAAAGAAATTGTATATATATAAATATAAATAAATGTATATATATATATACATATATATATATATATATATACACAAAACAAGAAATAATTGTTCCAAAAAAGGCATACGTTAAAATACCTCCAAGGCATTATGTCTATTGTTAAGTTTATTTGCAGGGGAAAACATTTTGTCTCTTTTGAAACACCAACATTAACCAAAAGACTACATAAATTGTTCTGGTTAAACTTTTGATTTGTTTCTAAAGCTTGAGGATGTAACTGACAACATAGAGAAGTATCGATTGCTAAATTTTCGACTTGAGTCCATTTTAAATTTATTTTTTTTAAACTAAGACAGCAGGTATCCGTAATAAAAAGATTTACTTCTTCACAAAAGCAGACCCAAATGGATCTGGAAAAACTGTAAATCCAAGATTTGTACAACCAATAATTAAATTAATTGCTTATCTAAATAGTATTTGTTATAACTGACTATGACCGTAGTCTTTAATTTATTCAGATTATTCAAAATAAACGTTGTAACTTAACGACAATGTTGATAAAATAATAACCGTTCAATAACTTTATTCAGGAAATATGTTAAGAAAGAAATACTAATGCTAAGTGTTGGTACGATAATTATAACCTAACAACAATGTTGATAAAATAATAACCGTTCAACAACTTTATTTAGGGAATATGCCAAAGAAAAAGATACTTAAGCTAGCGTAGGTGCATATTTGCACATTGCATCATAACAAAACATTGATTCAATAATATTACGTCATTATGATGTAGTATAAATAGTTTATTGCATCATAATGAAATCATTATGATGTATTTATATTACATCATAGTGACATCATTATAATGATGTAATATAAATATCGTGTTTAACTCACGTTAATAATGGTGTTTACCTCTTACCATCTGACCTGTTTGTTTATTATTACTGTTTTTAACATTAATTTTGTATTGCAAGTATTAAAAAATGTTAAATATACTATTTGTAAAATTAAAATAGTATAAACTAATAATAACTACTTTACTTATTTCTTCAATAGTTAATAGTTGAAAATAATAAAGGCTGTTGTTGTCAAATTTCTTGGGGAAAGAAAATTGTTATTGCTTGTAATATTGCTGACATTTTAACTAATGGTAAGCATATTTTGTATTGCAATGGTTCACACTGCTAGAAGATTTTTTGAGAATGCAGAAAAGTTTACTCAAATTCTTAAACTTAGTGTCAGTATGATAAAGATGTTACATTTTATTTTGTGTACATAATCATCTAGCTTTCTAATTGATTCTTTACTATTTAAAGAATCTATATCCCTGATATTATATGTCACATTGTTTGCATTGCATTCTTATTCATGGTTGGCAAGTTATAGAGAGATTATTACTTTGCCTTATGGCATGCTTAGTGAAGAGGCACAAGAAGCTCAAAATAAAAACTTAAAGAAGTTTTTTGAACCATTTTCCAGAAAGTGTTTGCGGTCAAAAACAAATAAAAAATTATCAAGGCTAATGTGTTTTTCTGACCCTTTGATAAGTAGTTTGAGAAAATTAAATTTAAGAGCAATGCTTTTCTAATTGGATTCGTGATATACTCAGAGAAGTTCCAATTTTTGACTAACTATAAATTGCAATTGCATAGTTTTAATTTTAGTTGGAATTCAAGATGTTGTTTACTTTATTAGTATTTATTATTTATATAATAAAATAATGCATGTAACGAAATAAATGTTTCTGTGAATATACAAACGTGCTTGTATTCTAAAATATACTTTATATAGTATTCTATAGCTTTAATTGAATGAACGCTTGTTGGTTTTGTTATTTGGCTGCTAAAGGCAATTGAAATACGTAGGATAAAAGGTGCTTACGAATCAAGGGTGCAAGTTCTCCCCTAATAGGTTTAGCAAAATTATCCCAATGTATTACCTAATGTTATTTTGTCTTTTTTGTTATTCTAATAACTTTCAACAAAAACAACAACAATAACAACAACAACAACAACAACAACAACAACAACAACAACAACAACAACAACAACAACAACAACAACAACAACAAGATGTTTATCTTCCCCAAAATTTACAATCATATAATAACAATGATATATTAATAATAATAATAACATTAATAATAATAATAATAAAAAGAATATCTATAATATTATAAACAATAAAATCAAAATAAAATTATTAAGAAAAAATATAAATAATTTGTTGAGGAAGGAGTCACTCATGCAGATTTCTGATCAAAGGAGTGGCACTAAACAATTATATTAATAATATTTTAATATTATTAATAATATTAATTTAAAAAATAATAATTGTAATAACTTTATTCATTAATAAAGAGCAAAGTTAACAGCAAAAATAATATTATTTCATAATAACTGTAATAATAATAGTAATAATGAAAACAACAGTAATGAAAGTAACAAATATTAATGATAAAAAAAATAAAGTTTCCATAGAAGTAGTAAGAAAAAAAAGAAGAAAATTAAAGAAAGTTCATAATGATAAAAAATTAAAATAAATTTTAGAATTTGTTTAAATTTATTTTGTTTTAAATAAAGAAATGAAGATAAATTATTTTAAAGTTTTAACTTTTCAAATACATTCACAATGCACACAAGGCATCGATTCCATTCACTAATGCACTGATGCGTAATTGAATACTTATCATACCTCAAAGTTTTATAGGGAAGTACATTTATTAGAAAACATCAAGTGGAAAACCTCTGTACTAAACATTTTTAATAAACATTTTATTACCAATTAAAATTGAAATATGCTTTTTTCTATCAAATAAAATTTTTTTTTAGGGATAATTTGAGATCTGTCATTTTAAGTTACAACTTGATAGTCAATTAAAGTAGCAGTTGCTAGGGCAGATGTTGCAGCATCACTTACTTTGAACCTGCTAGCAGCTTTTGAAACATTAGTTATATCAGTATATTTTTTCATACAAATATTTTTAAAAAATCTCATACTTTTTGCAAAATTATATCACTTAAACTCATTCTTCTCATGTCACTCAAAGTTATTCTTCTCATGTCACTCAAGTTCATTCTTCTCATGTTACTCAAGTTCATTCTTCTCATGTCACTCAAGCTCATTCTTCTTATTTCGATACTCACTATTGTTGTCTCCATATTGTCGGTTTCACTGATTTAAAAATAATCTAATTAGCCAGTTGTTATAATTTTTGAATTAGATATTTTTTTGCAACTTTTGCTTTCTCTTTCTTATCTACTTTGCCTATTTGTCAGTTTCCAATTGAGTCTCGTTTAGCAGTTTAGTCTTTCAAATACTCTTTTTCTAAATTTTTAAAATTATCAAAAAAACTAAAATATGATAACATAAAACAAATAATCCAAAGAGAAAAAAGGATTATTGCTTTCTCCACAGCAACAAACATAATGCCTGTTGAAGCAACCCTTGCCACGAATATTTTTAAAGGTGTTATATAAAGAATAATATCAATAACATAATTAAGGAATTAAAAATTTATACAAACAGCTGTAAAAGTTATTTTTAGTTGAGTTTTACAAATTTTTTTTGTTATACTGTTTATAAGTATTCTAGATCTGTATATGCGTAATTTTTTTTTTTTTATGTTGATTAAGGTGCCCCAAGAAGTTCTTTCGGTCTTATCACAGAACACCGCGGAAGGGCATTTAATAGGAAGTTCACGCCTCCTTCCCAACCGATGTCGCAAAACTTGCCCAGAGGTGGGGTTTGAACCACGGATCTTACGTTTCTGAGGCAAGTGCGCTACCACTGCGCCACAGCTGCTTGTTGTATTATTAACTTCTAACATGCCATGACAATTTAAACAAGCAAGATCACATCTGCACGCAGCTATATCACATAACTTTAAAAAGTTGTTTTTTAACCAAGAAATACTTAATATAAGTCACAAAAATAAAAAACTTTGAGTTATTTCTATTTCCACATCCTATATACCAAAATATGTCATCTATTTAAATATTAGACCAATTTAAAAATTTTTGATCCCTACAATGTACAAAGAAAATATCAATTTCAGTTAATGCGCAACTAAAAGTAGTTTAGTTTTTTATGGTTTTCTCAAAATCAGTTTACTTAAGGTCACCCTTTTTTCACGGGAATGGGATAGGAAAGGGAAAAATAATCACGTGAGCATGCGTAGTTTTTTTTTGGACATATTAAAACTAATACTACGCATCCCCACGTGATTATTTTTCCCGTCCCTTTCCCGTTCCCGTGAAAAAACGGATGAGTGGAAACTCGCCTTAAGTAAACTGATTTTGAGAAAACCATAAAAAACTAAACTACTTTTAGTTGCGCATTAACTGAAATTGATATTTTCTTTGTACATTGTAGGGATCAAAAATTTTTAAATTAGTTGCAAATAGACTCCTCAAATGTCAAAACAACTTATCGCACATTTTTTTCCGCAACTTTTAGGGAAAGAGGGGGCAAAATTGCGGATGTTTTGAAAGCGTTTGAATCCAAATGCTTTCAAAACGACATTTTCGTTCCATGGAACGAAAATGAAAATAAATAGTTCATAAATTTGTCATTTGATCACATGACCGGGGCAAGATGAATTACTATGCGATTTCTACCTCCATTTTTATTAGGTTTGAAAAAACTAACTACTGCTCTAAAGCAAAATAATTTTGCAAAAATATATTCATAAAAAGTTACACCCTAAGGACACTATCCACTATGAATAATTGAAACTAAGGTTGCTGGTTTTTTTTCATCCGTAAAATGTAAACTTATTCGAATAAAATTGCGTTAATAATATATTTACAAAAATCAATTGGCGTTTTAAAATGCAAAATGCAAATATGGTTTAAATACACCCATTTTTAAGTTTTTTTTTTTGTTGAGTTGTTATATGAAAAACCATCTTGCCCAGTTTTTTTTATATAAATATATTTTAAGAAGTAAAAATTTATATTTTAGAAAACCATTTTTTTACAGTACTTTTGTAAAAAAAAAATATTTTATCTCGCGAAACATATTTATGGAGTAATAGTTTTAAACACTATTAAAGACATTTCTGAAGAACGTAATGATTCTTTAAAACAAAGTCTTAAACTCATTTTGAAAAACTAATCGCGCCCGTAAAGTCTAACACTAGACATACTGCACCGGGTGACACCACAACCTAACACAGATTTCTAAAAGTTTTTTTTTTCCAATAACATTTAAAAAAACCAATTGGTGTTTTAAAATGCAAAATGCAAATATGGTTTAAAAACACCCATTTTTAAGTTTTTTTATTGAGTTGTTTGATGAAAAACATCTTGCATGGTTTTTTTTATAGAAATATATTTTAAGGAATAAATGTTGTTTCAAAAAACTATTTTATTACAGTATTTTTAGAAAAAATTTTCATTTCATAATAAACCTCAAAGAACGTTTCATTGTCAAAAAATTTTTTTTTATCTTATTGCGTAATATTTTTTAAAGAATTCAAAGAATTTTTCAAAAATTTTGCTTTGGAGTCGGAGTCGAAGTTGCACTTAATAAGTTTCAACAACTGGAGTCGGAGTCGGAGTCGTTACTTTTTTTTACGACTCCACACCCCTGTTTTTTTTTTTGTTTTTTTTACGACCTTATATATTAACTTAATTTTAACTTGTTCATGTAAGATAAAGTATTTTGTTTTTTTTTTGTTTTTTGTTTGCTTGTTTTCTATTTACAATCGTGAATCAATACTCGACAAAGACAATCATGATACTTAAAATTAAAACAAAAGAAAAAAAGTAGAAAAAAAAAAAAGAAAATAATAATTTTGAAGAAAAATGAAAAATTCGTCAAAAAAATTAAGACATACTGAAAAGAAGAAGCCGAATTGTATGTTCTTTTTTTTTATTTAATTTCTATCATTATTTTAAAATAATCTTCAATTGTAAACTTTTATTTTTATATATTTGTAGAAAAATTTTCATGTAATAAAGAACCAAAAAAACAAAAAAAATTACTTAGCAATTATTTAACATTATTATTTTTTAACTCTTCTTTGAGTTACCGCTTTCTTTATTTTATCACAAAACCATGTTCTGTAGTTTATATTTTTTAGGTATAATTATATCAATTAAAAAAAAAAAAGACGTATGCCTGTGAGTGAGTATATATGTTTTGTACGTCTCTGTTGATGTGTGTGTATTTATAGGTGTTAATGTCTATGCATGGGTGTATATGTGTATATAAATACATATATATATATATGTGTGTGTGTGTGTGTGTGTGTGTGTGTTTATGTGTACATATATAGTTCACTTAGTATGCAACTATTTATCTCACAGTTCAAAAGTTTTTTTTATGAACGAACCCTTGAGAAGTTTATTAAAGTGGTTTTTAAAGGTACCGCAGATTAAAAAAGTGGAGTTGGGAAACACAAGATTGCAATTTAAAGGGTTGAATGCAACTAGTTAAAGTTATTTGACAATCAATTTTTGAATAAAAGAGTTAGTGATTCGATTTACAATTGTAAAAATGGTTGAGACATTGAACTCTGTATGAATTTGGAGAATTATGCGGAATAATTTCGGTAATTGGAAAACCCAACCATTTTCTAAAAACACTTCAAAAAATAAAAATACAACAAAACATCAAAACATCAAACCAGAATTAATTACCAGGTTAATTTGAATTTTCTAAAAATAATATGGTTTTAGTGCGGATCATGCTATAATTCAGTCTAAAAGAAGAAATAAATCAAAATTACAAATTTTGATTAGTTTCCTCTCTTATTATTTTTAACAATATATATTTGCTGTAAGGAGGAAATAAAATTAGGGTTTTAGCTTTTATGACTAATATCAGTTTCAATTTAATCATTTACTATTTATATTTATTATATTACTATTTATATTTATTATTTATATTTATATTTATATCTATTATATTACTATTTATATTTATATTTATTATTTATATTTATATTTATATTTATTATATTACTATTTATATTTATATTTATTATTTATATTTATATTTTATATATTACTTATAGACGGAAAAAATTTATTTTAAAGATTTAAAATGTTAATTTCAGAAACAAAAAAAAAAAGAACTCGTTTTAAAATGATATCAATTATAATACCATATATAATCTATTAAGTTATTAATATTTTATTTTGTTTCTTAGAATTTAAATCAAAATAAAAGTTATTAATAAGTTATTTATCAGCTTAAATTTTATTATTATTATTTATTATTATTATTTATCAGCTTAAATTTTAGCGGTTCTTGACCTCATAGTCAACAAGAACCGATAAAATTTAAAGTGACCTCCACTGATCTCAAAATAATAATTATTTTTGTTATAGTTATTATTTTGAGATCAGTGGTGACCTCATGGTTTCCTTCGAGTGTTTACTAGAGTAATAACAATTACCATTTATTTTTGTAACGAAACTGAAACCTCATATATTCGAGGTAGATTTGTATGAAATAGCTTTTTTGTTTCATTTTGTTTACTTATCGCGCAGTTTAACTATGAGTTTCAATTTTACAATGAATTTTTATATGACGTTCTAGTCTATTTTTAGACAGATTCAAGTCAACTTTACAATTGTTTATGAACAAAGCATTTAGAGATGGTTTTATTTAATTTTATTATTTTTGCTTTGATTCCAATTGTACTATGTGATCTTGCTCTAGATGGGGCGAGTTCTCTCTATATAATTATTATATCATTGCTATATTTTATTTATTTTCTATTTCAGACTCAAGTATATAGTATATATTCAAGAATATTTTAGAACTTTGGGGAATATTTTTGAATATTTTGGATAAAATCTCGTTTTCAGTGCAAAATTGCAAATCTTACAAAGAGGAAGAAAAGTGCAAGACATTAAATCACCTTAAAACCAAAATAAAATATCTTATAGAAATTTCAGCAACAGCGTAAAGTCAAACAGGTGCATTTGGATGAAGAATCTACCCTCCTCTTCTACACAATAAAATTATCCAAGGATTCTATCTGTGGAAAAACAAACTAATTTCAAACAGGTGCTAACAAACTGTCAAATTCATTTTAAATCTGAGCCTCACATCGTCATAGTTACACATCAAAGTTACTAAAATTAAAAGACCTTATTAGACACTGCAACTGTTTGTTTGTTTGGAAACAGCAACATAAAACCTTACCTACTCCATTTAATGATTTTGTTACTAATAAAAAATACTTGTTAACAACTTCCATCAGTTAAAAGCTTCAAGTTATCTATACCTAAACATAGAACTGTTTATTAAGGCCATGAATCTATTAAATATCAGGGCACATGTACATGGAATAGTCTCCCTTCACATTTAAAATCTCTTCCTACATTTTACAAATTCAAAAACCGTCTATTTAATTTTTATTAAACAAGTACTCTTCCTAATTCCTATGCTACTCTACTGCTAACTATCTATTGTCGATCTTAACTTTATTCGCTTAACTGTTGGTATTACCTGATCTTTTTTAAAATTCTTTTCTACTTTCTTCATTTTAATGATGATTTATTTTCTACTTTCTTCATTTTAATGATGATTTATTTTCTACTTTCTTCATTTTAATTATGATTTATTACTACTAATACTTGCTCTTTCTTAACTTTTTCTAAAATTAAAAATGTTTTTTATATCGCTGTTCTGTTTCTAACCCTAACTATTATAAATAACTATTTAAATAATTGATATTATTATTAATTTTTTTAATAATTCTTAATATAGTACTTGTACTATAATATAGTAATAGTATATAGTATATTAATATAGTAATAGTACTTGTAGTTTATTTAAATATTCCATGAAATGTAAAATCTATTTCAGAATACATTTGATTTGATTTGAGTAACTCAGCCAAGCAAGAGCCTTTAAAAAATGGTTATCATCTTTTTAATTTGTATAATTACAATTCAATGCAGAACCTTTACTGCTGTTAACGACATTAGTCGTCTTACAAAATCTGAAGCAATTAGGATTTAAAACTCGCTAATAAAGCAAAAGCGGAAACTGAAGCGCTTTCACGGTGAGCCATCAAACACAGCTCATTTTCCAAAACATCCAAACAAAAAAAGTGAGCGTTTTAAATTGATGAGCGGTTTAGATAATTTGATCTAGAAGATTGATTAAAGATTTAAGACGAGCAATATAGTTGGAATTATGTTTTTATTTATCTAATTGGATTATGATGATCTTTCCGTTCAAAATAAAGTTTGAGAACATTCTCGGTTTATATGAGAGATGTGAACTAAGAGGATCTTATTAAGGAAGTTTGCCATTATAACAATGCTTGCAAAACAATTTTCAAGCAAGGAAATCAATGCAGCTACTCAATCAAACCTTGGAGAAGAAGCTTGAACGCCTTTATCAGTACAAATGCTCCTCATTTTAAACACTGTTCCTGTGTCAGTTGCTAAACAATTGTTTAGTAAACTGAAAATTGTAAAAACTCTCTCCGTTTGACCATGGGCCAGGATCACGTTACTAATCTTTTAATTATTTCGATTGAAGAAGATTTTAAAGTTTTAAAATCTTCTTTAATCGAAAGATTTTAAAAGCTAAATTCTTGAATTGAATTGATAGCTGAGGGGCTAAATAATCATCAAACTTTTTTCTTTCTTTTGTTTATATTAACTGCTTTTATTATTGTTTATATTAGCTGCTTTTATTATTGTTTATATTAACTGCTTTTATTATTGTTTAACTGGAAATTTATTAAATTTTAATCATATTTTTAGTTAGCTTTTGTTAGAATAATAAAAACATTTTAATGATATTTTTTTTTATTAGTATAAGCAATATATACAAGCAGTCTAATGATATAAATAAATATAACTATTAAAAAAATGTGTCTATGTAAAAAAATAAAGCGTGTATAAAGCAAAAGTAGATAAAATATTAACAAATATAAAAGTATTTTTTAATAATCCATAGAGCTTGAAAGAAGGCGTTCCTTCATCAAAAGTTCTGTTTCAGTTTGAATCTCAGCTTTAAACTTGTCCAATAGCCACAAATTAAAAATAAGTTCTCTATCTTCAGCTGATGATACTTTTCGTTTAAAAACTTTTTTTTCTTGGTGCTTTTGCTGGCTTTTTTTTTCTAAAAACCACTCTTCAAAAGTACGTTGGTGTGGATCCATAAGACGAGAACTGCTCGTGAGCAAAGATTCGTTTTCTTTTTTCAAATCTAATTCAGCTTGTTTTTGTTTTTTTAATTCTTCGTGTGCTCTTTTTCTTTGTAACCATGTTTCAAATGAGACAGGATGCGATTTTTGGTTTTTTGTTTTTAATGAATTCGCAACTGATGATGTTTCAAAGGTCTTATTTTTATTTTGCAATTGCTTTTTTAAAAACACCCACTCTTCAAAGGTCATTCGTTTAACCTCTTTTCTTTTCAATTTGTATACAGTAAGTGATGTTTTAGAGTAAACATGACTTTTTGCTTCAAACTTGTATTTATAAGGCTGAACTTTAAAAACATCTTTTTTATTTGTTACGGTTAATGATACTTTATTACTCGCACTACTAACAATTGAAATTTTATGATAAGTTTCCGCATTTTCAATGTTACCTATAGGCTTATTTGAATTGTTTAGGAAAATATTTTTTTTGTTCACAATAGTTGAAAAAGAAGAATCTAGAAAAAATACTTTTCCGTCAGTAATTCGATTTAGAATACTAAAGTTTGCCTCAAGACTTAACACAGTTTGTGTGTTTGGTACTTTTATTTGTTTTAAACAGAGCTTTTTAATTTTTGATGGTTTACTTTTTATAGAAGCATTTTGAACTTTCAATTTTTTACAAACAAACTTTGGGTGTTCTTGAAAGTGATTGAAGCTTTTTGAAATTGTAATTCTTTTTTCAACAACATGTGGCCAGGGTATAGTCAATTTTGTGTTATCTTTATCTGGTGACCAACATATGCTTTGTTGAATAGACATTGCTTTATTCCTTTAATAGAAACAACAAAAAATTAACAAAATAAAAAAATATTCTTTATATTAAACATTTTCTATGCGACCATTCTTTTAATTACTGACAGTAGTAGAAGCAGTAGTAATAGTAGTAGTAGTAGTAGTAGTAGTAGTAGTAGTAGTAGTAGTAGTAGTAGTAGTAGTAGTAGTAGTAGTAGTAGTAGTAGTAGTAGTATTAGTAGTAGTAGTAGTAGTAGTAGTAGTAGTAGTAGTTGTTGTTGTTGTTGTTCTTGTTTCTGTTTTTGTAGTTGTTGTAGTTGTTATAGTAGTAATAGCTTTGATATGACACTTTCAGGCACTGTGAAAACTGCAAGCTTAAATAATTTCATACGTATTGTCAGCAGAGAACCGAGAAGCTGTATCCGCATTATGTATTTTTAATGTTTTTTATCATTAAATTTTCATTAATTAGTGGGTCGTGTGTCGACTAAATCTGGACACAAAAATGATTATTTAAACTTTATTTAAATAATCAGTAGGACTTTCTGGCAGAAAACCTTTACACTCTAAATCTAAAAATCAAAATGGAAATACCTGGAATTGGCCTCCTGGTTCTCGGCTCGCAATATGTCAAATGAGAATGTTTTTTTTTGAAAACAGGTTTTAAATTTCATTTAAAACTCTTTTAGTGTTCAATACTTATGACCATGTGAAATTTACCCCTTCATTTTAGGGAAGGCAGAATTTTAGCATAGTCGTAACTTTTGAACGTTAAAAAATTATTATATCAAACTCAAAACTTGTCAATGAATTTAAATTTATTATAGCAGTTTATATTTTATTAACTTTATGCCCTTACGTTAGGGTTAGGGAGAACAAATGGGCTTTTTTGTTTCCAGGCTCCAATCGCTTTTTTGCATTCTCATTTAATATAAGTCTGAATATACTTGGGTTTAGAGTTTACCAAATGCCTGAAATTGTCATACTTGTAACTCAAAAAAAACGCTACAGAGTATTAGTAAAAGTAAAGACCTTTTTACGGTTCATAATCTATGAGTTGATGAATTGCATATATTGGTTTTTATCCATGAGTTGATGAATTGCATGTATTGGTTTTTATCCATGAGTTGATGAATTGCATGTATTGGTTTTTATCCTTGAGTTGATGAATTGCATGTATTGGTTTTTATCCATGAGTTGATGAATTGCATGTATTGGTTTTTATCCATGAGTTGATGAATTGCATGTATTGGTTTTTATCCATGAGTTGATGAATTGCATATATTGGTTTTTATCCATGAGTTGATGAATTGCATGTATTGGTTTTTATCCATGAGTTGATGAATTGCATGTATTGGTTTTTATCCTTGAGTTGATGAATTGCATGTATTGGTTTTTATCCATGAGTTGATGAATTGCATGTATTGGTTTTTATCCATGAGTTGATGAATTGCATGTGTTGATTTTTATCCATGAGTTGATGAATTGCATATATTGGTTTATGAAAGCAATTACTATTATTATTTGAATTCACAAAATAAAAATTTATTGGCTTTGAGTTTTGACATTTGGAAATGACATTTCCGTTTAGTAAAAAAGAAATTCCAAGTCTCAAAATTTTCATACTTCTATTAGTTGCAACTTGAGATTTTACAAAAAGTAAACAGTTTCGCTAATTTTAATTTTTATTTTGAATTAAAATGAAAAAAGAAATATAAACTTAGGTATCTGCAAAATCTTTAATATAAACTATGCAAACTTTAAAATATGCAAACTTTAAAATATGCAAACTTAAAATGCATTTTGAGCATATATTTTAATGTCGCTTCTTATAATAACGTTATTCTCATATAATAATATCAACTATATATAATAAATTTATAAAAGATTTCTTATAATTCTTATATAATAATATTATTATATTTTCTAATAATATTGTTAACCTTAATCCAAAATGTATGTTTGGTGATTAAAGATTTTGTATCATTTTTTTAATTTTTGTTTTTAAAAATAGAAGAAAAACTTACATATTAAAGTTGCTTAGTGGGGTAGAGCTTAAAAACTTTTCACTCATTCCAGTATTATTTTCTTCTTTACTAAGATTAAAAAGCTGCTTGCTAATTTTTTTGCATTCTTCATTTTTCTTGTTGTTTGATAAATCTTTTAAATCATCTAAAAATAAGTTTTTTAAAAACCAAAATGATAGTTTGCAACAAATAGTCTGCATAGTTGTTATATATTTATACTACCAAAGATGTTGCAAATGCTATCAAATTGAAAAGCGAAGTCTGGGGCAAATTTATTGCAGCCAGCCAAAAAAACAAGCCAACTATAAGCAAACAGCATAGAAATGCAAGCAAAGCAGTAAAAAAATTAGTTAAAACAGTTGTTCTGGATTACGAAATGGGAATCGTAAATAATAGCAGATATGAACAAAAAATAATCCACACGTACGTCAATAGCAAACAAGAAACACACGACCGTCAACTTGAAACAACTAATAATCAAACTAAAACAGATCCTAAAGTAATCTGCAACACTCTGAACGAGTATTTCCAATCAGTTTTCGAAATCGAACCGCTAGGGTCTATACCAACATTCAACACTCGTTCCACTAGCATAAACCATCCGACCACACTAGCATCATACAAATCCGTCAAAGAAAAACTTTTGGACCTGAACAAATCAAAATCAATGGGCTTCGACGTTATTCACCCACGCGTCCTGAAATACTGTGCTTCAGGTTTTGCTATCCCACTGAGCATTATCTTCCCTGAATCGCTTAAGGTGGTATCCAGCTATTATTTTGGTGAAAAATAAAATAAAATGTTATTCATACTATTGAACATTGTAGAATTCAAAATAAAAAAATATTTTTTCAAAAATAATGTAAGAGTATCAAGAATATTCTTCTCAAACACGTCAAGGTATTTTTAAATCACATAGCAACGACCATAGCAACCGTTTTATCCTATAAGTTAGTCTCTAAAAACTAGACATGCCAAGCCTGTAACTATTCTTTTTTTAATGTTTTAAGTTTATATTGGTCTAAGTGTCATAAATCTAAGTTACATTGCTATTTTTAACGGTTTAACATCATGTTGTTGCCTTTTTGAATTCAAATGAAATAGTGCTTTACACTTTTAATTTATGTATCTTACCTATTACAGTTAAAAAATTGTTGAAAAGTATATTATGGCCAACAAAAAAATAATAATAAGACCAAGGAAAAGAAAGTTTAACAACAATCAGCATAACAATTCCAATAACACCAATAAGTAATTTGGTACAAACACAGGAAGTTCTACAGGTAGTAAAAAGCTAAAAAATAATCTTGAAAAAATATTATTTGATAACAACAAATTTATATTTTTTATGCATTTTAAACAAATGAAAAGTTGATTTGAAAAGTATGCTACTTGTAATATATGTGGTACAAAGCTTTCCATGTTGCATGATCATTCAAGACACTTGGGTTTTTCTTTATTTTTTCAAATTTATTGCAGTGGTTGTGCTTTTAAAGATGCATTTTTTTCTTCTGTTGTCAAAAACAATAAACCTGGTATAAATACTAGTGAAATTAATGTACGCAGTGTTATGGCATTAAGAGAGATTGGTAGAGGCAGAGATGCAACGTTAACTTTTACCTCCATAATGAACATGCCACCACTTTTATCAAAACCTAGTTTTGACTGTATTAATAGCAAACTTTACGATGCTTATAAATCAGTTGCTGAACAAAGTATGAAAAATGCTGCTATGGAAGTTAGGAGAATACTGAAACCTGACTCTAATATGAATGATGTTATTGATTGTGGTGTTTCTATTGATGGTACCTGGCAGCGGAGAGGATATTCATCTTTGAACGGTGTTGTGGTAGCAACGTCTCAAGACAACAACAAAGTATTGGATACTGTTACATTATCTGAGTTTTGTAAAGAATGTCAAATTTGGAAAGGAAAAAAGGGACACTCAAATATGAGCAGTGGAAAGTTAATCATTCCTGCCAAGTAAACCACACTAAATCAGCTGGTGCGATGGAGTCAGCTAGTGCAACAGAAATATTTTGCTCTTCAGTAATTAAATATAACATTCGCTATTCTAAATACCTCGGAGATGGAGACACTACCTCGTTTAGAACAGCTATTGCACAAAGACCTTATGGTGATGACCTTGTTCCAATAAAACTAGAATGTATTGGGCATTACCAGAAGCATACAGGGAATTGACTGCGTTTTAAAAAGAAAAGAATTACGACGGGTAAAACTATCTGACGGAAAAGGTATATCTGGTAAAGGTTGTCTCACGGATAAAGTAATTAACATCTTGCAAAATTATGTTGGAATGGCTATTCGACAAAATTCAAATAGTCTTTTGGAAATGAGGAACTCTGTAATAGCTTCACTTCATCATTGCACTAATTTTACCTCTGAAGAAAATCGTCATATATTTTGCACCAAGGGTGAAAAAAACTGGTGTAAATGGCAGTCTGATAGAGCAACTGGTCATGTTACATACAAGAAAAAGGTGAATTTACCCGTTGCCATTATGGAAAAGATCAAGCCAGTATTTCAAGATCTAGCAAATACTGATATGCTTGCAAAATTTTTGCATGGCATGACTAAAAATGGAAATGAAGTGTTTAATCAACTAATTTGGAATCGATCCCCTAAAACTATATTCACCTCTAAAGTTGTTGTTGTAATGGCTGTTTACTCTGCAACCATTACTTATAATGATGGTTTTGCTAAGTTATTTTCTGTATTTGATACTCTTAATATTAAATCTGGTAGTTACTTTGAAATTGGTGCAAGTAAAAAAAACTCTAATCGGCAAAAAATATGAACAAAAAAAAATGTCAGATGAAGCAAAAAAAAAGAAAAAAAAATTAAGATCTGTTAGAAAAAACTATTTTGGACAAAAATTAGATAAAGAAACTGCAAACGATTATTGTGCTGGTGGTTTTTAATGATTTATCTGAGTAGTATACATGATTTATAATTTTAAAATTAATTTTTTTCAATTTTTGTTTTTTGAACGGGTAGCTGTAGCAAAACAATGATATCTCAATAAAAAAACATTATTTTAGCTTCAAATTTTCAGGATATGTTCATTATTGATGTTTTTAGTGCCTGAACCTGAAAAAACATTTTAAAAAATTAAGCTTAACCTACAATTACCATATCTAATTAGTGTTTTATCGCTAAAAATAGTTTTTTATATCATTAAGTTTTTATATCATTAAGCCATTTTTGATCGTTTAAATTTTTTTTAAAAAATTTTTGGTTCAGGCGCTAGCTACACTAGTGTACTAGCTTTTTGCAAAATTTAAACCTTTCATATTGATGTATTCTTAAGATATTTATGTTCTAGTGACATTAACATTTTCACATTTTTTTGCTGAGTCAGCAATTATTTTTTATTAAAAAAAAAAAAAAATCGCATTACGTTTTAGATTTTTATCTATTATGCTAATAATTCATCAAAGGTATTTATTATGTGTAAAATATAAAAAAATAAAACTAGTGGCTGGATACCACCTTAAAGCTGGAGAAGTACCGTCTCAATGGAAAAAAGCCGAAGTTACTCCTATTTTCAAAAAAGGTTGCAAGTTGAACCCCTCAAACTATCAACCTATCTCATGCACAAGCTGAAATCATATGGAGTGTCCGACAACTTGCACGATTGGATCAAAAGCTGGCTAATCGACCGGCTACAACGCGTAACCATTTGTAACAATAAATCTAATTGGAAAACCGTCTCTAGCGGTGTGCTACAAGGATCTATTCTTGAACCACTCCTATTCCTTATCTACATTAACGATTTGCCAGACAAAATACAACACCAATTTAAAATGTATGCAAATGACTGTAAAATAATCGGAACTATAAAATCAAACTCCATTATAACACTCCAAGCCGATATCAACGAAGCAGTGAAGTGGTCGCACACATGGCTCATGTCATTTAATGTCGACAAGTGCAAAGTCATGCACACCGTGCGCAGCAAAAGCAACAAAAAAAATTGACTGCAATTTATACAATAATTAACCTGAACGGCCTGAAATGGATTTCCCAAAAATCTCATTATAAATAATTGTGAAATTACTAATGACCTTTTAATCGCTAATTCTTTCAATCATGCGTTTGTTAATACGGGCCCAAGTTTAGCCTCTAATATAAAAAATAGTAAAACTAGCTTTGAATCATACTTAACCTTTAATAATAATCATATGGAAAATAATAAGTTATCTGAAAAAGAACTACTTGATGCTGTAAATTTATTAAAACCAAATAAAGGTAATGGAGTTAATGATATAAGTAGCAATATAATAATTAAATCAATATGTTATTTAAAAACTCCGCTTCTGCACATTTTCAGTCTTTTATTAGAACAAGAAATCTTCCTGATAAACTAAAGGTTGCAAGGGTGATGCCGGTTCTAAAATCTGGAGATGCAACATGTATTGCAAACTATAGACCTATTTCAATACTAACTTGCTTTTCAAAAATATTAGAACATATTATGTATAAAAGACTGTGCTATTTCTTAGATATTAATAACATTCTTTATAACAAACAACTTGGATTCAAAAAGGGTCACTTTACTGATCAGGCAAATTGTTCATCTTGTTCATGATATGCTTAAATCTTTTGATGAAAATAAATATACTTTAGGCGTATTTATTGATCTCAGCAAGGCTTTTGACATTGTAAATCATCATATTTTATTAACCAAATTAAAAAACTACGGTATTAAACACTCGAACCTTAAATGGTTTAAAAACTATCTGTCAAATAGACAGCGATATATTTCTCATAATTACGGAAAAACTAACAACATAAATATATCTTGTGGAGTACCACAAGGATCTATACTAGGACCGCTCTTATTTCTAGTATATATCAATGATCTAAGCAAATCTTGTAATGCATTAGACACAATCTTGTTTTCAGATGACACTAATCTATTTTATGCTCACAATGATATAAAAATGTTATTTAAAACTGTAAACACAGAACTACTATACCTTGCTGAATGGTTTAAAGCAAACCAATTATCTCAAAATTTAACTAAGACAAAATATACTTTTTTTCATCGCTATCATGAACGAGACAAAATTCCAAATCTTTGTATTAACAATTGCGAAATAAAAAGAGAGGTATCATTAAAATTTCTAGGAGTACTCCTCGACGAAAATGTAACATGGAGAAGTCAGAAAATATATTGAAGGTGAAATATCAAGTAGTATTGGCCTACTCTGTAGGGCAAAACCTTTTTTGAATTCAAGTTGTTTAAAACTCTTATATTTTTCTTTTATTCATTCCTATTTTAATTACGCTAATATTGGATGGTGTAGTACCAAAAAAAATAAATGCAAAAACATGCAATCAGAATTATATCTAATAAAAACCGAAGTACACCCTCCCATCCTTTATTTACTAAGTTAAATATACTAAATATCTACCAAATAAACATTTATCATCTTCTAATTTTTATGTTCAAAATTAATAAAAGTATTATTCCAAAAACTTTTGATCTCTTATTCAAAACTAATCAGAATAAATACTTAACTAGACATTCAAGTAACACCCTTACGTTATTATGCGGCAACTGAGTTTTCAATTTCAATTAGAGGACCAAAGGCATGGAATAAAGTACTAACATCTGAACTTAAAATTCTTACATTGTTAAAAGAGTTTAAGCCAAACTTAGACAGTTTTTACTAAAAAATGATCTACCACAAAACTATTTCTAAAAAGCAAAATATCCTTATGATTGATCTACCAATTAAATGAGGAGTATATTAATATTAGAAACGCTTGAGTTAAATGCATTTTTGACTTTTCAAATTTAGTCATGTTTTTGTTGTTTTAATATGCTTTGTTGTTCTTTTTACTTTTTATTTTTTGCTCCTTAATAATATGTTTTATTTATCACTTTACCAATTTTACGTTTGTATATGTTATATTATCAACGGAAATGCTTATTTTTAAATTAAACTTTTTAATTACGGAATTTATTAAGGGCCTTGGCAATAAGACGTATTAGTCTTCTTCTCGCCCCTGCTATATATTTATCTTGTTATTAAGATAAAGTTTGTATATATTAACACAGCAAAAAAAAAATAATAATACGTTGTGAATAAAGAAAAAAAAAAAAAAGGTCAACTGCACCAGCTATCATGCACGTCATCTGAACGAGAGCTGGGCGTTTTTATGACGAGCGATCTAAAAGTTAAAAAACAAGTCTGTGCAGCTGCATCAGCCAGTAACCGAATGCTTGGCAGGCTCAAAAAGGCTTTTCGAGGTCGAAATTCTGCATTATGGCGCACACTGTATATTTCGTACGTTCGCCCACACTAAGAATTCACAGTACAGGCCTGGTCACCGTTTTTAGCTCAAGCCAAACTTGAGCATTGCCAAACTCGAGCAAGTTCAACAGCAAGCCACAAAACATATTGCCTCACTTAAACACCTTTCGTATACTCAAAGAATATCAAGCCTTAAACTGACAACGCTAACTGAACGACAAGAAAAAGGGAGACCTTATCGAACAATATGAAATCATGACCAAAATTGATAAAGTTAACTTTTACATCCCTCAACTTCAACCTAACACGGAATCTTCAAAGTAAAGTTTTCAGCCGCGTGGACACACTAAAGAACTAAGAGTACAACTTGTCCGAGACTGCGCTAAAAGAAGCAACTTCTTCACGAACGGTATTGTAAGATTATGGAATTCTATAACCCAAAATGCGGTGGACGCAAAGAACTTGAACAGTTTTAAACACGGACTTTCTCTGCTACGGCAGCTTTACTTAAGCTGAAATTGAAAAACTGTATTTTCATAAAAGAGAGGCCTAGTGTGCTACTCTTTGTCAAAAAAAAATTGTACATTTATTTTTGACCGTGAATGAATAAACCATTTTCAATGAATGAACAAACTATTTTCAACTAGACTTAATATTTTAAATTTCATAGCAAAATATTTTAGTGTTAAAAAGTTATGACCATATAAAGTTTGCAAACTTTAAATGGTCATAATTTTTTAAAAATAGTACAAAAAAACTCCTTTTTCCTATCGCAGTAATTTTTTTTTAAAAGAATCTTTTCGTCATACATACAAACTTTACAAAATTTGGAATACTCTTGTTGTCTATAAGTTTGTTATTTCAAACATTTAAAAACCTTCCTACGCCACTGTATATATATATATATATATATATATATATATATATATATATATATATATATATATATATATATATATATATATATATATATATATATATATATATATATATATATATATATATATATATATATATATATATATATATATATATATATATATATATATATATATATATATATATATATATATATATATATATATATATATATATATATATATATATATATATATATATATATATATATATATATATATATATATATATATATATATATATATATATATATATATATTCTTCTTGTTTATTTAACACTTTTACACATACACACATATATTATATGTGTAAAAGTGTTAAATAAACAAGAAGTTATAACAATTTATTAACGCAAATATTAAATTTTATTTTTTGAATCAAACAACTGATGGTACTTTTGAGCTTTTCAAATAGGAAATATTAAAAATATCATTAGCTACCATCATGTATGAAAATATTTAGTTCATAAAAAGATACAAAAGACATTTTACGTGTTCTTCTAATTTTATTTATTGGTTAAATAAAAATAGAAGAGCAAAATACCTTTCGTCGAAAATCCCTAAAGAAGTTATATATATATATATATATATATATATATATATATATATATATATATATATATATATATATATATATATATATATATATATATATATATATATATATATATATATATATATATATATATATATATATATATATATATATATATCTACTATAGCATATTTATATGCGCAATTGCTCACTTTTTTTGCTAGCCTAATTTTTTTTTTTTTTTTTTTTTTTTTTTTAATTTTATTTTTCGTCATTTGACAAATTAAGTGAGCGTTTTTAGAAAACGATGAGGGAAAACGAAGAATAATGAATAAAATGGTTGCTGACCCATACCAAACCCTCAGTCGATGTAGCAGCACTCCACTGCGAGTCAGGCTATTTGTCAGTCAATGTATGTACTGAAGCCCCCGGCCGCAGGCTATTTGACGTTGGGTGAGTATGACATCATTATGCTCACCTAACTCAGCAGTATAAAATATAAAAGATCTTAATTCTAGTATTGATGCGCAATACTAAAATTTAGATTGAAGGATCTTTATTCTAGATGCGCAACCTTAAAATAGAATTAAAAATGGAGTGGCATTACATTAAAAATAGAAATAAAATACAATAACCTTAGTTAATATATATATATATATATATATATATATATATATATATATATATATATATATATATATATATATATATATATATATATATATATATATATATATATATATATATATATATATATATATATATATATATATATAATAAACTTATAATTTACCTTGATTTGTGTAGCTTGTACTCGTAAGATTAGATTTTCTCTGTAACTCTAATTGTGTTTGGTTTTCCAAATATTGAAATGTTTGAATATAAGGCGCTGATCTTGAACGAAATAATTGACAAACCTTTTTCCTTGAACATTGTATATCCTTAATATCAGCTTGATTCTGAATATTTATTGGTTTGTCAATTGAGCAAAGGTTTTTTTCTTCAGCAAGAAATTTTTTGCGAGTAGATAGCTGTTCTAAAGTAGGAAGCTGTTCAAGAGTTAAAGACTGTTGTTGAGCAGAAAGCTGTTCATGAGAAGGCAGTGTTTCTAAAGTAGGAAGCTGTTCTTGATTTAACTGAAATAAAATTTACTCTTTATATCAAAAAGTAATAATTAACAATTTTGCTGATTTTTATATTACTTTGCAACTTTAAAACATTTTATGTTAGCGCTCACGTGATAAAATAATATAAGTAGCCCCTCAACTTTAAGATTCTAAAATTGCGTGGTAATAGCTTTAATTTTATTCTATATAATAAAGTAAGTTTGATTTAAAAAAAAAACTAGAATAAAAAACATTTTTAGAGGTTCTTCAAACCCTTAAACATTTACCGGGTGCCACTCTATAAAACAAAAGTTCTTTAGAAGTATGACATTTTAAAATAAAACAAAAGTTCTTTAGAAGTATGACATATAACTCAAAAGAAGTGAAGCTATATAAAAGTTTCACAGTTACCATTTGATAATGAAACATATTTGATTAAAATGCCTTGATAAAAATCATAAAAATAAAAATGCTAAAGTGGGCAAAACAACGTAAAAAATGAACCATCAATGAATGGAAACGTAGACCGACGTTTCGAAGTTTTAGTTGACCTTTGGTTTTAAGAGAAGGTTGTTTGCCTGAAGAAAAGTCGTTGAACTAATGATAAAACAGTGTGTATTATCAACTGTAAAACATATTTGATGAAATGTTAAAGTGTGAGACAGTTTTGGTCAAAATGCCGCAAATGACATTGTAAAAAAGAAGGAAACAATGACAAAAGAAGTTTGTTTGGATATTTTTAAAAAGTCATGCTATATTTTCAAGTAGTTGGGTTTCACCAAATCATTTTCCAATTGGACGATTTTTAAGATAATTTAAAAATTCTCAAGCTAATGCCTCATGATGCAAAAGATGTAGAAAATTTGATTGGCTAAAATTAACTTAGGCAAATTAGATATGTCGTTAAGTAGAATGCCAAGAATATGTAAAGCGGTTATTATCGCTAAGGTAGATTAAAGGAGAAAACAAATTAAAAACTAATCTAATTGGGTTTTTTAGATATATTTAAGTATATATATACTTAAATATATCGGTACGCGGAATAAAACTAAGGTAAAAAAAAATTACAAAAATCAATCGATTGTACAAAAAGATTTGAGATTTTAAATAGGAAATTTTTGATATACAGATTTGCTGAGGAAACTAAGGTCAAAGTTTCGACTTCTTAACTATAATTATAATTGTTATAATTTATCATAAGTTATTATGATTTTAACGAAGGCGTTTGCAACGTTTGATCTGGTTTGAGACAGAGAGAAAACAATATATTCAATCTGGTTTGTCAAGGCAACAAGTGTGTCATGGAGGGGAAAAACAATTTTGTGGCGAAGAAATTTCCGAGAGTTTGAAAGAGAGCAGATTTGGAAGTGTAATACTTTGTTGTAGGCTCATTCTTTGCAATTTTTGTTTTCAAAAAATATTTTGTTTTCATGTAATACTTCTTATTTGAACACTTTGTGTTTCCTTTTTTGTAATTTCAACCCTTAAAAAAGAGTTCCTATTTTTTTTAAGATAAAGCTCTACAAGATGCAAAAGACATAAATCTGCTTCAAATGTCAGAGTCTTAAATCTGTAAAAATAAAAATAAGCCTGCTTTAAGTATTAACAAACAATAAAGTATAGTTCTGCTTAAATTATTAACCAAAAAAGCACAATTAAGTCAAACTTAGTTACACAGTACACAATACACAGTTTTGTATAAATAATTTTAAAATATTGCAATTGTAACAGGGTCAACGACACTGGTTTCAAAGTGGGGGGCACAACCGTCAATTCTTAAAAAAAGTCTTTTATAACTAGAATTTTCTAAAAAAAAAAAAAAAAGTCCTAAAAAAAAAAAAAGAGGGGGGGGTAGCATATGCTTCCTGGCCCCACGGTGTCGTCGGCCCTGTGTAAAATAAACAAAAAAATGTAAATACTTTTTTTTTCTCGTGCACATCGTTGACGTTAGTCGTATGAACTACTATTGGAGGAAAAAATTTCTCCGATTTTTCGCTAAAAGTAATTGTTAACACAGTAAATATATATTTTGAAAATGCAAAAGATTGCAACAGATCACTTCCCTTTACTACCTTTTTTTTTTTACTTTTTTTTTTTTTTTTTTTTTTTTGGGGGGGGGGGGGGGGAGGATTTTAAATCTGCACTTAAAGCCATTATACAATCAATAAATTTATGTTATAGTTAAAAAACCTTTAAGTTTCAAAAAATATTAAAATCAAAAAAAAAATTAATAAAAGAAAAATATTAAAGAGTGTTTTTTTTTTCAAAGTTTTTATAACAAAAAAAATAAATAAATAAATAAAAAAAATAAAGAAAATAGCTTTAAAGAAAAATTTAGGAAATTATATAAAAAAATTTAGGAAATTATAAATACAGTATCATATATAAAAATACATAAAAATAAATTCCAGTAAGTTTTATATAAAAATAAATTTTTGTTAAGAAAAAAAAAAAAAAAACATTAAAAAAAAATGTTTTCGAAAAAGGACAAGAACTCAACAACTGCAACAAAGTTCAAAAACACAATTCTCAGTAAATTCATTAATGAAATTAGTTTACCTTCAATTAGAAGACTTTTGTTAGAAAACTATTAGGAGTTAATTATATTTTATCTCTTATTTATTATTTTTTATATCTTATAATTTATTCTGTTTTATCTATATTTTCGATAATTTTAGAAAAAGTATTGTAAAATAGAGTGTATAGCTATTTACATTAACCTATCATATAACAATATGGCTTAAAAAACACAGTTCTGCGGAACATGCAATCATTCATTTCGTACGTAAAACCTCAAATTCTTTGGAAAATTTCGAATACTCATTAATAATTTTATCACCTTTCAAAGGTATTTGATACAGTAGACCATACCATCTTACTTCATAAGCTAAATTCTATGGAATAAATAATAAAGTAACAAAGTGGTTCAAAAGTTAATTTTTCAAACCGGATACAAAATGATTTCTGAAATGATGTTTATCAAAAGAAATTATTATATATATATATCCTGAGTTGTTCCACAAAGCTCTATATTAGGACAACTTTTTTTCTTGATTTATATTAATGACTTGAATAAAGTCCTAATTCTATTTAGTATTAAGTTAGCAAACGACGCTAACTATTTCTTTCTAATAATGATAATTTTAAACTTTTTTCTACTATGAATGATAAGCTTAAAAACATTTCTTCCTGATTCAAATGTAACAAATTATCTATAAATATTATTAAAAAAATTATAATTTTCCATTTTCTGAAAAAAGAGCGTTTTCTACCCATAAATTCGTTTTCAATTTTTATTGACCAAATTAAAATAAAAATAGACTGCTTTACAAAGTTTTAAAGGTTTTTCTTGATTTACACATTACATGGAAACATGACATTCATTACATCTCTATCGAAATTTATATAAATATCAAAATTTTGTACAAACTAGAGATTATTCAAACAAAAAGAGCTCGTCCCAACTTTACGACTCGTGGCCTCAACTTTATTACTCGTTGTCCCAGCTTTATTACTCGTTTATCCATAATTGTTTAAGCTATTTAAATATTGCCTGGGGAAGTACTGATAAAAATAAAATGGAATGTCTTTGTAATTGTCAAAAGCACGCAATTCTTCTTATTTTTGAAGATAGTCTTAATCATTCTAAGTTTTTATTCAAGAAATGAGATTACTTAATATATATATAAATTAAATGTATTCAATATCTTATGTTTTGTATAACATTTTTAAAAATATCTTTACTCTAAATTCTGTCATTAAATATACACTAAGAAATAATGACTTGCTAAACCAAGTTTTTTTTCGAACCAAGTTTAATTAGTTTTGTATTGATTATTGTGCACAATATCTTTTGAACAAAATTACTTTGCAAAATTTTGATTTGTCTTCTTTTTTATTTGTGTTTAAAGCTAAACCTAAAAGTTTTATTCTTTTAAAATGTAACTATGTCTTACTATTTGTATTATCTTGAAACACTTCCTCTTATTATTTGTATTACTGTTTATATTAAGCCAGTTTACCCTATATAATTCGTATATATATTTATAAAGTTTATTTTCTTTCATCATATTAAGACGTTTATTAGTTTATTACCTCGTCATTGTAAAAAGTTTATTACCTGCATTAAAAAATTGACATTTACGCTACTGCATTTTTAAAAAAACAGCTTGCATTTGCGGTACTGCATTTTAAAAAAACGGTACCGCATTTTAAAAGCGGCTTTTTTAAGGTTCTCTCAATTAACGGGTCGTCCATAAAGTACGACCCGTTAATTGAGAGAACCTTAAAAAAGCCCCCCCTCTCCCACACACACAAACGCACACACTTTTAACCTATTTATTTAACATTTTATGATATTTTTTTTTAATTTAGTGTCTCCTTTCTTTTATAATTGACCCATTGACCTCCCATCTCATACACGCCATTTGCAGACCCCCTCTTCCCCTGCGAGCGTACGTACTTTATCGATGATCCCTAATTGTTTTTATTGTTTATCATTGTAAATTAGTGAAAACTTTTTGTTAATATTATTTTATTATTATTTTAACTATATAATTATACAACGACAAACTATTGTAAAGAAAAATAAAAAAATAAAACAAAAATCTGCCAACGAAACTGATGGCCGATTACCCCAATATCAGAAAGTTCAACTACTGAAACAGTGGTAAAAAAAAAGATGAACACAAACATAGTTTTCCAATTTACACCGCAGTAAACGCGTGTGCACGCCTAGTTTAAATTTGCCTATTTGCGCGAGAGCACAGCTAGTTTAAATTTGTTTGAATGCAATTTTTGCTATCGTGCAGCAAAATAAAAAAGGTAACTTTTGATTAACCTGCAGTTTTATCAAGTTTATTTGCGCATTATTATTATTCTATAATTAAGTTAAACATTTTGTCATTAAAATAACTATTTTATTATCAAAGTAATTATTTTATTTCGCTGTGTTTTGTTAAAAAATATTCTTGAAATTTAATAATCTTAAGAAATAGAATAAAAAAAAGTATCATAAGAAATGTTTATAAACCTTTAGAAATGTTTTTTATTTTTTTTATCTTAAGATATATAATAAATTTTGGCTACAAAACCCGATATATATTAGTTAGTTATATAATGTACAAGTAGATATAATATATTTAATATAATATTTATTGTTATACAAGAGTGAAAACGGAGGCAAATAGACCAGGTTTCACCTAAACATTATAGCGCCTTAGAGCGTTATTGGTTACAAAAGTCTTTATTACAAAAGGATGGATAAAATCTAACCTATAAATAAAATATTTTCTATTTATAATTTTTAATAATATTTTTATTTGTTCATCTTTTTTTTTTAATATAATTGCAATTCCTCTTATTTGCCTCTAAAATGGATGATAGTGTGAGCTTATTTAATCCTGAAAGATATAGAGGAATTTCAAAAAAATTAGATGAAGAAGAAGAGGTTAAGATTAAACAAAATAATATATTTTGGAACGCTCAACCTGTTGTTAGAAAAAATAGTTTCTTAAAGAGGTATTCTCATGAGTTAGTGGTGCCTCAACTTATTTCAAGAAGTGCAAAAAAAAGGTAACTAAAAGAACTCAGTGATAGTTTACACCGTTTTAGAACAATCCCAATTTTAGAAGAATCCCAAGATAACATTAGAAATAAAACAAAAAGAAAAAGATGCCAGACATCCCACTCACAATCATTTAGTAAAATTATATTTAACAGTACTAAGAATTTCAATGTCTTTATCATACTTTCATTGAATATATATATTCTCTTAAAGTTACCTACAATTTTCTAGATAAATTTTATAATATTGGAGCAGAATTTTTATTTGAATTTTGAATTATTTTGAAAGAAAATAATAATCACATCCAATTTATAACCAAAAAAAATTTTTTTCATTTTTATTACTATATTTTAATCGTTTCTTTTTATTTTTTTTATTTACTTTAATTATTTTAATACTTTCTTTTTTTTCTTTTTTTTCTTTTTAACTTTGTTTCTTAACATTTTAAATTGTCTTTTTTAAATACTTTTGCTTATATATTACGGATTATTGTGTATTACGGATATTTATTTGTGTTACTATTGGGGCTCGGTGATAAGGCTATTTTATGTCTTCTTCTTGCTCCAGCCAATTGTACTTTTTATATTGTTGTACTTTGTAAATATTTTTAACGGCGAAATAAACTAATAAACTAATAAACTAAAGAGTAAATGTACTATATTTTTTAAGGGCTTCATGATAAGATTATCATAATCTTCTAAAAGTCCTGCCGTTGTTGCTGCCAATTGTAAATGTAAATATATATTCTCTTATCGTTATTGTAATTATATATATATATATATATATATATATATATATATATATATATATATATATATATATATATATATATATATATATATATATATATATATATATATATATTATTGTAACTATATTATCTGGTTATTGTAACTATTTTTAAACGGCAAAATAAAAAAACAAGTCTAAAAAAACAAAAAAACAAAAAAATTATGATATAAGTTTGTCAATCTGTTTTTTTATTGTTTTTTTTTATTTATAATTTTTTACGGTATCATAATTTGTGTTATAATTTTTATTGGTTTGAAACAATTCTGTTTGTCTGCTAATATTTCTCTGTTCTGTCTTCAAATTTTGATTTTATTTTTATATCTAGAGTTTTAAATTGACAGAAGCATCACAATACTTGAAATTTAGAGTTTGATTGCAAGTTTCATTCTCATGCCATTGCCTACTTAAATACACGGCCTTTTATTTTGCTTAAATCAAAAATAAAAATAAAAGACTAGTTTTAAAAATCAGTTTTTTTAGATGGGCAAATTTTTGCAAAATATTCTAATTACTGCACTATAAATTATACCTAAGTAAATCTGGCAATGGTTAAAAACTTTTGCGTTGCACTAAACTTCGCTTAACTTTGTTCAATTAACTGTGGCTTTTTTTTAGTTTTAGATAAATATTATGGTTAATAAATGCTCTATATTTTTAATTGTACCTCTTATTATCTTTGTGTAGAGTAGTCACAGTTTTTTGTTTTCTAAATATGATGATTTGGAAAAGATAATATCTTTCACATCAAATCTAACCGATATCTTATATATTTCTTTAACAAATTTAACATATATCTTAGATATGGATTATAGGCTTGTCAGTAGAAATTTTATAGCTTCCAAGGGCTTTTTAAGTATCTTAAGTATTTTCAAACATAAATTTTAAAAGATTTAAAAAAAATTTATAAAAACTGGTTAACAATATTATTCAAAACATTTTCTTTTTTCTCTGTCTTTTTCTAAATGTGACAATGTTATCTGCACCAATGGAATCACTGACCCTCTTCCTGGTGTTATAAAAATAAATAATTGAAATAACAGTGTGTATAGTTTCTTTTCCAACTTTTTTTTCAATTTAAACATAAAAATGGTTAGTAACCTTTTCTATTGCTAAGAACTAACTTTAATAAATAACATCAAAACTAAAAACCTGAACATTGCAAAACTCTAACATTCTAAATGTGGTAATGTTGGATTTGTTAGTTTTATTAACTTTCAAAAATGCAATTTCTTTTTATTGATTTTGTAATTTGAATTGCTCATATCTTCAAAAATAATAACTTAAAATAGCTTCTTTAATACAAATAAGAAACCACCACTCATTTGACAGAACTGTCCAAATCTTCATTCTAATCGATCAAATATGATTTAAGTAATCTATTTGTATTACCAACAGATCTTTATTTAAAAAAACTTGAGATAATAAAGTTCTTGATAGTTAAATGGTTTTTAATATCAAGAACTTTATTTTACTAACAAGTCTTAGCAGTTATTAATCAGTGTTCCACATTGTGTAGAGTAAAATAAGTCAAGTTAAAAAATATTTAAAAAAAAGTATATATATATATATTTTTTTTAACTAGCGCCTTTAAATTTTTTTAAGAACAACATTTCCTTTTTGATGATAAAATAAGAGTTAAAGTTTTCCAGCACAATCCTTCTCTACAACAATAGTCGGTTACTTTAAGCAAATTTTAATTAAAAATTTTGATATGTAGATTTTTGTTAATACAAATAGGTTCAGCAACTTCAGGTATAAGTAACCAGACGCCCACCTTTAACAGAGGAGAATACAGCTCCAAACCTGTAAAAATAATTTTTTTTTACTGTGTTCTTTTTTGTAAAAGCCAGACACCTGGCAACCCTAGGTATGAGTATTTCATTTCAAATAATTTTATAAGTTATAAAATCCAATCACCAAATTTCGAAAATAAAAAATTTGCCAGTGAATCAGCAACTGTATAAAAATTAAGATCTTCAATAATTTTATTTGATAAAAATTTCTGATTTTTTTCATCCTCCCAGCCGGCGAATTCATCTTCCTAGTCAGCATTTGGTCCTCAAAAGACGCCTTTTGAACGCTCAAAAGAACGTCTTTTGAGCGTTCGGCTGAGCTCTTTTAATATTCTTTTAATTGGTGTTTTTCTTTGTCATGATAAGCTGGAAGAGAAGCAGTTGGTTTACTAGCCGGATATATTTTAGAAACAGGTTTAAATTTGTTGATGCTCTTTTATGCATTAAACTTTCCTTAAAATATTTTAACCTATAACTTTCTCAAACTATCATCTTTTAAAGTTTAGATAAGATTTCGGAAAGGAAAAAAATGGAACTACTTCACGATTAATATAATTAGAGATAAACGAATTGTCTACTATTTTTAAAAAGAGGTAAAACCAACAGTGCATTTATTAACCATAATAATTATATATTACTAAAAAAATCCACAGTTAAGTATACAAACTTCTGTGACGTTTAGTAATATTTTGATTTAACCAAAGAAAAAATTTGCATCCGGTGCCAGACTTTCTTACTTAAAATTAATCCTAAAATAATTTATATATTTTGATAACATTTGCCTTTTCAACTTGACTTCATTTTTTTTTTTCGATTTAAGGAAAATAGAAGGTCATATATTTAAGTAGGCCATACTTATAAATTAAAAACTCTGGGTACGTACTGCAGGTTTACTCTAGTCTCGAGGCCCCGCATTTAATAGAAAAATTTTTTTTAAACCTATGATCATAAACAACTAATATCTAAAATTTTTCTACTTATTTATTAAGCAGTAATTTATATTTTAAAAATAAATGAATAAAATATGTTGTATAAAAACTAATTGTGATTATTTGTAATTATGAAAGGAAGAAGATTAAAAGAAATTTTATTTTGCTTTATCTTATTAATATACAATGACATTGCTAATGTCATTGTATATTAATAAGATACAATGACATTAGCAATGTCATTGTATCTTATTAATATACAATGAATTTCCATGGGTGAATTTCATGAAAATTGAAACCCCATGGAATTTCCATGGTTTTTTTTTCATAGCTTATGCTGCGCCATGGTTGTTACGAATGCGCTATTAAAGATGGCGTCATAGCTCGTACAGTAACGATTGAGTAAACAATACTTACCGCATTCTTCTGTTTTTCTGTATTTAATAAGACTATAAATGATATGTTTGTTATAATGCATCACATTTATATGATTCAAACTAAACATACAGACATAAGCAACTAGATATATTTATCATATTATAATGAGTTATAAAATGGATTATTTTTAATTATATTTAATTTTATATCATTTATGGATATACTTATTTTAACTGTTTCCAATAGCTTTGCATAACTTGCAATAGTATAGCAAGTATGTCACGTAAACCGGTTTAAATTTTAATGCTTACTTGGCAAATTACTTGCCAAATAATTATTATTTGGTTTACAACAAATAAACGTTTAGTTTTAATCTACATTAAATAACTAGTGTATTAATGTACATAGTGTAATCTAATGTACATTAAAACTTATATAATTATTATTATTATTATTATAAAACTTATATAACATATTAAACAAACTTATCTAAAATATTAATATATATGCAGTATATCAGATAAGATTAGATAACTAAGATAAGATAAGATAATAAGATTTAACTAATGTACAAAGGATAACTAGTATAATCTTTTTTATTTTTTTTTCAATAACATCCTCAGATTACATAAAAATGCTTGATGTTAATTGTACGGTAAATGTTCATTAAGTATTACAAAACGTTTTTTTATGATAAATGTTTAATTCAGTTTTAGTTCTTTAGAATTATTAGAATATGTAAATAATGTAATATAAATATTGTTTATAAATTCTTTTATATTTACTTTATTATTTTATTCAAATAACTACATTATAAGCTGACAGGTTTGACTGACAATATAAATAATGTTGTTCATCGTTTATATTGTTTATAACATCGTCAGTTTTTATATGCATTTAATATTTTTTTAAATAGTTCAAAAGCTGTCAAAATAAAATAGTGAATTGAGTTCAAATTAACCAGAAAAGATATAAACGTAATCTCTGGGATTCAACTTGAAAGAATGTTCCAAGAACCACTTAGTTGGAGAACGAAAACTGTGGTAATGTTTTAAAAGTATCAGAAAAGGAATTTAATTAATGCACAAGATTTTACTTCGTAGTTAAATATAAGCATATTAAAGCAATGTTATATATAATAAGCATATTAAAGCAATAAGTATATAAAAGCAATGTTTATAAATAATACACTATTATTTATTAAAATACAATTATTTTTATTTGTTTATATTTAACTAATGTAAAGTGCTCGTCTTTAGTTAAAATAAATTAATTTATGCACACGCTTTGATATTTATTATGCTTTTACATTACTATCATTTATAAATTACATATTTAATAAATTTGTTATGTTATTAATAGTAAAGTAAAAATATAATAAATTTTTGAATTTAATGGTGTGTGCATAAGTTCTTCTATTTTAACTTTATCATTTTATCTTAATCAGTCAAACTTACCTGCATTATAAGCAGGTAAGTTTGACTGGCAATATAAATAATGTTGTATATCATGCAGACAGCTCAGACAAAGAAGTAAGTTTTTACTTAAAATTACAATTTATAAGTTATACTATATTTGTTGCTGTCTTGTTCTAAATGTTACTAACATGCAGGTAAAATTTATATATGTGTATAAATCTTTTCATTTTAAGCTTATCATTTCATTTAAATTACTACATTATTAGCAGGCAGGTTTGACTTGCAATATAAATTTTTAATTTATTTATTTAGCCGTTCATTAACAAGTCCGGTGCTTTATAATATATTTAAAGATGGTAAGGACGTGAAGAAAACAGGTTTGTAAATGATGTTGTACATCATGCAGATAGCTCAGAAGAAGAAGTAAGTTTTTTTTTTTAATTACAAAAATAAATATTTGATATAATATTTGTTGCTCCCTTAATCTATATAAATGTTTCTAACATGCAGGTAACATTTATATATGTATTAGTTTGAATAAATCATTTTAATTAAGTTACATTATAGGCAGGAATGTTTGACTGGAAATATAAACGATGTTGTACATAATGCAGATAGCTTAGGCGAAAAAGAGGTAATAATCTAATAATTGTTATTTATAAATAATGATATATTCATTGCTACTTTTTTATATATAAATGTTACATAACATTTGGCAACATTTATAATTGTGTATAATGCCTAATTATAAAGTAAGTTATAATAGATAATAATTATTAGTAAAATGAATCAGTAAATAAAGAAAACTAGTTAGAATGTATATAATAATTGTATGATGTATTGTCTAGATTGGTGAAATGGAGAATGAGACTAACTACGGTGAAAAAATAATGAATATCAAAATGTGAATGGTTCTTTGTTTGACATCTACCTGTTTCTACAGACACAATGCAGTTGCACTTATAAATGGGCTTGATGTTTTTTTTGGATTGAATATGTTGTATTGATGGTTCTTTTTAACTTGTTAAAACTTTAAGTTATTATCAAATTTATATATACTATTTTTATCAAATAGTTAATATAAAATAATAAACATGTAAATTGTTTTATTCTGTAAAAACTGTAAAAAAATCATGGATTTTCTATGGAAAACTGTAAAAAAAATTTTCTTGATATATTTCAATTGTTTATCATTATGTATATCACTTATAGTATTATATTACTTGTAATTTTTTGTTTTATTTATTTTCAGTATGTTATACATATGCATGCATTAAATATTGTGGGGAAGTCAAGTTTTGATGTTTTTGGTGAATTATAGCTATTATTTTTCAAAGATTTTTAGGATTTAACAAGATTTAAATTTTATTTTGTTTATTGATTTTTTTCGGAGAAAGCGATCCCATAGATTAAGAGATACTCAATAATATTAGTATGATAAAATTTGCTTTTATGATTTAATATGACAATTCAAATAACATTAGATCAAAAAAACTTGAAAACAAATCATGCTTTTTTACCATGAAAAATCCACGAGTTTTCCTTGAAAAGGTGTTCCTAATACCTATGGAAATTCCATGGTTTTCCATGGATGGAAATCTCATTGAATATCCATGGTATTCGGAACACTTTTCCAAGAAAAACTCATGGAATTTTTCATGAGAAACTCACGGGTTTTCCATGGAAAACTCATGGGTTTTCATTGAAAACTCATGGGTTTCCCATAGGAAGCTCATGGATTTTCTATGGAAAACTCATGGGTTTTCATTAAAAACTCATGAAGATCCCATAGGTTTTCCATGGATTTCCCATGGAAAACTTATGGGTTTCCCATGAAAACGTGTTTCAAATAACCATGGTTTTTCCATTAGTTTTTTTCATGGGTTTTTTCATGGGAATTTTCCGTAAGGGTTCCTATTAACCATGCCGTATTTGAATACTATATCTTACAAGCGACAAAATAGTGTCCTTCACTCATTTTTGGAAAAAATGGACTTTCATCGTTTTTTCTCTTGACCCTTCATATATTATAGTTTTTATATTTAGTTATAATTATTAAGCATCTGCGTCTCTAAACGGTACAAGACGAAACAATAAGAAAATATTATTTCGATAAAACTGGTACGAATTGAAACAATTTTTTACCATTTTGCAAAAAAACGGTACAAAACGAAACAAATTTTTTTTTGTTACATGAAAAATACGGAACAAATCGAAACAATAAGTTTTGATTTGTAAAAACCGGTACGAAACGAAATAAGATTATGATAAATAAAGTGCGAAACAACCGGTACGAAACGAAATGAAGTTAAACTTTTTAGTTAAACTTTCCTTTACAAAACATTGTGCTTGTACTGGTTGTATTGTGGTGTTACTTTGAACGTTTTTAAGATATTTTTACTTGATCTTCCTTCACTATTGACAATATTTGAAATTTAACAAAGTGAATATAGGGGCTAAGATTGACTCTTACATAATTCAAATTCAAAATAATATTTAAATAAAAGTATTTTGTATAATATTAATTTAAATAGTCATTCAAAGTTACCCGCAAATGGGGTAACTTTGAATGCGTTTTTTGTAAAAGCAAAACCTATTCAAAAACGCCTTGTTTTGTTTTAAAATTTAATAAAAAAAACATTCTAGTTACACAGTAATATATTATTGGTAAAATATATAACATTTTTTCATAACAAACACCCATTTAGTATTTTATTTTGTTTAAATGGATATTTTTTAAGTGGACTAGCATAAAAAAAAGTCTCATTTACATCAGTTTCACTTTAGACTTTGCAAGTGGAACATCTTTACATTTTGCCAAAAATTCTCAAAAGAAATATTTTTAACAAGTTTAAAAGTAATTTTTTATTCCTATTTGAGTCTGCTTTTTCCTTTACATCAACATGAAAAAATTGTTAAAGTACATTAATAACTGCTCGGCGAACTAAAGTTATAACTATCAGGCCAACGATTGAAGTTGATACTTATATCTAATGGGTAACTCCCATATTTTTTTCAAAACCACTAAGCAACTAAGTTGTTGATTATCTTTTGATTTGAAAAAACTTTGGACTTTCCATGTGTTTTCGGATTAAGTTTTAAACTTTATTATACAAAGTGACAACTTGCACCCAATAAACATTTAATAATTTTTTTATCTAATAATGTTTATTGTTGCCACAAAATTATCATTCAGTATAATTTATATACTACTTTGCTTAATTTTTTTTTATTTTATATCTTTGAGATTCTGGTGGGATGAGGTAGGGTGAAGAGTGCGGTCGTAGATACATACTACCATCCCCTTGCTCCCTGGAACTGTCACTGCAGTGACAGTTCCAGGGATTACATATATTATACATGTATAATATATGTAATATAAAATAAATATAATATAAACATAATATAAATTTTAAAAGATGTCTTTAAATAGTTAAATTTACATAATTATTTAAAAACTTCTATTAAGGGATTCTTTATTTTTAGACTCTTTATTTTTAAGTTGATTTTTATTACAATATTTCAAGGGAGTTTAATGGGGTCGTCTATAAATTGCGTCACGCAATATTTGACATTTTTTGACCCCCTCCCCCACCGACTATGTGTGTACACATCGACTAAGTAAGATTAAGGCGCAGTTGATTTTACAATCAACATGTAGATACATCAACTGAGGGTTGTGGTTTGGTCAGAAACTACAGGTTGTGGTTTGGTCAAAGTCTTCTATGGATTTAAAACTTTGAAAAAAGAAAAAGGTTGCGTCTCTAAATCAGAAACCCCTCTCCCCTGGTAACAAATCGTCACAAAATCATCTCTTCTCCCCCTCCCCCTATATAGCGTGACTTTATTTATGACGATCCCTGATATTTCACTCCCTTAAAATATTGTAATAAAATCAATTTTTTAAAAAGAGTTATATTGGTAAAAAAAGTTTTTATTTAATTATATAAACATAATATAAATATAGTAAAAGTATAATATAAATATATTATAAATATATTATGAATATATTACAAATGTGTTATAAATATATTATAAACATATTATAAATATATTATAATTATATTATAAATATATTTTAAATATATGATAAATATATGATAAGTATATTATAAATATATTATAAATATATTATAAATATATTATGAATATATTATAAATGTATTATAAATATATTATAAACATATTATAAATAAATTATAATTATATTATAAATATATTTTAAATATATGATAAATATATGATAAATATATTATAAATATATGATAAATATATTATAAATAAATTATAAATATATTATAAATATATTATAAATGTATTATAAATATGTTATAAATATATTATAAATATATTATAAATATATGATAAATATATGATAAATATATGATAAATATATGATAAATATATTATAAATATATTATAAATATATTATAAATATATTATAAATATATTATAAATACAGTATAAATAAATTTAGTATAAACATACTAAAAATATAATAAAAACATAATATAAATGACCAGAGATGTGTTTTTAAAATGATATAATAAAGTTAAATTTCGTAATTAACATGGCCGGTTAGCTCAGTTGGTTAGAGCGTCGTGCTAATAACGCGAATGTCGTGGGTTCGATCCCCATACTGGCCAGAATTTTTAAACAATATTTTGAAGCGGGGTTTTATCATCGCCTACAAATTTAAGATTGTTATTATATTTTGATTATTTAAGTTTGAAAAATGGAAAAAAAATTAAGTTTAAATAAAATTTGTTAGATTTTAATTTAGTTTCCAATTTTTTTTAGAAAATTTAATTGTTTTAACCAGAAGTACCTTGAATAGACGAAAAAACTATAATGTGCAAAATTTTGAAATTTTAAGTCTTTCCAATTCTATCTTTTTTTAATTTTAATTTTTTACATTTAATTTGTTAAGAAACATATGATAGCGATAAACATATCTAGTAAGAATTAATGAATTTTTATGAGTGTTAGTGTAAAATATTTTCCCGCGTTTTTTTATTTATAATGAAACGTAAATAATTTATTTTAGACTTTTTATAAAAATTTAGACATGTTTGGGTCCTGTAAAAATGGGTAGGTTTAAATAAGATAGATAAGCAGGCTTTATCAGAGGGGAGCCACATGGGCCATATGTCAAGGACTTCCAACTTTGTTGGGGCCTCACCTTTTCAAAATATATTTTTTAAACACCAAAATAAAACATTAAAATAATAATTCTAATTTATAATAACTCTAAATTCAATTTGAAAGTTGAAATAATTGAAGCTAAAGTTAACTTATGTTAATAAATTAATTTCTTTAATTTTCCAAACCTAAATCCAACATTATAAAGATTACGTCATTTAATGATGCAGTTTACCCTCCGTCGGGCGTGCTTGATCAAATTGATTCAAGTCAATCATTTTTATCTCCTACGAGTTTTCGAGCTATGTCTTAGTGTTCTGCTTTTTAGCAGCTTCATTTTTATCTTCTTTTTTAGTTGAATTGTATCAAACAGGATTAAGTTATTTTATTTTGAACTATTTCTTATCATTTTGTTAAATTAATACATTGCGCCTTTGTACGTTAACTTCTATAAGTTACATTTTGTAACTTTGAGAATAGAATTTTTTTTTATTCTGGTAAATAATTTTTTTTTTGAAGTACAATTCAATATATAAATTGGTTTAAGTTTGATTAATGTAATATAAATTTATTATGTTTTAAAATTTCAATATTATTTTCAGATACCATTAAAATGAAGATAAAATTTAATAGTGGTACAATTAAATGGCGGCGGAGAAAAGAGTTGGCCAAAGAAGCATGCACCAACTCAAAGAAAGTAAATTCATCTTTAAAAAATTACAAAATACAGTTCAAATTGAACCAGCAAACCAACTTTAAATTGTGAGTGCCAGTGGTAACATTAAAAATGAAGTTGTTTCAATTGCAAAAGACCCAATTTCGGAACAACAACCAGCAGGAAATTTGTATATTGTAAACCAGAAACAGGATGTAACCAAAATGTTATTACATAAGATGCATGTGCAAATAAATTCGAGATATGGAACCAGAGGCAACAGATCAGACTCATCAATGTAATCCGTTTAAATTTATTGACATTGTGATTATTGACAAGAACATTTCTAGTCAAGTGAACTCTTTTCTAAAGATTACTTGCTTTTAAGTTTCAAATAGTATTGTTTAAGACTCTAATCATCATTCCCTATCGTTTAGTGAATAAAACTCTTGCAAATAAAGAAACATGCGAAAGAGGTTATGCTGGAGTATTGAAAAACAAACTTTGTATTGTGTACTTTGTTTTCTTTGGAACAAAAATGCTGCAAATTTATCATTTTTCTCTGGTTCTGCCGGATGGGGCATTAGTATAGGAGGAGATTGAAAGATTGTAAACCGTCGCAAGAAAATTCAATTTACCATTAAGAAAAATATATTGTATGGAAATCTGCTAGTAGAGCAGCGTTATGCAAAACTTCAGTTGATAATTTACTTTTATCTGAACTGAAAATTAAAAAAAATTATTCGAAATTACTAACATTTAGATTACGTTCGAAAAATTATTCGAACGTAATCTAAATGTTATTCTTTTCCTTTCTGAAGGTGGATTAGCACTCTTTGGTTCAAATCAACAAATTGGTGATTGAGCAAATGGGAAGTTTTTAGGTATTATCAAACTTCTTAGCAAATATGACTCACTTTTAGTTGAGCTTGTTAAACGTGTTCGAGAATGAGAAAACAACAGTGTAAGTAGCAAATGCAAGCTCATTATTTTTTAACACGAATTCAGAACGAATTTATTGATATTTGTGGTTTACATGATCAAATAGCAATCCTCCATGAAATTGTGAAAGCAAAATATTTTTCAATAATAGTTTATGTTACTCCAGATTGCTCGTACAAGGAGCAAACTACTCTGGTTATTCGTTATGTCAAAATTTTAGACAATTCAAACTTTTCAGTTGAAGAAAGATTTATTTTATTTTAAAATTTCTCCGAAAAAAATAAAAAAAAATTGCTGCTTGAACACTGTTGTGAACAAATATTGAAAACTTTGAAGCTGGATTTCAAAGCCTGCAAAGGTCATGCTTACAACAACGGTGCTGATATGGCTAGAAAGTATAACGGGGTAAAAACGGTTTTAATAGAACAAAATTCAAACTGTATGTTTTCTTGCTGCGGAATGTTTTCTAGCTGCGGAAATATGCGGACGGCTAGTATGTTTTCTAGCTTTCAAAAACACACATTAAATTTAGTTGTTGTCGATTGCGCTGAATCATGCAATGAAACAGTAAGGTATTTCAAAACAATTCAGTTAATGCACAATTTATTCAGTAGCTGTCCTAAAAGGTGGGAAATTCTAAAACAAAATCTTCCTGTTTTGATGCATGGAAGGTCCAAAACATGACGGTCAGCACGGAATAATGGTGTTAAACCAGTTGAATTCAGTGAGAAGTACTTTAAATAAACTTGGGGTGCTACATTTAACAGCTCAGGCTAAAGTGGAACTCAATGCCATTCAAAAGTAAATTTCTAAATTTGAATGCACTTTGACTTTGTCTATCTGGATGAAGCTACTCATAATGATTTATCAGACAAATTTAATCATTGAGCTATGCTACTCTTGATGTTGAAAAGGATAACATTGAAAATCTATCTAATGACATTCAAAGGTTGTATGAATAACTTGATAAAATTTCTATCGAGTCAAAATTTGTTGCAAGAAATATTGGTACTTCATGTGAGTTTTTAACTAATCGTCATTTTCCAAGTCAAGATGATGCCGAGCTGTATATTTTAAAATCACTGAATATTTTGTCATCATTAACTCGATTCAATCTGGCCTCACTCGATGATATCAGTCCTTACAAGAAATTTGTAAACTTTTTTGGATTTCTATTGCAGTTTAAATATTTGAATGACGAAGACCTTGTATTGGCTGGTCAAGCACAAATATGACAAAGAAATCTCACAAGAACTTGAAAACAAGGTTTTATTTCTTAAAATAATCTGTGGTGTTAATTTTAAACAAGATTGCACTCTAAAAAAGTTGCAGATTTAATGTTTAAAGCAGATAAAATATTATCATCGTTTAACTATGGGGCAGGAACAGTTGAATGGATTTGCTATGCTGAATATAAACTGTGATGTTGCAAGAAAACTGGATTTTTCAAATATAATTGCTGCATTTTTAGAACAAAAAGCAAGAAAAGCATTCGTAAAAATTAAATGAAGCTAATTCATTCCGCTTAACAGACATTTAGTGTATTTCTTTAAATTTCATTTTCAAAATGTGACCATAATTCAATTAATCATTTATGATGATTTGCAAATAACAACCTATTGAGAAAAAAAGCATTAAATAAAAATCAATAAATAGTTATTTGTGTATAAATCACATATTTGTAAAATCAAATTTGTAAAATTCACGATAAAGAAACAGTGTAACAATCCATCGTACGGTCGCACCCTCTCAATTTCCAGGTCTCCCTAAGAAATGTGTAAAACGTACAAAAAGCACCATATCTGTGAGTGAAGGTCTGTCTAATTAATTACATTTATTCTAAAAGTAACAAATTTATGTGGCCCCGATCAATCTGAAGACTTAAATGGCTTTACATCAACTAGCGAAGCGTTTTGCGCCAAATTTGCGCAAATTGTTATATTGGGCCCTCCAATTTATAACTGGCTTAGACCTGTCCAAACCTCTGAAAGGGCTTTTAGATAAGATATTTCGTGTTAGCAAGATGTTGCAATAAAATACAGGTCATTGTAAGTATTTAAAGGCAACAAGGTATTTTCGAATCCCTAGCAACGGCCTTAATAACCATATCTGTTTATATGTTTGACTTATATTCTATTGGTATTGTAAAAAGGTTATTTTGAAATAGAACAAAATAATAAAGGTGGTTAATCATATTTTTGTGGCCAGTTTGGATGTTTTAATTAGAGATTTTTTTAGTTTATGATATTTTTAATTTTAAAAGCTGATATTCTCAGAATAATATTTTTCAAATATTTTTTTTAAACTAGAACATTGATATCTCAGAAACTATTTACTCTTTTTTTTTTGAAATTTTCACAGTTTGTTCATTGATGTTGTAGAAAGGGCTGATAGTAGAATAATCAGAAAATACTTTTTATTTTGACCAGAATTTAAAATTTTACATACCACATGGACCATTTTTTATGATTTTCACAGGTTAATATCTGCAATTTTACCGTCCCGAAGGATGAGGGGGGGGGGGGGTATCGTGAAGTCTCTCACCCCCTCCCCTTAAAGATATCTTGCAAGCATTTGAGTTAGCACATTGAGCAAGTTTTGAACTATAGTTGGCATATTGGAAATATTGAGAACCTTTTTTTTTTTTGGTGTCTCTAGTCGTTAGTTGAAAAGCAAAAAAATACATGGAAGACCATCTTCAGTTAATCTATCAAGATTAACCGAGGTTTATTATTAAAAGAGGTCTATTAAGTTAATCTAATAAGAGTCTTTCTTCAATTAAAAGTATGCAAGGTTATCACCGGGGCACTTTACTTTTAGATTATAAAATTATATATTTACACATTATTTACAGATCTATTATAAAAAACTATATTTTTACATTACCATTAATAAAATAAATTACACAATGCAAAATTTTATATTTCTATTTTAACAAATGTATTATAAAATAGCACAAATTATAATAAAATATTGTATATTAAATATGCAATTTTAAATTATAAAAAGAGGTATTTCGAGATGCATTCTTAATGCCACATTTTGTTAAAAAAAATAAAATTTTAAAACATTCATTTTAATAAACCTTGCTGATTTTTTTAATAAACTGAAAAAAATCAATTAAAAAACAAAAGCATTTGCCAATTATAACAAATACAACTTTTATATATAAAAATGATGGCACTATACCAGGGTGCTTAACATATATATTTCAGGCGCCAAAATGAATAATATATCCACTCACATTCACATGAAGTTAGTGAAAAAGTAGCATGTAAACTTTTAATGTTTTTACAACCAGGAAAATTTATCACTTTTAACAGCTCAGTAACATTAATATTGAAACTACCTTTTTAAATTTAACTAAAATGCTTCACATAAATGAAGCACACAAAATTAAAGCATGGGAATTCAGTAGATCTGTTCATAAAATTCACTAAAAGATATAATTGAACTTCGGAAATCATTTTTGTAGGAACTAGTACTATGTTCTTGAAAACTATCCAAAAAAAAAGTAAACCTTTTCCACCCAACATGTTCAATATTGAACGGTACTTCCAATATGCTCCTCTAATATTTGATGCCTGATATGTACAAGTTTAAAAAGTATGATACCTCATTAAAGTGTGCCAAAAACGATACTAGTCATATTGCAAAACATGACATAGTGCTAAAAAAATACTTGACATATTGCACTTTGTATGAGGCACAAATAACTAAATTAAGTCTATGACTGTTGCAATGAGCATATGCAGCTTTTTCATTTAGATTTAAAATATAAGAGGACAAATCTTTAGTGTGACCATCAATCCACCCTCTCTGGCCTACAAAAGCTTATTAATATATGTAATATGTACACACACAAAAACTGCATAAAATTGAATGCTGACAAAACCGAGTTCCTGCTCACCGGAAAAAAGCAAATTAAAAACTGCACAATAACTCTCAACCACCAAAAAAAAAACTTCATGATAAACTTAGTCATCTAGGATTTACATGGGATACAAAAAGTTCCCTTTTTGCCTCACTTAATAAATCAAACATTGATCACCGAATGTCTAATTTCCGGACGGTAATCCAAACCTTAATTCAATCAGGAATCCGTTTTGCTCACCCAAACTCCATTGTTCAATTATATAAATCTTTAGCTGTTCCAACACTAACGTATGGTCTTGAGCTGTGTGAACATAAAAAAATTTTAATGCAAAAGCTTGATATAGTTGGAAGAAATGCACTTAAGTCACTCCTCGATGTTTTAAAACATAGCAAAAATTATATTCATACCTTATTTTTTATTGAAGATGTATCAATTATTATATAACAAAAAAAGCTAAACTTATTTATTCGTTTGATGAACAATAAAATGACAAATGATATTATTAGGTTGCAGCTGAAAAACAAAACAGCCCCACAACATTTTTTAGATAGTATCAAAGGGTTGTGCAATAATCATGAGCTAAATCTGGAGACAATAATGGAAAGTAAAAAAAAATAAAAACTGTCGGCCTCAAAAATTTAATTCCTGAAACGGATCTTCAATCTCTAAAATGTGCAGTTGAGTACTGGAACTTAAAAGAGCAGAGAACTATCTCCAAGGACATTCTTGAAAAACATATTCCAAGATGATCACGTTGAAACGAAATAAAAAAAAAAATTTCCAAGATTTTTTATATTTATCTTGTATGAAACTCTTAATTTACCTTACTTGTATAGTGGGTGTTTAATAAATCAAAAATAAATTGCTCTACCACCACCATATCACAATTCATGATATATATAAAAAGGAATCCGAAATATTTTTATCAAAAAATAAAATATTCCGTACTAGTAACACCATTTGTGCAATCTAAGAAACTGATAAATTCTCTAATTGAACTTTGAACCAACAAACCATATAATTAAAAGTTGTTGTTCTCTACTTTAATTGCCAGAAGCTTCATCAGAAAAATCTTAACTATTTTGTTATTAACTTCTCTGAAACACTTTTTTTACCAGATATTATGGTGTCTTAGATATGTAAGAAGCGTTTTTTGTTGAAAATATCTAAGCTGATCTTGAAGAATTTTATCACCAGCATAAACAAGAACATGTTGCATGTTCGTGTTTATGCTGGTCATGAGTCGAGACATTTTAAATATCATTAACATGAGTCGAGACATTTTAAATATCACAATAAACTTTAAATATTTCAGGGTGAAAGTAGGAAGGTACGTCCGACAGTGTTTTTTCATAAATAAAATTAAAAAATATTACTTAAAATTTAAACATTGAAAACTAAACTAAATAAAAAGTTCAATCACATAAAAAAAAATGTTAGGTACGTCTATTGTTTTATTTTGATATGTAGTAACTATCAAAATATATTTCACCTCCTGATTATCGCTAAACAATAGATTTTAACTAAGATTTTACTTAGGGTGTACTGCTATGGGTACGTCCAAAAATTGTTATAACTAAAGAAATTGATATTTTGCTTTTATAACAAAAAAAATAATAATTTAAAAACGTTTTTTATCGTTTAACAAAATAATATTGGGTACGTCCATTGACTCTTCTAATTAAATATTATTTATCTATTTTTACTTTAACCTCCAGTTAAAAAAGATTTTTTTATTTACCGCTCTAAACAAAAAGCAACTTTAATTACTCAAAACAAGAAGTGAATTTTTTTTTTTTTTTAAATAACTGTTTGTATAAAGGTAATAAAACTTAAATTTAATTCACTTAACGCTTAAACTAAAAAAAATTATTTTTATACGCAATATTGAAATAATATAAAAACTTTTTTTTTTAGATTTATTTTTATTTTTGGGTACGTCTACAGACGTACTAGACGTACCCTAGATCCGCCCCTGAGTATGGTATATATAGATATACTGGTATATGTTATATAATTAATTCCATATTCACATGCCTGTTTTAGTGGGATATAGTTGAGTTATTGTTAGTGACTGATCTTAGGCTGTACCCACAATAATAAAGTAGTTGTGAAATATATAATAAAAAGGACATCATGTTGTTGATCCCAGACAAATAAACAACTCAGGAACTGAATTAAGTCATAGAAGCATAAAATTTTGAATGTAAGATATAGGCCCCAAAGTTTTGGGGGTATTAATTAACAAAAGTATATGTTTTTAAGAAACTCTGATAACAAAATATTTGACTAATGATATGCAAAGGGAGTTCATGCTTTAAAATAGCCCCGGGCACCGAAAAAACCTAATCCGCCACTGTTTGGATCGGCATAACAATTTTGACAGTAAGTTGGAACCAGATTACAAAACATAACCATTATAGAAGCTTCGAAAATCAATGAAACCAAAAATCTGCCGCTTTTTAGCTGACAACTGCTGCAACTTAAACAGCCAGCTAAGGTTTTGAAATCAAGTCAAGCCTGCAAAAATTTGGGTTCTTCACACTAGCTGAAAACGTTTTGACTAATTTTTTTTGATAAACAATAACCTTTTTCAGACTTTGCATATTGATTGAAGAAGTAACAAAGAAGATTGAAGAAGTAACAAAGAAGATTGAAGAAGTAACAAAGAAGATTGAAGAAGTAACAAAGAAGATTGAAGAAGTAACAAAGAAGATTGAAGAAGTTAACAAACACTAAAATAATCTGTATTTTAAATTTTGAAATTTTCAAATTGTTACTTTAGAAAAAGGTAAAACCCTAGACATTTTTGATTCTGTTGTTGCATTAGGAGGCATCTTGCATTTGGAGGTATTTTTTTAAGTTTTCTTTGTAATCCATATTTTTTGTTCAGATGATGCCACATTTTAGCTTTGAAAATTGGTTTGAAAAGTCGTTTTTATTTTTACCTTTCTATTTGGTTTTTAATTAACGATCGAGTGTTTGAAGATACTAATACTTGAAATAAATTAAAATACAGTAAGAAAGTCTCACTAAAGTGGCACATGACGTATATGCGGTTTTTAAACGGTTGAGATTTTTGTTAACTAAAAAAATTAAAAGATTTCTAGAAATGCTTTTTATGAATTGCCAAATTTTGATTTATTTAAAAAATATTAAAGAAAATATTAATATAAATCCTTAAAAAGCAAATTTACTAAACCGGTGACTTTTACATTGACATTCTTTAAAAAAAATAGTTTTTATGTAAAACTCATTGTAAATCTACTTTTTCTTAGCGTAATACCTTGAATAAACAAACAAACAAAAAACTCTACCTAAAAGTAATATATTCCCATCGGGTCTTATTGCATAAGCACTGCCCGCCTTTAGGATAGTTGAACAAGGTACACAGTTGTGGATCCCAAATATATTAAATAAAAGTCTTGCTTAAATAATAACCAAGAGATCCTGGTTGATATGGGACTTTTTTAGAACTTACAGATAGTTGTTAAAAAACAGAAAATCAAAAAACTGACTTTGCATCAATAACCCGTTAAAATTCAACTTTAGAAGATGCGACTGAATAGATGAATTTATGTTCAACAACTCTTAAAAAAGGTGTCAAAATACAGCAACCTAAAATTTCACTTGCAAATGTTTTGATGAGGGTTGAATATCAATCATGTAATATTGAAAATCTAGTCTTGAAATTTAGCATCAGCAGTTCTATGGATGGATTGGAAAATGATTCTTTGTTTAAAGATAATATTGTTGTTTTGGAAGATTGAGGAGGCGATTAAGCTCCTACTGAAAAATTTGAATATATAGAAGACCAGAACGGTGATATTTCAGATAAATTGAAAAACGAACTTTTTAGTAAATGATATGAAATTTTTTTACAAAAAGTTTTAAAAAACTTATTTCAATTATTTTACCTCGAGATTTAGCGTATGACTTAAAATAAAAAAAATTGAAAAACGTTTCTTTTATCTATTGTTAAAACTTTTTTCACTTTTTTGTCATAAATTGATTTCTAATTTATGTATATAAACGCCATGTACTGATTAGTCAATAGCGATTAATGATTTATACGGTGTTTGCACAATAGCGTATTTCATAAGGTCCTCTATTTCATAAGGTCCTCGATTTGCAACTATGAGGTTTTTATCAGGTTAATAAGTTTTAGTTTGTAGTTTTCTGAGCACCTGATAAGTATAAACGATTTTGTTTTTCAAATTTAAATTTTGAAGATACGTAAAGTCCAAATATTAATTAGATTAAAATAAATAATAAAGATAGTTTAAAAAAAATATTAATGAAATTTTTCTGTTTATTTAAAAAAATTTAAAAAAAAAATCATATTGTTTAATTGAATTTTACTAATTGCTCATTAAAATGTATAATTTTCTAATGTAAAATTCTATTTATTTTCTATTGTAAAATTCTATAGTAATTTTCTATTGTAAAAGTGCATTAAAAAATAATAATAATGATTATAATAATGTTAATAATACAATAAATATAACATAATGTAAAGTAAGAAATATAAATTACTTATTTAAATTCGAGTCATCTCTACAGAAGAACTTCAGATCATGAGTAGCAAGATACTTTTCGCATTGACTGTGTCCGTTTGCAGTCGCTAGATGCATTGCAGTAAAACCTATACAAGTATCAGTAAATATTATGGAACCATTAACAAGTTAAATAAAAATAAAAAATAAGAAAAGTTTTTGGACTAGTTTAAATAGTTATAGACATTTAGGATGAATTTAATGAATACTTTGCAGAAGTTAGAACGAGTGAAACGATAATTAGTTTGTTGAGTAAGCATCTAACACTCGTTGGTAAAAGACCATTCGTTGCTAAAAGATTTGTTGTTGGTAACCAACCAAATAAAGTTAACTAATAGTTATCAATTAATTATTTTAATTAAATGGCACATAGGATGTACGCATGCAAGTTTAAAAATTTTTGATGCAAACTAAATTTATCTGTATTTATAATTTTAAATATATATATATTTTTCAACATTTTCACTTCCAACAAGGCTGCAAGCAACTGCTATTAAAACTAGAAGTAGCTGGAAGAAAAAAGATGAAGTTTATAGAGCAAGATAATGATTGACAGACGACTTAAAAGATTGTTAATTAAATGAATCAGAAAAACAAGATGAAGGAACCGAATTCCAAAAAGCTTATGTTCAAGAAAAAATACTAGATAAATAAAAATATTTATAGCACTTTAAAAACAGTCACAGTAAAAGTATGACTCTTTAATGAATGACAAGTAACACGATTATGAATTTTAGTTAATGGCACAAAAGACGCTAGCTCTTTAGAGCAGTGTTCGTAGTATTTGTAAAAAAGAGAAAAAGAAGCAATATTAAAACAATGTGATAATGGCTGAAAGTTGGTTGCAAGAGCAAGTCCAAATACGCTTACAATGCATTATTGTACCTTATCTAAAAGAGAAAGAGCATCATTAGAACAACCACCCCAGATATGGCAACAGTATTTCATACAAGGACGGATTTGAGATTTATAGAGATAAAGAATAAAATTGGGAGTGAGAAAGTGTAGAGCACAATAAAGAGATGCAATCTCAGCAGATGCTAGTTTTGCAATGAACATGATATATGGTTTCCAAGGAAGGTTGGAAGTAAGAGTTAATCTTTGAAGATGAAGCATAGATGAACGTTAATGTACTCATCGAGTACATTAACGTTCATAAATTTAGGAAGATCTAAACTATTGCAATAACGAATAGCTAAAATATTGAGTTTTATCCGAGTTAAAGTTGACCAGGCATGAAGACCCCTGTGCTGTAGCAGAATTGAGATCTTTTTCAAGATCAAATGCCCCCTCCAAGCAGGAGAGTGTTGGCTTATTATAAAGACAAGAATAAATCGTAGTATCATTAGCAAACAGTGCCACCTTAGATGTGAGAATTTATGGAAGAATATTAATGTAAATTACAAAGAGTATAGAATCTTGAGGAATCTCTGAAATTACGGTATAAAGAAGAGAGCTGTCCATCGAAGATAACTTTTATCGTACAATTGTTAAGGAAGGACTTGATAATCTTAAAGATGTTACTCAGATACTGTAAGAAGAAAGATTATGGCGAAGATCAGCATGCAAAACTTCATCAAAAGCTTTAGAAATATCAAGAGCAATGACCTTAACCTCTTTACATTTATCTAATGCACAATAAAAACTATTGGGTATTACAGTAAGCAAATCAGTTGTAGAGCAAGACTATCGAAATTCATAATGATGATCAGAAGTACGTTATTAGATTCAAGATGAGAGATTAATTGTTTGTTAATTAAAGGCTAAAAAACCTTGCTTATGATAGGAAGAAGACTAATGGGACGGTTGTTAGACAAGTCAGATCTACAGAGTTTTTGAAAATAGGGATTGCAGATACTGTTGTACAGCAGGCTGAAAAACACTCTGATAAGCACTTGTTAAATAATTTTAAAAGTATAGACAATAGCTCCAAAGAACTCTTATGCAAGATTATATCAGGTATGTTGTCTGGACCACAAGCTGTAGAAGAGTCTAAGCAAGAAATCACTTTAGATACAGAAGCTTGAGTGATACAAATGTCGAGCAATGGATCAGCCTCTTTGTCGGCCTTATCAAGAAGAACAACAATTGGAATCAAGATATGATATTGATAAAAAGTTCTTAGCAAACAATTCAGCTTTGTTTTTTGGTGAGGTGACAAAATCTGAACCGTACAAGAGAGGTGGAATAACAGATTTACCCTTATTATGAATACTGTTAAAAACTCTCTAAATGTCACGATTGTCTAACTTTTGAGATGAAATACAAAATTTGGCGTTAAGCAAAACCTTGTCGAAAAATTAGTATTATTTATTAAAATAGCCAACATGGGTTAAGTATAAACCATAGTGACTATTGCAAAAAGTAAAACCAATTTTTTTACTTATTTTTTGTTTTCTTTATATCTTTTATAATTTTGTGCTTGTTTAAGATGAGAAAAATCCATATATAAAAAAATATATAATGTAAAACTTAAAATTTAAAGTTTTATTTGCACAATCACACAATTGCAAAACACCAAATTTCTTGTAGATTAATTTTGAACGAAGGAATTCTAGAGCAAATCTAAATAAAAGCCGTACCGCTAAACTAAAAAATTTAAGATATAAAAGCAAATAACGAACATTTTAATGCTATCTATTCTATATTATTGTTTTTCATTCATAATATTTTTGAGGGCCCCAAAAATTGTTTCAGCTTAAGGCCCGAGGGTGTAAATCCAGACTTCCTATTATATAAAAATCAATTTGTTTTTCAAAAAGGTTGTTGGACTGAGAATGCTATCATTGAACTGACAAATAAACTATTTTAATTTTACGATAATGATGAGAAAGTACCCGGCATATAATAATAATAATAATAATAATAATAATAATAATAATAATAGTAAAAATCTAAACAAATAAGTTAAAAAGCTGTATAAATAAGTTTATCTAAACAATTTATCAAAATATTTTATAACTGTTTTATCATCATTTTGTTTTGCTAAATATTTATAATAATACGATATTATAAACGATATTATAATATAATACGATAAATAATACGATATTATATAAATATGCAAAAACTTGCTGCAGACATTAAAAAAAAGTGAAACTCAAGAGAAAAAACTTATTTTTCGCTCTATACTAAACTAAAAACACAGATTTGATTTCATTCTTTAATCTAGGACTGTAAATAAAATAAAGAAAAAATAAAGCATTTACCATCATTATCCTTTTTACATAGTTGAGAACCTTTTTTTAAAAGAACTGCTAAACACGAATAATTTCCTGCGTCTGCTGCAACGTGTAGAAGAGATCGTCCATTTTTTGTAGTACTCGCAATAACAGCAGAGTTTTTGATAATAATTTTTCTCAGTAAAGCAACATGTCCTTTAAAACAAGCTGTAAAAGCTGCTTGAAAAGCTTTTAATGATGCCATTTTGTTTAAAACAATGCTAACCTCATCCAACACGTTTAACTCTTCGCCGTGAATAGCTTCAATCTCATGTTTAAAAAGTTTTTTAGAGTCGCCATTAAAAGCATCAAGGTATACGTTTCTAAACATTTTTTCCTTAAATTTTAATTGAAGTAAAGAGCCGTTTTTTACTTTTACAGAAGAAAAAGTATCTTTTTCCATAACTTTCATATTGTTTACATATAAGTCTTGTAAATCAGATAAAATGCCAGCTCGTAGTTCAAGTGTAGATTTTAAATCACCAATTGTTGAGTTGGAATTTATGTTTAAAGAAATAACTTGATCATTTGGAATATGTACAAATAACTGCAGTTTCAGTTCTTTATGAGGTCGCATTTTAAAAATAAAAAGTATTTTTAATCAATTAATTGCTTCTTTTGTATAAGTTATGTCCAAATTTAAAAATTTATGCCACAACATTGACCCAACTCTATTGCAACATGCTACTGTTTTAAAAAAATATTTTTAATCAAGTTTATAAAGTATATTTAATAACTTCAATAACTTAAAAAAAAATGAAGCTTTTTCATAGTTACGGTGGAATTTAAATTAAACAGAATATGCAAACAATATACAAAAAGAATCAAATAATGGAATTTTTCATATAAAAGTCCATTATTTGGTTTATATATATATATATATATATATATATATATATATATATATATATATATATATATATATATATATATATATATATATATATATATATATATATATAAATATAATATATATATATATATATATATATATATATATATATATATATATATATATATATATATATATATATATATATATATATATATATATATATATATATAACCTATCCCATTTTGACCCTCATGAACAAATTTTAATACGCGGAGTATCGTGAAATATTCCCAAGGCATTGTTTTCTTAATGAAATTTGTTTTATTTTTTATTTTAGATGACTACTTATACTTGCGCCACTCTTTAAAAGTTTAGAATATTTAAATTTTTTAAGTTTTTACGGACATTTTTAAATAATCGGTGCCAATAGAAATTTACAAATCATTAACTATATAATAACGTCATTACAAGTAATGGAAGGTCTTTAATCTAAACCGATTGTGCGCATTTTTATTACTATTATTTTTGTTAACTGGTGGTATTTTAAAAATGTACAAACTCGTTATGAAACTAAAGAAACGTAGTTTTTAAACACAAAAGCACTGAGGCCCAATACACAGCAATTAGCAATTTGTTAGATGCTTTTGATTTCATACAGTTCACCTACTTCAAGCCCTGGTTATTTAAAAGGGGTTTGCGCATGGTTAGCTAAGTTTCCTGGCCGACCACTATTTTTATTAACCTGCTGCAATCATGTCAGAGAGCTTCATTTAGCCATAGCCGTAAATAAAACTGTTAAGCTGGAGATTAAACTATTTATATCATAAAACCACAGTCAAAAAATAGTAAGGGAAAAAAAAAAAGGGAGATTAAACTATTTATATCATAAAACCAAAAGTCAAAAAATAGTAAGGGAAAGATAAAACTGTTTCACTTTAAAATATCTTTTTATAAAACCAAAATGAATAAGTTTCTAATTTTAAAATTATTTACATTTAGACTTTTGAGAAGTGCAGAGATTATTATGAACTTGCGGAAAAAAATCAGACCATCAGATGAAATATGGAGCTGTTTTATACGCTTTGAATTTCATGAAATTCAAGTTTCATTTCTCTAACTTCATGCAGGTTTTTATTCTGAGTAATAAAATACTCAAAGAGTTCAATAGAATGGCTGACTAAATTTCTCTCTCCAGAGAATTGTGGTTTTTGACATGCAACTTTGCTGATTCTGCAATTCTTACAGTAAAACTTAATTTCATAAGTTTTTTAGTCTTCTTAATTAAGAATAGTTTGTGTCATAAAGTAACAAATTGTTTAAAAACAATGGTTTGCAAAATGGTTTAAAATCACATGTAAAATACAAAGTAAATAACTCTAAACCAATTTTTTTCTTCTAATGACAGACTTTTATTAAAATAGGTAGAAATAAAATAAAAATGAAATCAATAGCAATATCACTTTGATTTTATCTTGTCAAAAATAAATGTAATAAAAGTATTTACCTTTAAATGTAATAAGTATTTACCTATAAACGTAATAAAAGTATTTAGCAATGTCGTTTTAAACCCTGTTTTTTTCTACATTGCATTATTTTTAATGTACACTTTTAAGATCAACAAGACTATTGTTAGATGTATATTGAGCCTGCTGCAGAAGTGAAATTCGAATCATGGTAAAACCGTAGAGGTGTTTGGTATTGGCGTTAGCATCTCTTGACCGAGACCACAATATAAAAATGGTAAAAAGTTCTGTATTCAAAAATAAAGGGAGGTCCAAAAAGTGTAAAAACGGATAAAAATCAAAACTGAATAATAAGAATGATAACGTTAATAAAGACCAGTCACTAGGTATTGAATTGCATATTTCACTAGACCAGTGGTTAATTTTTGATATTCTAAGTCATAGTTTGAAAAAATGCCTACGGATGAGACTCCCTCAGACTTTTTGAGTACAATGAATTTCAAAACTTTTAGAATCTTTCAAAGTTGCTAACAACTCATCAGAACACAACGCGAAATTGTAAATCTATTAAACATAGTCTAAGAAACTTATTTCTCAAAACAAGAAATATATTTCTTGTTTTTAAAAATAAACTGCAGAGTAGGATATTTATTTCTTAAAACAAGAAACCTAACTCTAGTTTTGAAAAAAAATATTTCGTGATAAAAAATTCAATTTTTCTTTGCTTATAATAAAATTTATTCCATATATATCGCGAGGTTAGAATTATTTTGTTCTATCTCCACTTTTTTAAGGGTCCCCGCCAGTTCGATTTTGGGCCAAAATTGTTGAATTGAATGTTTATCACATAAAAGGAGCATGTCAAAAAAATTGAGAAATTAGTCTACAGAATATTTTGAAATTGGTGAAAAATCCATATTTTTTTTCACAAAAACTTATTTTATTACTCGGTGGCATATAAAAAACTTTTTTTTTTTCCTTATAAACTGTTTCCAAACACGGAAAAACTATAATTTGAATAGTTTTTTTATTAGTCTTAAATTAAGTCTAAAAAAAAATAATAATTGGATCCATGGAGTAACATGCCCCGAACACTAACCTTAATGGCCCCTACTTAATAAACATTAGAGCGCAATAAATTTAAAATCCGGAAATTGGATCGGAATATATTTTTAGAAAATGTATATACCAAGGTACTTAAATAATAATTTAAAATTTAACAACTACTTTCCAATGCAAAGACAAAGTATTTAAACTAAATTTGCGTTACTAATAATAAGTGCTCTAATATTTTTTTAAATAATAATCAAAATGGCTAAAATTACGAGACAACTGACAACTGTATTCTTTTTGCAGTAAAAAAACCATGGTTAGACGGAGGTTATAAAGATGGGTTATTAACGGATAAATTTATAAGGTAAGTTTTATAATTTCAATTCATAACAAAATAGTTATTATAAATTTGTATAATCATTTAAACTTAATAAGCTAGTATATGATTAAGGTTTTTTTGTAGTACCACTACAACTAATTTTTTTTAGTTGTTATTACGTGTGGATTATAGCTTAATAATACAAAATATAAGGTGCATCTTAAAGTTAATATTTCTATTTTATTTAATGTATTATCGTAATTTTTTCAGGAATAATATTACTCGTTTAATCGATAGTTGGGAGACATTAAAGAAAAGTAAGAATAAGGACTCTAAAGCAGCAGAGAAATCTAGGGAAGAATTCAAAAAGGAGCAGGTATTTTGGATTGGTAAAGATAATATTAAGGAAATCTTAAAAAAAACGAGCCTTGATAAACTTTCATACTATGTTGATATCAAATTTTTAAAAGACCAAAAGTCCAGTCTAATGACTTTGGGGAGCAAAGACATGAGATATAAAACGGTAAATAAAGATAAGAAGCCTTTAAAAAGTTGTAATATTAAACAGTTACCCCAAATAGACGAATCAACTACAGATCTAGAGCTTTTCTCAGATATCAGTGACGTGAGCACAGAATTAGATATTTCTTTTGATTTATCGCAACCCGGCCCAAGTAACACAAAACAAGAGTTAAGGAAAGGTTTTGTTAAAGATATTACCATGACATCAGTCTCAAAAAATATTTCATCAAGAGATCTAGTGCATGTATGTACGGATTTATTCGAAAGTTCAGGCAAAAATGTGGCTGATTTTTCAGTGTCTCATTCAATTATTTGGCGAGCTCAAAAAAAATCTATTCGGGAAAATGCTGAACAATATAAGAAAAATGTAAAAATTGCTACCGCTAAAGCTACTTTTCCCATAATAGCACTTTTTGATGGAAAAATTATCGAAGACATCACAGAAGGTATAAAATCAAAAAGAGATCGATTTGCGGTCTCGGTAAATATTGATGGTAAAATGAAGCTCCTTGGCATTCCAGCAATTGATCGTGGTACTGGACAAGCTCAATACGATGCTTTAGTTAAAATACTGGATGAGTATGGAGTATGTGATGACGTGAAAGGTTTATGTTTTGATACAACTGCCACAAATACAGGAAGACTTTCTGGTACAAATGTCAGGTTTAGTCATAAACAAAACTCAATTCTGCTAGAGCTGGCTTGCAGGAGGCATGTTTATGAGTTACATCTAAAACACTTCTGTGAAAGACAGTGCAGTGGAAAAACTAAATCTCCAGAAAACCTAATGTTTAAACGGTTCCAATTAAACTGGAATGACATTAAAAGTAGCATTGACTCTTCAAAGTTTGTAAAATATGATACCCAATCTATTGCTACCACTTTCTTAGAAATCCATAGACTCGATGCTGTAAAATATTGCGAGATTGCTCTAAAAAAAAAACACTTTTCCCAGAGGAGACTACAAGGAGTTATTGAAACTGGCTCTAATGTACTTATGCCCTGAAAGAGATTTTCAAATTTAAGCTCCAGGGTGCGTGTCTCATGCACGTTTTATGTCCAAAGCTATTTATTATCTCAAGATTCAGATATTGAGCAACTTTCTTAGGAATTGACAGATAATCAAAAGAACGAAGTGCAGTCTACGGCTGAGTTTATCTCAATCTTTTATACCGTCTGGTTTTTAAAAACCTCTTTACCTTACGCTGCGCATTAACAAGATATAAAAGCCTATTGGCAAATGACAAAATATAGAGGTTACGTAAAACAATATGCTCAGAATTCTGAAACAATTTTAAATGGAATTGATGCGACAATGGTTTCAATGGAATCACATTTATGGTACTTCGATGAAACTTTAATTCCGCTGGCTCTTCTAGATCAAGGTATTTCTGTTGCAGAGAGAGAAGATGTTGCAAAAATGCTCTTTTCGAAACCAGTTCCTGAATTTTTTCGGCATTCCGAGGAATTAAATTTGTTAAAAACTCTTAACTTTAACCTAGAAAAACCACCAAGTATTGCCCAACTAGTGGGAGAAAGCTCTTGGTTCATATTTAATGTGTTAAACCTTACTAAGCTAAATGATAAACATTGGTTAAACAGCCCGGCACCATTATGGGAGTATATTGAACAGTTTAAGATTTTTTCCCAGTTTGTTTCCAACCTTGCAGTGGTTAACGACGTTTCTGAAAGATCTATTAAAGTTGTATCAGACTTTGTAAATAACGTTCACAATGAAGACGATCGACAGGAGTTACTGCTAGCTATTCACTAAAGGAGAGAAAACCTTAACAAGGCAAAGACTAAAGAAGATTTGCAATTAGCATATCAAGCAATTGCAAAATAGATAATATAGTTTTTAAATGATAGCTTTTATTTAATGATGCAATATTGATTTGTAAATATGTATTTTTTATGTAATTATACTTAAACATATCATTCTTTTTTTTTTTGATTTTTTACAAAACCAAAAAAAACTTTGCAACAATACCAAGAAAATCATTTAAAGTTGAAAAGCTACCATATACTTTCTAATCTTGAGGCAATAAAACTAATAACAACAACACCACTTTTAACCATGTTGCAGTAAGTTCATTAAGTCTTTTTTATTATAAAAATAGCTAAAATAAACAATTGTTATTAGGCTATTAAGGTTAGCGTAAGGGTTAGGTTACCTCGAAGGATAAAAGAAATTTTTTTAGACCTATATATACCTCATTTGACACTATTATTAAAAAAATCTACGTTATTGATTTTTCCGCGTCTGGAAACAGTTTATTAGAAAATCAAAAATGTTTTTTATACGCAATTGAGTGATAAAATAGATTTTTAAGAAGGAAAATTTGGATTTTTCACCAATTTCAGAAGATTCTGTAGGCTAGTTTCTTAATTTTTTAAACATGCTCCATTTATGTGATTAATACTCAATCCAACATATAACATTTAAAAGAATAAAATAAAAATTTCGATAAATTTCAAGGTCCCCGCCAAGCGTTTAAAACACCCATCATTTTTGGACCAAAATCGAACTGGCGGGGACCCTAAAATTTAAATTAAAAAAAAATTTTTTTTGCTTAAACTTATTTTCATACAAATGGTCAATTTATAAATCGATTCGCGAGTTCGATTTCAAAAATTGATAAAATATGAAACACCCTAATATATATATATATATATATATATATATATATATATATATATATATATATATATATATATATATATATATATATATATATATATATATATATATATATATATATATATATATGTATTCATTTTACATATATATATATATATAAATTTTTTCACAACATTTAAATTTTAGTATCTCTAAATACGCGGGAAACTCAAACTTGATTTTATAGCTATGTATACAACTAAAACTGGATAATTAAGCGCTTATTCAATTTTTTAAGCTTGAAAGTTTAATATATTTTGAAACTAGATAAGATTATCTTTATATTAAAAAAAATTAGACTTGGGTTACTTTTTTAAGTTTAAAAACAAAGCATATTAAATCCTGTTATTTGGCTATAAATAAATATAAAAATGACTGAGTCTCATATTACTAAACTAAGAAAATTATGTCGAATATGTAGAGAGACTCTTGGAAATTGTGTTCTTTAACAAACCATGTAATTAGAATAGAACTGCATTTTTTTATACGAACCGACAAGAACAACCCAAAGATGCACCCACAGAAGATGTGTTACAGATGCGATTCAATAGTGATAAACATAGAAAAAGGTTCAAATAATTAAGAACGCGGATTAACAATTGCAAGAAATGTAAATGTGTTTGCTTCAAAGTACAAAAAGGAAGGAAACCAAAGAAAACTGAAAAGAAAAGGCCCTTACGTAATGCCAATGAAAAAATCTGGACTCGACAAGCAATAAATAACATAAAGCTAAACTTTCACCTCTACCAACTTTAAATCTGAAACTACAAGACTTTAACCAAAACTTTAAACCACATGTACATCATTGTGTTTGTTATATTTTTAATGGTATTGTGTATAAACCAGTAATTTCAAAAAACTTTCTGCATTCGTTTTGTGTACCATGTATATTACCACTTATCAATAATAAACTATTATCTAAACAAAATGCTCTGGATGCTCCTTTTCAAATTCAATTGATGGATTAACCCCGTTTAGTAATGTTTCTGACTAGGAAGGTTTACATATAATACTACAAAAAAAATACAAAACTAAATTTATTTGGCACACATTCAGTGTAATGAAAAAAATTAGTTCTAAAATTTAATTTTCTATAATAAATTTAAGCAACAAGTTACTATTAAAAAAAAAGATTAAAATCAATGAAATCCATAAAAAAATAGGAGGTGACCATGGAGATAGCTTGTTAAAAATTTGTTACCAAGTAGTGAGCGTAGAGAAACCTAATTCAAAAATAAACTCAATTGACTTTGATATATTTGAAGCAAGTGATTGTAAAACAAATCTGAAATTTTCACTGTCAAGATTTAAATCAGAAATCGATTTGTTTCAAAATACCATTTATTGGCAAGAATATGATACAATCAACTAAATAATCAAAATATTTATGTTGTTTGGGATTAATTTGAATCTATACAAATATTTTTAAATGTAGGAAAAAATAGATTTCCGTGTTTTTATATGGTGATTACAAAACAAGGAATGTCAACTCTAATTAAGGACAACATTAAATTGCAAATCACATTTAGAAAAATATAAAAATTATGGTTCAGATCTAAGCTTGCCAAGTTATGTGATAATGTTATTAACCAAAGTTTATTTAATGTACAACTTGATTAGATACTTTGCTTTATATAACTATTTTCCAAATAACATTCGTAACTTTTGGGTTAATTACGACAAAATTGATTGTTAACAATAACTACATATTTTTTATTGAAATTTAAGATCGGAATTCCTGCGTAACACATCTCACTTGGTACGTACTTAAAATTTTTCATCATGTTAGAAGGCTCTTGTCATATAGTTGAAGTCAAAAATGGATTGAATTAGTTCAGTTGATATTTAAGAATGGTTAAAAAGTTTTTTATGACTTTGAATTTTACGTGCTACAACAAAAGAAGATTATTTGGTTTAAACTCATTTTTTCAAGCCATCCCAAGCCACTTAAACCCATTCAAGCCATTTAAACCCATTTAAGTCATTCAAACCCATTTAAGCCAAGCCAAGTTTTTTTAAAAACCCATCAATGTATTTGGTATATACTAATTTTTTTCAACCCATTCCAACCCATTTAAACCCATCCCAAGCCATTTAAATCCATTCAAGCCGAGCCAAGTTTTACCTATTCAACCCTCATTTTTTTAAAAATGGGGAGTAAAGTTCTGAAGTTCTCTACTTTGCATTTTTTTTAAATGGAACTCTGAAAAGTTGCTTTTATTCAAAATTCTAATCCACATTTTTCAAACAATGTGGAGACAAGTTTTGAAAAAAAAAGTCCAAGTCAACGTTTTTAAAACTATTTCAACTCTTATTGTTCCACGTTCTCCACATATTCCACAAACCCATACTATTCCACATACTTTTATTTTTAGGTTTAAATATTTAAAAGATTTATTAGGTATAATTATTAGGTATAAATATTTAAAAGGTTTATCAAATCTAATTTTTTTAAAAACTTGTACAAACAATCAAAACCAATTTTAGTTTTTAAATGTACAACTAATTAGCGTGCAATTATGAAATAATTAGTTCGCAATGGTGAATCCATTAATATGCTAACTTAGACAGAGCTGAACGCCTTACTTTCATCCGTTGCAAGTTCGAATTCTGCTCGAAACACTTATACATTATCGGTAAAGCTCGAAATGGGAAACCAACTCATTAAATGGTTAAGCAATTGTAGCGGTGCTTAGTGATAAGACCATTGGGTCTCATCACAAATAAGACCATTAGAGTATTCTTAAATAAAAATAATAAAAAAAATTATATAGATAAAGCGAAATTCTATGCATTTTTAGTTATAAAAAAAAATATTGTCAAACATTTAGTACTTATTAGTCAGTGTTGTTCTCAGGATAACCAATGGTTGCAATTAATGATAATGAAATGAACTTCTTTTTTGTTGTTGTAATAGACTTGTTAGCACGATTTTCTAATTTTTTTTTCCTTAGCCAATACCTTTTTTTCTTCTTTTTCTTTGAGTCGCTAAGCAGTATTAACAAATCACAGTTGTTTTCTTTCGTATTTTTCTCTTTCCTTTTGGATTTTGTCTTGGTGATTTTTCAGCTTTGCTGAGTATGCTTCTTTAGAAGTTAAAACAAAGTATTTAAGCTGACCTTTTCTGTTCGCTTGCTTTTTCCGTGCGGTGACGTTAAGATATGCCTAGACATCGTCATCACCTGCGTTAATAAAAACATACATATTCAATAAAAAAACAAGTGTTTAAATGATTCTATAAAATTTAAATTATTTTAAAACTAAAAGTTTATTAAAAGTTGCATTGTTGCAATGCAACTATTGATCACTTGATCAAATGATATGATAAAAATTGTAAAATGATTGACTTACCAGGGTAGGAAGAGTTTGCAAATGGAAAATCTAAAACTGTCGTAGAATTAAAGTTTGATGGTTTTAAGATTCTTTTTTTTTTTGCTTAGTAAGATTGGTAAAACTATTCACAATGCAGTCAACATTTTTTTCTTCAATTGTATTGACTAAATATGCAAGCTGATTATTACGAACAACAGTCTCTGCTTCCAAAATAGAAGTGTTGCTTTGTAACGAACTGTGAGTTGCATTATCTTCTTCAGTACAATTTTGTAATTGTTCTAGATAATTAGCAAATTTCCCAGCATCTATAGAAGCATCAACGTCTGAAAAATTAATTTCTTATAATACTATTGAAATGCAAGTTAGTTAACTTTATGCTTGATTCAGAATTTTTATCAATTTGTACATAAAATGTTAGTCACAGTTGCTAACTAAAGTTTAAATAATAATTTTTATTGTATAGTAGTATTAGCAAAAACACGATAGTAAAATACTAACCAATGAACAATTGTTTTCAGTTGTATTAACTGATATATCCTCATCCATGTGTAGATAGTTTGGTTAATATGCACCACTAGGAATAGCCTGAGAATTAAATGGATAAATGCCACACGACTTGAACCCAGATGTAATGTTGCTAGAAGTCATTTCTTTTTCCCAAGCTGAAGCAAATATCTCTGCAAAATGTGAACGACAAGTAATAATTCCTGGAAACTGACCCATCAGATCTTGTGTTGTAGAGTGATAATAATTCTTCAGTGGCTTGAATAAGGTGCGTTCACATGGATGAAACCAGCTTGATGTGTGTGAAGGCATTTCAGCTATATGTATCTGGTTCTGGATAGCAATATCAATTAGCTCAATAAACTTGTGAGGATCGTGCCCATCCAAAATCAATAACTGAGGACGTTGTGGATCAATGTTTTCTAAAAATGTTTTGATAAACCATAGTTTTGCTAGGCCCTGTTTAGTCCAACCACTTTCGGACCAGCTCTAATTTGTTGCCGGAGGCGCGAACTCAGTGTTAAAACCCCATAAAGACCTGGATATCTTTTCTTTCACTATAACCTGTGATGGAATGAACTTGCTCTGTGCATTCACACATGCAATAACAGTGATTGACTCTTGATTTCCACTGGTTGCTTGGAAGTCCTTTCTTGAAGTTGAATTTATGTTTTGCGGCAAGTTTCCCAGCATAATTCAGGAACTGTGACTTTCCAAAACCTACCCCTAACTTTGCTCTATTGCTGGCATAACCAATCAGTTTTTCTTCCAGAACAAAAGGAAGGGTAGGTTTTCTTCCTGGTTTTGCTATAATAACAACTTTTCCAGAAAGTCTGTCTCTTGGTGTTGTACATGGCACATTGTACAATATTGCTGCCTTACGCACTGAAAATGATGGCTCTGATCTGACTTGCTTAATTGCACTCATCATATTTTCTTCACTCCATTTCAGGAATTTGTCCCGTTTCTTAACAGTGACTGATGCTGCAGATGCAACCACAATTTTAAAAACATCATTTTAAATGTAAACCACTATAGTACCCATATTAATTTGTTCTCAAACTCATTAACATTCTGTCTTTCACCGTGTAAAAATTCTATAAAAACTTCATCGCTACCAAGACCTCTGTGAGAAAATTTTGGAGCTATAACCTCTGAAACAGCTTTATAAATATAATTTTTTTCTTTATATGTTTTTGCTCCTGTGATTTTATCACTTTGGTATTTGCACCAAGAATAAGAACTACGTGGACAGAGTTTTTATCTGTTTTCTAAATTTGGCTCATCTGTTGTATATTGTAAAATTGCTGCAACAGCTTCTTTCATCCCATATAGGTTGCCAATATTTTTTCGTATGACCATTCCAACATTTTAAATAGTGTTCATCACTTTATTAGTTAAGCGACCTTTTCCTTCCCCAATGTATATATCATTGGTCAACTTTTTACCCTTGTAATCATCAATGAGTTTACAAAGACGATTTTGGACATGTCCTATACATTATCCTTTGGTGGTGTTATGGCCTGAATATGGATTTGATTTACAAATTTTATCAAAATTTTTCTTTTCGTTCCCACAACTTCCATTAATCCAGCACTTCCAACAAGATTTGTTTTACATACATGAGTTTTTTTCCTGCTGTTATAAGTCTAAATTAATTTTTTTTTCAGTTTCCGCGTTTCACACTTTTTTCATATAAAAACTTAGTATGAATGCATTTTCTTTCCAAAATTAGTGTAATAACACCATTCGAAAAAAACCTTTTTTCTGCCAAGCACCATCACCACTAACTTTAGCATCAATAACTTCAGATACCTCTACCGTTTTTTTAAATGTTTGGCAGCTTCTTTTGTTGACTCTTGTGTTGATTGCAAATATGCATTGTGCAACTCATTATTCATTTCAATACATGTTGTTTTAGTCAGCGGTGGTGGTATATTCGTCAGCGGTAGTGGTTTATTCGTCAGCGGTGGTGGTATATTCGTCAGCGATGGTGGTATATTCGTTAGCGGTGGTGGTATATTCGTCAGCGGTGGTGGTTCACGCAAGAAAATATTTTTATTGCACCATAACTTTGAACAATCTTTCTAAGTGCAGCAATTATTTTTATAATTATTTCAAAACTCTTTCTCTTTGAAGTATACTGCAATCTACTGCACTCTTGAAGAAAAATTACATTTTCTAATTACATTAAGTGCATGAATAGGTACATAGAATGAAATTTTTAAATTGATTAAATTCTAGGTTGTAATATATTGTTTAAAAAAAGCTTCAATTCAATATTTTAAAAGTGAAAAAAATTATCAAAATTGAACAATTCCACAAAAAATTATATATATCAAACCATTGTTAGCAATAGACAGAACAGTGAACATAAGCCAGGGTCATTTATTAAAAAAAATTGGATGTTCTACTATTGCTGTACTTTATTTAGCAAGTTCCACTACTCGCTGTACATTTATTTTAAAAGTTCCACGACTCGGATCCCCACCCTTTGTGCACCCCTGTATCATCAGAAAACTGGAAGTAACTTTGTTCAAAAGGCAATGGCTGTTTATAAAGTTAGCAAAGCTAGACCCAAGTATTTAGATTTACTTTTCAAAGTTTTCAAACAATTCCTCCAATATCCGTAGAAGCTGAGAGAGCCTTTTCTAGTCTTGAACTTTTTACTAATAAGATAAAAAAGCTTTAATTGACGAAATTTTTTCCGTAATAGTTTGAACATATTTTTTTTAGAGTAATATAGATATTGTTAGTTGTTAGCAGAGTCATTGCCTTTTGAACAAAGTTTCTTCCAGTTTCCTGATGATGACGTCTCATTTTTGTGTCTGATTGTGCAATAAAAAGTTTAGATTGTTGAGCTAAATTCAATTCGTTTTTGACTATCAATATTTACTTCCTTGTCATCAGAGCTATCGTCAGATGGCTTAAATAATCGCTAAATGAGATTAGTACCAAGATTAACAATCTTTTTTTAATCACATAAATAGTTCATCTGTTGAGCACTCTTTTTAAGTCTACATGAATATATAAAGGTATTTACTTTATTCACATATATACGTGTATATATATATATATATATATATATATATATATATATATATATATGTGTGTGTGTGTGTGTGTGTGTGTGTGTGTGTGTGTGTGTGTGTGTGTGTGTGTGTGTGTGTGTGTGTGTGTGTGTGTGTGTGTGTGTGTGTGTGTGTGTGTGTGTAATAACTGTTAACTTTGTTAACAGTTATTACATATTATATAATCACGCCATATCAAAGTTAACTGTTATGTAATAACTGTTAACTTTGATATGGCGCGATTATTAAATAGCAAAAACATTTTCAATACAAACATAAATATTAAGTTAAATTAATCGTTTAATATTAAAAGAAACTATAATTTTCGTGAGGTTTGCTTTAAAAATATATTTATAATATAATCAAAGTTCATATCTGTGGTAAATATTAAAAGGTTATTCTTTTCAGCTGATAAAACTTGTTTGAAAAAACAAAACTTATTGCAAAAATATGATGAGCTACTGTTCATATTTAAATCAGCTGGTTTATTGGCAATACGCCAATATGCTGATACATATCGCGTATGTAAGCAGGCATACATACGCCATATGTATCAGCAGGTTTTCTTATGCTAAGATTCTTTTGGCTCATAGAAAAAACTGCATTTTCCATAGAGTTTTCATCTCATTTCGGACGATAGGTTTTTCATATATAATTTCTAACCATTTTTTTTTTTAATTTATTAAATACTAAAAATAATTGAAATTAAATTACAAAAACCAACAGTTACTTGAAATTTGTTTCTAATATTGCTTATCTAAAAAAGGAAAATATATTTTAGATTAAAAATAAAGTCATGAATCTGTAAACAGAATCATAAAATGGTAGTAATATAGTCAAATATATAAATAACTTGTTGTTCCAATATGCCCAATGTCATTAATATTTACTTTCGAGAGTTTATGCCTATTATTAAAAGATAAAATAGTTTAAACCAAAAGATTGAAGAGCTTTTCTTATCATTTCAGTTTCATTTTAGTTATAGGGAGGTTTCTCATCACAATTGGAAATCTCTTTCTGTATCGTTAAAGTATTTGTAAAGTTTAACAAATACTTTAACGTAAGATCTATCGTGAGGATATCCCAAAGTCTTGTTCAAAAAAGCGACATGAAGATCTATTAAACACATTTTTCTTCCCGTTAAGAAAAATGTGTTTAATAGATTAGCCAAGAACATAGTCAGATGGGTTCACATGATCTAAATTATAACAAAGCTGTTCTCCTGGAAATTTAACGAGAGGTTTTGGGTATTTTCCATCTCCGGATATGCAGTTAAGAACCATTATTTGCGTTTTGTGTCAGGAGCAATGTATTAAAATTTTGTTACACCTTTTGAGGTAATTATTTTAGCCTTCCCACGGTCCTTACCAATGGAAACCCTGTTTCATCCAAATTAAATACTCTACTTGAGTTTTCTAGTAATACGAATTCTGAAGCGTTTATTTGATGTTCTTCAAGCAAATAATATATCTATAAATAAATAATCTCCAGATCAGTAAACCATTGGTCATTGGATAACTTGAGCATAAGAAATGTTGCCGCTGGTAGCCTTAATTTTCCAGTATTCTTCTTGCAAGATCCGAATACCTTTTAAAAAAGCTGCCAAATAAATATTTAAAGAAAGATGCTTTAATAAATTGAAAACGTAAATTGTAAATTTTGTTTTATTAATTTATTTTATATTCATAAAATTTAATAGAGTAGGAGTTATTTACATGAAGATCAAAAACTTGCTTGGCAAATCATTCACGAACTTTCTGTTAGCTATGGTTTGCACTTTTCTATATCGTTGAGTAGGTTTTCTTCTATAAAATGTTGTTCTTTATTATATAAAAAATTTTTACTATTTCTTATTTTATCACGTATCTTATTTTTGCTGCTTTAATCAAAAAATCTTTTATTTTTGCTTCGTCTTCTTCTTCTCGAGCAGGTTTGCAACCTTAAAGTAAAAAAATAAATAATAATTTATGCATCAAGAGATTTTATTGGTCATCGAGTATTTTATTTAGTATTTTTACTAGTATATAAGTACTTAAAGAAAACTAACCTATCTTTTGCATGGCAGCGCCATATCTGCCACAAGTATAAAATATAAAGTATATTTTATACTTGCCTTTTTCCATGAAAAGTTTTCTGTTTATTTATGTATTTTTAAACATTAGCAAAAAAAAAGAGTACATAAACAAATAAAAAAATAATAATTTAAATAATTTTAATTAAACAATTAAAAAAAAAAGACTTTTTTTAAATTCTCCTAATATAAAAAATTTCAATTAGAACCTTGTCAAACCCACTTAATTTTATTTTAAATTAGAACATGTTTATTATAAAACTAGCTAATCTGACCCGTAAAAATTTATTTATGCATATTGTGTAATCTTCTGGACCCATAAAATACGGGACTTTACCAAACCTACCATTTCTATACTTATCTATCCCAAACCGATCATTTCTATACCTATTATTTGTTTACTTCAATATTTTTACTTTAAATAATTCATTTTGAAAAATTGCTTGAAGAACGAAATAATAAACATGCGCACCTTTGCCGCGTACCTAGTGCTTATAAAAGATTTATAATAAGGTTTGTTTTCTCCTAAACGCACATCATTGAAATCTCAGGGGTTTAGTGCGATGCCATCGGTGTCGTCTAGGGGATTAAAAATCTAATAAATTTTGAATATTTTTGAATTTCGTTGTATTTATAGCAATATTTAAAACAAAATTTTTTTTATAGTATGTATTTATAATAATTATAGCAAAATTAATAGCAAAAAAAATAATTGTATAGCAAACAAAAAATTTTATTGTTAAAATAAAATTCAAAGGTTTTCTCACTTTTATAGATTTATTAATAAAATAAATAATCTAAATTAAAGAAAATTTTTTTGACATGTATTCTTACGGCATAGCTTCTTTTTTTTGGAATTAAAAATTGCTTTCCAATAGGCTGTTGTTCAGTTAGTTTATTTGCAATAGGTTGTTGTTCAGTTAGTTTATTTGCAATAGGTTGTTGTTCAGTTAGTTTATTTGCAATAGGTTGTTGTTCAGTTAGTTTATTTGCAATAGGTTGTTGTTCAGTTAGTTTATTTGCAATAGGTTGTTGTTCAGTTAGTTTATTTGCAATAGGTTGTTGTTCAGTTAGTTTATTTGCAATAGGTTGTTGTTCAGTTAGTTTATTTGCAATAGGTTGTTGTTCAGTTAGTTTATTTGCAATAGGTTGTTGTTCAGTTAGTTTATTTGCAATAGGTTGTTGTTCAGTTAGTTTATTTGCAATAGGTTGTTGTTCAGTTAGTTTATTTGCAATAGGTTGTTGTTCAGTTAGTTTATTTGCAATAGGTTGTTGTTCAGTTAGTTTATTTGCAATAGGTTGTTGTTCAGTTAGTTTATTTGCAATAGGTTGTTGTTCAGTTAGTTTATTTGCAATAGGTTGTTGTTCAGTTAGTTTATGCGAGAAAATGGTTAGCTGTACAAGAGCTAGAAAGATTGTATCACGTAAAAAATTGGTTAAAAAAAAATGAAGAAAGATTGTAACAGGTGAAGAAGCGGTATAAAAATAAAGTAGCAATAACTTTTATTTTGACATGCTTATAAACGCACATACAATATAAACATACAATGATATCACAAATTATTCATTTAACAATGCTTAAAACATTTTAATAAAAGATTTACTTACTAATTAGTAATAATTTATTATTTACTGAAGTTCGATTAGGTACTTAGAAATAAAAAAACAGCGTAAAAAATGTTTACATTGTTATTAAAGCTCGAATGAAAAAAAATAACTTAAAAGATTTTTTAAAGCTTTTTTTAAATGTTTACGTTTTCAGAACAATTCACGTCTTCTACCATTTCGAATGGGGTGATAACATCACAATCACGTGACAACCTTGACCTAATCCATAGGTATTTATTAAAGATAGGTACTTCTGAAAATTAGTTTCCTATATTATTTAACATCTATATAATATTAATCCTATAAATATTATTATATAGGATTTATGGTATAAAAACTTTTTCTTATGTATTGAATATTTTAAAGTTCATACTATTTAGTGTTACATTTGTATAGTATCTAATATATAATATATATGTGTATATATATATATATATATATATATATATATATATATATATATATATATATATATATATATATATATATATATATATATATATCAAGTGAACTTGAGATTGTTGCACATTCTAACTCCTAGTACAATACTGTCTGTTGTCTTTATGCCAACTTTGTAACTCGACCTTCTCTAACTTTCTTTCTAATATCCTTTATTCTTCTAAAAATTACTTCCTCCAGGTTTGCAAAGGGGGTTATGATGCTCTTTAGTGAGCTGAACCTGTCTTATATTGAGTAATTTTGATTGTAACTTTAAAAATTAAATACTACTATTGAAAGTTTTCCTCAGGTTCATGCTTGAATTTACCAGTCCTATGCTCGACAATCGGATAAATTTTTTCAAAGTTCCATGGAAAAGCTGCCAACTGAAATCTTGGATTTACTCCACAATAATGCTCTTCTTTTGCCATAACACGAAAATACAATGATCAGGATCATTTGTGATGATATACTTTCATACTTATATATAAAAAAAACTTTATCTACTTCTACCCTACACTTTCTTCTAAATTACTGCATCCTGATTATCTGCAACTATACGCCCTCTAAAAGTCCAAGTTAATTGAATTTAAAAAAATGAGTAAAAACTGACTTACTTATCATCAACAGAAATTGATATACATTTTTTTTCTATATTTGAAAAAAAAAGATTTTTAATTGAAAATAGATTTCAATCTATAGATTCTGAAAATTGAATTAACTCATAAAATTTATTTTTGTAACTTAACGCGTTCTGCATATAGTCTATATGATTAAAATAGATTTTCTTTAAATGTTTTGTGTGTGGCTTAAGTACTGAAAACTACTAAGTTTTTTTATGTTGTGTTTGATGTGTATTATATAAAAAAATTTTAATCATTTTACGAGTAGTTTCTTAAAAGTCGAATTACATTTTTATAACAACATATAACAAAACAAGACGCGAATTAAGTGAAAAAATGAAGATTGAGCGTAACGCTGGAAAATATGCTATTATTGAGTACGATAAGTTAATAGTGAGAGAGTTTAATCTAAAAGCTAAATAAGTAATTTTATTTTTTATTTATGTTTCAAAGTTTTATATAAAACCATGTATAAAAATGGAGCAAAACTCTATATTTCAATTTTCTAATGAAAATATTAATGATAATGACACTGAAACAAACTGTTTTGACAAATTGAATTTTGAAAGCAAATACTACTCAGTTTACCAATCTGCACAATATCTTAAAAATAACAAAAACGCATTTTCAATTTTAAATATTAACATCCGAAGTCTAAATAAAAACTTTGAAAATTTAAAAATTTTCTTGGACGAAATAAAACATGATTGTAGCATTATTTGTCTAACAGAAACGTGGTGTAAATGCAATAAACAAAGTACACAGTTTGATTTAATTAATTACACGTCAATTCTTCAACCACGTGATAGTTATGGTGGCGGAGGCGTTAGTATTTTTGTCCACAACTCAATTGATGTTTTCCCTAGTAATGACCTATGCGTTATTGAAACAGATTATGAGTCATTGTGCATTGAACTTTATAATAAAACCACAAAAAAAAAATTGTTAATGCTATTTATAAAAAGCCATCTGGTAACTTAAAAAAATTTAAGACTCACTTAAACACATTTTTATAATCTTTTCTTTCTTTTTTTTTTTTTTTTTTTTTTTATTTTTATATCTGTTCTTTCACTTGATATGAACTCTTCCTCGAGTAACTATGTCGTCCTTCAACCACTCGCAACTTTTCTTTTTAGTAAAAGTTAGTCACTAAATTGCTTGCGGGTTTATTTATTTAAAAAAAATTTTTTTACTAATAAATTTTTTTTTTAGATCGGCAAGATTGCTTGTAGGTTTGTATTTTAGTTTTTTAATTTTTTTAATAATTTTTTTTAGTTTTGTATTTCATATGAAAAATTTGTTAAGACTAAAAAGTAGAAAATAAAAAATATAGCAAAAAAATTTGCTAAAAACTATAATCTTTTTTGAACTAAAAAGTAAAAAATAAACTTTTTGATTAAAATTTAATAGTTCAGTAAACTAAAGATTGACAGGTATGTTTCTAAATAAATCTTGTGCAGACCTGTCAATCTTTAGTTTACTGAACTATTAAATTTTAATCAAAAAGTTTATTTTTTACTTTTTAGTTCAAAAAAGATTATAGTTTTTAGCAAATTTTTTTGCTATATTTTTTATTAACTAAAGTCAATAAAGAACGGAAGCATATTTACGTTGTCGGCGATATCAATTTGAACTTGTTAAAACAAGCTTCAAACAAAATTAAGCATTTTATCAACATAATGTTATTCCAACAATAAATAAACCAACCAGAATAACTAAGAAATCTTCTACTTTACTTGATAATATAATCACTAACAATTTTTATAACAACTATATTTCCACAGGTATAATCAAAACAGACTTATCAGATCATTTTCCTACTTTTTTAATAACTAATAATATAACAATTAATAATAATTCTTCTAAATTTATAATATACAGGCGGCAGATCAATAAATACTCCTTACAAAAATTTCAACACCTTTTAAAATACAACGTTGATTGGGATCTTATAATGCAATCGGTAGAGGTAAATAATGCCTATGAACTATTTCTTAAATTTTTTTGTGAGCAATATGAAAAAGCTTTTCCGGAGAAAAAAATTGTTATAAATACCAAGTCATATCAAGTTCCATGGATGTCTAAAGGCTTATTAAAATCTTCAAAGAAAAAAAAAAGTTGTATGAAAAATTCTTAAAAAAAAACCCGTATAAAAACGAAACAAACTATAAACTTTATAAAAATATATTTGAAAAAACTAAACAACAATCAAAAAAAATTTACTATTAAAGTTGTTAAAAAAAACTAGCGGAAATGCCAAAAGTACGTGGAGCGTAATTAAAGAAATTATTGGCAGAAAAAATAATGGATTAAGTATTTAACCAAAGAAACTCTTTGTAGATGGTAAAATTATATATGACAAGTCAATAGTAGCTGAAAATCTAAACAGCTTCTTTCTTAGTATTGGTCCAAACTTATCTGAAAAAATTCCTTGAGGCTCATCATCGTTTGATTCTTATTTAAAAATATATGATAAGGTCATGGACGAATCTAAACTAGATATTAATGAGTTACGATATGCTCTAGATAATCTTAAAAACAACACATGTGTAGGTTTTGATAATATTAGCATAAATGTTGTTAAATCAGTTTTTCATATTATAGAAACTTCTTTATATCACATTTTTAATCTTTCTCTTCAATCTGGAACAGTTCTAGAAAAATTAAAAATTGCACGGGTCTTGCCTATTTTTAAGTCTGGCGATGACACAGATTCTTCAAATTATAGACCAATATCAGTTTTACCATGCTTTTCTAAGTTACTCGAGCGTATAATGTATAATAGGGTAAACAGCTACTTAACAGTAAATAACATGTTGTACAACAAGCAATTTGGCTTTAAAAAAAACATTCAACTGATCACGCTTTGACCGAGTTAGTAACTCATGTAACCAATGCCTTTAATGATGACCGTTTTACATTAGGAGTATTTATTGATCTGTCTAAAGCCTTTGACACAGTCAACCATGTCATTCTTTTAAAAAAACTTGAACATTATGGAATAAAAAACAATAATTTACTATGGTTTAAAGATTACTTATCAAACAGACAGCAATACATTCAATATGAAAATGTTAAAACGACAAAAAGTATAATAAAATGTGGAGTTCCTCAAGGCTCAACCTTAGGACCGTTACTGTTTTCTCTTTATATAAATGATCTATCACTTACCTCGAACATACTAAACTTTATTTTGTTTGCTGATGACTCCAATCTGTTTTATTCCCATAGAGATATTAAAACCCTTTTTAAAGTAGTTAATGAAGAAGTAAACAAAGTAAATGAATGGTTTATTTGTAATAAACTTTCACTTAACGCTAACAAAACTAAATTTATTCTATTTCACAAACCAACCAAAACAGGAAACCTTCCTTTAAAATTACCCAATCTTAAAATCAATAATATAAATATCACTAGGCAAACAACTGTAAACTTTTAAGGTATTATTTTAGACGAAAACTTAACATGGAGGAAACACTCTTGAAAAAAAAATTTCAATAAACATTGCAATGATGTATGAAGCAAAACCATTTTTGAATATAAGATCTCTAAAAAGTTTATATTTTTCCTTCATACGTTGCTATCTAACTTACGGCAATATCGTATGGGCAAGCAACAGCTACGCTAAGTTAAAGAAAATTTATACTAAACAAAAACATGCATGTAGAATTGTATTTGGAGTAAAAAGAACTGTGCCTTGTGAGCCACTTTTACGTAAACTCGATGCATTAAATGTGTTTAAAATTAACATATTCCTCGTCATACAGTTCATGTATCAAATAAAACATGGGCTGTCTCCAGCGATATTCTATCCTTATTTTAGAGAAGTAAGCCATAAATACCCCACCAAGTTCTCAGAAAATAACTTTGTAACTCAAAAGTATAATCTAAAGTTATGTACTTATTCTATTCAGTACAGGGGTCCAATTTTGTGGAAAAACTTTCAGCATATTGTTAATATTAAAGAAAAAACACTTCCGCAATTCAAATCTAAATTAAGACGTTATTTAGTACTTACGGATTTTAATATAGCAGATCTTCTATGTCACTTTTAAAGCTTTAAAATTTATTAAACTAAATTAGCACCATAAATTTAAAAATCTAGACCATTTAACAGTACTAAGAATTTCAATGTCTTTATCATACTTTCATTGAAAATATATATTCTCTTAAAGTTACCTACAATTTTCTTGATATATTTTATAATATTGGAACAGAATTTTTATTTGAATTTTGAATTATTTTGAAAGAAAATAATATATACAAATATATATGTCGAATCACATCCTATTTATAACCAAAAACAGAAAAATTTTGTCATTTTTATTACTATATTTTAATCATTTCTTTTTATTTTTTTTTTATTTATCTTCAATTATTTTAATACTTTTTTTTTTTCTTTTTTTTCTTTCTAACTTTGTTTCTTAACATTTTAAATTGTCTTTTTTTAAATACTTTTGCTTATATATTACGGATTATTGTGTATTACGGATATTTATTTGCGTTAATATTGGGGCTCGGTGATAAGGCTATTTTATGCCTTCTTCTTGCTCCAGCCAATTGTACTTTTTATATTGTTGTACTTTGTAAATATTTTTAACGGCGAAATAAACTAATAAACTAAACTAAACTAAACTAAACATATAAATTCTATTTATTTATTTTTGATTTTTGTGTAAATTCTGTAAGATGAGATAAGTAACTATATATTTGCTGAATTAACGAGTTTTTCCGTTAATTTAAACGGAAAAAATGAAAAACGGAAACCGTGAATTTTACGAAGATATTCTTAACGGACTTTTTCTGTTGATTTTAACGGAAATTAAAAACTACGGAGATCGTTGATTTTTACGGAGAAAGTGGTGTCACTTTGCAGACGGACATTTTCATTGACTCTACGGCGAAATTTTTAACATAAAATGCTAAATTGTCAATAAATAACGCAACGCTAAATTTATTTTTAAAAAAGAAAAAGGAGATTTTAAGTTCTTTTAGGTGGCAATTTTCATTAAACTTAATGAGCTATTTCGATTTTTGATTTATCTAACGACGCTGCAAGAGAAAAATTTTGATCTTTTTTGTTTTGTTCATTAGTAAAATTTAGCGTTTCGTAATTTATAGACGATCCCTAATCTAAAAGTTAAGCCAAGAAATAATTGAGTTTAAAAAAAATCTTTGATGGTTATCTTTATTTTGTCTACTCGGTTAAGAATGTTACTCGGTTAAGAATGCTAAATTTCCTTATTATATCAATCAGCTTGCTTTTTTCAAAAAGTATTTGTTATTTAAAATAAAAAATAAAATAACTTTATAGTTCTATAGATTTTATATTCTATATTAAAACATGTTTTATACTCATTGCCCTTGCATAAACTCAACTTATTTGTAAAACTTGAAATGTAAAACTAAAATAACATAAGTATCTCAATTTTGACATCCTACCCCCCCACCCCTACCCCAATCCTCCGTTTTTTTGATTTTTTTAGAATTTTTATTTTTTTAAAAAAACTTTTTGTTTGTTCTCTATAAATCTAAACTCTAAAAATCTTTATTTTATAGGATTCATGAGCTATGGCTGCTAGCTATAGGAATCATAAACTATGGCTGCCAGGACTGAACCATGGCTGTTGTCCATAGGCTCGGCGCGCTATCCACTCGACCACGCTGGCACATTGATTAATAAAGTTTTTAAAGTTTTAATTAAGTAAAATAAATAAAAGTTTTAAAATTTAAAAAATTTAAAAAATTATATTTTTAACGGAAAAAAAAATTTTTTTAACGGAAATAAATACTGTAGATTAAAATTAAGGAGAGGTTGACGCAACGCAATTTTCAAGTGAAAGTCAAATTGCAAAACTTGATATATATTTAAGTATGTTTTAACATTATAAAATTTGAAGTTTAGGTACGTTAGATATTTACTTACACTTTCGTTCACATTTTTTATAGAGCAAAAGGCCCATTTTTAAATTTAGGGACCTTTTGGAAGTTTAAAGATCTTTCTTTAATTTAAGCAAATTTTCCAATGAATTTTTTTTTTTTTTTTGAGAGAAGAAGGGGTGGGAGGAGGTGATGTGGGCCGGCCTTAGACCATTAAAACTGATAGACACGGGGTTTTTGTAAATCTTTGAAGCCAAAGATTTTCAGAGAGTGTGACGTCACTTTGAAGCAAAAAACGACGTCACTAAACTGACGTCGCTAAGCAAAACTTTTTTGGGTTTCATTTTTAGATAATCATTTTAGATTATTATTGCTAACGCCTTGTCCATCAGTTTTAATGGTTTAAGGGGCCGACCCTCTTCTAGCATTACGCGTGTGCCATAAAAATCAACGGTATCCTTCACGTCCGCAAACATAAAAATAATATCCCTTAAATTAGATAATGTAGCAGCAGTTTCCTACATTTCTCCCCAAATCAGTAATATATCTGATCTTCGTTTTTTGAAAAATCGAAACCTCATTTTGAGTCATAGTATCTTTCGCTCACCCCCTTAAATGCAAGACACTTATCATAGCCCTTACTTATTAAGCCTCTCGACCACTTATTCAAGTCACCCGGTGTAAGTACACTCTGTTCTTTATATGTCCCTTCACCCTATTTGTCACTGGCAAATGGGGTGAAGGGACAATTTCAGGTACTTATGTCCAAAAAAAGTAGTTAATTTTAGTTTTAATACATATAAATCCAGTTTGACTATTGTAATTTAATAAAAGTATTTTATTATAACTTATTGATTATAATAATATTATTATAAATAAGTTATAATGAAATATTTTTATTAAATTACAATAGTTAAACTGGATTTGTATATTATTAATTTAAATTAATACCAATATTAATATTGGGTTAGTATTTATTTGTAGCTTTTTTGCATTTATTAATTGATTGATTTAAAATAATGAGCACAGTATGCAAATATATATTAAATAGTTGAACTAAATCAGATAATAAATATATTATATAGCTATATCTAAGTATATATTATAATTTATAATGTATTTGTATATAAAGTTAAACATATATTCAATATGAACAAATATATACTAATGTCGTACTAATAACAAAGTTTCTTATTGACACGACTAAAGTTTTGGACGCATCAAAAGGTATTGCTAGAGTTGTAAATCATTAGTATAAAATGCCAAGAGTAGGTGACTGTTTTAATTTTCATCCTATGAAATTGAGCTATGGATTTCTCTTTACAATAGAGAAAGTAGAACAATTGAATCAGCCAGAAAAAAAGAGATCAAGAGATTTGTTAAAGAAAGTTTGAAGTTTTATACAATACATTATGCATGCTACCATGGTGTAAAAAATTTCATTAGTAAATCAACTGGAAAATGACCAAATCAAAGGTAAATAAATACGTAAGCTATTAACATAATTGATAATTATTTAAGATTTCATTTGAATGATAGGGAAAAAAAGTCTTTCTGCTATAGTTACTAAACAAAAAAAAAATGTTTTTATATGATTATATCATTTACTTCATTACATTGTCTAAATGTATCATTTTGTTGTTTTGATAACAGTCATTATTTGCTTGCGTGTGTATATTTGTGTGTGTGTGTGTGTTTTATTGCAACAACACACACACACAGCAATATTGTACACACACAGCAGTATTGTAAATATTATATTATACACACACACACAACACAATATTATACACACAGTAATATCATACAACACAACATAATATTATACACTCAGCAATATTGCTGTTAAGAAAAAGTTACTAAAAATTTAGTTTCTAAAACTAAATTTATATATATATATATATATATATATATATATATATATATATATATATATATATATATATATATATATATATATATATATATATATATATATATATATATATATATATATGTTTTAACGATTTGACCGCGGCATATTTTTAAAATTTAAAAACGCACTACAAAAACTTAACTAAACCTATCTAAAAAAAAAATTGAAAAAAATAATAAATATATAATGAAAGAAAAAATGAAAAAAAAAAATACTTAGTTAAACCAAAAACACAAAAAAATAAATATATATATATATAACGCAACTAAAACAAAACTCATCAAACTAAAATGCTGAGTCTATTTAATTTACGCATTAAAATACCTTTTCAATCTTTGTTTCAACATTTTTATATATTTTTTATTTGTTTAATATGTTCAGAAGTTAAATATTTCTTATAAATAAAATAAAAAAACATTTTATAAATACTTTTTTTTTAATTAATTAGAAGTGTTTGTTTTTTTTACTTCATTAAAATGTGTTTTGATAATATAAAAGCATTTAAGAAAAAACTTTTTTTTTTAACGAAATTTTGTTTATCTTTTTAGATGCATTAACAGGCCTTGTGATGAATAAAAGCTGCGCGATGCATAAGCACGACGTGATTTTTGACGTCATTAAATTCTTTTTATTTGCTTTTCATATTTATCGATATTAACTACACCAGTTTACTTAATTACTGCAAAACTACTTTAAATCATTAATGTAGAAATGTTATTATTTAAAAATGTTTCGTTTCGTTTTTTAAAATGTAAAAACATTGGTTTATTTTCTCTATGTTTGACAGGTTTTGTCTACTAAACGAATGAAAAACATTATAACTAAACATTTAAAAAAGATTATAAAATATGCTAATATTTGATTTTCTCAAATAAATAATTTAAAGTTCTTCAAATAATTATTTTTTCTTTTTAAAAAGTCAGCGAGTAATAAACTGGAAATTTTAATATTGTACGATTAAAAACTGTGCAACAGGTAATATTCTTACTAGCGATTTTAAAAAAATATTTTTTTATTTACTTATTTTTATTTATTTTCATAAAGCGGTTGATAAGCACAATCACTCGTATTACTAAAAATCTTTAACGAACGTTTTGAATAGATTTTTAATGTGTGATTTTTAATGAGTTTTATTTCTGGTAAAATAAAATAAAATGTTAGAATAAAAATCTTATAGGTATAAAAGACATATTTCAGCAAAAAAATTGTTTTTAAAAATTATTCTTAAAAATTATTCAAAAAACTATTGACGTTCTATTTTTCAGCAGCTGATCTTGAGCACGCTTCGTTGAGTTTCGGTCTCTTTTAACAAAAAAGCGATTGTTATTATTTTAAGTAACTTTTTTTGAGTTACTTTTTACAAAAATTTTAATAGTTGTACTTTTTTATTGAATCAAGTAGAATAGGTTTTAATATTAATCTTTTTATTTTTTTTTATTTGCGCTTACCAATTTTTAAAATGTTTCCTCGAAATTACTCTTAAATACTTTAAATACGTCTAACAGTTGATAAATATTTTTAAATCTATTGAATAATTTTAAAACCTAACAAACCCCCGTAAAATAATTATTTAAGTTAAAAATTTAAAACTAAAAGAAAGTATTTTTGTTCAATTTTATCGACAACTTTGCTATTGCTGAATAATTTTATTAAAATGTTAGCTTTAAAAAATTAAAACTTTTTTTTTAATCTGACTTTTTTCTACTTGTAAATAACGAGCATATTTAATTTGTTTGTAATTCAAACTTTTATCAACTGTGTGCGGTTTTTAAAATACTTTATTAAATGTTAAAATAATCGTAAATTACTTCATTTACATTCCGCTCAAAAATATCTTTAAATATACTCAAACAAAAATTTTTTTGCTCGACGCAAATAGCCCTAGCTACACGCAAAATTGCTCTTGGACGATGTAAAATTCACATCGCCCGACGCTTTATCGCAAGGCCTGCATTAACTTTAATCATTCTTATATTTAAATTCGTTAAAGAGACTTTTGTAGTCATAGAATTTCATCTTTTATAAAAACAAAACAATTTTTTATTTTTAATAAGATTTGTTTTAGAAATGAACACTTAAACAATTTATATGTTTTAAATTAAAAAATGTATACAACTGTCAATTATATTTAAAAAACAAAACTTTTTTTTAGTAAATTGTTACTTTATTTAAAATCGTTTCGCTAAAATAAAAACATTTGTTAAGAAGTTTTGATGTAATTAATTTCACTTTTTTAGAATATTTTTTATTTAGCGTTTTTCTAAAATATTTTTTGAATTAGCCACGGTCAAACTGTCATAGCAAAGTATAACTTGCGTGGTCATATAAAGGCGTGAAATTGCACGTCTTCCTGTGAAAGCCTGATAGATGGACAATAGCATATATATATATATATATATATATATATATATATATTATATATATATATATATCGCAAAAAAAACACCAGTTTTCCGCTAAAGTTGGCTGAAACAGGGGGAAGGGGGTTCTGCCGCCAAAATTTTTTACCTAGAATAGGCCCTGTGTGTGTATATATATATATATATATATATATATATATATATATATATATATATATATATATATATATATATATATATATATATATATATATATATATATATATATATATATATATATATATATATATATATATATATATACTCTTGCATGTCTCTTGCGTGGCATCAAAAAATGTTTCCCATAAACTGTAGTTTTAAAGAGCGCGTTAATAAACCAGACCAGAAAAAGTTTTAAAAATTGAATTTTTTTTTTTAATTGATAGACTGCCTGGCCAAACCAAACCCTCAGTCGATGTAGCAGCACTCTCTTGCGAGTCAGGCTATTTGTCAGTCGTTGTAGCAGCACTCCCTTGCGAGTCAGGCTATTTGTCAGTCGATGTAGCAGCATTCCCTTGCGAGTCAGGCTATTTGTCAGTCGATGTAGCAGCACTCCGTTGCGAATCAGGCTATTTGTCAGTCGATGTAGCAGCACTCCGTTGCGAGTCAGGCTATTTGTCAGTCGATGTAGCAGCACTCCGTTGCGAGTCAAGCTATAAGATAGTCGATGTAGCAACATTTACGCATGTTTAAAAAATGTTTTTTATTAAATCAATAACAAAAACACCACTAATTAAAAAAAACTTTGTAGTCTTTATAATTGCGGTTTTTTAAAAATTTTTTAAAAAACAATTAAATTTAATGTACTTCCGCATAAATTAATTGCTTTGACATTTCGATGACAATCAAAAACAGCTTAAGAGACGAGGTAATTAAAATTGTAGTCATAAGAGACTTTTTTTACATTAAAATGCTCTTAAAGCTACACTATATGGGTGTATATATATATATATATATATATATATATATATATATATATATATATATATATATATATATATATATATATATATATATATATATATATATATATATATATATATATATATATATATATATAAAATAGTAAAAGCATTGATATCATTTTTTTTTCAGCAATTTGTTTCTCCATTAAAAAATTTAAATTATAGTAAAAATTTTTTACATGAAGTTAGAAATTATTATAATAATTTATTGAATAACTTTAGTTAATTCGCAACAATGAAGTTGCATTAACTACTTAAAAAAATTAAAATATTATTCATGAAAAAGATTTTTTAGAATTTTATTAGAACTGTGATAATTTTAGTTTTGGTCATTGGTTTTTACAATTTTTTAAAAGATACTTATTTTTATGTTTATTTGCATTTAGAAATTAATTCAGATTTTTTTTTATTCAATTTTCTTGATCCAATTGATTAATAATTTCAAATTTTTCTTGTAGATATAGTGTATATTTTCTGGAAATGTTATTATAGGCAGCCACAGTTTTTAGAATAGACCATAGAAAAGTCTAGTTAAGTATTTTTTAATAATTTACTATCACTCTGTTCTTTAAGAACATTTAGCCCTCTTCTCTTTCTCTTTCAAGCCTTTCCGGGAAGCGCATGCAGTCGCACGCCTTTAATGCTTTTGTCCACATTTAAAGTAATTTTTTTAGGCTAACTGACCTTGGCAGTTCGCATCTTTTAACTTATAAAGCATTTCTATAATTCGCAGCAAAAGCTAAACTTATTCACTAAAAAAACAAAAACAATTCTTAAATAAGGAAACAAAATTGTAGCGAAATTTTAAGTGTAATTAAATAAGGATAAAAATTTATTAATTAAAAAAGTTATTTTAACAACTTTTTTGTTCTTTTTTTAGAGTCGTAGTTGACAAAAGTATCTTTTATAACGATTTAATAACAATTTAAAGTTTTGATATGCAACTTTTATTTAACTTAGTTTAATAAAAGAATAACTTTTTTAATAAATATATTTACCGTATTTGATGAATTTATGAAATTTTTTCTTTTATATTGCCCTATTTCCATTGTTAATACGAATTACTAGAGATAATGAACTTAACGATTGCTCTGTTTAAAAAAATGTATTTAAAAACTTAAACAAAAGTTTCGAATAAACTCCTAAAATTTTTCTTAAGAAAAGAGAGTTCAGTAAATTAACAATGTACTAGCCCACAATATTTTGCAGTATCGTTTCATTTTTTTACACAAAAAACTTGTTCAAAAAAAAAAAAAATTCTCAAATAAATAGCAATTATTTTTCTCGCCTTTTTCCTGTCCATTAATAAAAACAGTGAAATTTAGCAAAGACATTTGAAAAACAAACAATTTAAAAACTGTCTGTGTTTCAAGCGGATTTTGTAAAGTTTTTCTTTTACATACTGACTGAAAAAAGTTGGGAAAAAATTATATATCAAAAAATATTTTTATTTTCGATATATTCTTATCTACTTTTTTCCTTGACTTTTATCAATTTTGGTAGTGGAAAATAACAAACGCTCTAGATATAAGAAAACAAAAACAGTAAATTTTTAGTTATATATATATATATATATATATATATATATATATATATACTGTATAGCAATATATATATATATATATAT
>NC_061156.1:51163356-51170856 GCF_022113875.1 Hydra vulgaris | reverse complement strand
AGGACATATTGCTAAAAGTTTTGGTTTACGGGATGCTCCTAACAAACTTGTAAATCAAGTTGCTATGCAACCTGCAGGTATCAAAAGAAAACAAAAGAATGATGAAGAAAACAAGTTATTAAAAGAATCAAAAAAACAAAAGATGTTAAAACTTAAGGATGAAGTTATATCTGGTCCAAGAACAAAAAAAGAGAATTCTGCTTTAAAGAAAAAAAATTCATCCAAAAAGAAAAACATTAGAATATAAATTTTTTTAATACAATATTTTTGTTTACCACTGGTAGCTGCTTTTAATTATTTTTTGACTAGCCCATTTTTAATTCTCATAAAAAAATCTTTCCATTAATAAATATCTCAATAAAAAATAAAATTAACTAATAAGAAAAAAATGTAATCAATATAAAAATTTAAAAATTTTTAAATTTACTTTCTTTTCATTAAATTAAAAGAAAAATAATTGATTCTTACTAAACAAAACTTTCACATTTTTAAAATTTCAAAACATGATTTAAAAATCAAAAATTAAACTGAGTATAATTTTAAATACATGGAAAAACCGAAAAATTAAAAAGCTGCATTTTTTTAGCTTTCAAAATTTGATTAGTCAAAACACTTGTTTTTTAGTTTTAACACAGACAGGTTTCTTTTCTGTTTAAAACCAAAGAATTTTCATTTTATTTCAATCAATACATTAAATTTTTATTTTTTATTAAAATCTAAGTAATTTTTTTTTATTTTTTTTTCCCCTTGTTCTAGTTTAACATTTAATCACTAATACAATAATTAATACAGAATAACTGATAATAATAACAATCAAAGTAATATTATTAATAGTAGCTATATTAATGTTAATAATTGTTAATATTAATAATAATATAGTCTTTATTTTATTATTGTTGTTACTATAATTAATAAAATGTGAGTTGTTATAGTAACAACACAATTGCCAAAAAGTAAAAAAAAAAAAGCTATAGAGCTAAGAGGTGAGTAAAGTAAGTACTCGGTGAAAGTAAAGTAATAGGTTCATTCCATGCCAAATGGACTGAAATTTTTTGGATTCCAACATGGACCCCCTCAGATTTTGATGAAACTTTGTGGGTTAGTTTATACCAATGAGAAAAGCAGTTCCTAAAAATTTCAGCTTACAATCTTTTGTGGTTTATGACATATCGCAATTTGAAATTTCTAATTTTTCCAAAAATTTAAACTTCGATAGCAAAAACATGTTTTGTTCATACTTTGAAGTTCTGTAATTAAAAAACGAAATTTCAGAAAACCTTCTAGTTTTTTTTATTATATACAACTGTAGTCTTACTTTATTAAAACCTTGACATTGAATTTTTTAATTTCACATTTTATCCATAATGGCTGCCTAAAAAACCTAAAAAATTGTTTGTAGATATAAAAAGTTGATTTTTGATGGGTCAATATACAAAATTAGCAACTTAAGAAGCGAAAAGACATATCTTTTTAGTTTCTATATATAGTAGGCTTAAAAAACTGCTGATAAGATACGATTCAGTAAGAAATAATGGACTCTTAAAAATGGCTCTAGGGAAAACTTTAAAAATTGTGCCTTCCCTTTAAACTACCGGTAACCTAGGATCAACACTGATTTTTGTAGTAAATTTTTTTTTACTGATTTAACAGACTTTAATAAAGTGAATTCAGAAAAAAAGTTAGTGGGTACATGGGGAAGTGACAAAGTCAGAACAATGAAGTTGGCACAAAATGCATTAAAAACGATAAAAATGTATATGTTGATGTATTTTAGTTTTCATTATCTACTGCAATGCAAAAAGTATATATATATGTAAAAGTATATCACAATCATTACTAGAAATAAGCTATAAACTAAGGCTGAATTAAACTCAGTTTTTAAATAACCTTAGTTGCCTCCCCTCCCCCTGTCCATTTACTTTTTAACATACATATTTTCACACAGAACTCATCTTAAAAGAAATTTGTTATTGAAGGTTTCACTGATTATTTTCAAATGCATGAAGTGTCTTTATGCACAAAATAAGAATTAAACACACACATTTAAAAGCTGTGAAATTATAAACAAGTTATTGGGTGTACTTTTTATCTTTACTTTATATATAAAATTTATCATTTTGTGTCAAAATTCATGTAAACTTTACTTTACACTTCAAAAATTGAAACTAAATAAATTTTTTTAGATAATAATTAAAAATAAATGGCTAGTGCATCTTTAGATCTACCTCAGTGTTGCATTGGAAAAATATTAAATAAAGATTGTCATGAAGGAAAATTTACCAAATTCAAGAAAATTAAATGTTTTGATGAATTAACCAAAGAGGATCAAGAACTTGTGTACTTACAATGTAAAGTTAATCATATAAAAACTATTTGTTATCACCATAAAAAGATCTTCTTGAATAGATTTGAGTCTTCGTATGATGGAAGCATTTGTTGTAATCCATTTAACAAACACAAAATTAAAATTAAAAGTATTTAATAATAAATTAACTTAATCAGTTATTTCAAAGATAAAGGCATAATTTAATGTTTTATTATTTGTTTCTTTTTAGAATCTGTCAGAGTAATCAGTGTTGCAAAGGAATTTGATTTGATACCTGGTCATAAGCTTTGTACAGAATGTCGTAAAATATTGTATTTAAAAAATAACTAAAAAGATTATGAAAACGATTTATATAAAAATAAAGACAATGATTTTAATGAGATTCATTTTTCAAAAGAAAACTTTAATTTAAGCATTTATAGCCTTGGTTGCTCACCTCTAAAACTAGTAGCCCATAAAGACAGGGTCAGCTATGCAAAAAGAAAAATGAACAAGATCCATATTGCCACCAAAAAGAAAATAGCAACTGTTTTAGAAGTTTCTCTCGATTTAATAAATGATGAACCAAAAACAAAAGTGCTATGTTGTGACAGTAAACAAGACTTGGACTCACTAATGGAATTAATTAAAGCAAAGTTTGATAATTCTTCAAAATCAGAAAAACTTAAATTACTAACATTGGTTACTGAGAGTTGGAAAATTGAATATATACAAAACTATTTTTCTGCTTCCCAAAGAATGATAAAAACTGCAAGACATTTAAAACAAATGCATGGCATACTGGCAGAACCGTCTAAAAAAGAAGGAAGACCTAATAGTGAGAAAGTAAAAAATCAAGTTCATGAATTCTATTAATCAGATGAATACTCTCGAATGTGTCTAGGGAAAAAGCAGTATGTCTCAATCCAAGTCGATGGTAAAAGACAACATTTTCAAAAAAGACTACTATTACTTAATATAAAAGAACTTTATTTAGAGTTTGTTAAAATTTTCTTAGATGTCAAAATTGGATTTTCTAAATTCTGCGAACTTAGACCAAAGTGGTGTATTCCTGTTGGAGGTGCTTCAGGTCTCCACTCAGTATGCGTTTGTGAGTACCACCAGAATGCCACTTTTAGCATTAAAAGTACCGGATATTTCCGACTATTAAAATCTTTTGACATTAGTTGTATGTGACTTAACAAATCGAAAAGGCATGCTGTACAGTTGTGATAATTGCCTAGATACTGACACACTTAAAGAGTATCTTACTACTATATTTGATAAACATAGCATTGAAGAAATCACATTTAATCAGTGGCAAAAAGCTAACAAATTATGATATAGTTCCAATAACTCTTCAATTTGTATGATTTTATTGAAAGAGCTTGTCAACAAATAGACCAATTAAGAGACCATCACTATATAGTCAAAAATCAAGCAGCATATTTGCAGCATCTAAAAATCACATTACCAAGTAATCATATTTTAATATTATTAGACTTGTCTAAAAATTACAGTTTTTTAATTCAAGATGCAGTACAAGGTTTCCATTGGAACAACAGCCAAGCAACATTGCATCCTTTTGTTATTTACTTTATGGAAGAAAATAAGATAAAATGTAAAAGTATTTGTATCATCTCAGATCATTTGCAACATAAAAAATCAGTTCATTGTTTCATTCATGAAGTATTAAAATATTTAAAAGAGTTAATACCCTACTTTAACCATAGCATTTATTTCAGTGATGGTGCAAGTTCACAATACAAAAATTATAAAAACATATATAACTTATGTTACCATAAACAAGATCATGAGGTATCTGCAGAATGGCATTTTTTTGCTACATCACATGGAAAGAGTGCTTGTGATGGTGTTGGGGGCACTTTTAAAAGACTTGTAGCAAGGGTAAGTTTACAATCACTAACTGATCCTATCAATTCATCTGAGAAAATGTATGATTGGTGCAGACAAAATATTAAAGAAATACATTTTCAATACATTTCAAATGATACAGTTTCATTACATAAATTTTAAATTAGATAAGCGTTATGCTACTTGTTCAACAATTTCAGAAATAAGAAACCACCATTGTTTTATACCAAAATCATTAACAACTTTACAGATGAGAAGGGTGTCATTTGACAATGTGTTTACTAATGTAAATATTTCAACAATGCAGCTGAACTACACGATTCCACTTGCCTCTCTTTCACCAGGAATTTATATAGCATGTGTTTATGATGAAAAATGGTTTTTAGGTAATATTGCGGAAATATCTGAAGAAAAAATCAAGATGTCCTTATAAAAAAAATCAAGATATCCTTATAAAGTTCATGAAGCAGTCTATTTCCTCAAGCACTTTTACTTAGCCACTTAGAGAAGATATTTGCTGGGTTCCAATTACACATGTTCTATGCAAAATTTCATCTTTAAAAGTGCGATCAGCAATTGGTAGTTGCTATGAACTATCAGCTCATGAAAAAACTAAAATACTACATTTGTACAATAGTATATATAATAACAAAATTATATAACAACATGGCAAAAACCATTATTAATTTGATCAATCCAAATTTTTTATTAAAGTAAATTTGATTGATTCAATTTATATGTTGACATTTTATTAAAAGATAATGTTTTTATTACATAATATATATTACATAATAAACTTGCGTATTGTGATGACAAATCAAACAACTCTTATCAGTTGGTATAATCTGTAACCTAAATTTAAACGATGATAACCAAATAAATTGGGAAGGGCGGAATAGCAAATGCTTTGGGAAAAATTATAAAATTTATAGTCAGAAAATAAAATAGTAAGAAAATAAGTGATATGAAAACAAATATATGTTAGGCAGATAGTAAGAATAAAACAAAAAGTCTTTATTTTATATATTTACCTAATGTGTAACTTTTATATGTTCTATCTAACTTTACAAACTAAATGTCACAGCTTTTATATGACACTGCTTAAGGTAAAATGTTCAATAACTAATTAATAAAATTAATTAAGCAAAAAGTTCTTCCTATGATGAGAATGTTCTGTGTAAAAATATGCATGTTAAAAGTAAATGGATAGGGGGAGGGAGGCAACTAAGGTTATTTAAAAACTGAGTTTAATTCAGTCTTAGTTTATAGCTTATTTCTAGTAATGATTATGATATACATTTATATATATATATATATATATATATATATATATATATATATATATATATATATATATATATATATATATATATATATATATATATAAATGTATATCATAATCATTACTAGAAATTTTGCATTGCAGTAGATGAAAACTAAAATACATCAATATCTATATTTTTATCGTTTTTAATGCATTTTGTGCCAACTTCATTGTTCTGACTTTGTCACTTCCCCATGAGTACCCATTAATTTTTTTTCTGAATTCACTTTATTAAAGTCTGTTAAATCAGTAAAAAAAAATTTACTATAAAAATCAGTGTTGATCCTAGGTTACCGGTGGTTTAAAGGGAAGGCACAATTTTTAAAGTTTTCCCTAGAGCCAATTTTAGGAGTCCATTATTTCTTATTGAATCGTTTCTTATCAGCGGTTTTTTAAGCCTACTATATATAGAAACTAAAAAGATATGTCTTTTCACTTCTTAAGTTGCTAATTTTGTATATTGACCCATCAAAAATCAACTTTTTATATCTGCAAACAATTTTTTAGGTTTTTTAGGCAGCCATTATGGATAAAATGTGAAATTAAAAAATTCAATGTCAAGGTTTTAATAAAGTAAGGCTACAGTTGTATATAATAAAAAAAACTAGAAGGTTTTCTGAAATTTCGTTTTTTAATTACAGAACTTCAAAGTATGAACAAAACATGTTTTTGCAATTTTTATATAAAATTTTTCGAAAAATTAGGAATTTTAAATTGCGATATCTCATGAACCACAAAAGATTGTAAGCTGAAATTTTTAGGAAATGCTTTTCTTATTGGTATAAACCAACCCACCAAGTTTCATTAAAATTTAATCAATCGTTTCATCAAAATCTGAGGGGGTCCATGTTGAACCTTGGTTCACTTGGCATGGAATGACCCAATAATAAAAAAAAATCTTTTTACTTTCATTATGTGAATGCAGGTAAATGCTGTCAAAGATTTCAATCAAAATGTAAAATGTTATTTTGTTTTGTTTTTTATGTTTTTAATCAAATACTTTTAAATAGTTTATAAAGTATTAAAAAAATAAAATACTGTTAAAGATGTTGTAAATAATGTTGTAATTATACATAAAGAGCACATAGGAAAAAGCTGCATTTTCACATTAAAAAAGTTTATGATCATTTATTTAAAGTCAATAAAATCTTTTATTACAAGTCTTTATATAAAGTAAAGAAAATTAAAATTCAGGATAATAAATTTTTTTTTAATTATTCAAAGGTTAGTCTAAAATAATTTGTTTTTATTTACTTTTTCTTAGCTTTATATAGTGGTTTTTTATAAATAATCATTATTTATTACTCAAAACTTTGTAAATGTGATTTTGCTGTTTTTTCCTGTGCTGTCAACATATTTATAGGAAGTACTGGAATAACATATAGCATTGTAATTTATATGAAACTTAGGAATTTATACATTTCTTTTTTCACATTATTACAAATTATTTTTATTATGAATTTATTAGGAAATAAAATTTATAATGGCTAGTGTGTCCAGGTTTCACAATCGTGTTCATAGAATAAATACTTAATAATTATACATTTCAGATTTATATATACAGAATGCAAATAAAATCATGTTATAAAATAATTACTACTAATTTTAAAAATACTTTTATTCGAAATCTCATCACCGGAAGAACTATTGTTCCCATTAAAAGCAATGGAGTTATATCAGTACATGGAAAAGATTGCAAAAAGTTGTTACAAGGTATGATTACTAATGATGTGTCATTGTTGGACAATAATCTTGTAAATTGCATTTACTCAATGGTTTTAAATGTGCAAGGGAGAATATTGTATGATTTGTTTTTACATAAACATGAACATGGTTATTTAATGGAATGCAATTCATGTTTTAAAGATGAGTTGGTGTCTTATCTGAACCGATACAAACTGCGATCAAAAGTTTTTTTCGAAAATCGAGATGATTTAAATGTTTATGTTTCATTCAGTTCTGATATGTTTGATCATTTTGTTGTAGATCCACGCCT
>NC_061156.1:51148356-51158356 GCF_022113875.1 Hydra vulgaris | reverse complement strand
CCATCCATATCAGCTTCTGTAAAGTGCTTTGAACATACAACTGCTGATTTATGCGGATCAGTAAAGTTCTCTCTAGGTGGACCAGTTCTCCATTTTTATCTTCAGGAATATTTTAATTCAGGATATTTGATTTTCAATAGAATTCTATAAAAGTATTGACTAATAAAACAAAGAAATTGCTTAAGTAATAGCATCAATCATTCCTCAACACACTTACTAAAACTAAATTACTTTCTAAATTACATGCTAAAACATGATTACTTTCTTCAATAGCGTTACTTTTAAGTAAAATAACTAAGTACACTATGGAAGAAAGTAATTATGTTTTAGCATGGTTTTTGCATACGTGAAATGTTTTGGATTAACTAGAGTAGCAATCATTTTTTATAAATTTCAGTTGTCAAATCTGGAATCTTTTAAGTGATAGTATCACAATAAACTTTAATCTTAAAAACAGGGTAATATCAGGAAAGGGACTTTGAAAATTACCTTAACTCCTCTATATTTAAATTAGTTAATTGAGATCATGGAAGCCTGACAAAACCACAAAATTTATGCATGTTAAACTGTTTAGAGTTATGTTGAGTTAATTTGAAACTTTGTTTAGAGTTATGTTTAGTTGATTTGAAACTTTGTTTAGAGTTATGTTTAGTTGATTTGAAACTTTGTTTAGAGTTATGTTTAGTTGATTTGAAACTTTTGTTTCTTGAATTAAAAATTATTGAGCTAAAAGTTTTTTCTGTTGTTTTTTTTTTTAATTCAAAGCGTATGAGTAAAAAATGATAAAGAAAAAAAAATTAATTTTCATCACTATGATAAAATTTTCTAGCTTTATCCCACTTTTTCATGTCTTAAACTTTTCTAAACTTCTTATCTAATTTGGCTTTAATTATTACTTAATATAGCTGAAGTTTATGGATTAAGTTTACAACAATTTGCAGAATGGTGTGTTTCAGGTACAAAATCAATATAATTGGCATTGTAAAAGTTTAGTAGGGATTAGGAGTAATGATAACACTCTAGGTCAGCCCAAAAGATTGCATTTCTATCCTGAGCCTTCTATAATGGCAATAAGCACATTTCTTGGTACTCCTTTTGATAATTATTATTTTTAATAACCATAGTTTTTGTGGGAATTTTTTCATTTTTCTTAAATTTAGTCCTTATCTTTTTCTTACAGACTCCCATATATAAATGATGCCCTTGTAATTTTAAAAGGATACAAGATCCGTTTTTATTATTTTTATTTTTGAATATTTATTTGTATAATTATTCACTTGACATCTTGCCACTAATTCTTCTTAAGCATTTTTCAAAGCTTTTGAAGGACTTTATAATTTTTTGATATACTGGACAATTTGTCTGGTACTTTTTCATTTGAAAGCTCAATCTTGTTTTTGGTCTTTAGTTGTTTTTTTCAAGTTGTTGTTATTTTTTATATTTTATATTATTAATTTAATTTTTTTTATTATTTGTCATTTTTGTCATCTTTTTTATATTTTAACATCATGATTTATTTCTCAATTCTTTTACATTTCCAGCAATATGTCAAGTTAAAAACTATATATGAAAAAATCAATCTTTAAATCAAGACAAAAATTAAAATAAATATTTTATAAATATAAATAAATATTTTATCTTTGAATGTATTAAATCTTTTAAATGACTTAAGTTTATATTTTTATATTTTTAACTTTTTAGTTTATTCTTCCAGGTGTTTAAAATTGTTAAATTGTTAAAACTTTTTTTTCTTTCAGAATGCATTGATAACATCTATGTAACAATAGATAATAGTGATTCAACTTTACCATTGCGTGAAGTGGCACATGTTTCAATGACAGAAAAAGAGTTTATTATTCGACCCATGCTTGAAAAAAAAAATGTTGGTAATATTAACATTATAGAAACTAAATACATAAATTTTTAAAAATCGAAGTTAATTTTGAAATTTATTTTAAAAACAGCACAATCAATTAAGTCCAACATTTTTATGTCTAAATGATCTTAGTAGAGAACCCAGAGTCCATTGTATTTAATTATTGGTTTTCAAGCAGCTCTGTTGTTTTTTTTTTGTAAATGTTTAGAAAAAATGAAAAATTTGGTTTTTTAATGTAAGGGTTGGAGGTTGGGCAAATACTACCCGGATGTAAAAAACTTTTATCAGGGCTTCTACCATAACAAAATAACACTGGATTTTAAAAGTTTAGGAATGAAAAAATTTTTAGAGGTCTGTTTATTGTATTAAGCCTTCAACCCTCGGAATTAGGAAAAATGAGGTATAATAAAATAATTTTTCCCGACCTGACACCGATATCAGGTCAGCAAAAATTATTTGATTCAAAGGTCTTAACCATAAAATATAAAAAAACAAGGTTGGCATTTTTTTGCTGACCCAAAACACTTTAAGGTAAGCATTGCGGAATGCCGACCATAATTCCGAGGGTTGAGCCTTATATACTTAATCTAGATCCTAATTACCAAACCTTAATAAAAAGTGTCAATTTTATTTAACTCTTTTGGTAGTTGCTAGTATTAGTAATTTTAAATATTACCATTTTTTAAAGATTCAAAGTTCTCCCAAGACTCTTGACTATTTAGCAAGTCCCTAATATTATCAAAAAAAGTTATACATGAAAGTTTTTAAAAAATGATAATTATATTATATAAAAACTAATATATTAAATTTTGTTGCTTAAAAAATAATGTTTATTATTTACAAGTGAAAAAAAAGTGTATTTTTAAGTGTATTTTTTTTATAAAAGTATTTTTTTTTAAATTAGTTTATTATAATATAGTTTCTTTTTTTTTTTAAATTTTTATATAACTTTGCTTCATTTGAGAGCCAACATGATTAACTTTTTTGTATATAGTATTAGGGTTAAATGTTTAAGGGTCTTGGGGGAAAATATCTTTAAATTTTTTTATCCTAAAAATATCTTTTATTCAAAAAATTGTTGTTTTATATTCACTGTGTGCCATAAAGACCGCCAGATTGAACTTCTCCCCACCTCTAATTTTTTTTTATATTAAGATAAATGCTGCTAAAATATGTTATTTTTGTGTATTGGATAAATCTAAAGTAGATCATTAGTACCGAAAAAATTAATTTTTTAACCCTATTTACCCCCTTAAAGCAATAAACTTACCCCCTATAAAAGTAACCCCTTCTATTATTATTTTAAAAATCAATATCCCTTATTATCCTCTTTAAAGTATTATGATATAATCTATAACTTCAAACTTAAATCATTAGAGTCCCTTATAGTAATAATAAAAAGGAAAAATAACAAGGAAAAAACAATGAATGCAATAAAAATATTAACACAACTACTTATATATTGAAATATCTATGCAAAAAGTGGCAGTGGCAGATTTTAATCTTTTACCATAATCTATATGCCCAATCCTTTGTTTCGTCGAGACCAACTTGGTTTAAAGGCACTGTGAACAGCCTCTCCAGTCTGTTCACTAATGATCTAAGAGAACAAGAGTTAAATTTCACAAATGGGAGAATATGACAAACCACTATATGTACTTTCCAAGTAACATTCAGCTCTGCATTAAAATGTATTTTTGCATATTGCTGAAGGTCAAAAAATGATACTTTGAACTCTTCAATAACTGAAGAAACATTACTGCCTAATTCTTGTCCAAATGTGCACTCTTTAACTTTTGAAAACTTTCTGAGGCAATGAACAATAGGTATCAAATTAGTTTGAGATGCTAAAATATCTCTTTCTAAAATATCTACTTTTTCTAATAGTTTTGTGGCATTATTGCCATCAAAGCCTATCCCATGATAACCATGAAGTAAAATATAATGCTCTTTAAGCCAATTTGTAAGCAGAGGCCAATGATCTAAAAGTAGCGTACCAAGTAGTATCACAATCCCCATAAGAAGATGTAATTCTGGTGGTGGAACTAAGTGAATAATTTCAACTTCAGGATTTTTATCAAAATAAACAAGATGAGGACTAATCACATTTTTAAAATCTTTCATCTGCAATCACTGCCCCATTTTTAACAAATAACTTGTACCAATGATCAAGAGACCCTAACGTTCTTGGAATACCACTTTCTAGGGTACATTCACCTTCACACCATAAGCAGGCATATTTACCAGAATGAGAAGATAAACCAAAAATGCTGTTAGCACATTTCAAATCAAATGCAGGGTGATGCGTAACATCATCTAGATTTAATCTACTCAAGATTTTCTGCTGATTTACATGGTCTTCAGAAATATTTTTAACAATTGCAAGTATAAAACACTTTTTAACTCCACTGTTGATGTGTATCTCATTTTTATTGGTCTTGTCAAAGATATTTACAATTACTTTAAGAAATCCTTGACCTCCATCAATGGATACACGTACCATACTGGAAAGATCTAAACCTCTTTCCATTAAAATACTAAGAATAAATTTAGAAGTGTCATGAATAAATACTATATCTCTTGTTACAGTTTCATCATTCCAAATAAAATCATCTTGCTCTATTTTATATTTAGACTCAATTTCTTGTTGTAATGATGTCATCATGCTAACTACATTGTTGTCAACAACAGTAGATGACCCTAGATTCTTACGCAGACATGATATCATTTTTTTTGTTTGATTTTTTGTTAATTCCAGTATAGAAATTTAAAAATAAAGTATAACTAAATTAAATATATTTTTTTACCATAACTTAAAACATAAGTTAAAACACAAATATTTCAAAAAAATTAGCAATCAAAATAATTGTTAAAGTATATGCCTCATCTATTTTTGTGTGCCTTAAAGTTTTATAATATATAATATAGACTATATGATTATTTAGTTCTTTTATCAACAATTTTATAATGAAAATAAAAAACTTAGCTACCTGTAAATATTTTAAAGAATTGGCCTCTCTCTATGCCTTAATGCTTCCTCTTGTTTTTAATAATGCCTGAAGCAACTTGTTCACATGATGTGGAATCAAGGTTTTCTGACAAATTAATTAGGTTTAAAACAGCCTGACGAGAACTACAATTGATATGACCTCCTGAAGAATAAAATTAAATATAAAATTTATATAAACTTATTAAGCTTAAAAATAAGGTTTTTTTTATTGAAGTTATATAAATTATAATTAAAAAAAACTAACTATGTATAATTCTACATATTGTTTACAATTTACATAATTATAATTAAATATTTATGTATACATAAATATTTGACAACTTTATGTTTACTAATCAAATAATTTAATATTTATTTGTAAACCTCTTGCAAGGAGAGAAAAGCAGCAACTTCGTATATTTTTCTTTGGAGATTCTACAGCTAGTGTTTTACCACGAGTCTAATTCTTGGCCTGTCAACCTACTTCAGAAACATATACTTTATAAAAAATTATTTTTTAATAATTTATGTATTAATCATTTGAATTTAATAAATTCTGTACTTGAGATACTTTATTCATCCAGTTTGACAGATAAGTACTTGATCCCTTCTCCAGCAAAAATATGTTTCTTCCTCAATTTGAACATATTACGTCAGGGCAAACAATGAAATCTTTATTGTACTCAGGCCAAATATACTTTTTGATCTTATTTGCTACAGATGGTTGTACTTTTGATAACGATTTTGAATATTCACCTTTTTTTTCCAAACAAACTGCACAAACAGGCTGCTTTATATCGGCCATTTTTACTGCTCTGTGGGATTTTCTCTAATTATTTTTCTTAACAGTTGAAATTTATTTTTAAAAAAGAAGCCGAAATTGATGGATTACTTCGTTTTAATTGCTAAAATTTTAGTCCTTTTTACTTTTTTTAAACTTAAAATACTAACTCTTCTGATCGATTCAGATTTAATTTGCACTTGAAAAACACTTATACAAACTTAGGTTACTTAAAAAAAAAAAATCTGAGGTGGTGAGATTTCGAACTTAACGGCCTCTTACTGAGGCCTTTTCTTTACGTCTTCTTAGATAATCTAATTTGATTAATTTTAAAATTTAAAATTATATTATTTTAATATAAAGAACAGCAGATACTTATCAAAAATGTTGTTTTCTGGAAGACCCTAGTGAGTGTGTGTACATTTATGTATGTATGTAAGCTGATGTGCTTCACAATCTTTTTTACTTCAACACTTATTTACTTTAGCTAATGCCTCAGTGAAAGTAAATAAGTGCGAGAACTCTTCTTAAAAGAACTTGGAGAGTCATGCAAGCTGCTCCTCTAAAGCATATGCTTGCAGGTGTAGTGGTAGAGCGCTCGCTTCATAAACGAGTGGTTCCAAGTTGGATTCCCACCACGTCCCTGGTAGTACTGCGCTCAATTTGTTTCTCCGCATAGCGGCCTTGTTCGTCAAGGTTCGTGTTTTGGAGTTATAGAGTTGAGAGAGGGTTGTTACCACAAATAAGTAGCCTCCTCGTCTGTAGTGGCCTTCTCGGCCTTGAGGAGGTGAATTTAAAAATATATATGTATATAAATATGTTAGAGCAAATTCAAGAAAGCAGTTATAACATTCAAAAAAACAATTTTTTCCTTTTTTGTTATGTGTAAAAAGGTTTAATGCTATAAACTGAATTTCAAATAATAGCTTTAATAGAAAAACATAGTATTGATTAAGAAAAAGATTAATTACAGAATATTATCAAATTTTTTTTCATAATGGCATTTTTGTATGAAACTGATTTTTTTTTTTTTTGCAATAACCATGCATTCAATAAAGTATTGCATTTTATAGAGCAAGTATTGGTTTATTTTGAAAATGACTTTTGCGTTCTCCTTTTTAGTTACAATAGTAATGCTTTTCTTTTATAAACAACTTCGCAAATCTGACTTGACCATTTTGTTATAGTGATAAAACACGAAGGATTTTGGAAAAATCTCTCTGCACTGCGTCTGCGTCTCTCTGCCCTGCGTATTTGTATAAAAATCTGTTTTTGAAAAGAATTTTTTACTCATTCTTTGTATTATAATTATTTTGTATTATAATTATTTTATATTATATACTTTGTATTATAATTATTTTATATTTATTTTTACCTTTTAATACTAAAATTCTGCTTTACTAAAAACAAAACAAAAGTATAAAATAACTTATATTATAAAGTTATCAAGTTCTAAGTACCAGTACCAAAGTATCAAAGTACCATTTGTAAAAATAAATATAATCTCAAGCACCACAAAAAAAAAATCAGTGACTGTTACACAAAATAAATAAACAATTGTATTTTGTAATCAAAAAAATTCAATCTGAAACTCAAACTTTGTCTTTTTTTATTTGATTTTTGTAGTTTGCACAAGAATTTTGTATGTATGTATCTATACAAGAATTGAGTGAAAAAATTTACTTATGGTTTAGGATATTGTACATTAGTTTGAATTTTTTATCCTTATTAATTATAAAAGGCATAATTTTCTTTAATTTTTAATTTTAAATATAAACTGTTAACTAGCTTTAAACTTTTATTTTTTTCTATTTATAGATGTTGAACTCTATAGTAAAAGGTATTACAAATGCAGAATTGAACATCAACCCAACTATTGATGGTGATATAATAAAATTTATTGCACCTACGTACGTATTTAAGATATACTTAATTTTATAACTTAAAATAAAAATAATATATACATACATACATACATACATACATACATACATACATACATACATACATACATACATACATACATACATACATAGTCAGCGAAAGAGTGCCGACTATAGCCGACATCAGGTCGGCAAAAAAAAAAAAAAGGATTTTTTGCTTTCTTATGATAGGGATAATGATTCATTGATTATAAAAGTATTGCTTTATAATAGCATAGCTTCAGACAACAATATTTTAAAGAATGAAAAAAAAAAATGGCCATAGTTTATTTAATACATTTTGATAGGTTTTTTTAGATTGCTCATAGAAAGAATGTCGTTTAGAAATACAAATTTAGTTTATGTGCTGTAGGCAAAGATTTTGTTTAAAACAGCAAATTTTTAACAAAATAAGTAGACAGTAAACATCCGGTTGTTTAACCTTTACAAGAAATTAGCATTTATTTCTCCATTAGTAGGGTGGTGATTTTCAATATTTAATTGTAGTATTGTATAAACTTGTAACTATATGTAAATTGATAGAGGGAAAACAAAAGTTAAAAATACTAAAAATAGTTTTTTTTCTTATATATAAACATTGTTTTGAGTTAGCTTACTGTTGTATCTGTTGCGATTTAATGGAAGCCTAAACTTTTATCAAATTAAAAAAAAGTTTTGTAACTAATGTTTCTTCTCCGCATGTTTCTCACATAACTATAACAAGGCTAAACTTTCCTAATATACTTTCTGATCTTAAATAATTCTAAAAAAACTGTAAGCATGTAAACTATTTTATTAGTTACATGGTTTTAAGTGAAAAAATAAATTAAAATTAGATTTTATATCTTAATAAAATAATAATTGCACTTAAATATAACTTTTTAAATGTCAGTTGAACAACAGGCATTTAAAAAGTAATATTTTTTAACTTTGCTATGCTTCAATAAATTTGAGAAAAAAAGAAAAAATGAATTGAAAAAAAATGAATGAATATTTGTTTTAATAAAACATGTCAAACTTGAAAAGCAAGTAATTACAATGAAAAAATTATAAAATTAATTTTTTACAAATATTAAATATTTTTTACATGTATTTCAATTTGCATGCAGACACTTTAGAATATTCATGTCAGCAGTTGTATTCCGTCCTAAAGCAAAGATAGGTTGGCTTTTGCGTCGGCATTGCCGAATGCCAACTTGAATTTCGCTGACTGCATACATACATACATACATACATACATACATACATACATACATACATACATACATACATACATACATCATACATACATATATGAATATATATATATATATATATATATATATATATATATATATATATATATATATATATATATATATATATATATATATAATGAAAATTAAATAAGTATTTTTACTATTTATTATTGCTCTGTTCTTTAAAAACATTGAGCATTCTATTTGTAGAATACACTAACATAATTTATATATATATATATATATATATATATATATATTATATATATATATATATATATATATATAACTTCAATTAAAGTTTTAACTTATATAAATTACAAAATTTGTCAAACACCAATAAGTTTTATTGTCTCAAAATGTTTTATTCTACTCATTGTTTTTACCACCTCTCTCGTATATGCATTTGTATGTGTTAGGGTATTTGGCATTGCTGTTTTTGACACCCCTCCTCTGTACTTGCGTACATATAGATTATAAAAGACATTACAGATGACATTATAGAAGACCCCTAAGCATATTAAATTCTATTGAAATTATGATAACTGTTAAATAGCAACTGGTAAAATAATAATAATATGTTGTTATAGCTAGCATTTGATTGTTAGCTACAATAGAACTATATTGTTTTAAGCGTGTTGTAAAAAAAATTTCCCACTTAGCCTTTTATTTAAAACTCCCTTCTTTTCCTCCATTTATTAGATCTGAATTACTAATCCTCCCCCATTTATTAGATCTGGATCCAAACCTTGTAACAAGCATGCAAGAGTAACCCTGATAAATCTTTCTTGGCAGAAGTGTTTAAAAAAAACTGTTCTGTCAAAATATATTTAAAATAAAAGAAAAAATAATAAATTTCAATTTTATTTATCAAGTTTAAAAGTTGTCAAATAAAAAACAAATCCTCAAAAAATCAAACTTGGACCTCACCCAGGTTAAATAACTATCCCAGTTGTTGTCATACTTCTATTCGCAAATAATTTAGTAACCACACTTTTTTAAGTAAAAGTTTTTTACTGCCCTCTCTTCCACCTCTTCCTTATTTGCCCACTGATTTAAACATAACTCATATATATCAGAATTCATCAACATTTATTGCAAATTTGTTATACTCAAAACCAATGTCCTATATCCTGAATGAAATAGTTTTATATTTTATAACCCTTATCTTCTGTAAATTCATCATATCTTGTG
>NC_061156.1:50840856-51143356 GCF_022113875.1 Hydra vulgaris | reverse complement strand
GATACATTAAATGTGGTAATTGGATTTGATTTATATTTATAGAGTAAACAACGAAAGTTTGGAAGTAAATTTGAAAAAAATTCCAGAAATTAATTTTAATGCTAATCATTGGTATGAGTTGGTAGACATCAGCATTACTAAATTTACGGAGCCCCCAACAACACAACATTTTTCATTTGAGCAAATCCAATATGCGATTGACAATAATGTTAAACCTGAAATCCCCGTCTTTCCATCTCACTCCCAGAGTGTTGAGCGAGCGGTAAAACTTGTGTCGGACGCATCCCAATATGTTTATGGATTCGAGAATCGACACAGCTGCATTTTAACTAAACTACTTATTAGGAAGATGCGTAAACCTTATATTTCAAAAGAGCATTATTCCCATTCTTATTATGATATTTTTTAATTGAAAATATTTTCCTAAAATATATATATCCATAGCCAAAATCTTTTAATTTGTGAAAATGTTTATTTGGATATTCTTATGTAAATATAAGAATAAAAGTTTCACTATTTAAATCTTCAAATAGTTAACAAGTTGATATAAATTTAGCTTAATTGTTATAAACTGTTATAAACTTAAATCATACAGCAAAGCAAATTGTATTGAAAAACATTTAAATATGAACTTAGTTAAAACGTCAAGTTTTGCATATAACGCTTTTTAAGGTGTTTTTTTACATAATCCAACAAATCTTAAAAATTAAATCCGCAAGCGATTCTTTATCCAAATTCTCTCAAATTTTGAGAGTAATCGTATTTTAACTGTCTACAACTACTGCAATATTACGCAATATGCGGAATTAAAATCGACCTACCCTAATATATATATTTATATATATATATTGTGTATATATATATATATACATTATATATATGTATATATATATATATATATATATATATATAATATATATATATATATAATATATATATATATATATATATATATATATATATATATATATATATATATATATATATATATATATATATATATATATATATATATATATATATATATATATATATATTGCTAATATTAATCATTTAATATAAATATAGCTTGTCAGTTGGTTGGTGAATTTCCAGCCCCCATTTTGATGTCAAATAAATAAGCAGCTCAGTCAGTTGTTGATTTTCATTTTTCTCTTTGCACATTGCTTCAAGATATTTTAAAATACTTGATAGAGAGGTTTAGATATTTTATAATACATGATATAGAGGTTTAGATATTTTATGATACCTTATAGAGAGGTGTAGATATTTTATACCGGATATGAGTAGAGAGTGAAAAGTTTAGTAAGGAATACTAATTTTTACAAATTTGAAGCATTAGTAAAAATAAAAATTAACTTAGATAATAAAGTCTCTTGATGTCCATTTTGCAGTTTTTTGTACAATTTTGTTGTCTATTGTCCAATTTCCTTTCCAACATTTCTTAAAGAACCATGTTCTTAAAGAAAATAGCAGTAAACTGTGTAGTACTTTGGTTTTACTACATTGTGTAGTACCCATTGAAACAAGTTGAAACCAAGTTGAGTTAAATTGATGCTTGCTATAACAAAATTGATTTTGCTATAACAAAATTGAATCTTGATTTTGTCATGATATGGTTTGGAAATGAAGTTATTGAATCTGGTCTGTCTGTTAGCAGCAAAACCATAAGTACCTGATCTTCAATTATATGACAATTAAACAAATTAAAGTTCTAAGTCTCTTAAACCAACCTTAATGTTGGCAGGTGTAATTGCTTTATAAACACAATTTTTTTTTGAATCCAGAGCTTATTAGGACCCTCACCTTGTTTATTAATTTCAAAAAGTATAAAATTTTATTGTAAATTTTTTTTCTTTATTAAAGAATATCTTTAATGTCTGTTGAACGTACCAGTTGTAACTAATTACATAAACACATTAGTAAAATAAGTATCTCTCTAATTGATGACAAATAAAACATATTTTTTCCTTTATTTTCATGTTTTTTGATATTTTAAGCTTTATTTAAAATCTGTCCCTCATTAATTATACCTCTTATTAATTATACATATATACATATATTTATATATATATATATATATATATATATATATATATATATATATATATATATATATATATATATATATATATATATATATATATATATACATATATATATATATACATATATATATATATATATTTATATATATATATATATATATATATATATATATATATATATATATATATATATATATATATATATATATAATAAATTTACTTAAATTTACTTGCAATTATATTTTTTTATATGGAAAAATAAATTTCCTGGATGGAAAATGTTTGTAATAACTTTTCAAACTGATCTTAAAGTTTATGTATTATAAAACTGTATCTGAAATCTTTCTTTTTTTAATTAGCAGCATCTGTCTCTTAGCAACAATATTCTCACAATATGACATTTATTATACATTTCTAAACTGGAGAAATTTCATATGATTAAAAAACCTTGTTTTTTCATCATAGGTAAAACATGACTTTTCTAATTAAGAAGTTATAAAAATTACTTATAAAGAAATATCAATGCTGCAAAAAATATTGTTTGAATGACTATTTTGCTCTTTTCTCTAAGTATTTACTCTACAAACTTTAAAGCAGCCTTTTTGTTGTACTTTTGCAATCTTTTCGTTGAACTTTTGCAATCTTTTTGTTGAACTTTTGCAATCTTTTTGTTGAACTTTTGCAATCTTTTTGTTGAACTTTTGCAATCTTTTTGTTGAACTTTTGCAATCTTTTTGTTGAACTTTTGCAATCTTTTTGTTGAACTTTTGCAATCTTTTCGTTGTACTTTTACAATCTTTTTGTTGTACTTTTGCAATCTTTTTGTTGAACTTTTGCAATCTTTTTGTTGAACTTTTGCAATCTTTTTGTTGTACTTTTGCAATCTTTTTGTTGAACTTTTGCAATCTTTTTGTTGAACTTTTGCAATCTTTTTGTTGTACTTTTGCAATCTTTTTGTTGTACTTTTGCAATCTTTTTGTTGAACTTTTGCAATCTTTTTGTTGAACTTTTGCAATCTTTTTGTTGAACTTTTGCAATCTTTTTGTTGAACTTTTGCAATCTTTTTGTTGAACTTTTGCAATCTTTTTGTTGTACTTTTACAATCTTTTTGTTGTACTTTTGCAATCTTTTTGTTGAACTTTTGCAATCTTTTTGTTGAACTTTTGCAATCTTTTTGTTGAACTTTTGCAATCTTTTTGTTGAACTTTTGCAATCTTTTTGTTGTACTTTTGCAATCTTTTTGTTGTACTTTTACAATCTTTTTGTTGTACTTTTACAATCTTTTTGTTGAACTTTTGCAATCTTTTTGTTGTACTTTTGCAATCTTTTTGTTGAACTTTTGCAATCTTTTTGTTAAACTTTTGCAATCTTTTTGTTGAACTTTTGCAATCTTTTTGTTGAACTTTTGCAATCTTTTTGTTGTACTTTTACAATCTTTTTGTTGTACTTTTGCAATCTTTTTGTTGTACTTTTACAATCTTTTTGTTGTACTTTTACAATCTTTTTGTTGTACTTTTACAATCTTTTTGTTGAACTTTTACAATCTTTTTGTTGAACTTTTGCAATCTTTTTGTTGAACTTTTGCAATCTTTTTGTTGTACTTTTGCAATCTTTTTGTTGAACTTTTGCAATCTTTTTGTTGAACTTTTGCAATCTTTTTGTTGAACTTTTGCAATCTTTTTGTTGAACTTTTACAATCTTTTTGTTGTACTTTTACAATCTTTTTGTTGTACTTTTGTCATCTTTTTGTTGTACTTTTACAATCTTTTTGTTGTACTTTTGTCATCTTTTTGTTGTACTTTTGTCATCTTTTTGTTGTACTTTTGCAATCTTTTTGTTGTACTTTTACAATCTTTTTGTTGAACTTTTGCAATCTTTTTGTTGAACTTTTACAATCTTTTTGTTGTACTTTTGCAATCTTTTTGTTGAACTTTTACAATCTTTTTGTTGTACTTTTGTCATCTTTTTGTTGTACTTTTGCAATCTTTTTGTTGTACTTTTACAATCTTTTTGTTGTACTTTTGTCATCTTTTTGTTGTACTTTTGCAATCTTTTTGTTGTACTTTTGCAATCTTTTTGTTGAACTTTTGCAATCTTTTTGTTGAACTTTTGCAATCTTTTTGTTGAACTTTTGCAATCTTTTTGGTGAACTTTTGCAATCTTTTTGTTGAACTTTTGCAATCTTTTTGTTGTACTTTTACAATCTTTTTGTTGTACTTTTGCAATCTTTTTGTTGTACTTTTGCAATCTTTTTGTTGTACTTTTGCAATCTTTTTGTTGTACTTTTGTCATCTTTTTGTTGAACTTTTACAATCTTTTTGTTGAACTTTTGCAATCTTTTTGTTGTACTTTTACAATCTTTTTGTTGTACTTTTACAATCTTTTTGTTGTACTTTTACAATCTTTTTGTTGAACTTTTGCAATCTTTTTGTTGAACTTTTACAATCTTTTTGTTGAACTTTTGCAATCTTTTTGTTATACTTTTGTCATCTTTTTGTTGAACTTTTGCAATCTTTTTGTTGAACTTTTGCAATCTTTTTGTTGAACTTTTGCAATCTTTTTGTTGTACTTTTACAATCTTTTTGTTGTACTTTTACAATCTTTTTGTTGTACTTTTGTCATCTTTTTGTTGTACTTTTACAATCTTTTTGTTGTACTTTTGTCATCTTTTTGTTGTACTTTTGTCATCTTTTTGTTGTACTTTTACAATCTTTTTGTTGAACTTTTGCAATCTTTTTGTTGAACTTTTACAATCTTTTTGTTGTACTTTTACAATCTTTTTGTTGTACTTTTGTCATCTTTTTGTTGTACTTTTGCAATCTTTTTGTTGTACTTTTGCAATCTTTTTGTTGAACTTTTGCAATCTTTTTGTTGAACTTTTGCAATCTTTTTGTTGAACTTTTGCAATCTTTTTGTTGAACTTTTGCAATCTTTTTGTTGAACTTTTGCAATCTTTTTGTTGTACTTTTACAATCTTTTTGTTGTACTTTTGCAATCTTTTTGTTGTACTTTTGCAATCTTTTTGTTGTACTTTTGCAATCTTTTTGTTGTACTTTTGTCATCTTTTTGTTGAACTTTTACAATCTTTTTGTTGAACTTTTGCAATCTTTTTGTTGTACTTTTACAATCTTTTTGTTGTACTTTTACAATCTTTTTGTTGTACTTTTACAATCTTTTTGTTGAACTTTTGCAATCTTTTTGTTGAACTTTTACAATCTTTTTGTTGAACTTTTGCAATCTTTTTGTTATACTTTTGTCATCTTTTTGTTGAACTTTTGCAATCTTTTTGTTGAACTTTTGCAATCTTTTTGTTGAACTTTTGCAATCTTTTTGTTGTACTTTTACAATCTTTTTGTTGTACTTTTGTCATCTTTCTGTTGTACTTTTGTCATCTTTTTGTTGTACTTTTGCAATCTTTTTGTTGTACTTTTACAATCTTTTTGTTGAACTTTTGCAATCTTTTTGTTGAACTTTTACAATCTTTTTGTTGTACTTTTGCAATCTTTTTGTTGAACTTTTACAATCTTTTTGTTGTACTTTTGTCATCTTTTTGTTGTACTTTTGCAATCTTTTTGTTGTACTTTTACAATCTTTTTGTTGTACTTTTGTCATCTTTTTGTTGTACTTTTGCAATCTTTTTGTTGTACTTTTGCAATCTTTTTGTTGAACTTTTGCAATCTTTTTGTTGAACTTTTGCAATCTTTTTGTTGAACTTTTGCAATCTTTTTGTTGAACTTTTGCAATCTTTTTGTTGAACTTTTGCAATCTTTTTGTTGTACTTTTACAATCTTTTTGTTGTACTTTTGCAATCTTTTTGTTGTACTTTTGCAATCTTTTTGTTGTACTTTTGCAATCTTTTTGTTGTACTTTTGTCATCTTTTTGTTGAACTTTTACAATCTTTTTGTTGAACTTTTGCAATCTTTTTGTTGTACTTTTACAATCTTTTTGTTGTACTTTTACAATCTTTTTGTTGTACTTTTACAATCTTTTTGTTGAACTTTTGCAATCTTTTTGTTGAACTTTTACAATCTTTTTGTTGAACTTTTGCAATCTTTTTGTTATACTTTTGTCATCTTTTTGTTGAACTTTTGCAATCTTTTTGTTGAACTTTTGCAATCTTTTTGTTGAACTTTTGCAATCTTTTTGTTGAACTTTTGCAATCTTTTTGTTGTACTTTTACAATCTTTTTGTTGTACTTTTACAATCTTTTTGTTGTACTTTTGCAATCTTTTTGTTGTACTTTTGTCATCTTTTTGTTGAACTTTTGCAATCTTTTTGTTGTACTTTTGCAATCTTTTTGTTGAACTTTTGCAATCTTTTCCTTGTACTATTTCCCATAATCTTTGACATAAGCATAACATGTTTTGTGAGAAACCTAACATGTGTCATGATTTCTTGAGTTCTTTACCAAATGTGCAAAGTACTTTTTTTACCAAGTCATTAATGTTTTTTTGATGTTTTAATTTTACCAGATATTGTATAAAAGTATGTGTAACAACCTATATTAAGTTTTTTACCTGAATTGTGTTTTACCTGAAAAATTATTTTTTACTTAAAAATTTAAAAAGTACACACAATTAAAAGCATAAGGTTAGACACTGCTATGTGAGCTTATATTAAAAGGGAAAAAAAAACCGTGTTAATCAGAAATGCCAGTGTATTAATTGTCCCTGCTAATGTAATAATCATCCCTGTATAGAGTATATTTATTTAGAATGTATAGAATTATTTGGAATGTCAATCTGAAAAGCTTTTTTATATGTAAAACGCTATATTGGTTTAATCTTAGTTCTGTAAACTTTTTATTATATCAAGGAATCTTTGTCACAGTTATTATCAAACGCAACATGTGGTGTTTCTTAAGGATCCATACTTAAGTCACTTTTGTTTTTAATCTACATAAATGATATTTATGAAGCTTCTAATTTAACTACGATTACTTCTGCAGATAATACAAGTTTATTCCAGTCAAAAAGACATTAAAGTATTTTATAGATATTATTGAGCTTGAAAAAATTTAAAATTAGTTTAAAAAAAAATAGGTTGTCTTTAAATACTGATTAAATCAAAGTAGATATAATCTTTTTTTTTTTTATCAAAGTAAATTTTTTTTTTATCTCTTAAAAAAAGAAAATTTAGATATAGATTATATTTTTGTTGTGATTGTAAAGAGCTTCATGATAAGACTCTGTGATCTTTATAAGTCCTGTCAGTAATATAGTCAATCTACATTTATCTAAAAAATATTATTCTGAGTTAGATAAAAAAAAACAGCAAGCTTTAAAAATTGAGGGTGAAAACTAAACATTTATAAGCTGATTTTTAAATACACGAAAATATTTTTAAAAAAATCTATTTTTGCCCACCGCAGTTTCATAAATTTTCCCGTAATTCTTTTGTGGTGATTTTTTTTTCCTTTTTTCTAATATTGTTTTTCATTTTATTAATATAAGATTTATAAACTATTGTATTTAATAAAATCTCCTTTTTACCTTAAGTGATTATACTCTATTTTTATTTACTTCGGCATTAGGGCATTGAATCTAACTATGTTGATATTTTTTTTACTTAAAATTTTTAAATTCATTTTTTAAATTTAAAGTTATTGTACTGAATTCACTGCCTGATACAATTTTAATAAATATAAAGTAAATAAAGGAATGTTTGGATCTTCGGATCAAAAAATTTCAAAGTAAATTTTTTATTTGAAATCACAGTTCTCGTTTTGCCCATTTTTTTAATTTATTGTAATACACTTTATTATAAAGTATTATAAGTATTTTTAAACTTTTTTCTCCTATTTAAGGTTCAACTTGTTCTTGATTCTCATATTAATCAAATTGATGATCTTTACGCAAAGAAAACAGAAGAAATGAAAAAATAGGTTTGTTTTCATGCATTTGTTGTAATACACAAAACGATGAGCTCTCTAGTATCATAAAGAAGAATACTGTGAAATACTTTCAAAAAGAATTTTAATTGAGCAATTATTGAGATTCGACATCTCTTGGAAATGTTTTTAAAATTCATTAAAGCCTTTCATCAATAAAACATTAGAAGCATAGAATCAAGTTATTTATTAGTTTATTACAAGTACATTTTTTATGTAGGGTGTTACAAGTACATTTTTTTTATTTTTACATTTTTATTTTTATCTTTGTACATTTAACCAAGCTTGATAAATATAAAATTCATAAATACAATTTTTATAGCTGTAAGAATGTATTCTTATAAACTGTAATAATCTCTTTTCTATATACTATTTTATATATATAGTATAAACCTTATATATATTGTATATATATAAAAGTATATTTTTAAAATAAATTTAAATAAAAATAAATATTCGCCATTTAACGTGTATGAGTTGAATCTTATACAAGTTCTGAATTTGTTTATTATACTAACATAGTTAAAGTAACTGAGTAGAGTTACAAGTTATTGTGCTGTGTGAAAAGGTTTTTGTATTATAGCTGTATCACGCTGTCTTCTCAAAAGCAACAAAAAATATGCAGTAGTTGTAATTGTTGTTGTTGCAGATGCATTTAAATCCGATCTTTCTAGTTCATGTTTGTCCACTACTTTTGTTAGAGATGATTTAGAGAATTTCCATTCAATTTTTTCTTATTAATAAAACGATATTTTGCGCTGCCGATAATTTATTATTATTTATAATATTTAGCTAATAAAAGCTTTTTTTTTGTTGTTTGGCTTGGGAAAGATTTGTTAAACTAATTGTTTTTTTACTTATAAATATATTTTTAACTTTTTTTTTAATATGCTACTTTTATTTTTTTAATTTTTATTCTTAATGTTTTTTAGTTTCACTTTTCGCATCCATTTTTACATCAACAATCTATCGTTAGTCTATTTAGTTAGTCTAAAATTTAATAAAACAGATATTTTACATAAATTTGCAGAAAGTCTTTGCTTGACTAATTTTATAAGATCATTTTTGAAGTCCGCTGCACAATATGTATTATGTAACAAATACGTTTTTTTTTCTCTTGTTTTATGAATCTGTCGCATGTTACACCTACGTCCTACTTTATTCAGGTTTCCGATTTTTTTTTTTTTTTTTTTTTTTTTAACATCTTCGCTTCCAACAAGGCTGCAAGCAACCACTAATTAGTGTTGGAAGTTACTGGAAGATAAAAGAAGAATATTGTAGAGCAAAATAACGATTGACAGACGACTTAAAAGATTGCAAATTATATGAATCAGGAAAGCAAGATGAAGGAAGCGAATTCCAAATAACCTATGTTCGAGGAAAAAAACTAGACGAGTAAGAGTTTTTGGAGCACTTAGGAACAGTAACAGAAAAAGGATGAGACTTAATTGAATGACGAGTAACACGAGAATGAGTTTTAGTAGATGGCACAAGAGACGCTAGCTCTTTAGAGCAGTGCCCATTATAGTATTTGTAGAAAAGAAAAAGAGAAGCAACATTACGACGATGTGACAGAAGTTGAAGGTTGGCTGCAAGAGCAGGTTAAACTATGTTTACAATGCGTTTTTGCACCTTGTCTAAAATAGAAAGGGCATCATTAGAAGATCCGCCCCAGATATGGCAACAGTATTCCATACAAGGCCGGATTTGAGATTTATAGAGATAGAGAATAGAATCCAGAGTAAGAAAGTGACGAGCTCGATAAAGAGAAGCAACTTTAGCAGATGCTAATTTTGCAATGGATTTGATATAAGGTTTCCAAGAAAGATCAGAAGTAAGAGTTAATCCTAGAAGATGAAGGGTAGGAGACTCATCGAGTACATTACCGTTCATAAATATAGGAAGGTCTAAATTATTGCGATAACGATTGGCTGAAAAAAATTGGGTTTCATCTGAATTGAAGTTCACCAACCACTGTGAGCCCCATGCTGTAGTAGAAGTGAGATCCTTTTTAAACTCAAATGCCCGCTGCAAGCAATCAGAGGGAGTTGGCTTCTTATCTTGACAAGAATTAATGGTAGTATCATCAGCGAACAATGCCACCTTAGATGTGAGAATATCTGGAAGATCGTTAATGTATATTAAAAAGAGAATAGGGCCAAGGGATTGAACTTTGAGGAACCCCTGAGATTACAGAATAAGAAGAAGAGTGCTGTCCATCGAGGACAACTTTTATACTACGATTGGAAAGAAAGGATTCAATAATCTTAAAGATGTTTCCAGATACACCGTAAGAAGAAAACTTATGGAGAACACCAGCATGCCAAACTTTATCAAACGCTTTAGAAATGTCAAGAGCAATGGCCTTAACCTCTCCACCTTTATCTAATGCACGATAAAACCTATCGGTTATTACTGTTAGCAAATCAGCCGTAGAACGAGAAGATCGAAATCCATATTCATGATCATAAAGTAGGTTATGAGATTCAAGATGAGAGATTAAGTGTTTGTTAATTAAAGATTCAAAAACCTTGCTTATGGTAGGACGAAAACTAATAGGACGGTAGTTAGATGAATCGTATAGCTCTCCAGAGTTTTTAAAAATAGGGATAACAGCAGGCTGGAATACAAGACTCTGATAAGCACTTGTTAAATAAACGACAGCTCCGGAGAACACTTCTGCAAGACTATAACAGGTATGTTGCCCGGGCCGCAAGCTGTAGAAGAGTCTAAGCAAGAAATCACTTTAGATACAGAAGCTTGAGTGATACGAATGTCGGGCAATGGATCAGCCTCGTTGTCGGCCTTTAGAGAGTCAAGAGATAATATTGATGAAAAGTTCTTGGCAAACAATTCAGCTTTGTCTTTAGGTGAGGTGACAAAGTCTGAACCATACAAAATAGGTGGAATTACAGACTTGCCCTTATTATTGATACTATTAAAGATTCTCCAGAAGTCGTGAGAGCCTAACTTTTGTGATGAAATACGAGATTTCATGATCTGAGAATAGCGGGCTTTGACGTTAGACAAAACCTTTTTACAATGGTTTCTTGCAGTAATAAACAGACGTCTGTTTTCTAGAGAATTGTTTTGTTGATAGATAATGGTTTCGATTGGTAATTGCAGCAGCACAATGCGAGGAAAACCATGGAGAACAGTGAGACTTGACCTGGAATCGTCGAGAGGGAATAAAGGATTCCATGCCAGCCTGAATCCACGAAGTTATGTAAGAAGCACATTTGTCAATAGGAAGACGAAAGATTTCTACCCAGGAGCCATCACGAAGAAAATCACGGAAAGAGTCCCAGTCAGCTTTAAAGTAGTTGTAAGGTTTACGATGATAGGGGGATTCTGATGATAAAGAAGAATGAGATAATAGTTTTAGAGAGGCCAAACCACGATCGGATGCACCTAAGGGTGAGTGTAGAGAAACTGAGCACTGACTGGGATCAGAAACAAGACATAAGTCGAGTAGAGAAGGTAAATGATTCGGGTTGTCTGGAAAGCGAGTTGGAAAGTTGACTATTTGAGTTAGGGATTGAAAAAGGCAAAAGTTGTGGGCCTTAATGCCTGCAGAGTCACTAACACTAGAGCCAAGCCATTCAGTCTGATGAACATTAAAGTCACCAACAACAACAATATTGGCTGATGGATAAAGAGAGAGGCTTGGTCAATATGATCAGAAATAACATCAAGAAGAGTGCAGTCTTGAGATGAGGGAGAGCAATATAGAACAAAGAGAAAGGTGAGTGAAGTGGTGCTAAGCGAAAGCACATAAAAGAGTAGTCTGTGGATTCAAACCTAGTTTCCCGACAAATGGGTGAATTCTTACGAATTTAAATGCCTAGGCTAAGCATGTGACTATTGGAGTCTTTACGAATTAAAGGAAGATAACCATCGACACTAAGATCACAAGATAAGACAACTGAACTCAAATTAGTCTCAAAAAGAGCAAGTTGGTCTGGCGAACTTTGCAAGTTGCAACTTTGCAACTTTGCAAGGCAACTTGCAACAGAAGAAAAGTTGCAACTTTGCAAGGCAACTTGCAACAGAAGAAAAGTTGCAACTTTGCAAGGCAACTTGCAACAGAAGAAAAGTTACTTCGAAGACCACGAATATTAGTTTATCATAGGTTTAGCGAACTTGGTGATGACTGTGGTTTTTTGTGTTTTATAGTTTTTGTTACTTGTTACTTTGTGTTTTACAGTTTTTGTTATTCATTTTTAGATTTGTTAAAGAACTTGACTCGAAACATAGGTAGTACTCAGTACACTGTTTTATAACCCAAGCAATTGCCTCATTTTCATTAATAAACCCTAAGCTGTAACAAAAGGCTCCAATGTGGCCTTGGCAATGCACACCAAAAGTACAAACAGGGACACCATCAATGCGCAACATGGCATTGTTAGTACTTTGATAATTTTCAGCTGTTGATGGAATCAGCCTTTCTCTGAGAGCTACCGCAGAGTTCGGGAAACCTGACTACCAGCAGAGTTTCAGAGCTGTACCCTCGGTTGGAGATAATAGAATGAGTTGCCTAGTCATAAAAACAGAGACACAAGCAAAACCCATGTATCGAGTCAAGAAGATCCAGCGTTCAACATCCTAAACTGGAAACAATGTATTAAAAATACATCTGCGCCAGCGTAATAGATGAAGAAGGGGTGCGAGGCTGGTCAACAGATAGAATCTGTTTACCCCTTAAGTCTTTGCCTAGGAGGCCTTCTACAAGACAGTAGCCGGACGCATGTAACATCTGCCCAAGATGAGTATTTTTATCGAGATACCATCTCTAGCCTTTACTCAACCAAGAGCCCCAAGGCAGGGGGTGTTTTATGTCAGAGTTTGCATCTCCTAGCCTTTGCCTAAAAAGGCGTATCCTACAAGGCAGCAGGACATGAAGCAGATTGTACTGGGTTACATGTTACCAGTAGCAGGATAAACCTGACCTGACCTATAATTAGAATAGCACTTTACTAAATTTTTCGTTTCTTATCGAACAGTAGCACTAACAGTATAAATCTCATTTTTAATGATTTTTTTAATCATTTAGTAGCCATTAGATTCATATTATTTATCATTTAATAGCCTGCTTGATTCATATTAGTGTATGTATACAAATGAGTTTGTCCACAAAACAGTTTCTTGATTTGTAAACAAACAACAATTTGTTACAAAACTGTTTCACCTAAATACGGTTTTAAAGCAAAGCCTGGCTTGAGTTACCTTCCTCGAGTTTGACACGCTTCACCATAAGTACAGATGTTAGATAATCCTGCGTAGAAGCCGTACTCGGAGTGGAACAACACAAATGCCCAACTTTTGCACCCTAACAACGAATTTAGATCACTAATAATAACTTCTTTTTATACCACGCTTTCAGTGTTAGGTGATACAAAAAATATTTTAAGCTAATAAACTTTATAGTCAAAAAGAAATAAAATTTAAAAATCAATATATTAAAAATAAGCGTGAAAAGCAGTCAAACAAATCGTCAAACTTGTCAAATCTACTGACATAATATAAACAAATATAAATAAAGCGGAATCAGATTTGCATCGTGAAACCTGATTTATTGTTCAATATTACGCAAAGAAGTGAAAAAAAAATTAGAATGAGATAAATTAATTTTTTAAAGGTGGTATTCGCTCTTTAAAAATCAGAAAAAATAAGTTTTTAGTGAACTTTGTTAGTTCAACACTGAAATCCCTATTATATAATTATTAAATGCTTTAAAAGTTTAAGAAAAAAAACTATATTTAATGCGATCTATTTTTTTTTTTTAATTTTATTTAGGTGTCTAAAGAAGTCCTTACGGTCTTGTCACAGAGCACCGCGGATGAGTATTTAATAAGAAGGTCACGCCTTCTTCATAATGGGCAAGTTGCCCCACCTCCGGACAAGTTGAGCGATGTTGCACAACTTGCCTAGAGGTGGGGTTTGAACCAGGGTTCTTTTATTTCTGAGGCAAGTGTTCTGCCACTGCGCCGCGGCTGCTTCCTTATTTCTTAGCAACTAAAAAACTAATCATCCTCTACTTTTAAAAGGTTTTTCCAAGTATTTTGAAAAAAACATGTTTTTTACTAACTTAAGTTTTAGATCTATTTTGCTTTTATTATTTTTTTGCAAAAAAATTGCGTTTTTAAAAACATGTGCTTTGCTTTAGTAATTTAAGATTAAAATACTAACAACTGTTTACATACAAATATATAGAAACATGGAAATAGTTACGAATGTAAATTTCGTTTCGATATCTTGAAAAAGACCATTAGTTCTTGTCTCCGAGAACCGCTAACAATAAAACGTCTTAAATATTTGCTTTTTGATAGAATACAATTTTAGGATAAATTGGAAAATAAAATAATAAGTAATAATTAAACATGTTTAAAAATATGCTCATTAATTTAAAAAAAAAAAAAGAAAGAAAATGGGATTTTTTTAAATTTTAGACTATTTTTATATAATTTCAGTTTAAAAAAACTTTTTTAAAACTTCGTTTGTTAAAACCAAAATTACATTCTTGGGAAAAATCATTAGTATTACTTAAAACTATATTATTTCATAAAAATATTCCGCGAAATGAAACAAAATATTTTCCAATATTAAAATGAATGTCGAATTCTTATTAAGAAATTATCATTCCTTAAAATATTCATCTTCAGGTGATAAGTGGGTTTCACATTTATACATAAAAGAAAGAATATTAAAATTTTTTATTCATATAAAAAAACGTGTCTAACCTAAAGACTTCTTTTTTGTTATTTTATATACGCAAAGCATGCATGCTCTTTTGACTTGGGGATCGTCCATAAATTACGCAACGCAAAAAATATTTTAAGAACAGGAGTAGGAGATATTAGGCTCTTTTACGCGGCGATTTTCATTTGACTTAATTTCCTATTTTCATTGTTTATTTAAATTAAGTTTGTGCGAGGGAAAACTTTTGATCTTTTTTTGTTTTGTTTTTTGTAAAACTTTGCGTTACGTAATTTATGGACGATCCCTTGTGTAAATATATATAAAATGATAACAAAAAAGTCTATAGGTTTTAAAAACGTACGCTCTTACATGCATGCTTGTTCTCTTATCTTCTCTAAACTTTTTATCACTTCATTTGAGTTTATTATAAAATGCGTATATTATATTAGAAGTTTTTATTTTTTATATTTAAGAAGAAATTGACTTATTATTGAAATTATTGAGTTATTAATGAAATTTAAAATTAAATCGTAATATAGTTGTATAATTAAATTCCTATTAAATTGTGATCAAGTAATACAACAGGAGATACTCGAAACAATTTTTGCGTAGTTAAAATGAATCAACGAGTAGTATAACTTTATCACGGTACTCTATAATAGCTCTATCACAGTACTCTATCATAACTCTATCACAGTACTCTATCATAACTCTATCACAGTACTCTATCATAGCTCTATCACAGTACTCTATAATAGCTCTATCACAGTACTCTATCATAACTCTATCACAGTTCTCTATCATAACTCTATCACAGTACTCTATCATAACTCTATCAGAGTTTATAAGGAATGTCTCTTGTTTTGTATAAATACTCTTTGAAATTTTACCGCACAAGTTGATAATGTGGTTTTTCCATGTAAGATTTTCGTCGATATAAACACCTAAAAAAATTGTCACTACAACTCTTTTAATAATTGTATCATTGATAAAAATGAGTGCAAGTTACTTGGCATCAAATTACTAGGCAGTAGGTGCTTTTTACCATAAGAATGAAAACCATTTAGTTTAATCAATATTTAATTATAATTTATTTTATCTGAATTATTCAAAAGTTTTCAAATTCGAACTCGCAGTCATAGAGACCTTTAGAATAATTAAGAATGTTGTAGATACGAGAATGAAAATTGAAAAACTTTTGTTAATTTTTTTATTGTAACTTTAAGTAGCAACTATAATAATTTGTTTTCAAACTTTTTTTAAATTCTCTTATCCAGTTATTTGCTTAGCATATTTTAGCTTTAACTTGCAACCTCATCCCTAAAAAGGAAAGGGTATTTTTCAATGTCTATCAAATTGGACCACAAGTCACTAAAAACTCTAAAATTGTTAAAAAATAAAAAGACTTGATTGAATATTTACAGTATTTTACAACTTTTTCTTGATATTAATAAATACGTTATACACAAGCTAACCTAGTGAAAAAAAAAACCTTGTCCCACATGTGTTTCATGTGGGTTCCCATGAATCCCACATAGAACCCACATAAAATCCATATGGAACGAGCAATTTATTCTCACTCGGAACACAAAAACATCTACTTTTTGTTGTTCCACAAGAGTAATATACATTATAGTAACATATACACAGCGCGACATAATGATAAAACACTCAATGATAAAAATATATAGTAGAGTTTTATAAATATTATTTATAAAACTCTTCTATACATTTATATTTAAAAACTAATTTTTATGATAAATGAGAGCAAAAGGACTAAACAAGACTAAACAAGACTAAACAAGACTAAACAAGACTAAACAAGACTAAACAAGACTAAACAAGACTAAACAAGACTAAACAAGACTAAACAAGACTAAACAACATTTAAAAAAATTTATTTTAAACCTAACTCGTATTTAAAAAAAAAAAACTGTTTTTTTTAGTTCGACAAAATTATAAAACACTTTTGGAAAAAAATCATATAAGTTATGATTTATATAAAAAGACGTCTCAATTTTAAATAATCAATAGTGGGTACCATTTTACCATTTTTTGAATCACTTCAATCATTCTAGAAAATAAAGAACTATACAACTTTTTTATGTACAATATGCCGATTGCATTCCATGTAGATACGATGGATGATTTCAAGTCAGCTAGTGAACTATATTTTTTACCACCTTCAAAAACTATATTGTGACAGCTGTGCCCAAGCATTCTTAATAATGTTCAGGTCTGGCAATCTAGCTGACCACTTCAATGTTTCAATTTTATTCCTGTTGAAATATTCCTTTAATATCTTTATTTCACGAATTTCAGATGCTTTATTTCACGATTTTCAGATGCTTCATGTCTTAAAAATTCTTGAACAATTAAAAGATAATCCTTAGCCTTCATTTTACCTTTTCAAAGATGCTAAGCATCTTTGAAACTTGAAGAAAAACATATTTAAGTATGTTCATGAAAAAAATTGAAGTGATTGGAGACTGGGAACAACAAAAACCTTAAACATTAAAAAAAGTTTTTCTCAGCCTGGATTTTTCGTCAGAAAATACTACTTGTTGCCACTTTTTTTTCCATGTTACGTGGTTCTTTTCAAAAGTTGTTCGATTGTTTATGTGGTTGGTTGTCAAAGGTGGTTTTCGATGAAATTTTTTGCGCAAAAGATGAAAAGCATTATAAATAACTCGCTGAACTGTACGTAAATTAGCAATTACACCTGAGGGGATTTAATGAACACTTTGATGGTGACTTTAGTCATCCGTATTTTTTTTGAGTTCTTGCTTGTTTTTTATAAATCCAATTATTTATGTAAACGTTTGTTTGTAATTATAATTTCTTATAAGATGAACAGCATATGATATCTAATTTTAAAAATAAAATAAAATAAATTGCTGTTATCTTATGAGGTCCTTTCCCGGCCTTTTTTAAAGATTTGCTTACTGTTATTGCATGCATGCGTGCAATAACAGTAAACAAATCTTTAAAAACGCTAATGCGTGTTTCTGTTAGTACTGGTCACATTAGTGCAGTTGAGCGACTGTATTTTGAACTACTTATGCTATTTGCATTTTTATTTGTCAAACAACATAGATTATTTGATTAATTTTTAAGAGAATATAATAAAATGGAACTTTGCAAATGGATATATTGGGTGTATAAGAATTATTTCATAAAGACAAATGAGTTTGTTCATTTTTTAAATCTATGGATTTGCCATGGAAACATATGTTAGTTGTCAGGTGAATTAAAAAAAAATTATGTATTTTTTCTGAACTCAGTGTTGCTTTACTATGGCGTAAACAACAGCTTTTTATTCAGTTTTTTATTCACCTTTCACGGTCAATAAAAGTAACAAAGCAAAACCATTTTTTTACAATATTAAAACCAATTTTACAAATATAGGTGGAACAGAAGCATAAAAATTTTCAAACACCTGTTGCACAAGAGAGTCATGCAAAGATGTCATTCCTTAAATAAAGCCATTAACCAATCCAAAGAAATTTTGTAACATCCATCTACTACAGCATAATTTAACACAATTAGTTGATGATAGCAAAATGATGGTTCTGCAATTATTATTATTTTTTTTCATTTACCATAAAAAATTTTTACAATGCGTACAATATAAATAAAAGAATAATGGAAGGATTTCAAGAAGATCATATAGATCTTATCACGAAGCCCTGTACAATTTATAGTTTGAACAATATTTAAATAATATAAATTTTTAATTTTTGTGAAGCTATATACATAACAGTTAAATAAGTTAACAAATTTAAAATAAAACTAATAATGATAATATTTATTAGTTAGAAATCTATAAAGATATTTTCAAGTGAAAAAATAATTTCTTTTAACTTTTGATTGAAATAATTTTAATTTAAATTAACAGAAAAATTGATATTAGGTACAACTATTTAGCCATGGATATGGAATATCTATGATAAGAAATACAAAATTAATTATACATATTTCAACAAAAATAGGGCATTGAGATAATTATCGTCAATAATATTATATTTATATTTATATTATACTTATTTTTAGGTTTTAATACACAAAGATTTTAAATACACAAAGAAATAAGTTTTCTTTACGTTTAAACATAAAACATAAAAAGTCATATACGTTTAGTTGGTTAATATTTAGGAGTTTCATTTCTTTCAAAAGTGATTAAAGTGCGTAAAACTGTTTTTAAAATTTTTGTGCGAACTACGTGCAAACTACGTGTTTCTGATGATGATAATAAGATTTAAGTTTTGTTTTATTATTGCCCCATTCGGTATTTTCATAATTGATGTGGCAATTAACAAAGAAATAGTATAACTGTGTTAATTGTTGTTTGTTTAATATGTTTCTTGCTTTATATATAATACCAATAGATTTCGCAACTTTTGAGGAGATACTGTCAATAAGATTTTTCCAAGAAAGATTTTCATCACTCCTTTAAGTTTTACAACTTTTTCACTTTTAATAATTATACTGTCAATAAAAAAGTCAAATGTCGCAGTTTGCAATCTTTGTTTTTATGAGCGTAGATGAAAAAGTGTCCATTTAATTTTATCAATGTTTAGAGACAACTTATTTATTTTGAACATTTTTTTTTAGTTTGTTAGCCATGCTATTGAAAAGTGCATTTTTTTTTTTGTGAGATAAAAACAAGTTTGTGTCATCTGCAAAGTTTATAATTAATAAGTTTGAAGTTTTGTTAAGATCATTGGTATATATTAAAAATAGAAGTGGTCCAAATATGTATCAATGCAGAATACATTCATTCATATCTGGGAGTCAGATTTTTTATTGTAAACATATTATTTGCGATTTGTTAAATAGCTTTTAAACCAATTAAACAATTTATATTTTATAAAATAAGAGACTAGTTTTTTTAGTTAGATCTCATGATCTGTATTTTGTATTTTGAGATTTTTTTTAAAGATTCTGATATGTTGCATGTGAGTTTAAAGATAGCGTGCTGAACGGAATTTGTTTCTTTTAAGCTCAAATTGATTTTTATAAAGTAATTGTCAATAAGATACGACTCAGTTATACATTATTCTCTTGAGAACTTTTAAGGAAAATGGAAGAATTGAAATAGGGCAATAATTATTTATGATATAATATATTATTAGTACGATTGCCAGTTTTGAAAAGAGGAATTATATTTTCTGCCATTAGATAATCTGGAAAGGATTCTTGAATAATAGATGCTCTAAATTCTTTATAAAGAATGTTTTTGATAACATCTTGTGGACTGTGGAATGATGGATGGATTTCATTAATCCCATCAGATCTTTTCATCAGATCCTGTGGCCTTTTTTTCGCTTTAATATATTTATTCTTTTAAACACCCAATAATTACATAAACTATAGGTAAAAGTATTAAAAAAAAAACAAAGCACATTTAAGTATTTTCTTGCATCGTTCTTGGAATGTTTTCCTCCATCAGCGTTCTAAATATTTCTCTTTGTTCCTTTAAATTCCAGTGTTGGAACGATTGTTTTAAGATCGCCGCAACATTGGCCTCCAATGCTTCCTGAGGGCGTGCAATTATAATTTTCTTACCCTCGATCATAAATTGGAGCATGTTTATATCAGCTTTCTTACACATTATCATTACCTCACCCACAAATGATCGTTGATTCATTAAAGGCATCTGAGTCCGTATAATCGAGTAACATATGGGGTTGTTTAAAAGCCTGATAAATAGATTTAACTTGTTGCGAAAAAGAATGTCTGACACAGCGTCTACTTTGAAATAAGAATGTAGATAATTTCTACTTTGCTTTGAAATATTAAAGAAGGATTTTAAGACAGATCGTCCAGCTATATCAATGCTATTTAGAAACTTATTGCTGCTTCCACACAGTTCTAATCCGTATAACAACGTTGGAACAGCTAAAGAATTAAATAAATGAACTATGGTAGCAGGCTGGCAAAAGCGAAGTCCATTTCTTATAAGACCTTTTGCAACAGATAAAAATTGCGTTACACGTTCAGTTATATTTTGTTTTTGGAGTGTTGCTGTCATTTTTTTGTTCTTATTATCCCAAAGGAAACCAAGATGTTTTAGATTGTTTTGAGGCTTGATAGGATCACCGTTAATATAAATAACGTTAATTAAAATCGAACTTATTCCAGATATTAGAAATTCAGTTTTTTCTGTATTCAGTTTAATAAAGTTCGATAGTCCATACTTTTGAACAATGTTAATAAGGCTCTGAAGACCAGATATAGTGGAACTTTGTAAAACTATATCATCAGCATATGCAATGATACCTGTGTATACACCATTTATTGAAGTTCCAACTTTTGATTCTGAAACAATTTTCTCTAGAAGGTTCTCTGTGTAGATATTGTAGAGATGAGGCGACAGTATGGATCCTTGACGCACTCCCTGAGACAGCCTAAATTTGTTTGATGTACATCCAAGATATGATATATTAGAAGTTCCTGTTTGATATAGTGATAATATTGTATGAACTATAGATAATGGGATTTTTTTCTGGTAATAGAGTTTCTCGAATAGTAATTCCCAATTACAACTGTCAAAAGCTTTGTTGGCGTCTAGACTGCATATATATAGCGGTGAGTTATTATGATTATAGTGCTTTATTGTTTCACTCAGAAGAAATTCTGCGTGGAGGGTAGAGCTGTTTTCTTTAAAACCGAATTGATGGGAATGACTTTCTGTTATATCTGGACATATGTGTATGATAAGATATTCGAGAAGTTTTGTAAAAATTGGTATAATGCTGATTCCTCGATAGTTATTTGGATTTTCTAGTGATGTTTTATAAGACTTGACTAATGGGATAATTTTGGCGGTTGATAAACCGTGTGGAACCTTTCCATTTGTTAACATATTGTTATAAAACGACGAAAGTAAAATAAGAAGATTCTTGTTGTGAGAGTTTTTAAGATGTTCAGCACTGATTTCATAGCAATCGTAAGATTTATTATTTTTAAGCTTTAAAATACATTTTTCAATATCAGCTATCGAGATAACTTTTGAATTCGGCTCTTTACTTAAATGTGGAATTTGGAGAGGATTGAACTCGTTATTTGTATATTGCGGTGTATTAAGTAGTTTTTGGAAATGATGACTAAATTCTTCGACGATTTCGTTTTTGTTCTGCAATTTATTAATTGTAAAGAGTCGATTGTTAGTATTTTTTTTGATTTTTCGAATATTACCCCAAAACCTTTGAGGATTTGTATTGCGTAAGTGTTCTATATTTTAAGTTTTTTCGTGAATTTTTTTGTTATGTGCCGCTTTTACAGCTTTACGAAAGTTTTTTCGGGAATAAATAAATCTTTTGTAGGATATACATTCTGTTGACTTATTATAGCCTGATTTTTGCCATTGTCTAAAGTGAAAGGAGAGATTATCTTTAATTTTTTTAAGCTCAGGTGTCCACCAAGGTTTCGAGTACTTATAAAATTCTTTTTGTCCGAAACATTGTTTAACTGCCAAGAGAGCTGCATTTTTTATATATAAGCATGTTTTTTGAATTTCTTCTTCTATTTTATCTTCCTTAAATGCGTAACTAGTAAATGCTTTTGATAGATTGAGATTATAAAAGTCAATAAACCTTTCGTTATTCCATGCATGTTTTGGTATTGAATTATATTTTTGCATTATATTATTTATTTCGTGTGATAAGCCGGTACCTTCAAAGTTAATATTCGTAGACACCGGAAGGTGATCACTAAGGTTAAGCGGTGAAGATTGCATAACTTGACAGTTTGTAAAACATAGTTCTGTCTGTTTATAGGATGCAATATGGTCAATGTAAGAAGAATTAGAAAGAGTTTTATGTTGATAGGTATAAGTAGGCCCAGCACCGTTGATTATATCGACAAAAGCGAGCTGATTTGATTCAATAAAATTAGTGAGATGTTTTGAGAAATTGTTCCTAGTTTTGTTTTTACGAATCTCTGAATCATATATTTTATATGGAAATGACTGAAAGTCTCCGGAAATAATACATTCTCCTTCATCCTCATAGTTGTTCATTATTGAAGTGATTGTTTGTAGCTGAGAAGAGTATTTTGCGTATGATTCGTTATTATTACGACAAGATGAAAGGTAAACACCAATAAAAATTAAGTTACGATTGTTAAGTGTGCCTTTAATAGCAAGAATGTTTTCATCTTCATGTATTATGTAAAAAGACGACAATTTTTTTCGTACCATAAAAGCATTTCCTCCATATGGTCTACCGTGTGTATTTTTTTCTGCCGCATGAAAAAAAACTTTGTGTGTTAGTAATGCAATGTTATTTAACAAAAAACTCTCAATATTTAAAAGCCAATGTTCTGATATAAAAATAATATCGAAAGACTTTAACAACTTAGAAATATAATATGAATTCGATTTAAAGCTTTGACAGTTATATGCACATAGCGTAATATTTGTGTTAGTTACATTTAATTCTTTTTCTCCCATTATGATTTCAATTTTTATTGTTGCATAAATGCTGAAGAGTGGTGTAAGAATTGTGGCAAATGATTTTCGGTATTTTGATGTGGTTTTTCGATTGTTAGTGCTTCTCGCCGCATTCTAAACGGTTTAACAATAATGTTGTTATCCCAAACATCGGGTTTAAGTACCATTCCTTTTTCAGTACTATTAATTTTTACTTTGAAAGAGCGGTTGTACATGTTTTCTCTATTAAGCTTTATGTCTAAAGGAGTAATACCTATTTCTTTATTCATGTAGTTTGATAGATCTTCTTCGGATATGGAATTACAAACTCCGCCTACAAATATATATGATTCTCGAATAATACGTTTGCCCGCAATCGAGCTTCTGTTGCTAGCGACTTTGTTTCCGAAAACGGGTTCTTTTTTTTGCTTATCCATATGGCTCTTATTAACTTTATTATTTTTTCCTACCACTTTGAATTCTTGATAGTCTGTTACACAGTCTTTTTCTTTTTCTGGTTTCCGGTTATTTTGTTCCGGGTTTTGCATTTTAACCACGGTAGCGTAGGAATCTCTAATTTTATTTTTTCTATCGGTATATAAACTTGAAATCTCTGTGCTGGAGTGTGCAGTAACTTCTTCCAGCGTATTTCTTTGATTTGGGGAATGATATTTTATTGAATTTGAAACAATAGATTTTATATTTTCTTGCGATTTATGAGGTTCACAATTACTTGTGTTGTTAAATTGTGACGCACATTGATTTTTCACGATTTCGTTATTTGTTTTTTGTAGTTCGTCGTATTTTACCTGTAATAAATGCAAATCTGCCATAATTTTTTTATTTTCTAATTGTAATGCTTTTAACCGATCAATAACTTCTTTTAAAATCAATGCCATATTTATATCTGGCGGTTGATACATTTGTTGACTAGCTTGTTTGGAGTTAGAAATCAATTTAATAAAGTCTTTATGAAGTTGATTTTCCGCTAAAGAAATCGACATCAGATAAATATCATCAAGACATGTTAATATCTTATACCGTTTTCTCAGATTTTTTTTAACGGGATCTTCCGCGTCTAGAATAATGTTTAGCAGTGAGAACTGCTCTATGTCAAAACGTTCCAATATTTCTTGAAATAATTCCACTCTTAATTTGAAAACTTCCGCCTCCTTAAATTGAGAAAACCCATAGATGATTACATCCCTTGGATGTGAGCAGATTTCCTCTACATTTATAATATAGTTCTCTAAAATATTGTTACTTGACTGTATTGTTAAAAACAACTCACCAATTTCTCTTGGCGCCATATAGCATAAAGTTTAAATACATCGAGATTAAAATCTTTTTTTTTTTTTTTTTTTTGCTGAAGTAAATTTCTTAATAAAAAACACGTCCGTTCGCACCAAATTATGCGCAAGTAATGATTTAAAATGTTATAAGTTAACTCAGTGAATTTTGTTTTTAAATTACTTAGAGTTGGTGCATCATTAACATGATTATCGTTTATGTATGGAACGCTATTATAGATATTTTTGTTTAAATAGTTGTAAAATATTTGTTCAATTCAATTGCAGTACCATTTGATTCACTTTATATAGTTTTACCAATACTTAATATACGTGTCAGCGAGGTTATATTATTTTTTATTTTCCCTATGATTTCTTTTATTATTTGCCATACACGCTTTGAATAATGTTTTGTGTGTTTTGTGGCGTAGTGGTTACAGCGCTTGCTTTATAGCAGGAGATCCAGGTTCGAAACGCAGGTCATTATAGTAAATTTTTTAACATTTTGTCGAAGTTTTTTTCAATAAGTTTTTGTGATTTGATAATTCATTTCATATTTTTTGACTTAGATTTTAAGTACTTACCGTAGTTAAAATCTAAATCACCGGTTTTTGCTGGATTTTTGATGATTTTTTAAGGCCTTAGTTAATCCAACGAGAAAATATGTCTTTTGTTTTTAGAATTATTTCACACAATGGAAACTTTTTTCATAGATTTCATAGAATATTTTAAAAATGGTGGTGTAAATAGTGTTTATATCAAATTTAAAATTTATATGGTTCCCAGTCTATTAGTGAAAGCTGTTCTTTAAAGGATATTAAATTTTTATTATTTTATATTTGCTTTTTTATTGTTATTTTTTTCCTTGTTTAATCGTTACGAATGTAGAAAAATATAGGAAAATGGTCGGAGACGTCAGTTTTAATTATTCCCTTTTTTAGTGATTTATTGAAAAAATCAACAATTAAGATATTGTTAGTTAATGACAATGAGCGGTTTATAATTCTAGTCGGTCGGTTGATTAGTCGGTGTATAATTCTAGTCGGTCGGTTGATTATAGGTATTGTTCCAATTTTGAATAAGATGTACAACAACTTATTCAAAAAAGCTTTAATGTTTTCATTTTTGTAATAATCAAAACAGTATAGATTGTAATCTCCGATAAAATAATTTTTTTTCTTTTTAGATTAGTTTTCTCTAATATGTTCCAGTTGGTGGTCTGTAGCAATCGCTTGTTGACAGTTTTTTTGATTTCTTGTTGATCAGTTCAATTGTTAAAACCTGATTATTTATATCAGAAATATTCATATTGCTCGAAACTTATCCAAAAGATTAATTTTTACAAAAAAAGAATTCCTCCTCCATGCAAAATCACTCTCCAAAATAATTGGATTAAAACCAGTTAGTTGGACGTTTGAATCATTTTCAAAATCAGAAAGTGAACACCAAGTTTCAGTTACGCAAATTAAGTTAAAAGATTTATCAGTTTCATAAATAATATTTAAGAAGTTTTAATAATTCTTTTTTAAATACCTTATGTTTATATGGGTTACATTCAAATAATAATTATTACTCTCATTGATTATAAATAAGTGCATTCAAATTAAGATATGTTAATTTCTTTAAAATAATTTAAATCTGGATCATTTCCAACATTGAATTTATTATTATAAGTAGCAAAAGTTAAATAATTTTTTAAAAACATAATTACTTGAATCCATTTTGATATTTTTTACTCAAAAAAACATGCTTATATATATTTAAGAATCACGTGTAAAAAAAATAGGGAGTTGTTAAAAAACAGGCTTGGTGTGGAACACAACAGTTTGTTTTGTTTACAAACAACAGCTTGTTGAAAAACAAACTGTTGTTTGTTTTGTAAACAAGTAACAGTTTTCCACAGACTATATTATTTCACAAACTCATTTTTTTTTTTTTTGCAAATAATATCATTATGGACATCTTATGATAAAATGAAAGCAACGTTTTCTGTGAACAGGGTTACTTTTTAAAACAGATCTTTTTGTATTCATTAACAAGTTTTTATAGCCATTTTTTTTACGGCTCTTGGTTTTTGTATTTTACGGAACAAATTAAATTGCATTAACAAAAAAAGCTTCAAAATATTAAATAGGTTGAGGTCATATGGCGCCTTTGGTCTGGCATCAGAAATATGAGTGCAGAAACACCCGCTTAAGCTACCTTTAGCCATCGGAAATGCTGCGGTTTTTTAGTTTTGAATGCTGTTTGGATTATAGAAGAAAACAGCCTAGGTTTCTCTAAAGCGTTTTTGAACAAATATGATTTCCGTTTTTTCATTAAATTTTTTTGCAAGCTTTTTAAATTGTATTTTCAAATTTTTTTTTTCTTCTACTTCCTTTTTATAGTTTTTTTTCATTTTCTTGCTATTTCTTCCTTTCTCTTAAGAATTTTCTTTTTTTTTAAGTCGAGTTGTTTGATTGTTTATCCAAACTCACTGTAAAAAAAATTTCTCCAGCTTCATCTAAATCTAATATATCCAAAACTTTACTTATAGGCCTTTTTTTGCACCAACTAGATACTTACTTCAGCAACTACTTGATATTGAATTAGAGAAAAAAGTTGTTATTTTCATTTGAAAACTCTCTCAATTTAAAAGTTCCTTTGAAAATATTTTATTTTTAACATTTAATATAAGTAATCAAAGGCAAAAATAAAAGTATAATATTTTCATTTGTTATTGCAAGTTAAAAAAATCTAAATAATTAGTGAGAAATAACACCTGCTGTTTTTTATTAAGAATATATTTGCACTATTAATAGTACAAGTCTACAAAGACCGTTTCATAAAAGAATGGATTACTCATTAAGACTGTAGCACTTCTTTCAATAAGTTCTTTGATAAGTTAAGCAAAAGTTTCGAAGAACCTCTTGAAATCACCTTCAATCAACTGTTCTTTCAACAGTTTTCAGACGTAGTCAAAGTATCGAATTGAAATTTTTGAGAGGCAATTAGTTTTACAACAACTTCATTAGTTTCCACTGATATGGTCGGACAACAAAATCCTAAATATTTTCACTCTTATTCATATAATACTATTGCGCAACTATAGAAGACGGTTGAGCATATTAGATGTGCTCGAATGATGTGACTATCAAATCACGTCGTCTATAAATATCTGCGTTCAAATTTACCTGCGTTCAAATTTTACGTAAAATAAAAAATATATATTTAAGTGTATTGTAACTTTTTAAAAATAGAAATTATTTAAAAAATTATATGCAAACTTGATTACTTTATAAGGTTTAGTATGTTTGCAAAATTCCACGGCAATTGGAGCTTTAACAACCGTGAGAGTCAATTCAGTATCTCCGTATTAACAAAGTCCTTCGTAGCATTGGCAATGGAAAGCTAAAATGTGGGCGCACCGCAACGTCGAAGATGAATGGTGTTAATATTTTAGGAGATTTTAAAGTAACCATTATACTGCTGTTCCAGGACATGTTTATTTGGATGTCAAATTTTTTCAGACTTGTGTCTAGCATATATGAAAAGCGTTTCGCGTTGATTTGTTATATTTGAATGTGAAATTAATTATTAGCTGTTTTTTAAACAATACCAATAAATGATGCAGATGATTGGTTATCATAAATTGTTAAATTCATTGATTTTTTTAATCAAAAATCAATGAACAAAAATTGTACATTGATTTTTGTACTCAAATTACGTTATTTTATAACCAAATTACGTTATTTCGTGACAGAAACCAAATAAAAATAAAATCAACAATTAAACATAGTACAAACCATTTGAACCTCGCAGAAAGTTTATTATTTTTTTTAATTATTAATAAAACTTTGAAATCAAACCTACAATAAAAGTAAATTTTTTTTTAACTATATAACAAATATTCTAATGCTATTTCCTAGACGTTGCATAATTAATGTTGCAGTTTTTAATATTTTAATTCAAAGTAAAAAGTATTAATTATAAAACAATAGTGATAAAAAATTTTTTAAAAGCAGATAGACGTAAGATTTTGCGGCTCTGACACCAGCAAAAACACCAGCTCTATGGCTCCAGCTTTATGCTCCAGTTCCACAAGTTTGATCAATAACTTTTACAGAACTTCTCATAAGGTATAAACAATAATGAGCAAAAATTTTACAATAATCTTTTTTGTAATCTATATTAGGCCAAATTCTGTTATAAACATCGTTATATTTGAATATATAGTTATGCTTATAACAGAACTCAAAGACCATGGTTATAAATAATGTGAAAATTACTACGAGACAAAGAAACACTATCTCCTAAGTACCTGAACAAAACCTTTAACTACATCAGTTGTACTACTTTTTTAAAATGGGCGTCAAGTGGTTGCAAGAAACCCAACCAAAGTGGAACAACTAAGTTGTTTCAATATATAGAGTGTTAGTTGGGTGTCTAGAACTTAAAAACTTGAAAATAAATAAAAATTCTCAATAATGCTAAAAAAACAAGATTTTTCTTATTGTTTTACCATTATTTTAGGTACAGTTTTCATAACATTTTATAATTATATTATTTTCGATTTTTGTTAATCTTTACTAAACTTCATCGACTTCACTCAAACGTATTTTTTTTTTTTTTTTTTTTTTTTTGTTTCAATTTTAAAGTTTTTATATTTTCAACAATAAAAATTATACAGAATTTTTACGGTATATAAATAAAAATGTTTTCATGAAAACAGCATATCATCAGCCGAGAAACAAGTGGCCGTTTATCCACATTTTGTGTTTTTTCTGATTATTATCAATAAATATTCAACAATCAATGGAGTATGTGTCCAATAAACTTAGTGTCAAGAATGATACAACTTTTCAAATATTTAAAAAATTAGTTCGAAATTCTGGAAGATTATTTGTAAATTTAAATTTAAAACTTGAATTTCTCGGAAACACAAAAACTAGACACACGGCCTCTTGGTTCTCGGCTGACGATCTATTGAGATCTATTAACTCTGTTCAAGTGTTTTCAGAGTAACTTAAAAAGTCATGAATTTCTTTTTTGAAAAAAACGTACCTAACGTAAACGTACCTAATTTAGGCGGTTGCAGTCTATCATTATGTGACTTTAAAAACAAAATAATTCAAGTCAAAAAATAAAGCCGCACACAATTAAGTTGCGCACAGTGTTGATTTTCGTAAACCATTTTGGCATGAAACAATTTTTTAAAATTTGGCATTAGATTTTTATGCTAGAGATAAGTTTTGATCCAAGAATAAGATAATTTGATAAATTTGTTCAACAAAATAGTTTTTTTTTTTTCTCACTTGTTATTTTTTTTTCAAGTTTTATTTATTGATGGGTTTTACTATAATAAGATTTGATGATTGAAAATCGATAGATAATCGATAGATAATCGATAGATTTAGATAAGATTACTATTTTCATTTTTTAAACTAAACTTATAAAGAGAAATTTAAATTTCTCTAAAAATAAAAATAAAGTTGATTTTGTTTCATTTTTTTATGACGTATACCAAAGTTAATTGGTATTATGTATGTTATATAAATTTATAAAATTATATGTATGTTATAGAAAATGTAAAAAAAAAACAATAAATGTTTGTTTTTCAAAGGGTTCGAAACTAAAAATCATTGTTTATTGTACATTTATACTGTGAGTTTTTAAAAGTCAGCAGTTTTTTTTAAATCAAAATACCTAAAAAATGACATGTATCATTTTTTCTAATTCTATTGTTTAATTTTAAAGTTTATAGGTCTTTATTGCCTATATATATATATATATATATATATATATATATATATATATATATATATATATATATATATATATATATATATATATATATATATATATATATATATATATATATATACTATTGTTTAAGTTTGAAGTTTATAGGTCTTTATTGCCTATATATATATATATATATATATATATATATATATATATATATATATATATATATATATATATATATATATATATATATATATATATATATATATATATATATATATATATATATATATATATATATATATATATATATATATATATATATATATATATATATATATATATATATATATATATATATAAATCTTTGAAATTATTACTTATTTAGTATTTATTATTCATAAATGTATAATCTTTCCTCCTACAATTCCACATGATCTACTATCCCACGTAACTACATCCCACGTGACTAAATACTCTGAAAAATTCATTTTTAATAAAAATAAAATGATTATGAAAAATAATAAATTTTTTTTAATTTTATAGAGATACATCTGGCTTTATCACAGAAGAGGTTTTGACATGGTAGGTGTTTTGTTGTTGTAGCCATATTAGATGTTTTGTTGCGGTTGTCATGGTAAAAGTTTCTGGTGTATTAAAAGAACAATATTCTAGTATAGTTTAAAGACATAAATTTTAATTCATTCTTTTTATTGTTGTTATAACCGATAAAATCTTTTTTTCATAAATTGTTTATGATCTTTTGCGAAAATAGAAATTATTAATAACGGACAAACTTTGTTACCTTCATTTTCACTAGACAAAAATATGACACAATTTAAGATGCTGATTGAGCGGTGCCGCACTCAGCATAAAACTTTTGTATTCATTTAACCAAAAGATTTATGTAATAGTTTTATCGTCTCGTCTGTTCTAAATACTAAAAGACGACCTTAAAATAGTTGAAGAAATAAAAATAGAAGAAAAACATCACGTGACTGTTTCAAATTTAAAATTAATTTAGCACGTGACAAAACATTATGTTTTAAAGGCAATCGTTGTCAGAAGAATATATGAAATAAAACAGAGTTGAGTCTTAAGGTATGCGAAATTCCTAATATTTTAAACGTTTATGCAAATTTACATCGGATTATTTTAGACATAAAAAGCTTTTGAGTCAAACAGTTTCACAAAGATTTTATTTAGGGTATCAGAGAAAAGGTAAAAAATAATGAAACTTTTTAATAACAAATACATCATCATTGGTAATATTTGAGGTGATGCAATCATTTATTTGAGGTAGCAGTGTAAAAAAAACTGAGTATGAAAATTTAAAATCATCAGCTTGTCATTAATTAATACCAAATCTGAGTTATATTAAAATGTATTTTAAATCCGCCTTATTAAATTAACTTCGTGACTTTATTTTATTCAAATTGATTTTTTCATACTGCAGTTAAATTTAAACATGTTTTTGATTTAGTGAAAATAACAAGCATTAAAATGCTTTTAAAACACTGCAATTGAAACTTACATACATACATACATACATACATACATACATACATACATACATACATACATACATACATACATACATACATACATACATACATACATACATACATACATACATACATACATACATACATACATACATACATACATACATACATACATACATACATACATACATACATACATACATACATACTGAGTACATACATACATACTCAGTAGAGTTCCGCAATGTTCTGTACTAGGGTTTCTTCTTTTTTTGATGTTTTATCTACACTTGTCACTTCTGTAAATTGTTTGCCGACGACACAAAGCTAATATTTTTAGAGGATATCGATCACCTGAAAAAATGGGTCTAACAGTAGCGCAATTAGGGGGGTTTCCATGGTACCCGGAAACCCCTTTTTAAATTGTTAAAAAAGGAAATATATAATATATAAATATGCACGTTTTGGGTTTCACAAAGTAAAAACCAAGGGTTCATAAAATCGAAAACCCCTTTTCAGAAATCCTAATTGCGCGGCTGAGTCTAAATCTGATGCAAAGGTTTTTCTTTTCAATAAACATACTATTGCACTTGCAGCCAAGCACAATAGTGTGTTCTTTGACTCTATTAAAGAACATACTTTTCAGTTTGTACACAACCTACACCATAATCAACTATCTTGGCATCAACCACAGCGTTATATATATATATATATATATATATATATATATATATATATATATATATATATATATATATATATATATATATATATATATATATATATATATATATATATATATATATATATATATATATATATATATATATATATATATATATATATATATATATATATATATATATATATATATATATATATATATATATATATATATATATATATATATATATATATATATTAGATTGTCTTTTTTAATTTTGTTTTTTATTCGTTTATTCATGTTACGCACATTTTTTGAGGAGATTTTTATTTATGTTCTCAAAACATGAAATTAAAATAAAATTTTCCGGATGTTGCTAGTATATATTACAAATATCACTGAAACAAACGAATTTTAAACAAAAATATTATTTATATGAATATTTTTATAAGAAAATTTATTTTAATCTTTCACAAAATTTATGAAAACTTTGTAAGCTCTGGTGTCACGTAACAAATTTAAGTAATTACGTTCACGAGCCATGATGATTATTTCAAAAACTAAAACCATAGTGTAAGTCTGTATTTACATATAATAATTTTTATATTGTGCGTAATTGAAATTATATTAGTTCAAGATTGTTATCTATGGAATGTAATCCATGATTAAACATAAAGTTTCAAGCTAACCAATACTTGAAACTGACCAACACAAAACAGTAAAAACAAAAAACGCAAGATATCAACTGTCGTAAAAACAAGTTTGACAATATCAAATAGAATTAAGAAGAAATATAAACATAAAAAACAAATAATTGAACATTATTAGCAAAATTAACAACAGCTCCTCAATATCAATGACCAAAATGACATCAGTTTAAAAATAACAAAAAAGTATTAAACAAAAAGCATCTAACAATTTCAATCATCATTGAAAAAAGAAAATTAAAAAACATTCAAAAAAGGTATTAATAAATGTATAATTTTATTTAATAACGATGAAATTTAATTTGGTATAGAAAAGGAAAACGTAAACAGGTTATTAAATTAAAGCTTTTTTTTTATATGTTTATGTTGTATTATAATGAATATAAAAGCATAAAATATTTAAAATGGCAAAATAAAAAATAATGAAATATAAAAATATAACATGACATTAGCTTTGATTTTTAGATCATTTAGTATACTATATAAAATGAGAAAATGTAATTTATACTGCATACTTTTGAATAGGATTTAAAGAGAAAAAAAATAAAAAATATAATAATTATTATCACTCTTATCTTCTATTCTCATTATTACTGTTGTCATTATCGACACCATTGTTTAAACGTAGCTAAAATAAATTTTTTATATTTTTAAAACAGCCAATCTTTTTTAATCTACTACATGTTAATAATTACATCAAGTTAAACACATGAACTTAATGAAATGAAACAGTTATTCATCTACATACTTATAAATATTAATTGATACTACACACTAATACTTTTAATTAACTGAAATTTTAACTGACTTATAAATTGATTTCTAAACGACATAATAACTATCAATCAATTCTGTTCTGTACTTTGTGTATTTTTGCAATGTGTCAAGTACAAAAACCAATGCCAGTCAGCCAGCAACATCAGTCAATAAATGTTCTGATATTTTTGCCAATAAATGATGTTCTGTTATTATTGTTATATTTTCAAGAATACGAAATAATAAATTGTTTTTCAAAAAAAATAATATTATCTGTTTTTGATTAAATTTTAAAATATGTAATTGGATGTAATTGAAAGCATTATAAATTGGTCAAAATTGAAAAAGAACGGTTTATGACGTTTTTATAAGAAGTTGAAATTAATTAAAGGCTCAGTTTTCTCAGTTCATATGGTCAGTCATCTAAAAATAATATCCAAGTTTCTTTTTTTGTTTAACAAAGCATTCGGTTCATGGTTTTGTTGAAACATTTGCATGAAACAAAGTTTGTCAAACGAAATTTGACTTAATACAAATTCTAAAACAATATTAAATTTAAATATTAATTTTTTGTTTAAAATAAAAAATTATAGAATGTGAAATAAGTTCAAACTTAAGAACTTTAAATTAAATTTTTTTTTCCATCAAATTTACTTTAGATAAAAAAGATTTTTTTTCTTTTTAACACAGAATTTAATATAGCTTTTATGTTAAGCCAACCTCACTTTTATTGACAATACTATTGACGTCATTTTCTAATCAGCAGTTTTATATATAAATACATTTTTTAAAGATTTAACGAAATAATAATTAAAACATTTTTTAGTTAAATATGACAGAAGGAGGTAGATTTGAATTTGACGATGGTGGATTCTATGTTGGCGATTGGCGCAATGGAAATGCACACGGTCATGGCATTTGCACTGGACCTTCAGCACAAGGTAAATATGAAGGATTCTGGGAAAATGGCTGTGAAGTTTCAGGTGTTTATAGTTGGCCAGATGGAACAACATATAGTGGAGAATGGAAAAACGGTTTAAGATGCGGCTTCGGACAGGAAAAAGGCAAAGTTTTTACATATTACGGAGAATGGTTAAATGGAGTGAAACATGGAAGCGGAGTTATCCAGATAACCTCCACCGCAAGAGTGTGTTACGAAGGAACATTCAGAAATGGTTTGCAAGACGGATACGGTGTTGAAGTTTATAAAGATGGCGGTAACTAATTAATTGAATTTATTTAAATTTTGTTTATTTTATTCTTAAGTAAAAAACTTTAAGTTTAAAGTTTTTCTACTATTTGTTTTTTTAAAAAGTCAGTTAAGTTTTTTTTAAATAACTACTTAGTCTTATAAAAATAAATTTTGTAATAATAGATATTCTGTAAAATATATATTCTGTTAAAGAATAAAGTATTTATAAACCAATAAATGTGACAAAATGATAATTTTTGTGTTTATGATACCCAAAAAAAAAAAAAAGCTACGTGACGGTCAGCTGCTAAACGGCAACATTAAAAGGGTTATATTGGCGGGAGTTAAGATAAGAGTTTTCAATTGTAAAATACCCTTGCAGAGAAGTGCTTGTAATGAGCAGCTCTCTTTGCAGAGAGGTACTTATTAAAAAAAGAAATTGCAAACAATTAATAAAATAGATAAATTGCAAAAGTATTTTTAAAGTTTATATACAAAAGAAAGGAAAGTTTTAATTTATTTTTATAAAAAAATTTTACAACTTAAAAATCATAAAGATTGAAAAGAAAACTAAAAAAAGTAAAAGAAAAACATTTTAGTAAATTAATTGTATTAAAATAAATATTATAAAATACATAGTTGAAACTTCAATTTGTAAATTTACAAGTAAGGAATCTAAACAAAAATATGTTGCATCTACAATCTGTAATTATGTTTGCATTTATAACTAGATACCAAAGAGTTATTACAAAAAATACCCCAAATACACACATGATTGGTCGCTGCAATACATCAATGGAAGTGAAAGGGTCACACAAACATTTCTAAATTTATATGTAAAGAGTAAATTCAAAATTACTGCTTATTTTCGGAAACATAAAAATTGTTTATCAAATAAATTTTTTAAGTTAACTTAAATTTACAAAAATAATCTTTTTATAAAAGATTATAAGTTTCAATTAATTTTTGATGGAAGTTTTAAGATATTTTTAGCAGCCTATTAAGTAATTAAAACTCTATTTTTTTATACAATTTTTTTAATAATTTTCTTATTAAGGATAATTTTTCAAGATAATTTTTTTTTTTATAAAACCAGCATTGTTTTTTAATTTTTATTCGGTTTTAGTTTTATTTTTATTAAAACAACTTAAATACTTATATTAGGTATAAAGTAATTTTGTAATATATACTATAAACAAATATTATATTATTAAAAAAAGTATATTCACATTGCTTTACTTATAAATCTGAAATTGTTTGTGGTCACATTTTTTAGGATTAATTGTTCTAATTTAATTTTTTTTTCAATTAACTACGATACAAACCGTGTAATTTTTATTGATATATTTTTTTAAAATTTGTTACTTGTAATTTTTATAAAATAATTGTAACTCGTTACATCACGATGCACTCGTTACATCACGGTGCACTCGTTACATCACGGTGCATGCGTCCATCGGCATTGTTTCTTTGTAAAATAATGCGTATTATTTATATTTGTAATTGTAAGCAAATCCATATATTTTGTTTAAAAAAATGGTGGAAAAGTTTTTCTTCTAGACAATGATATTTTGACATAATACCAATAACTCTAAATTTTTCTAACGTTTTAGGATTTTACGCTGGTCAGTGGAAAGATGGTCTACGGCATGGTTATGGTATGCGAGCAGATGCTGATATCAGTAAATTCTTTGACAGCTCTTCTTCATTGCATCATCTTTTTGTTGAAAACCCTTCGTTGTTTACCATTTCTAAGTCTGTTACTACTAGTGAAGGTCACGTGCTTGATGTTTTCGATGAAAATGCGGAAAATGATTTAGCTCACAAACAAGCTGAAGAATTTGCAGAACAGTCAAAAGGACTTCAAAGGTTTTTATTATTGAAGTTAATTGTTTACATTTTTAATACTTTTTTAAAAGATTTTTAAATGAACGGCAGATGTTTTATCTTGTTTCATGATATACGTTTTTTTAGTCATCAACAAGCTTGTCGTTTAAATGGAACTGGTTTAAAACACAGCAATAGTGTTAAAGATTATAAAGTCGAAGTTTACAAAGGATCCTGGGAACAAGATCAAAGAGAAGGTTTTGGTGTTTGTTATTATGATAATGGCTCGCATTATATCGGTCACTGGAAGCAAAACAAACGCCATGGTTATGGACTATATGTTAGTGTTGATGGTAAAAAAAATGGGGGAAAATGGTTTAATGACAGTTTGTTACTTACTCGGCTGAAAAATTTTCGTCTCACTTTTTTGAGAAGAAAAACAACGAATAATATATTTGCCGCCATGGAAGCATCAACGTGTGCAACTTCTAAAGTAAGTCTTGCAATAAAACGGGCAATTGCTGCTAAACAAGTAGCAGATTGTGCCAAAAAAGCTGCAGATGTTGCTGAGGAACATGCCAAAGTGGCTGAAACTGCAGCTACAAAGTTTACATGGCATCCATCATTTAAAGGTAATAGACCAAATTTATAAACATTCTAACTTTAATTTATTTTAGTTTATAAAAAAGCTGTTGACTAATTTAAATAGTCTTAAGAAGTAACAGTAACAAAAATGTTAATTTATGCTAATTTATGTTGCCAACAACATGAGTTTCTTTCAGACTTTACTAACCTTTTATAAATCTGTTGGTTTATTAAATCTAGGACAAAATGTTTTTAGATTTCTAATGCTATCTATTAAATATGGTTTGGTAAAACAAAATATTTGGTATACACTATATTTATTACAATTTATTATAAACTTAACTAAATAAATGTGGTTAAGCATATATTTATTAGATTATTATTATTATTATTATTTATTTACCATAACTTTTATATAAGTATATTTGAATACAATATTATACGAATAAAGTATCTTCAAAATCAAATCTGGGGCGTAGCAATTGGGGAGTTTGCTAGATCATGATAAAATATCAGTGTTCTCCGTTTAGTTAGCGCTTTCACGCTCAAGTCTTTTCGCGCTCGCCCACACGCCTGTATAAACTTTGGAGAGCGCTTAAAAAAGCGCTTGCAAAAAAATAAAAGCGTTTAGTTTCAAACTGCAACAAAACTTTTTTGTTTATTTGTTCAAATTTTATGAAAAATGGCTATTTTTTACCAGTTTAATTATAAATTTTTTAATCTGGTATTTTTTCAAAGCATTCTTTCCGTTATTTTCATTTTAATTCAAATAGCAGATAAAAATGAATTTTTAAAATCGCGCAGGCTAACTTCAAAATTACGATCCTGCCAGTGCAGGAGGGTCGTTTTTAAAGGATACTCATCTTTAATCGTGCGCTGACATTAAACTACAAACGGAGAAGACGGTATAATTATTATAATATAGCAGTTACTTATTAATTTTAGTTAACTAATTTTAATTTAATATATTTATTTTTTATATGTATAATTTAATATATATATATATATATATATATATATATATATATATATATATATATATATATATATATATATATATATATATATATAATATTATTTAATTTGATATATTTACTAATTAACTAAATTATTTAACAATAATCTTTTCTATAGTGTTTATATTACCAAACCAACCTTCACAAAGATCACTTAACGAAAAGAGCAACCATTCACCAAAACTTTTGTCTCATTCTAAAAATGAACATGCATTTCAGAACACATACCAAGACAAAGACCTGTTTCAAAGAAAAGATTTAAATGCTGCTATAGATGGATCTGTTTTTGTTGGTGCAGTTAGCCCTATTTTGTCAAGAAATAGTCTTCTTCAGAGTACTTATGAACCTAAGAGTTACTGTAAGCAAAAATTTCTTATTGACAAAACCCCACAATCTGAATCACGAATTAGACTCAAAAAGTTAACAGCATCTTTGGAGCCAAAACTTCCAAGAAGATCAAGTGAATATTCAGAACTAGTTTATATTCGAGCTTGTTCATCAGGTGAAGAGGTTTGTTATCCTTATGTTGCTGTAAACCTAGAAGTTGATGGTAAAGAAACTCAGGTTTTGCATACTAATTATCCAAAACCGAAATTCAAACCAGGTATTTCAATATCAGAACAACAATCCATTAAATCTTCTACTGGACTTTACCGCACTGTAATAGGACAATTACCTAATATGTTAAGTGTTGAAGCGCATCAGAAATTAATCAGTGAAGGTGAATCTTCGAATTCGGTTCCAATTAAAAAAGAATCTATTTTGTCTAACTCTTCTTCAAACGAAGATGAAGGCGTTGCATCGTTAACTTATTCGGATGATTGTGAGTACAGTTTAGGACCAGATAATGGAAAAAACAATGTTGTAGTTAAAACTTGTGATGATAAATGTGGTAATAATAGTAATAATAATAATATAAATTTGACCAAAGAAAATCATCAAATAAAAAATTCAATTGAAAAACTTACTTCATTAGAAAAAAATATAGATAAACCTTCTAAAAACCTTGAAAAGTGTGACAATGTGAAAATTATTCATCGAAACCAAAAGCAAGTATTAATTAAAAAAAATTATAAAAAAGACAATGAGCCATCATCTGATGGAGACTCTCATTCTGCTTTAACTGCAATGTGGCTGTCAAGACATGTGTGGCCTAATCAGTTACAGAAATGTTCATCTCGTTCCGTATCAACAGACTCTGGCTATAAACAGAATAGTATAGATGAATGTTGTGAAGAAACTACAGAAACAGTTCCTTTTATTGAACACAACAATGGTTTAGATGTAACTGCTTTAACATAGTTATACATTGCTCCAAAGGTTTATTATATGCCTTAATTAGATTTCTTTTGTAATCGAGTCAATTGAAGCCCTATTTTAGTGGTGCAGGCCAAAAGTTTATATGTTTTTTTATATATAAAAAGTTTATAGTCTTTTATTTACCCAGTAATACTCTTCTGTATTCGTATTTTAACGAAATAGCAGTCCTGGGAAGAGTATTTGCTCTTTAAGCCCCCTTACAACTTTATTGGCATACATACCATACTCATTAAATTCTTTTTAATGTTTTAAACTTTAAATACGATGATCCAAACTAAGAACTAATGTTGGGTTGGGACATAAATATCTTTTAGGTCGTATGGTCTACTGATAATCATCAGTGCACATCAAAAATTTATTTTGGTTACATTGCAAATGAAAAATTGCTATAAAAAAATGACTCAAATTTTCTTCAAAAATGTTTTTAGTATGTAAAATTTAATTTTTTGTATTTAAAATTTGATTTTTATTTGAAAATTTTATAACAATTTCAATAATATTAAACCCAGTGAGTAACCATGGGTCGTTTGGGGCGACTTTTATCAAAAGAAAAATCTAATGAATTTTTGACTACTCAAACAAAAGTTCATCTATTTTTTACACAGGAAACTAAGAAAGGCGTCTTTCATAAAGAACGTACAAAGTTATTGGGAGAGAGGGTTTACCCTAAAACGTGCGGGAAAAGGGTGTTAAAAACGTACGCAGTTTGTTTGAGCACGTACGTGGTTTGTTCAAGCACGTACGTATATATATATATATATATATATATATATATATATATATATATATATATATATATATATATATATATATATATATATATATATATATATATATATATATATATACATATATATATATATATATATATATATATATATATATATATATGTATATATATATATATGTATATATATATATATATATATATATATATATACGTAGAATAAAAAAAAAATTTCAAATTTTTTTTTTTTTAATAATTATGAGACAAATGTTCAAAATGTTTAATGTTTATATGAATGAGTACCTAGACTAATATGTCAAAATGTAAAATAGGAAGTAACAATTAAGAATAATGCAATTATGAAAATCAATAATATTGATTTAACAAGATTTATTTCGACTTACAACAATAAGTACTTGTATAGCAATATCTTGTTACAGTTACAAATTAAATAGTAATAAAGTTTCTTGTGGATAAAATCAACATGCTGAGTTCAAATGTTTAGAAAAACAGGTACTTATACAAAGGACAAAAAATTACAACACAGTAACATATTTTAGATGCGTTCATTATAAAAAATATTTCTTAGATCCTCAATACTGGGACCTTTATCAAGTATAAAAAAATTAAGGCATCAACTTGACTCAAGTTGAAAGTATTTTATATGAATTAAAAAGTATTTTAATTATAAATTGTTTTTGTTTGACAATTTTTGAAATCTAAACTAAAAAACAAAATTAAAATTTTTTCAAGTAAAAAAATGTTATAAAAACACCTATCTGTAAATGTCATTTTATAAAAACTTTCACACTTGTAAAAAACATTTTGCAGTGTTAATATTCTTAAATAGTGTTAATTTTTTTGAGTACTTAACTTTTGATTGAAATTTGAATGAAATTTTCAAATCAATAGTTCAACTAAATTATTCGTCATCAAACTAGCTGGTAATCGTTTGTCATAGGCTTACTTCAGCAAATAATACAAACTAACACATTGCGCTTTATTTTTTTATTTGGCATAAGAAAAGAAACTTTACATTAATTCTAAAAAACGTGGGCAAAAAATTTTGGCTCTGTATTTGCTGTTAACAACGTAAACAAACTTTTAAAGCAAGCGCCAATATTTCTTAAATCTTAATTAAATATTTATGAAGCTGTTAGCGTAACAAAAAAAAACTTGAATTCTGGAGTTTTCTAATATATTTATTTATTCTTTTTATAAGACAAAATACAGTTTAAAAAAAAAAGTGTCCAAAACTTATAGTTTAAAAATTAATCTTAAAATCTAATTTAGATTTTTTTTGGAATACCTTCGTCCATCAAATTTTTAAATATGGTTGTTTTCTGATATTCCAGAATTTAAAGGAGAATTTAAAGTTGCCGCAATGTTATTTTCTACATCTGTTCGGACGTTTAATAATTATTAATTTTTTACTATTACACACTTTTTAACTCACAAACACTGGATGATTTTTAGCGGTTGCAAGTTGTTTGTTACGCACAAACACTGGATGATGTTTAGCGATTGTAAGTTGTTGATAAACTAGTTATCTTTTTTAATCGTTGATTTTTGGAAAATCTGGAAAAGTCTGGAAAAGTCGGATTGATCAATAGTGTGATAAACAGATTCAGTAAGTTTTGAATGAGAATGGATGTCATCAAAGAAGGAATGTAAATAATTTTTGCTTTTATACGCTGAAAAAGAGTTTTAAGGCTGATCTTCTAATTTATAAATATAAATATAAATTACATTATATAAATTTATAAATATAAATATAAATTGGATTTTATATAAAATATAAAATGTATTGTTATAATTACAAATTTCTCAGCCGTATGATAGATTCGTTGCAATATTATACTCTTGAAAGCATTTCTTTTTTTACTAAAAGTAAAATGCATGTATTATACATTCTTTTTAATTTTGATATTTTTACTCCGTGTCTGTTAATACTAAATCATGAGGTTCGAGGATATAGAGGTTGGCCCTCCTTAATCAAGGAAACAACAAACCTATTATTTCTCAAATTTTGTTATCAACTTTGGCTATAACTGGTAGCATAAAAGCATTTTCCATAGCTAGATGGTTAGAAACTCAACAGTTATATTATTTTGGCTGTTGACTCGATAGTTATAGACACAACACCACATCTTTTTGTTGTGTTTTTTAAAAAAATGACTTATTCTCGTATGTGAGCAACCTTGCACCTGGTCTTATTTTTAACTGGTCTTGAATTATCATTAAATTTTAAAATAAAAAAAGATTTTATAAGATTACGTGTTTTGAAAAATGTAAATTAATGTGGTAGTGGGAGAGCACTTACTTTGTTCAAAAGTTTCGAGTTGAATTTTTCTGGTAGTACCGTGCTCAACTTGTTTCACTGCAAAGTACCTTTTTTTAAAAAGGCTTCGTAATGTAAAAGGTTGAAAAGATGGTTGTAACAACAAAATAAAATTAACAATTTTACGACATCTATTGCATAGCAGCAACAACCAATTGCAGCAGGTATTAAAACTATGACAGTAGAATTTTATTTTTGATGCATGTGTATACATATCAAAAGTTTTTCAATATACTGAAAACTCTATTAAAAATTTATCATAAAAGTAATTAACTTTATTACCGTTTTTTATGATTTGATCAAAACTTGTGCAAGATAGTTAATATTAAACTTGCAATGAAAAGCAATAAGCAAGATAACTAAGACAATTGACAACATTTATCGAAAGTAAGTTGATCATTAAACCTTTTTCCAACGTTACTGCAACGTTATTAAAGTTTAGAATAACTAAGTAATAGAGTGAGGAAGCCTCGTGAAAAACGGGGAATATAAGAAAGTTTAGGTTTTTTTTTTTAGGAAGAACATCTTTTAAACATGTAAGCCTCAATTATATTTTAAATTTCTACATATTTGTTAGGAAAAGCGATAGGATTTTATTTAGATATCAAACTCTGAACAATCGTGTATATAGAAAAGTAATACACAATTACCGCGTTTTCCTATTTCTTTGTAGAGAAGTCTTGTTACTCTAAAGAAAGTTGTTTCACTAGTAGTAATGACTAATGTTTTTTGATTTTAGATTTTGCATTTTGTAAGCAAAATTTAAAATTTAGAAAATATGAATATAGAGTGAAAAAAATACAAACAAGCAGTTAAATCATAACAAAATAACGTTAACTTTTTTTTTGATCAGGTTATTAAAGTGTTTCAAGAAGACCTAACGATCTTATCACAGAAACAACAACAACAACAAGCTATTTATTTTCCATTTTAAAATCATTTTTACAATAATAAGGTAAATAATAATAACAATGACTCTAAAATAATAAGCAATAGTTATAATTTATAACAATAATAATAATAATAGTAACAGAAAAAAATTATAAATAATAATAATTACTATAATAATAAGTAAAATGATATGTTATTTCTTATTATAATAAGTTAGTGATTAGTATGGATGATGTCATACAGAAGTCTGATCAAAGGAGTGACACCATTCTCAGAACACCGTGGATAAGTTTTTGATTTAAAAGTTTACGCTTTCATCCTTAATTTTTTCCCATATATGGCCGCATCCGGCATTGAACTTTAGACCTCTTGATTCTAAAACATAAGCTGTGATCACTGCGCCACAGTTCCACTTATTATCTTCTTATTATTTTGTTATAAGCCATATTTTATACTTATTTAAAACAGATACTTTTTACTAAACTTTTAACTGAGGATTACTATATGATGTCAAAAGATCGAAGAGATCAAAATCCGGGTTACTGTGGGAAAATCAGGAATGGTGATAACACTAGTAACCTTCAAATATATACCATTACCAACAGGTTTAAAACAACCTAGTATTATATCATAGTTAGAAAAAACCTTAGACTTTTTCTTCAAAAAGAAAAAAGTTAATTTATGGATTATAATTCTAATGTTAATAATGCATTATGCATTATTAATTAATTAGTATATACATTAAAGTTGTATAGTTAATAATGCGTTTAGCATAATACGTGTAACACCACAGTGTAAGAATTACTCTGTGATGAAGAACACCGCAGTGTAAAAATTAGACAAAAACAAAACAGCCAAAACGGGACAAAAAGTAAGTTTACAAGTTACAATATAAGTTTAACTATTAGTTTGAAATGCGAGACAGAGTCAAACGTTTATTGGAAAGCAATACATACTGTTATTTGGTGATTATCAAATGCGGTGTTCCAATCATTAGTAGATTTTAATAGATTTGTTCAGATGGAGTGTTTGTTGAGGAAACCAAATGTTTATGATTAGTCAGATACTCAATAACATTTTTTCATATTTTCCATGATGCGACACCAAATGCATGTCAGTGAGATGGGTTTATAGTTATTTATAGTGAGATGGGTTTATAATTATTTAACTTCTTCAGAAGTATAATCATTAACATAACTATTTATAAACGGAGAATAATTAATATCATATATAAAGACACTACCAAAGGGTTTTTTAAACAGGTCAGTGACTTCTTTTTTACTATAAGTCATCTTGTAATTATTGTTTTTGTCTTTAAGAGGAAAACTACTTTTAAATTTATTTAGTTTGTTATTAGCATAAATAAAAAAAGTTTTCTGATATTGTTTTCTTTAACAAGATTAAGCTCAACTCTTATTTGGTGTAATGTAATATTTTTTTACATTTACCAGCGTGTTGTTATATGCTTTTTGTATGTATTGCTTTTAGTATTTGACCATGTTTTCCATAAGAATGTTTTAGGATTTAACATTATACCGATAAACATCTGGTAGCGATTTGTTTTTCTTGTAAAGAATAATTTTTTAATTGAAACAAATAGATTAATACCATCGCAAAAATGATTGAAGAAAATGTTACAATAATCTTCAACTGTTAAAACTTAAAGCGCCAATTGATATTTAGTAAATAAGACTGAAAACCATCAATGTCGGCATTAAAGAAGCTTCGATCAGTCAAAAAAGAAAGTTTTGCTTTTTATTTTTTTGACTGATCGAAGTCATTTGTATTAATGGAGAAGTAGACTATGTTATGGTGACTGGTGTTGAAAAGACATTCAACAGAAGTTAGACTAAATAAAGAGACATTATTTGAAAATGCAAGGTCCAGAATATTGTTTTCACGAGTAGGTTCCTGAACAAATTTGTGCCAAGAGAGACTATTGGCAAAACTTAAAAAATGCTAAGTGTCAATTTTTGTTTAATGAAGAGTTATAAATATAACTTTTTGTTTTTTGATACATAATTTTCCATCTTAGGAAAATTAAAGTTGTTGGTTTAATGGAAAATTTCAATTAAAGAAGATGACATGTAGTATTAATGTAATGGTACAATACAATTAAAGCAGAAGCCTCGCCAGGGTTTGGAAACTGGGGGAGAAAATATTTTTTGAAAAGGCGCCTGGGGTTGAGAGGTTCCCTAGAAGCGGGGGTATGGGGAACTCCTTAGAATTATTCCCCCTGACTGAACATCGATAATAACAAACAACCATTAATTATACTTTAATAATTTAATACTATAATAACTATAATAATTTAATATATTATTCTCAACAATACAACAATAGTAAGATGCGTGAAACTTAATTAAGCTTCATTTGTATAGGTTTCATCCGGGCAAAACCATTTAACACAACTTCAAATTCAAAGTCATTCACAAAGTCTCTTTCAATTTTTAGTAATGCTAAGGCCGACAATCTTTTCTCGCTCATAGTGGACCGTAAACATGACTTAAGGAGCTTTAATCTAATGAAGGATCTCTCTGCTGATGCACTCAAAATAGGCAACTTTATGTATACTTTATGCAATGTTGTGATACTTGGGTAAATATCACAGAGATTATTAGTTAGTATAAATTTTAACACATTGTTAATGTTCAACTTTTCCGTGTCTATTTTTTTAAAAAGAATTATGAATGAAAAACGTTTTTAAACATCATCACCAAGAGTTGTGATATCAATCGGATATAATTATTGCTTCAAAGTTCGAATGTCAAGATCTAAATCATAATGCTTTGGATCTAGACTTGAACTTTGAAGCAATCTTCATGAACTGTTGAAATCTATTCTTTATTGTGCTGACCACAGAGTCTAGTGAGACCTGGTAAGTATCAACCACAAAATTCTTTCGGGCATCTTCTTTTTTCTCATCTATTACAAGCTTGTTATTTCCAACTCTTTTCTGCTTATAAGCTGTTGCTATGTTGCATTATAAAGCAAGTTCATTGGCTTCTTTTTTCCAAATCATTCAAACTAGCATCATTGTTTTCTCTAATATTGTTAAGTTGAGGTTCAAAGATTTTAATTGAGCTGGCAGTAACAACCATGTTTATAGTACTCTTCTGTAAGTATTGAGACAAATGAAAAGACAGTTTTAATGGGTTACTCCAAAAGACTAGAAGAACAAAAAATACAAACTTCTAAAGAGCCACTGCCAGGTGCTTGGCTATACAATTTTTTATTTGTGCTGCATCAATTCTCTTCAAAGCTACTACCAATGCTTGAAGATTCTGTAAAATCAACAGCAATTTTTCTAGATGCCCCTCTTTTGTCACTAAGACGTTTCAGACTTAAGGCAACGTTCTACACACTCTGACGTTTCTCATCTTTAACCAAAGTTAAGCCAGGCAAGCTGCCAGTAAAAAATGTGTATAAATGTGTATATATTTTAGATGCCAAAGACTGTATAAGGTCATTCTGGATGTCTGGACTGAGATAGGAGGCATTGTGGTAATCTTGATTGACATGCTGTTCTAATACATTGTCATATTTAGCAAGAAGTTTTATGAGTTCGAGAAAATTACCTTTATTACAGGAACTCTTTCCACCAAATTGTCCACAAAAAACCCTTACCACCAAAGTGTCCATAAAAAGTGAATCTATGTTTGCCTAAAAACAATGCTCAATCTATGATATTTAAAAATTTTTTCTATCTGTCTTCTCTCTGAGGCCACAAGCTCTGCCAAAACCGTTTTATCATTAGATATGCAAAACCTTGTTAAAAATAACTGTCTTACAGATTCTTCATGGCTTTTTGATAATTCGTGCTTCTCAATTTTGTAGACATTTTTTTGTAAAGTTTGAACAACCTTTTCGACAATCGCTACAAGAACAGTCTGCTCTATTATTTCTAAAGAGCCAGCAGGCAAAGCAAAACATAGCGTTAATTCGTTGTGAAAAAATCAACCAATGACGATTATATTCCTCTTCTCGTGAACCTTTTAACAGTTTCTTTTTGTACCACGCTGTGTTAAAGTGCCTTCCCTTGTCATCTTTTGTGAAATCATTAAAAGTATCACAGAGTCCTGGCTGGCACGGTCCGTATTGTATTAATTACAAAATAAGTGAAGGTCTGTTGGGTAACTTACTTGAAAATTAATAATAAACTACAAGATCTGTGACCGAGCCATTATCGTCAGCATCACGTTGTGGTGGTGTATCCAAACAATCTGTCATAGATTATGCAAAAAATTGTTAGAAAAAACATAGACTTTTGATTTTACAACGTTAAGCCCCTTCTAAAATGGGAAACATGTATCTGCGTCTTTTACGAGGACATTGTGGCTAAGTTGGCGCCTTTTCATAATTTATCTTGTGATGAAATTAAACTGGAGTAAAAAAATGTCAAATAAAAAATGCGCTGTCACTGAATTTCAGAAAGACACCACCAGCTCCGAATTTTTTTGGATAGGGAGCATTCGCTCCCCCTGCACTCCCCTGCCTACGCCTCTGAATGACAGAATATTGATACGATGAAACATTAGAATTAAAGAAATGAAGTATTTCACTCCTACTATAACAGGAAGAACTGAAAACGAAAGTTGAGTTTTTTAATAATTTTTTTTATATAGGGGAGACCGGGGCTAGTTGGCCGCAGGGGTAAGTTGACGAATTGCGTTTATCTTTAAAGCCTTTCATCAGAAAGTGATAAAAATTACACAGAATCTTCCTAATTGACTGTTTCATCATTCAATGTAGTATTGTCAGGATTCGCGCATGCGCATGGGAGATATTAAGATTTAAGTGTTTTTTGGACAAAAACGTAACTTTTGAAACATCGCTTCCTTTTTACTTTACAAAGAAAATAGTTAGTCAAATGGAAAAAAAATTATTGTAAAAGTTCTAGCCACAATTGGTTTACTATATTCAGTTTGACTTTTTTTAAAAGTTGCCGTTTTTCAGGATCTATAGACTGTTTATTGAAAAAAAAGCCTTCGGGGTAAGTTGACAAAATTTTTACGGGGTAAGTTGGCTCATAGCATTTACTATGGAGAAAAATATTTATTTTTATAAAAATAATTTTTTTAATTTTTTTAATTTTTAACAATATTGAAAAAACTTATTCTTACAAAAAAATTATAAAAATTTTTTTTTTAGGTTTTTTGTAACAGGTAAAAAGAGGGCTGCTGTTTTGGCTGTTATACGTACTAATGTTTAGCACAAGCTAAAAATAATATCAAATTATTAGCTTAAATTGTTGCCAAAATTAATAGGTAAAAAATTTCTATTAATTTTGCACTTAATAGTACATTAATAATCACGTTTATAGTTTGCGTCAACTTACCCCGTGGTGGGGTAAGTTGGCGCAATTTTTTTTTTTTTTTTGAGGGCCCCGTAAGGCCCCAAGAATTTTTTTTTGTAAATCCATGAAACTTTTATAAGTTACCCAAGTTCATACGCTTTGAGACTACACTTTAATATTTTCAAAAAAGTGTGCTATTAGGGCTACAGAGCTCATAGAGTAAAAACCGAGCCAACTAGCCCCGGTCTCCCCTATATAGAAAGATCAATAAAGGCTTTTAAACTAACTTTTTTGCTTTATAAAATAATAATAAAAATTTTTTTAAAATGTTATCATTCATAAAGATAAAAAAACAAATAGATTAAATATTTTTTCTTTCGCATCAATAAGCTTTTATTTACTTTCGACTTGTAGACTACTAAAAAAACATGGCGATCATCTCACTAAGTCCTAACAATAAAAATAGTATTTTAGGTTCATAAGATATAATAATATGTTTAAAGTTTTCAATGTTTAATTAATCTAGGAATTTTCTACGGCCAATTTAATATGGCTAAAATTACGCCTATGTTTAAAAATTGTGTACTATTAAATGTAATGCTTGTAAAATTTTAGAAAGAATTTTGTTGAAACAAATAATTAATTATTTTACTGTGCATAATATACTCTACTATAACCAATACAATATCAAAAAAAAAAAATAATAACTCTACTGGGTATGCACTTCTTTATATTAGTCGCAGATTTGTTTGAAAAGTGTGAGTTTACTTTAGGCATGGACTTTATCAATGGCTTTTGACTAATGATTATGTGATACAATTTGATAAATATAAATGACAAATTTTTTATCCTATTCATAATCTTTTTTTTTTTTTTTTTAAGTTTATAAAATTCGCTACTTCGTTAACGATGTCGCTTTTTTAGATAGAGGTGACATTGAACTTTAAAACTCTTGGTTTTGAGCAAGAACTCTAACCACTGTGCAATTTAAGGCATTACAAACAATTCGTTCACATCAAAGCTACAACAAAATATCAAAGTTAAAATTAAAAATTTAAATTAAAATTAAAACCATCGCTCTTATTCTAAATTTTTGTTTTAGAGTTTAGCTTCATCAGAAGAAAAAAAAGTAGGTAACGAAACTTTTTATTAGTGAGATAAAAAATTAAGGTGAAGTAATAAATAAATCCAATCACATGGTTGGTAGGTTGCTTTTTAGAGTTTCAAAGAAATTCTTCTGAATAATAATTTTCAATATCTTTATTAATTCAAAATGTATATTAAGAAAAATAAAAATAAATATTAGAATAAAAATATTTCAATTTGAGTCAGTTTATTCAACTTTTAAATGATTAATTACCCTATATAAAATAGTTATATATTATGTATTATATATTAAAATATTGCACATTATATATTATAAAGAAATATTGAACTTAGTAAGTTTTAGTGATAAGTTTTCAAACACTGAATAAAAGTTTTAAAGACTAATAAACAAAGATAAAAGTAAAAAGTAAAAAGTAAAAGACTGAAAAAAATTTTTTTATGATAAAAAGCTTGAAAAAAACTTTTCTATGAGTCACAAATATTTTTTTTTCAAGTCTCTTTGTTCTGTTCAGGAACAAATTTGTCACATTTTAAGATCTTCTTAATCTGTAGTCCGACATTAAAAATATTATACTAATTATTATTCTAGCTTTATTTTTAGCTTCGGACAGCTTCGATAAAAACTTTTAAAAGTATTTAAAAAATTCAAAAGCCTTGATAAAGCTGAAATGGTATGTCGTGGTGACATAAGCACTTTCTGAGTTTTAAGTTCCACAGAAAACTTTATATTATTATGTATTTCGCCATAAAGAAAATATTTGTAAAATTAGACTTGAATAAAATATATATATACACGGCTGGAGCAAGAAGAAGACAAATTCAGTCCTATCGAATATAATTAACAAATATATATATATATATATATATATATATATATATATATATATATATATATATATATATATATATATATATATATATATATATATATATATATATATATATATATATATATATATCAAACATTTATTTATTAAGATTTCGAATTTAAAAATAACTAAAAATGCGATATAATATAAACATCAAAGAAAGGTAAAGATTCAGAATAAAATCGAAAAATAAATATGAGCAAAAATAAAGTGAACAACAAGTAAAAAAACAAGTGATTACTCCTATTTAAAAGTTTCAGAAGTAATCTCGTTTGTTGTTAATTATTAAAAGTTTATTTTTATTTTATTTTAAATTGATTTTTGGTTGAATATAATTCAATCATATAACTCTATTCTATAGTGACCAGTTCTTTAATATGATGGTATGCCTTAGTGTCATAGCTTTCCTAGAAGCTGTATCAAGTCTTTCATAGATGGAATTATGAAGTTTTGTGAAAACGTCTTAAAAGAGCTTCGAGAAATGACACCATTTTTAAGTCTCCTATGATCTTCGTAGTCATCATACTTAAAAACAATTTTGACAATGGTTTAGTCCAATTCGAAATACATAGATTAAATCATCAAAATCTTTTTTTGTTGTTATTGTTAAATAACTTTGAAGTCCCGGGATGAACTACTTATAAATAGCTACTGCCTACTAGATTTACATGCAATTCCAATAGAAGATGAAGATGGCTGACCCCACTTTAGAAAGAAGGGAACAGGCATTTTGGGGCTTTGCAGTACTGAAGCGATGGAAAAAGGATAGTCTGGATAAACGATATGAAGTGCATCTATCATAATTGACGTTTTATGGGATCAGCAATCTTGCAGTAGTTGCTAGCAATAATAAATAGCGTTTCCAAAGAAATAAAAATCGTATATACCAAGTCACTTCAAGCTCGATTAATGTCGAAAGGCTTACTAAAATCGTCAAAAAAGAAAACAAAGTTACATGTCAAATATCTTTTTACAAATCTTTAAAAGTAAAAAAAGTTAAATGTCAAATATCTTATAAGAAATCTTATAAAAATAACTTAATAAAAATTATCAAAATATATTTGAGAAACAAAAACTCAAAAAAGCTTTACTATACTCAGTTATTAAAAAAAACCCAACCGAAACACTAAAAAAAAGTGGAATATAATTAAGGATTTAATTGGAAATACTATAAAAAAACATTCTACTTAAAAGTCTTATAAATAATGGAAAATTTATTTATAATAAAATAATTATAGCTGAAGAACTGAACAACTACTTTGTTGACATTGCTTAAATTCCGCCCACAGAAATGTTCCTTGTGGTTCGCAAGAAACATTTTTGTTAAAAATGTTCCTAGCGAAACACAACTACGAGTGCTCGGCGCTAAGGACCGGCGAATATTCGTTAAAATTCGGATTACGAAGTTTACTGAAAGGCAAAGTTGACTTCGTCTTCGACTTCGGTGCCGAATTTGAAATAGAAATTCGGATTTCAGTTAAATTTCGGTAACATTTGCAAAATTTCATTTAACTTTCAGTTAAATTCGAAAGTCATTTTTTAATTTTTATTAAAAAATAACTTTTTCGAATTTTAATAATAGTTATTTTTTTTATTTTTTTCAGAAAAACAATTCATCACTTATTAAATTTTACTTTCAAAAAATCCTCAAGTTAAAAAAAGGAAAATATTTTACATTCTTCACGATCTTTTTCCTTTACAAAATTGACTTACGAAATTTTTCAAATAACGTCGTTTATTCTTTTGTTTAAGATTTGTAATATCTTTCGTTTAAGATTTGTAAAGATTGCATAAATTAAGTTCTCATTATTGCGGCGTTTTTAGATTATACATTTATTTTTTTCGACGCAAGTTGTTGTTATTTGTAAACGTATATTTTTTGTTTCAATAAATAAAAAATGACTTTGTTTCACTTGTGTTGCTGGCATCCGTTTTCAGGAAAATATATTCCATTCCAGGTTCATCAGCTTCTTCAGAAAGAGTCTTTTCTGCAGCTGGGCAAGTTGTCACTTGGACCCGAACCAATCTTAACAACAACAATGTAGAAAAGCTTGTCTACATTACACAGAACTATCCAAAAGTCCAAAAATATTTAAAATTATAAGATAAAGTTTAAGGTTTTAACTTGTAATATTTTCTGCTATTTGCTAAAGATCAATCTACTTGCATTCTTTAAATTACCAAATTGCGTTCTTAAAATTATTAAATGCATGTTAATTTGGCTAATGTATGTTAAGTTAAGCTAATGCAAGATAATGGATGATAACGCAGTCTTGGTGCATTGGTTAGAGTTCTGGATCAGATCCCAGAGATTCGAGATTCGAGGTCCATAAGCGAAATTGAAAAGGAATGAGGCGTGAACTTCCTAGTTAAATGCTCCTCCGCGGTGCTCTGTGGTAAAACTGTTAGGACTTAGGGAAGCACTTTAATAACTACAAAAAAACAAACAAAAAAAAACAGTTAAAACTCAACATAAAAGTCCAAATTTCTTTTTCAATTACATGTTTTTTGAAATCCAAATTCGGCTCTCAGTTAAATTCGGTTAAAAGGTCCAAATTCGTCTTTCAGTTAAATTCGGGGTACTGTTATAGCCTAAATTCGTCTTCCAGTTAAATTCGGTGTTTACATATGGTCTAAATTCGTCTTTCAGTTAAATTCGGGTCTTGAAAATTCGACTTCGCCGGTCCTTATTCGGTGCTTTAAATGTGTCTAAACTCAGTTTATATCAAATTTTATTGTTTATGTTTAAAACAAAAACTTATATGTCTCTAAAAATCTCTCAATCTTTATATAGTAAAACTAACATAAGTGCTCAATAAAGTTTTAAAATAGCAAAAATTCCTATCGGAATTTTTGCTGTTTCAAAATTTTTAAAACAGCTTTTAAATTTTTTTAAGGAGTTTTCATAATGTCTAAAAATTGTGGATTTTGTAGCAATATCTAAAAAAAAAATGTTATTGATAGCTAAGAATCTAAGAAAATGATCCAATAAACTGCTCTGAATTATACCTGTGTAAAAAGGGTTATTATGAATATTGTTAACTATGATATTTCAAGTAGAGTGTAAGACTTATTTATAATTCTTAAGCATTATTTTATTGCTCTGATGAAGTTATTTTTTAGAAAATAACTTATAAAATCTTAGCATTATCATTTAAAACGTAGTTGATCAGATTTATGTTAAAATTCCTGACCAAGTAAATATGTTAAAATTCCTTACCAAGTTTTAGAAGTTTCTTGAAGATTTTAAAGATATTTTAAAATTTCTGGAACATGCTAAAAATTTCATGAAACTTTTGGATAATTCTAGTAGTTCTATTCTATAAGAATACTCAGTATTTAATACAAATTGATAACAACATTACATTGACAATGTTAAAGTTCTACATTCTTTACACCAATTTAAAAGGAAGGAAATATTCAATATGATTTTTTTTTACAAAATATGATGCCAAGAAAAAAACAATTAAAAGAAATCAAAATGCAAAGAAAAATTGTTCAAAACTCTTAAATAAAGCATAATAAATTTAAAGTTAAAAAACTTAGAAAAAAGCAACTGAATACTCAATTACTTCATTACTTATATTTTCTAGAAGTGTTTACCTTAGGGTAGGATATATACAATAGGGTAGGATAGTTACGTTAGGGTAGGATATGTGATTTACCCTTAGTAAGGTATAATATGAGGATAAACATCATTAAAAAAAAAAAAAAATTAGTCGTACAATTTTTTACTTTAAAGGTATCATAGAATGTAGTTATACTTCATTCAAAATTTTACTTTCAGATAAAATCACTAACCTAAATTTTATGGTGATAATAAAATATTTCAAAACACAAACACGTTAACATTACAAGTATGTAAATAAAACAATAATTACTGTTCGAATTTTTAAAGAATTAGTAGGGAAAGAGGAGAGGTCAAGAAAAGTTGACAATGAATATGCCTTGACAACTTCAGAGCAACAAGTATGTATTAAAATAGCATTTATAAAAAATGCACAATACCATAACACGTGACTTAAATTGTATAATTCTCTTTTAGCACGTTAATATGATAAGTTTTCAACTTTAGGTATGAAAGGTAGTAACCAACTAATTTGAGGCTGATTCAAATTCTAATCAATTAAGCAAACACTTGGATGATAAAGCGATCAATCTACATGTGTTTAATGATACGGGTTATTAGCATTATTTTTAGATAAACATATACACAATGGGTTTATAACTCTGTTTGGAAATCTCTTCTGGATATCTATTCTGAATAACATTAGAAAGGCAAAATATCCACATTAATCAAATGTCTCAAGTTATCAGATATGTGCATGTTGAAAATAATGAAGCGACAATATTAGTTTCAGCAAATAACAACTTCATAATAATAATGTCTGTATAATGTTCCAATCGTGATTTTTAGCCTCATTACTCCAACTGCGACATATAAGAAAGAGTAACAAAAAAAAGCATCCGAAGTGGGGATAAATGAGCGCAATATTTATTTTTGGCCCCGGGCGCTAATCAACTCCACTTCACTACATTATAAATAATTTATTAATTTTTCGACTCCGCGAAGAAAAGAGGGATCTTTCATGTTACTATAAATAATACTTTAGTACTCAAATTAAAAAAATAATTGGTTGTTAACATAAATGATTGCAAATCGTTGTGCGTGGAAATAATAAATTCATTTACAAAAAACAATATCATCTATACAAACCAAATCATCTATACAAACCAAACCATCTATACAAACAACATTCCAACTTAATAAATATTTTCAAGATCATATTAAAAACATAATTAAAGACTTACGAAATAAATGCGTTGGTTTTGTAGGTTATTTTATTGGTAGGTTATTTTATTGGTAGGTTATTTTATTGGTAGGTTATTTTATTTGTAGGTTATTTTATTTGTAGGTTATTTTATTTATTGGTTATTTTATTTGGAGGTTATTTTATTTGGAAGCTATTTTATTTGGAGGTTATTTTATTTGTAGGTTATTTTTTTTGTAGGTTATTTTATTTCTAAGTTATTTTAAGACCGGCAAAAATTAGAATCATGAAAAAATAAAAATAAAAAAGATTTACTCCAAAGTTATTTATTAGAAAGTTGCATTCCATTAATTTATAATCCAACACGATCAACGAGAGAAACCACAATAACCAAAGATTTATAGTTATCAACAAATTCATCTCTTTGATAAAAACATGAATATTTAAATCCGACATTTCAGACCACTTCCGCATATTTCTTATCTAACAAAAATACGATAACATCTATCAATGAAAAAAAAAGTTAAATCAATGAAAAATCCATTGAACTTTTTATAACGCTTTTTTTGGGTATAAACTGCATCCTGCATCCTACACGAATAAAGAATATGATAAGTTTCTAAGAAAATTTCAATTACTTTATTGTACTGCATTTTTTATGGTTACAAAATATGTAAAGAAAAAAACATTAAGTTTATGAATAACGCCGGAAATACTCAACCATAACAAAGCAACTGTTGCACAATAAATTTCTCCCAAAAGAAAAATCTTAATAATGAAACTAATTACAATACTAAAAACCTATTTTTGAGTTATTAAAAAAGACAATTTATTTTTGATATAATAAAGCATCCAAAAAATAGTCTGAGAAACAAAAGAATCAATAACAAGGATTGTCTGAATATTTGGAGCATAAAGTCAGTAAATAGTACCAAATAAACAAAAAAAAAAGTATTCCTAAAAATCTTAACATATGTAATGAAATTATTAAAAATAAAAAATGTTTAATTGCTCAAAAAAGTAATATTTTGTTAGTGTAGGTCCACTTACCGTCAAAAACTGAATCAAACGTCTTAATCGAATTTCTAATAAGACAACTAAGATTTTCACTGAAACTGAATTCGTAGATTATTTTAATCGTTATCAAGCAAAACAACAACTTCCTTTATATATATATATATATATATATATATATATATATATATATATATATATATATATATATATATATATATATATATATATATATATATATATATATATATATATTTATTTATTTTTTAATTTAACTTTTTTTTGTTCTTTTTTTAAATGTTTTACAATATTATAATATTACAATATTGTTTTACAATATTACAATATTACGTTTTATATGTCTTTTGAAGACAGGTAGTAGCAACGTCTTCGTGCTTCAAAAGTTGCTGAATGACTTGCTTCTTTTTAGAGTCTGACAAAAGTGTGAAGAAAAGACCAAGCGGTACTATCTCACTATTGAGATATCACAGATATCTGTTGTGCTATCCTAGCCATTTGTGTCAAGGCTAGATCAAAACTTTTATACTATATGTGATCATTCACCTGCAACCGCACGTGCTAAAAGCCATTTCTTGATGTAGAAAATGATTGAGCAAGCAAATGAGACGCAACTTGTCCATTTTATCTTGGTTAAAATTCAACTGCTCACCGAATGCAAATATTTCTGCTATGTATAGGATGGTTGCTATCCATTAGACGTGACAAAATGCTCCAGGCTGATACCAGTGTACACCATGAGGTAGTTTTTCTCCCAGAATTATTATTATCAATTCGGCACTTTCCCGATAGTTGTCACAAGACATTGCTACTTCTCGTTGAGAAGTAGTTGCCTTTTTTCGCGACTTCTTCTACCTTAATAAGACCTTAGTTCTTTTTAATTTATTCTTTACTTTTCTTGTGTAGATCTTGTCTTCTGCACCCTTCACACCTTCACACACACCTTCTTTTGATCTTAAAGAACACTCAGGATTTCAAGATCTTTGTCCTTCATTTTTTTGGCGCAAAGTTTGCCGGATTCTGTTTTCACCTCGACATCGTAGTGTGCTATAAAAATGTACTGTTTTAACTACTTACTAAAAAGCTTTACTTTTTTTTTGTTTGATTTGCATTCTTTTTTCTGCAATGTCTTATAGTTATTATAAATATCAAGAATCTTTGCTTTTACCTTGTTTTTATGTTGTATTTTAATGCCGGTTTTAGCCCATTGCTGCTGAACTTCAATAACAACTTTGTCTGCCACCATTAAAACTGCTTCTTGTGCTTCATTAATTCATTTTTCAAACAAAAAAACAAGCAAACAACATCATTTTTTTTAGGAGGCTCGACAAGCTGGTAATTCCAGTATGGTTTTTCCTATCAAACAAATAAAAATATAATCATCCTTCCTCAGGGTCATGGCAGAATTAGCACACTAATCCATTTCTGTTATAAATTAATTTGCAATCAAATACACAGTACTATCTACCGAATTTAAACTTATAACATTTTTAATAGCATAAATGCCAACAGAAAGTCAGCCACTTTGTCACTTGTTACTCATAATAACCGTAGCATATAAAACTTTTCCAATATTACCGTAATTGCATGTTAAACGAACATTATTATATTTTGGCATGCTGGTGGCAAGGCTTACAATATTTAAATTCTATCAAAAATTAACCCATATCATTTGCATGCATATACGAATGGAAAAAAGGGCAGGAAGCAAGATTTTTACAAACTTTTTTTTTGACCATTGACTAATGGCGCAACCTAATCAAGTATTCTATCCATGTTTTCCAACATACAAACTACCTTTTTAAACTATTGTAAATCAAAGCATTCAAGTTATCAACAATCTAAATTGACAACAAAAAATCAAATTGACAAGAAAAGGAAAAATAGTAATTACCTCTATTACCTCATCATCACTGAAAGACTTCATTACATGCACTTGGTTAAATTAATGATGATAGAAGATATGGAACTAACGAGTTTAGTTGCTCTGCGTTTAATTTTTTTGAGTCGCTAAATATCTTTCTTTAAATTGGGCTCCATACTGGAGCGCAAAACTCAAGCAGCGGGCGTACATAGGTAGTGTATAGCTTTAAAAATATAATTGGATTCCAATTTATAAAATTCTTTTAAGAATACCAAGTAACATTATTAGCTTTTAATTCTGCATTATTTATTTGGTCAGACCACTAAAATTAATTGTTGAAATAAACTTCTAGTAACTTTTCAATATCAACAATCAAAAGTATTAAGAGTATTTGATGAATCAAGCATACCAAAAGATCTAAAACATCAAAAACATAAGAAAATTTTATTCCTTTGCAGTTATTTATATTAAAATCTATCCTCCAAAGTTTGCACAATAATGCAAGACATACTTGCAACAATATTGCAAGACATACTTGCAACAATGTTGCAAGACTTTTGAACTTGATCTAGATCAGATATAAATTTTTGGTTTTTGTAATAAATTGAGCGTCATCAGAAAATAACTAACTGAAATTAGATAAAATTTCAGGTATGTAATAGATGAAAATTAAAAACAGAAGTGGAGTAATGACCGAGCCCTAAAGAACTCAACTCAGAACACATATCCAGCCAGAAGAGGAGAAAATCAAGAAAACACGTTATTTTATATTGCTTAATAAACTTTTTACCCAATCGAGGATCATGCCACAGAAACCGTGAAAGCGAAATTGTTTGATAGTTTTCTGGATCAGTATGAAGACCTTTTTAGTAAATGGGTAAGACATTTGCAAGCTTCCAACATAATGGAATTTGACCAGAAACTATGGAGCATAAAAATGTTATTAAAATGAAACTAGCTTAGCGACTTTTTCAAACATTAGCGTGTACATTAATAATATCTATACCCTTTTAAGTATCAAGAAATGATAATAAAGCTTCTAAATTCCTGATAGAAAATACGGAGATGAAGTCTGGAGAACATTTTGCATTAGCTCAAATACTAAACTTTGGTAAGCCTAGGTTACTTGTGATCGTAGAAAACAATTTGGTAAAATAAAAATTGAAATAATTTACAAGTGATTTTTTATCAACTAGTTGATTACCATTTAAGTAAAAAAGAAAACAAATTTCACTTTTACAAGATTTTTGACTGTTTACATATAAGTAGAACCAATATTATAGTAATAATATTTGAGATAATATAATTTTCAACGTTTTTCATTTGCGTTAATAGTACCTGATTTTGTACAACTAATTAGTTTAGCCCGTGTTTTTTATTTGAATTCTTTTTTTAATAAAAAAGCGAAATTTTGTGAAGGAGTTTGAAAAAAATGCAAAAAAAAAAAATATTCTAGACTTTAAAAAGTATTTTAAAAGTATAATTGATAAGATTAAATTTTTTTCAAAGCAAATTTAATGAACAAATAATTTATAATCAAAATTCAGAAATTTAAGATAATATAATAATAATAAAAAAGTTATAAAAGTATATCAAAAATGAAATAAATAAATACAGAAAAAAATTAAAATTGTAAAAATTTAGAACTTAATTAAAAAGCAAAAATTTTCTTCAAAAACCAAAAAAGTTCAAAAATAAGAGTTTTTTTTTTATTTCATTTTTTTTTAACAGTTTAAATAATGTATAAATTATTATCAAGGTTATACTTTTTAAAGATTACACTTCGTTAATTTAAATGTCATTAATTCTTTTTGTACTAAATACTATAATGTAAATAATTATAGCAATGAATTTATATCATATCTTTCCAGGAATGATCACTTCATAAATAATTTAGAAAAATTTTTCAATTTTCTCAGTATGTAAAAGTAATAGTTTTTGTTTAAACTGATCAAAACTGTTTTGATATCTGATCATATTATTTTATACATTGAGTCTTCTAATAGTCAATGAGAACTTTGTTGAGTCATTTAAAGTTTTGGGTTGAACATAGCTATTACTCGAATATTTTGTAAAGTACTTGTGCTAAATTTTATTAAGTTATGGTTTAAAAATTATTGGTTTATAATTATACTTTTAATAATTTTATGCATAAAAATTATAAGTTGATATTTATTTGACGTTTGTTTGGTAAACATTTGGTACCCAGGAAAAAATATTCTATAGAATTTCTATAAATTTTTGAAACATTTGGCCTATAGAAATTCTATAGAATTTCTAAAGAATTTTTATAGAATGTCTATTAATTTCTATAGAAATTGCTATAAAACTTTTTTTTTTTATAGAAAAAAAAGTAGAAAAAAACCACGGACCTCCAGTTCTGGAGCCAGAACTCTAACCATAACACCACAGCTGCTACCACTACACCTCCGCTGATTTAAGGGACTTATATCCTAGTAACCACCAATGATAATTATACCCCTAAAGGATTTTTTTGGGTAATGCAAACATCAAGCAATGTTTCATTTTTTTTTATAACAGTGAATACAGTATGCATAACACTAAAACCAGATTTTGGCTTTTGTCTGAAGACACCGCAATTTTAACGGTACACTATGTACTCAGAATGATCAAAAAACGTCAAAAACTCAACAAGTTTTGATAAACATCGTAAATAAATATGTTATATGTTTAACTATTAGTATTTCAGGTCAAAAAATTAAAATTTGTTGTTAAAAGTATTTTTCATAAGCAGCTTGACGCGCACAATGCACGCATTTACGTTTATATACGCATTACGTTTAAATTTTTGAATTACATTACTTTATTGGATATTTGTATGCAACAATCGTTTTTAAAGGATACCTAAGAAAAAAACTATGTTTTAGATTATTTATATTTGTTTTATTATTTATATTTCAATCACTTCATATGGGAACTACGTTCCTTAATATTTTTTGTTTTTTCTAAAAGATATGCTTTATACTTTTGGATCTAATTGTTCTACAAGGTATTTGATTCATCATAGTGTTTAACCTTGATATATTTTCCGAGGGTTCAAGTAAAGAAATCTTTATCTGTTTATTTAAATTTTCCTGTGTTTTTTCTGAATATACCCCAACTAGCAAAAGTATTTATTGTGAGAAGGACTATGTAGTATAGAAGGACAATATAGATTGTGTTAAGGCCATAACATACTTGAATTACAAATTAATTATAGGTTTAGCTATTTTAGTGCTGATGGGATATGCACGAAATATGGTTGTAAGAATATGCAGTCTTTTAATTATATTACAACCAACTTTAGTAATTTCAGAAAATATTTCGTATTTTTTAAATTCTTTTTTTAGCAGTGTTGCTATAATTGCTATTGCTAAATCCAGCATGTTTACATATAGGCGTGTCAACAGGCTTGACCGTTTTTTCTTAAGTTTACAGATAAATACTACTCAATTGTTTTTGTCTAACACTTTTAATTTACGTTTTATAACTCCAATTAATAATAAACTCGAAGCACTTCATCTAGCCGTGCAAACCAGGTATTTTAAACTTCAAGGCTCATTTTTAGTTTTTACTTCTACTAAACTTATATTGTTCATTTTGTTGGTTTTAGCATTGGAAATCTGATAAATGGTATAAATTAGGGGTCGATACTTTTTTTTAGATTAAAAAGTGAAAAAATGTATAGATTATTTTTCTAATTATTAGAGTTTTAACAGTGAAAGAATATTCTTTGGTATTTTCCATTAAACTGTTAGTGTTTAACAAAAGAGATAAATGAAATTAACTGATCACTTTGAACGAGTAGATGGTTCATTTGGTCTTTTATTACATTTAACTTTGAAATATTAGAAGAAGAATTCAAACTGGGATCTTAAAATTTTTTTGTTTAAAGTCTCTTGAGTCTCATCTGAGTAAAATCTATTCGGAGGTTCCAAGAATTCTAATATTTGATCTCCGTGCTCTAAATTTTTGTAAGCACAAGGTGGTATAACATACCAGTTATAGGGAGAAATAATTAAATTAGTGGTTTCACTTCTACAGTTTTTTAAAAATATTTCAGAGTTAATATCATAGCAACACATATGGTCATTATAATAGTTCTCAGTCTTTCTACAAGTTTTTTATTCACACAAATGATATAACTTATAAGTCTTCAAGTACTCGTCTTGCAGTATTGCCATCATTTGTGCTTCATCCAGGTCTGAGTTGGTCTATTACAATACTTAGCTTTCCTCTACATTTTTGTTAAATATTTTTTTATTTTAGGTCACACTTAATTTTTTATCAGCTTTCAATGCCTGAAATTTCTTAATGTCAATTTTATATCCTAAATGTAGAAGATATTCAAAATTAAAAATCATATGGTGAACAGAGCATGGGAATTAGTTAATGATGTAATGCTTTTTCATCACAACCCCTAAGCCTAATTAATGTCATTAGTTTAGGAAGGTGTTGCCATGCAATTATTACAGAGTTGAGTAAAATTAATTATCTGTTAGAGCATTTTTTTTTTAAATCTGTTTTAACATTCTTTATCTTTCCATCAAACATAGTAAATTCAATCTTATAATTGATTTTTTGGGTATTCTTTCCTGCTTCAATTATGTATTTCTGAAGATTTAAAAATTTGAATTATAACCTCTTCTCTTTGCAAAGCAATCAGGATTCCTTTCTGTACTTAAGTTTAACTGGGTACTTGATGGTTTTTTTAAACCAGATTGTTTGGTTGTCAACAGTTATTTTTAAAATAAACATAGAAGTCTGAAACATGCTTTCTTTTTTTCTGATATCGCCGACTGTTTATTTGTCTTACTCTACTTTTGTTTGTAAATAATCTGGCTTAAAACTTCGCAATGCAAAAATCAATTTTTCTCACGAAGTAAGTTTTTAGGGCTGTTTGGCCTTCAGGAAGTTGCGTAATTTGTTGTAGAACATGGTTTAAAGTACTTTGAAGAACGTAAACTGCAAATATCTGAATTATGCAGTATGAAACTGTTTCTTATCATTGGACATTGGTCATCTGGTAAATCACATTGTACCTTAAGACTGAAGCCATCTAATATTTGTAGCTTTGCCAGATTTATTAAGAAAGCTTCTTTTTTATTGTAACAAGTGTTTTTGATTTGTATTAATAATATTCTGAGCTTTTAATGCTACCTTGGCCAGTATTATGTATGCTGTTGAGCTAGTTCCGCAATTCTGTATTTCATTCTACTCTCTTCTAATTTTTTCCATAGTATGATAGACCTTCTATCACTATGTTTCGTTATTTTTTTTACCAGGTTTCTTAAATTCAACTTAAGTTTCTTTCATAGGTTCGTTTTTAACCTTTCAAATTTCATTTTTGAAACTACTTTTGCAAAAATAGTATCCACTATATTTTTTTTTTTCTTTTTTTTTTTTTTGTAAGCACGTTTTTGAACACGTAAACCCGGCAAATACTCTGAAATCAGCCAAAACCTTTAATTGCTTATTTATTTTCTCAATATTTAACAGTTATTATTAATTTTATTATTTATTTCGTAAAATCAGTAAAATAGTAGTTGGTAAATATTTAGAAAAAAAATAATAATAATTAGAGATTATGACTAAAATTATATATTTAAAAATAATTAGTATTTCTTGCATCCTGTGTATAACCATAAAATGAATTTAATTTTAATTTTTTATTGTTTTTTTAACAATCGTTTAAAATTTCAAGTGCAAGTTAAACAAAATTGTGCAACTTTGTGCTGATGGATTTTTTTAAGTTGCTTTTGAATAGTGTCAAGAGAAAAAAAAAAGTTGCAAATAATGCGGTACTAGGTGGGCCTTTTTTATAGTTAACTTTAAAAGGAGAGTTAATTAAAAATACTCAAGTTTTGCATGTCTTTAATTATAGTTTTATATATGCAAATAAAAATATATTTTTGTATAGTTAAGTTTTTCTTTTATTAGATAGAAAACAATCCCCAAACATCAATTTTTTTTAGAATAAACATACGTATTTAGCCTTAACATCAAATCAAAATGGTGTACAAAAAGTAAAGAAAAATGTTGCGAAATTCGCGAATTGTTACCTATTCTATAATGTTAATCCATTATTCCTACTAGGAATAATGCATTCACAGAAACAAAATATAATTAACTAAGAATTTTACAAAACAATCGTTTGTCACAAAAAAAATCCAAGGAAGTCTAGGTTTTTTTTTTTGTAACTTACAATTGTTTTATAAAATTATAAGTTCTGATTTACTGCTTTATCAATTAATATAAATATTGACAGAGATTATTTAAAAATATTAATGGTTTTAAGTTATTACCTTGAATTATTGTATGTACCTCCTGTCGAACGTTTTATGTACCTTGTCGAACGTTTGTATGAACATGTCGATGGTTTGAATGAAGCCTATCAATTAGTTGTATGACAAACGTTTTCTAAATCTTTACAAAGTATTTATAGATTTAAATAATAACCAATAGTTTAGTTGTTGATGGGTTCCTGAAAGTATAGGTCTTTAACAAACAATATTTTGTCGTTATAAGCATCAGCCTCTTAAAATTTAGGTTGAAAAACAAAATTTATTTGGAGTTTGATGTTTCATTTGGGACCTAAAAGTCAGTTCTGCAAAACGTTTGTAGATTCTTTGTTTTCTGCTAGAACTTTAACTTTTAACTTTTCGTTATCAAAAATTTGGCTGAAATAGTTACAGGCACGCTCTTATAACTAACCTTGCACCGGCTTCTTAAAAAAAAGCCTTATTTCTTAACATTTTATGTTATTTTACATCAAAATATATCTGAAGACATAAATTATAAATAAAAGCTTGTTACGTTTGGAAAAAAAGATTTATGTTTCTATATGTCCAAATTTATAATCAAGATTAATATGTAATATTTTTTTTTTTTGTCAATTAAAACAATCGTGATTGTTTTTGTAGGTGGGATTGTTTCTTGGAAATTGTATAAATAAAAAAATCTTTACACAAATAATATTTGTATAAAGGTACATAATATTTTTATTAACAAGTATATAGATTGATATAGCTCAAAACTCTCAGTACAATGAAAGAAACGTATCAACTCTCTGTACAATGAAAACTCACAGTACAATGAAAGAAAAATCAAAGTGCAGCAAAAACAGTCATCTTGGTCATCATCAAAATCAATTTAATGTTTTAATAATACTTTAAAATAACTACTCAATTAAATAAAATTAAAATTAAATTTACTAAATTTTTTATCTCATTGCAATGGTTAAAACATAGGTAATCTAAATTTAATATGATAATATTTAAAGATTACTTATTTGATGAAGTCATTGAATTACTAATAATTTATTTCAAACTAGATCGTTTTGATGATGATGAATAATCGATGTTCGAACTTGCACAATTGTTGTGTAAAAGTTTTAAACTAAAAACCTTTTTCTTTTCTTTACATGTTTCGTATTAAAAGATTGAAAAAGTTGAAAACTTTCCATCATATAACAACTTCTATTTAAAAAATTTTATTAATGGTATATTTCAAGTATATTTCAAGTATATTTCAAATATATTTCAAGTATATCTCAAGTATATTTCAAGTATATTTCAAGTATATTTCAAGTATATTTCAAGTATATTTCAAGTATATTTCAAATATATTTCAAGTATATTTCAAGTATATTTCAAGTATATTTCAAGTATATTTCAAGTATATTTCAAGTATATTTCAAGTATATTTCAAGTATATTTCAAGTATATTTCAAGTATATTTCAAGTATATTTCAAATATGTTTCAAGTATATCTCAAGTATATTTCAAGTATATTTCAAGTATATTTCAAGTATATTTCAAGTATATTTCAAGTATATTTCAAGTATATTTCAAGTATATTTCAAGTATATTTCAAGTATATTTCAAGTATATTTCAAGTATATTTCAAATATGTTTCAAGTATATCTCAAGTATATTTCAAGTATATTTCAAGTATATTTCAAGTATATTTCAAGTATATTTCAAGTATATTTCAAGTATATTTCAAGTATATTTCAAGTATATTTCAAGTATATTTCAAGTATATTTCAAGTATATTTCAAGTATATTTTAAGTATATTTCAAGTATATTTCAAGTATATTTCAAGTATATTTCAAGTATATTTCAAGTATATTTCAAGTATATTCCAAGTAGCAGTTGAAATAATAAAAACTGTTTAAAGATTTAATTCCCACTTTGTATCAAGTGTATAACGCCTAATTTAATAATCTCATAACACATATATTTTAAGGAGGTGAACCGTCAAAAGTCAGTAATTATTGACCAATATCTATCCGCTCTGTTTTTTCAAAAATTTAAAAAGAATTATGTTCAACCAAATATCTAATCATCTTGCTGTTAATAATATACTTTACTTAATATACTCTACTGAACATGCAATTATTCATCTTACTCGTGGTATAACTAATTAATTTATCTCGTCATTATTATTATCATCTAACTCGTGGTAACTCATATATATTATCATCTAACTCATATTATCATCTAACTCGTGGTATAACTAATTCATTTGAAAATTCAGAGTTTACTTAGGCGTTTTTATAGACTTATAAGGCTTTTGACACGATTGACCATGAAATACTGTTTAAAAAACTTGAACATTATGGTATCACCGGTAATGTTTTAAAACTACTAAAAAGCTATTTAAAACATCGCAAACAATTTGCCTATGTCGAAGGATCTTCTTCACAAGATTATCTAAAGATAGATCATCTAAATATTACCTGTGGAGTTCCACGGGGGTCTATACTGGGGCCCTTATTATTTCTAATTTAAGCTAACGATCTCCAAGTCTCAAAATTAACAACTATAACGTTTGTTGATGATACAAACCTATTCCTATCTAATAATAACATCAATAAACTTTTTTATCATATGAACATTGAACTAACAAAATATCTGACTGGTTTAAGTCAAACAAACTTTCACTCAACGTTGATAAAACTAAGTGGATTTTCTTTCATCCACGATCTAAAAAACATTTACTTCCAAGTAATATGCATCTTCTTCATATTGATAATATTCAAATAAAAAGAGTAATTTTCACAAATTTTCTAGGTATCATTGTAGATGAAAATTTATCATGGAAGAATCACATCGGACATTTATGCAACAAAACTGCAAAAAGTATTGGAGTTTTACATAAAGCAAGAAGCGTTTTAAACAAACATTCATTACCTCAACTATATTACTCTGTCATATTAATTATGCATGGGGTAGTACATATAAAAATAAATTTATTGTCAGCAGAAGCATATTGCACGTCTTATAAATTTGTAAGATGATCTATACGATCACTAATTCAGTGATCGTATAGATGTGAGCAGGGCCGCCAAGAGGGAGAGGCAATTGAAGTAGTTTGCCCCGGGCATCACATATGTTGTAAAAGAAATTATTGTAACGATAAAAAATTTAGTTAAGAACATATTTAAAGCTTAAGCAATATTTGCGTATTAATTTTAATACGTTATTTTAATATCAAAATAAAAAAAATTTTGTAAAATAAAAAATATTTCTCATAATTACTTTTATTAATTTATGCATATGTAAAAAGTATATAAAAAAATGTTACAAATACTGATTACGTAATAAAGACTGACATTATTTTTATAAATATTGTTGTATTATTTTATTTGTAGGATTGTAGTTTTTACAAAAAATTATTTTAAAGTAACAAGTTAAAAATGTCTACTGCATAAAACTTAGATTCAACTTATTATTGTAAAGAAACAGGAATCTCAACACTTTTTTCTAGCAAAAAAAAAAGATTTTTTTTTCTTCAGCTTTTTCTCTCTTTGGGAAAATATTTCTCTTAACTTTAACTTGATTTATTTTTCAATTTAGTAACAGCTAAAATAATATTAAAAAAAATAAATAATTATATGAATAAATTAATTTTCAGAAATGGAAAATAATAAAAGGTTTAATCTTCTAAAATGCCAGCTTGTACTTTGCAATACCCGATTGGCACTTAGAACACTGCAAAGTAAAAAGAAAAAAAGAAAACCCAAATTTTGGATACGCTCATCATTTAGAAATGATTGCAAAAAAGAAGCATTTCACACTAATTCCTGAGCTACGTCTTCATGACAGAGAATTTTTTATAGATTTTACAGAATGTCTCCTGAAAGGTATAAACACTTGCTGTCAATAGTTGCACCTAGCATAACAAAACAACCTAGTCGAAGCCGTCAAACTATATCACCTTCAGAACGATTGACTGTGACCCTGAGATATTTGGTTACTGGGGATTCACAACAAACACAATCTTTTTATTTTAGACTGGGCAGAACAACAGTAAGCAACATAATGAATGAAACAACAAAGGCTATTTGGGATGTTTTGCAACCAAGTTATTTAAAGGCACCAGAAAGTTCAGATGAGTAGTAAAAATTAGCAAATGAAGCAATTTGAAAATGAGTGGAATTTTCCTAATTGCATTGGGGCAATAGATAGCAAACATGTATGTATTGAAGCTCCTGTTTCAAGTGAATCTGCTTACTACAACTACAAAAACTATCATAGTATGGTTTTGCTAGCCATATGTGATGCAAAATACTGCTTTACTTTGGTAGATATAGGTAGCTATGGTAGAGATAATGATGCATCTATATTTAATGAAAGTAAAATGGGTAAAGCTTTTAAAAATAATTTGTTCAAACTTCCCAAGAACAAACAGTTATCAAATAGCACACAAGTACCACCAGTGCTAGTTGGTGATGATATTTTTGCGATAAAACCTTGGTTAATAAAACCTTTTTTCTGGTAAAAACTTAACAATCAAAGAACGTATTTTTAACTATCGATTATCTAGGACTAGAAGGACAATTGAAAACTCCTTTGGAATTATGGTAGGTAAATGGAGAATATTTAGACGTCCGATAAAAGCAACCCCTAAAAATATTGAAAACATCATAAAAGCTGCAATTTGTTTACATAATTACGTAAAACTTAATGACAGCATTTACTATGTACCATCTGGATTTGCTGATTTAGAAACAAATTCTGGTGAACTTATTCCCGGAGACTGGAGAAAAAATGTGCTTGAAGGTAATGCTTTAAATATTTTACCTCGATGTATAAGCAATTGATACACAACAGATGCTAGTATTGTGAGATTAACGCTAACAGAATAGTTTAATCAACCAAGTGAATCCTTGTCATGGCAACATAATTATGTAACTAGTTGTGGGCACAATATAACAGGAAATCAAGTTTTTTTCCAATAGTGAAAAAAACACATTCATTCTTCTGTTTTAATAATATATTGTTGTATTAATATATTAAATTACTATTTAAAAACTACATATAACAAAATGTTGAAAGTTTTTAAAAGAATGTTAACAAATTATATTTCATGAAACAATATCTGGAAATTCCAGAGCAGCTATATATATATATATATATATATATATATATATATATATATATATATATATATATATATATATATATATATATATATATATATATATATATATATATATATATATATATATATATATATATATATATATATATATATATATATATATATATATATATATGTATATATATATATATATATATATATACATATATATATATATATATAAATATATTAAATATATATATACATGTATATATATATACATATATATATATATATATATATATATATATATATATATATATATATATATATATATATATATATATATATATATATATATATATATTTATATATATGTATATTTCTATTTCTGTGCGTGATTTTTTATTTTCCTTTGTTTAAACAAAGAAAAAGAAAAATACATAGTAATCCAAACCTTAAATTCCTATGTATTTGGGTATGGAGAATTCAATTTTATTAATATTTTTGTAAAATATTAATCCTCAGCTACCGGGAAACGGGTTTTAAAATTACGGATTTATTAAAAATTAACTTTTTTAAATTAGGGTTTATTTTTAAAATGTTTTAGACAGATATTAATACAAAGTAAAACTTTACAAGGTAGAAATTAACGACAAGTACTATAACAGATTAAATTATCATTGCCCCCCCCCCCCCCCCAGGATTACTCTGCCAGTCATATATAGAAACAGTTAGAAGTCATAGACGCCCCCTGTCAATATTTGATAATGTTATTATAATTATCAAGATATATTGCGAATATTGTTTATGTAAACATAAATAAAAAGCCTTATTTTAAAAACATATTATGCATTCAAAAGTTCAGACTCCTTTACCCTCCCCCCTTCCCCCCTACCTAAAAAAGCACGCAAACCATCATTCAAATAGTGGAAATGCCATAATTGCAAAAACAATTTTAAAAAATAAATAAAAAAAAAAAATTATAAACTTTAACAAGTTTGAAAATAAAACAACCAAGTAACAAATGCAGTAATATTACCCAAATAATATTAAATTAATAATAAAAAACTTTTACTAACTATATTAAATATATATTATATATATATATATATATATATATATATATATATATATATATATATATATATATATATATATATATATATATATATATATATATATATATATATATATATATATATATATATATATATATATATATATATATATATATATGAAGACTCCACGGGAAGAAACGGCAGGGTCACATTTTTTCATTTTGCGATAAATCATTTTTAAACTTTTAAACCTATATAACTTTTTTATTTTTAGGGGAAGGATTAAAATTTTAAAGATTTATTACAAAAGGAACTAATTTTTTATGCAATTAAAGTTGTATTTATAATTTAAATATAATAATTTACGTTATAGGTTTTCCTTTTTGAGTGAGGTTTTTTATGGACTCGGCCGTTTTTTCCCCGGTAAAATATCTTTTTTTATTTTATTAGTTTTTCGATCAATTAAAAATATAAAATGTTAATTATTTTTTTATTAGCTTATAAATAAAATTAGGCAGAAGCTAATTTTACCAAACAACCTCACCACCAAGACCTAATATTGACCCTTAAAAAGTCTAGGGGATCGAATTTAAATTAAAAATACTGTTTAGTGTTGATATTTTCGTTTAGAAAATAATTATAGTTCTCGTTAACCAAAGGCTTCAATTTTTGTTCTTATGTCGTGCATGAAAATATCACATACAGTTAACTCTCGAAATCTTGAATACTTGGTATCTCGAACTTTTTTGAATCCAGTCGAACCCTTATTTATGGATTATACTCTCGAAACTCGAACATTCTCTATCTTGAACTAATTAATCGGTCCTTTGGAGGTTTTCGTTAACGAAAGGCTTTAATTTTTATTATGAATCTTTCATTCAAAAATATCACTGTTGATGACAAAGTTCAATTTGTTTTTAATTTAAAGGTTAACCTATTAAATACTTATATAACTATACCTATACAGGTGTCACAAAACTGTAAGCACAAAAAGTTATTTAATGCAAAGTTTCTTTCCTGATAATAAAGGGGCTTTAAAATTTTATAGGTTTAAAAACAATTTAGTATTTATTTGATCTGAATTTTTATTTTCATACCCTGACTAATAATTAAAAGATATATTCAATATCTTGTGATTATTAATTATATAAATTGTTGTATATGAAGTGAAGCAAAGAAGAAACATATTAAAGATTATAAATTTGTCAAGAAACACTAAGAAAAAAACAATTAAAAACAAAATTTAAATAAAAAAAGAAGTCTATTTGCTCTTCATCTTCAGAATCAATATTTTCATGAAATGTCTCGATAACCTCCTGATTGTATGGCAAAGAATCGTAAACCTGAGCATTGGATGTAAACCTTTTAATACTTGTAAATCTCTGTACTTTGCCAAAGAGATGCAAAGTTTTGCATTATACAGAATGGGGATTTCACTATTTATAGTGTTCTTTCTATTATTTTTTAAATTAGTTTTCAACAATAATCCATTCCACGAATCACGATGAAATACAATGCCACTTGAGTCTCCTCTGAAACAAAATTCACAAAGAGGACAAGTTGGAATTGGACATTTATTCTTATAAAATGGTCTCATAAAATCAGTTATACTTTTAACCATACTTTGCGTTAATTCTATAACATGAAACAGAGTGGGTTTTTTACGAGCATTTTTGAATGTTTTAATCCAATCTGATGCATCACTATTTTGGGTGTTTTGCAATTAATTAATCCCATATCTTTATCACATTCCATAACAGAATGACCACGTTCTGGAGATGTAACTTTAATAAAGTCAAACCTTTTTTTTTTCATGAACAAGAAAATCCATAAAACGAATTAATGTAAAGTTTTTGTTTTAGCCAGCACATGAATCACAAAATAGCTCTACAGATCAAATTTCTTTGTCTAAATGTTTTATAAAAAAATCATCGAAGTTACTTGATCAGCCCCTTTTTTAGCTATAGTTTCATCATAACAATACAAATAAACTTCATTGCTTGAAAGCACGTGAATATTAAAATGATGAATATTAAAATGAATAAAATGCTAATTTTCGTTTGTAGTAAAAGTCGTTGGTTGATTGATTTGGTAAGTTAAGATTTTTTTTGAAATCAAAAGCAATTGCCTCAAATTTGTACTCCCTTTGTGCTTTAAACCAAGCATTTTTTTTCCTAACATAAAATATTTCTGCATCTTTGTGGTGCTGTTCTTTCTGTAACTAAAGCTCATGCAATTGTTGTTCAGGCTTTGTAAATTCCAAATTAAAAGGTTCAACTTTTATTGCATCAAATTTAATTTTAAACTCATCGCATTTAGAACGTTTTAGTCCTAGGGTACCCAAAAGAAATGTTAAAACTTTGTTAAATATGTTGCGATAAGATTCATATGACAATTTATCATTTCCATACTTGATTTTAAACAAGTCATTCATCTTGGTTATAATTAATAGATCTTGGTATCTACCTCTGAAAGAAGAATTGTGATCACATATTTTATTTTTTAGTTAAGGAGTAAAATTGTTATACTGATTCTTGTGTTTACCTCTTCTATCACGGGGAGAGTGACCTATAATGAGAAAAAATAATTTTTATATATAAGAAAACTTCCATTAAAAATAAGCATTCTATATTCAATAAAAATATATAAATTACCTTTAGTTAAAAGGCTTCTTTTATTGGTCTCTAATCTTCCATTCTTTATGCCAAAGATTGAAATAAACGCAGAAAAGCAAACATAAATAAACGAACTCGTGAGTATCTCGTGATTTGTAATTAAAAATTTATATTTGTAACTGCTATTATAATCTTTTAAATTAATGTTTCGTGGTCTTCTTTTTGAAACGTTATTTAAAGTTATTAAACTTGCAAGATACGAATCTTGAGCATCCTTGCTGGATAGAGAGTTAAAATATCTTAATAACATTTTTTTTTTCTTCTTCTATAAGCATTTAAGTTACATTCAAGCCCTATTTTATGCGATGCTAATCTTTGTTTCTTTATACTTTCACGCAATCTTTCCTTACTCTTTCTTTTCTTAGATTTATTAGCATTTTTATTGGTATTTCAAGTGTCGCCATTTTTATTATTTAATTTACATTAACCAAATCACCTGTGATTATTTTGAAAAATAAAGACTTATAGCCGTAAGTATGAGTCTTGATAATTCAAAAAATAAAAATGGTAAACTTGGTTTATGTCTATTAGTAAGTTGCAAATATTATTTTAACTCATTAACACTTGTCTTTTCGGGGAGGTATGTATTTTATAATTAAAAAAAGTGATTAAGTTCCATCAAACTATAAAAGTACATCCAATTGTTTTTTTGATTTGAATTCAGATAAAATGCATAATAATATTGTTTATAAAGTTAAAAAGTGTAAAATGTCAAAATAGTCAAAATGTGACCCTGCCGTTTCTTCCCGTGGAGTCTTCATATATATACATAACAAAACAATATAACAATTATATGAAAAGCCTACAATTCTTAAAACTTCAATTTACTTATTTTTAATTTTCTGTCGAATTAGTTCAACAAAACATCCATGGAAATTAATAAGTAAATGTTACTTATGAAAATAATAAAGAAATTAAAGGAAGTGAATTTTTTGTCGGATAAACATTAGCGTTAAAATGCAAATTTTTTGTGCAATCAATCCGTTTAAGATATAATATGTAAAAAGTATTTTACACTTTTAAAAATCTATTAATATTAAAACTTACTCTTATTTATTCTGTTGTAGATCGTAATAAATGAACAAAACAAAAATCTTTTAACAAATATTTATACTATTAATAAATACCAAACAATAAAGGTTCTTTTTTTTTTAAACAGATAGGGTAAGTGCTATAAAGATGTTTTACATTTCAATATATACTTGTAATTTTCACAGGTTTAAAGAGCTCTACGAAACGACGCCATTTAGATCATTAAAGATTGATTTTTTTTTCTTCAAAAGGTTTGAGACATTTCTTAACAATCCCAAACCCTATGAATTAATGTACACACCAGACCGTAATGATTAAGTTGAATAATTTTTAGGTATCAAACGCTAAAGATCAATTGATTATTTTTTTATATTTAGAATATAAGGGAGAAAATCATATATGAAAACAAATGGCTTCTCGTTTTTTACTATTTGCAACTGTTGGAATTAACTTGATTTATAGAACTTTATGTTTAAACGAAACCGTTTTTGATAAGCCTTGTAAAGCGCAAACAAGTGGTAGAAATAAAATTTTTATTGTTTTGTTGATTTTAATTTTTATTGCAGGTGTTTTGGGTAACACCTTGTCAATAATTGTTATCACCCTATCACCAATATTGCGCCAACAAAAAACAAATACTTACGTTATATCTTTAGCATTAAGTGATTTAGCAACAATTCTCTTTACTATACCTTTAAAAATTAATCAACATATCCACAATCAGAGTTTTTGTTTTAATTTAATGGTTTGTAAATTACAAAGTATCACAGATGTTGTAACTAATATTGCATCAGTGACGCATTTATTTGTTATATCTTTAGACCGATTTATTTCAATATCGTCGCCGTTTTTCTACCACAACTTAAATAAAAATATACCATTGATTTTTGTGCTATGTATATGGTTGTATACAACAGCGTGGACTTCGTTGGGCGTGTTTAACTGGCAAGATCCAAAAAACGCAACATTTACCATCAATAAATATAGTAATACTTTAATTTGCATATATAACAACGACATTTATTTTCTTTGTTTATTTTTAATTGCAACTATCTTACCATTAATTATTATGGCTGTCTTCTACACAACCATAATGAAAATTGCGCTAAAGCATGTTCGAACAATTGCAACGTTGGTTCCAGCAGATTTGAAAAACGCAACTAAATTTATGGGAGAAAAAAGAAAACAAGAAATAAAAATAACCAAAACTTTAGCGATCGTTTATGGAGCCTTCGCAATTTGTTATTTGCCGGTTACGGTTATTGCAATATCGTCTATTTTGTGCCCAAAGTGTTATGAGCAGTTTCGTGAAAACAATGAAATATTATTCTTAATAATTGTAGCAATTTTTATCGAAATTCTTCCTAATGTAAACTTATGCATCAATCCGTTTATTTATGTCATATTTAACGAACAATTCAGAAAAAAGACTAAAGCATTGGCATTTAAACTCCTAAAACAACCATATCTTGAGGGACAATCATTGCGCACATTAAGCAAACGATATGAAAATAATTAATCATTTTAGCTATCAGAAAAAAATTTCAGAAAAATTATTCGCCATTGATTGGAAGACAAAATTTTTAGAAAAAAAATATATATTTAAGAAGCAGTTTGATAAAAAGATTTCAAAAATGTTTTCAAAATAAATGCTTTCAAATTAAATGTTTTCAAAATAATCTTGTTAAATCCTTGTAATCCAACGTTACTTCAATGTTAGTATACTTATCTTGTAATACTTTTAGTACACAACGTTCGATCAAATCAACTTGATTTGGAGGACAGTATTCGTCTTCTGCGGATCTATGAAAAAAACTAGTTAAAAGCATTATTTTTTTTATTTTTTTGTGTATATACCATGATTTGAGAGATTAAATTTTACATTAAACATTAAATCAAATATTCATATTAAATTTACAATTTGTTTTAGTACAGTGTGGTGGTTATTTTGAATGTGACTGTGTTATCTAGAATGTGACTGATCATTAAAATACATTGAAACCTAATAAAACGCATTATACGTTTAGAGGTGAAAAATAAGAATATCAAATATTTTCCACACCTGGTTCAACTTTTTAATCGGATATGGATAGTTGACGGATTACAAAAAAATCTAACAAATATCTTTAAATATATACCAATTTCTACAAATGATTATATATTTGTGTAGATTTTTAAAAAATATAGGTTTTTATATTAATTTTTGTGCAAATTTTTATAAAATTAGCATATATTCTTATATTAGCATATATTAGGGATGTACCGAAGCTAAAATTTTGCTGAAGCCGAAGCTTCTTAAGTTTCGGCTTCTTAAGCTTTTTTGAAACATTCTCCCCAAATTTTCCTATTTCTAGTTCTACTTTTTCTGTGTGCAAACCATATTAATATTATATAGTGCACAATATCAGTAACTCACATATATTTCCAACTATTCCCAATATTCTTCTAAGATTATTGCTATTTTTTTGATCTTTTATAGCCATACTGTTCTTCTATGTAAACATCGTTTCTCTTTAATCCTCTATCTAATCATCTAATTTTTAATCCTCTATTTAATCATCTTGTTTGCTCTATCTAATTATCGTATGCTAGCTGAATATCCTCAAATTTTATTCCCCATAAATTACTGTTACGCATCTTTTCATGTGCTGTATATTTTATTTTTATTTTTAATGCACCTTTTGTTAAGAGTGGATAAAAATCTCTGAATATTACTCAAGTAAATTTATCTTTTACACTTGAACACTCTTTCTCTAAATAAACTTAGCTGATCTAGTTGTACTTCTCTGTATTCATTAAACGAACAATTTTTAAACTAAAAAAAACAATTTTTAAACTAAAAAAAACCCAAGTTAAGACTATTTTGTATTCCACTACAACTGTTGTGAACCTGCTGCTAAAAAAAAGTACAATTGATAGATTTCTCTCTAACTTCTGTTTACACACTTTTAAGTTGTTTTTTTTTTTTTGATTATTTTTAACTTTACACTACATAACATTTTCTTAAGCTTCTTTTAATCTTTTACACTCTGAAATCATAGTATTCATTCTTCTTCTGTCTCTGTAATGGATAAATCTGCATCAGTATCTGAAATCAAATATTAACTATATGTGATAAAAACCTCTATTGTAATCTAACAACTCAGTAGAGTGAGCTTTAAATAAAATAATAAATAGAATACTTTATAAATTTTTTATTTATAATTATATTATTATTTACTTTATATTTATAAATAAACAGGGACTGAGCAGGCTGATATTTATTTGATTTAAATTGTTTATTTAATTTAAATAAATTTTGATGATAAATATAAGAGCTCAAAGTAATCAAAGCTTTAACCTTTAATTTATTTTAAATAAAATTTAAAAGTCTTCATAATATCATAAGAAGAAACCAGAATATAAGTTTACATGTTTAATATATAAATTCAATTTAGAAGTATTCATAATATTAATAAAAGAGCAAGGATAATTATTATCATTGTTTTCCTTTTTCTTTTAATTTATCTAGTTTTTGTTGACTTTTTTTTTTCTTTTTTTATTCTCCTCATTTATATTTCATTTGCTTTTCTTCCTTTTTTGTTGTTGAGAACTTAATGTTTTTTATGTGTCACTCCATTGACTAGTTTGCAACTATATAAGTGACACCTAGCCAATTTCTGTAATCTCACGATAAAAATTTGCAAATTTTTATTATGGTTAAAAAAAATTTAAAAAAACTAAACATACACAGAATTTAAAATAGTAGCAACGTATCTTTAATCTTCTTTAAAGTGAGATTACTAAGGTTTATAGGTCAAATGTTAAAACCAAATTTTGTTCTATTTGCGGTAATCCCACACAAAAATTAATATAAATTCGTTACATAATACAAATTAAGGTTTTTTTCCTATTTTATTTTTAAAAAGTTTTAATTCGTTTTAAGTTATAAGGTTTTTATTCTGCATAAAAATGCTGATTCAGTTCATCTAAAGTCACACTTGGAAGCCTTCAAAGTGTATGAGGACTTTCCTTAATTTTACTATTATATTCAAAATATTTCTACTTATTTATTATCATCCCCTCCATAACAAGACATTTGGGAGTAAATAATACTAAGTATATGGTATAGACTCCAACTTTAACTCTGTAGTCCTGAATATACAACTTAATTAGACACTGGCAATTAGCATATTTTTATAAATTGTACAACAGTAGCTTATAACTTTAATTACTTAAAATTTTTTGCCGAAGCCAAAGATTCGGCAAAAAATAGACCTGGCTTCGGCCGAACCGAAGCTTCGGCAAAATTGCCGAAGCTTCGGTACATCCCTAGCATATATTCTTATATTAGCATATATCGGGTGATTCATAAATAATGATACCTTTTTGTATTGATTAATTTTAGCCTCTGTAGTACAAAGTATGAACCGCACATGGTCTTAAAAGATAGAGAATTTTGTGCTGAATAACTTACCATTCTCATTTTTTTTCTGCGCGCATGCAAGTGAATCAGTAACAATGAAAAGTCAAGACTGAAAATTTTATTTTTTTGAATACCCCTAGTATGTATTAGTATAATAAACAAGAAACAATTACCTAGCAATAGTTATTAAAGAGGGTGCAGGTAGTTTCTGAAGAAGCAAACTCATTTCTTGGATGAGATCAAAAATTTTTTCCTCGGAACTTATATGATGCGGCAGTTCAGTGGTTAAACCAGCTGCATGGACCTATTAAAAGTATTAAAAATTGATTATTACACAAACAGACTAGATACTGGTTTAGTGTCACCAGTGTCTTTTTGGAGGATTAAAGACATCCCCTTATAAATTTTGAAACTTTTATTTATTTATTCTTATTCTTATTTTTATTTATTTATTCTTATTCTTATTTTTATTTATTTATTCTTATATTTATAGCAAAAGTTTTATAACAGTATCGCAGTTTATAATTATTTTATAATAGTATAGCAGAACTAAGATCTTAAACCATTATAAACTATAAAACGCTAAAGAATCGCCCACAAATTACGCAACGCTAAGTTTATTTTTAAAAAAGTAGTAGAAATCGTCAGTTCTTTAAGATGGCAATTTTATTAAATTTAATGTGCTATTTTGATTTTTTATTTAACATACGGCTCTGCAAGAGAAAATTTTGATCATTTTTATTTTTAAAGTTTAGATAAATGATCAGCCGAAAAGTATATAAAGCCAAAAAATAATAGAGTATAATACTATTTTGATGGTTATCTAAATTCTGTCGTCGTTGCACACTCGGTTTTGAATGTTCAACGGGGGCGTGGTAAAATAACTGTATAACTCTAAATTTCCTTTTTGTATCAATATTAAATAAAATTAACTTTAATTATTCTTAAAAGTAATCAGTTTAATAAAATGGTTTAATTTAAATACAAAATTAGAATTTTTAATTATGTTCTTATAAAAAACATACTTTTTAAACCCCTTACTATTTTGAAAAAGTTAAGGTCGCCGCATGGCAAGTTTGAATCTTGCTTTATTTTTTAATTTTTGTTATTTAAAATGCAAAACAAAACAACTTTATAGTTCTATAGATTTTATATTTTATATATAAACATGTTGTATACTTATTTTTTTTTTTTTTTTGCACAAACTCAACTTAGTTGTAAAAAAACTTGAAATGTAAAACGAAAATAACATAAGTATCTCAACCAAGACACATATGCAACAAATATCCCCCCGTTTTTTAATGTTTTTAGAATTTTTAGCTTTTTAAAAATCTTCTTGTTTGTTAAAGTGTATAACATCGTTAGATATGTTTGTATATTATTTTTATTCTTCACGAGTATTTTAAACAATTAAAAAAAAAATCGCCAGTGGTTGGAGTTGAACCACGGCCTTCTTGTTTAGGAGGCCACAGGAGGCCACTTTTTATTTTAAAAAACTTTTTTATTTAATTATTGCTACAACCCTTTCTCTACCCTGTAAAAACAAACTGATAAACAAACTGTGCAAAATATGTCCCAGGATCTTGAGGCACCATCATATATATATATATATATATATATATATATATATATATATATATATATATATATATATATATATATATATATATATATATATATATATATATATATATATATATATATATATATATATATATTAGGGTGGAGCGATTTTAAAAATTTTCGAATATTGATTATCGATGTCTTTTGGTGAAAAAAGAGCCTTTATTTTTTTTTAATATAAATGAGTTTTAGAGGTTCCTCTTTGGATTCTAAATTTATGACGGATCCTAATATTATTGAAACTATTTTTCTTCTAAACTATATTAACCTGGTACTCAAAAGAAGCAGAATAATAATATTTGTTTTTATTTTTTAAGCAGAATATAATATTTGTTTTTATTTAAAACTGAAGAGAAAAAATAATGTCGTTTTTTTTATTAAAAAACCCCCGTCTTCATCAAAACGGGGGTTTTAAGGTATATTTTTGCAAATATTTTTTTCACTAAAAATTTTTTTTTAATAAAATTATTATTGATAAAACATGCATTTTTTTCTGCTTTTTTTGAGTCCAAGGTTGATATAGTTAAGAAAAAAAAAATTCAAAAATATTAGGATCTGTCAAGGATTTAGAATCCAAAGAGGAACCTCAAGATTTTATCAAAACCAAAAAATATTTTTTTACTTTCATCTTATAATTAATAGACATCGATTCATGTCTCAGGAATATTGATTTTTAAAATTTTTTTTTTTTGCTATAAAAATCGCTCCACCCTAATATAAATATATATATATATATATATATATATATATATATATATATATATTTTGATTTTGCAACATTTATTATTGAGTTCCTCATTTCAAATGCGGTAGTGGTGTAGTGGTAGAGCGCTCGCTTCATAAACGAGTGGTTCCAAGTTCGATCCCCACCACGTCCCTGGTAGTACCGCGCTCAACTCGTTTCTCCGCGCAGCAACCTTGTTCGTCAAGGTTCGTGTTTCGGAGTTATAGAGTTGAGAGAGGGTTATAGCCACAAATAAGTAGCCTCCTCGTCTGTAGTGGCCTTCTTGGCCTTGAGGAGGTGAATTAAAATTAAAAAAAAAAAATTAAAAAAAAATGATGATATATTATCCTGAATATTACGCTTGCAAAGCGTGCCTTTTTGTCTTTTCTGTTAAATTTATATAAATAATGATTTTCAATAAACATTAAAGATTGTTCTTCTAACCAATTTTCAACAATAAATTTAAAGAGTGTGTTAGCATTAGCTAAAACTACTTTATCTAAATTTACTGAAATTGCATTTATATAAAGGACTTTATTTGTCTATTAGTTAGTGTTTTGAATCCTTGTTGATCTGTATAAAATTTATTATTGTTTTAATTACATTTTGATAATTATTTTCATTAACATTTTTATTAATTTTTGGTTCTGTCAGGACATTTTTTTATCATGATGGAACCATTAGATTATATTCAACATCAAACTAACTCTGAGTAAATCAGGAGTTATTAGCATAAATGGTAGATTTATTGCTCACACATTAAATGATCAATGAATTAAATAAACCAGTTTATGCTGAGTCCTGGATTCCAGGAACCCAAACAGGGGCTATTCTAAAATATTTTTAATAGTGTCTATTATTTTTGGGCACCAACCAAATTTAGAAATTGAGGACCTATATGCACTATAGGATGTATTATGCACTGATTAATCAAGTTAAGTTAATTAAGGTACTGCAACAAAATGGTTGATTCCGGGTACCCAGGAAAACAGCCAATTTACCCGATCCCCAGGTCCAACAGGTACCCAGTGCATCCTAGTTAATAGTAACATTATCCCAGCCAATAATTTGTATATCAGTTTTAGACCGAATTCCATACACACCGGTACTTTTAAACTTCGTACCGAAGTTTGGTTGTTAATAATATATATACACACACACATATATATATATATATATATATATATATATATATATATATATATATATATATATATATATATATATATATACATATATATATATATATATATATATATATATATATATATATATATATATATATATATATATATATATATATATATATGTATATATATATATATAAATATATAGATATATACATATATGTATATGTATATGTATATATATATATATATATATATATATATATATATATTATATATATATATATATATATATGTATGTATCAGTTTAACCCTTGAAAGCCTTTTTTAAACAGTTAAAATCTTGAATGTCTTTTTGAATAGTTAAATGCTTAAAATTCTTATTAAACAGTTAAACCCTTAAAAGCCGTTTTTAACAATTTAACCCTTAAAAGCCTTTTTTTTACAGACTTTTAAAAGTTCTTTAGCATGAAAATTGTTTATTTTTCTGAAATGTGTTTATCAAAAAAAACTTTTTTATCTTTCTCATTAACATTTATGATTCCTCACTCACTTTGTAGCATTAAACTGTTTTACAATTCAGGACTGAGTACTTTTATTGTACTACTATTACTAGGAGGATTCAAGGTTTCTAATCTCTTCCTCTTCCAAGGTTTCTAAGCTCTTCCTAGCTAACCCACAATTTATTGAGGGTTTTATATCAGAGTTTTCCTTTGTATATGTAAGTTGCCTTCACTAAAGCAAAGAAACCTCAACTAAATATTAATAAATATTTTTTCTGCTTTTTTAGATCTAAAATTAGTTATTCAGATCAAAACTATTAAAAATTATTTTTAAGAAATATAACAAGAAAAGAAGTTATATGAAGTTTTATAAGATTATATGATGTTTTCAAGTAAGAAGGAAAAAGAAATATTTGTGAAAAGTAACTATTAGTTGATTGAATTTTTATGCTATTAATTAATTAAATTCTAACTAATCACATAGTTATACATAGTTATTAATTAATTGAGTGTTAACCAACTAACTTTATAACCTTATAGAAATTTTGTTTAATAATTATAATTGTTAATATAATTATATAATTATAATTGTATAATTATAATAAGTATAATTAAAATATAATTATAATTTCATATATAATAATTTAAAATATAATGAAAAAAACAATAAAACATAACTTGCATATGCCCTTTTAACACAAGGAAATTTTTAAAATCGATTAAAAAAGTTAGGAATCAATTTTAAAAATTTTTCATTCTTCAAGCATTTACCAGTAAAGAGAACATAATTAATAAATAAAAGTTTTATTAGGATATCGTACTACTTAGACTTTTGGAACTTATTGCTAACTAAAAACATTTAAAATACATCAACAACCATAAAGTTACTTACTAACTCCCAATCAATTTTTTCACCACACTTACGATCTTTCAATTGCTTTAAAAAAATAAGCATTTCTTTATTTTCATTAGTTTCTTCAATATGACTGTCTTCAGCAAAGGCTTTGATAATGTTTTCTAACTCCTGATATTTTTTCTGTGTTTCTTTAACAAATGAAGATAAATGTTTCTTCAAAATAAAAAAAAAAGTATAATTGCTATCATTTTTATTATATAATTTTATTTATTATTACCATTAACAACAACAACAACAACAACAACAACAACAACAACAACAACAACAACAACAACAACAACAATAATAATAATAACATTAATAATAATTATAGAAATAATAACAATAGCAATATTATCATAATTGCTAATACACAATGTTATAAATTTTTACAAAATTTTTACCCACTGTAAATTTATTATTATTTATTTATTAACTTTCTCTGCTAAGTCCAAAAAATTAAAAAAAAAATTTTCAAATCCAATAGGCAACAAATAATTTGCAAAAAAATACAATAGAGTGCAAACAAATACATTGGAAGTGCCGCATAAATTATTTTATGGGAGGTTGTTAGAGTGCTTTTCTTGCAGCCTTAGATGGGAAAAGCAAAGTAATAGGTTATAAGAGTGATAATAATACATCTTTTGCAAATGAAAAAATTCATCATAGGTAAAATATTTCATAAAACATTTAAAATGTTTTGCATGGCTGTTGGTGCATTTTAAGTTTGCGTAAGTTTAAATTAAAATTTTTTGAGTGCCATCTTTAAATTTCACATTTAAAGATTGCACTCAAAAGACCAAAGTAATTTGTTTTTTTAACATCTTAAGTTACTCTAAATATTTATATTGGGTTCTGTTCTTCTTATAATGGCTACTAGAGGATGTTGCAATGGAGGAGAAGCAAGAAATTCGGCTCATTTTTCCAAAGCTATCTGAGACAAAGATCAGAAATATATTTGTTGGGGCCTAAATGAAAGAAATTTTGAAGTCAGAGACACTTGAAACAGCAATAGCAAAAATTAAAAATAAAACTTGATGTGATTTTCGTGATATAGATTGTGGATTACAGACAAAATTTGTGCTTATATCAAGAAAATATGAAATTAGACAATAAAATATTATTGTTAAATTAGGAAAACATTTTATTATTTTTATCTTAAATTACTAGTGGTTAAAGAGAATATTAGTTACCAATCTTCGGTTACTATAGTTACTTGTATTGTAAAAATCTATCACTAAATATTGCTTATAGCAAATGAAAAATGTAGAACATAAAAAGTATGCATACATAAAAATGAATTCATTCTAATAATTGCAGTAAAAAGGTTCTTAATAACTTCTACATTTGTTTCTAGTAAGCTGATGGGCATGTCAAAAGTATATCCATTGACCCATTTTGTTTCTTATCTTAACAAACTTTTAAAACTACTGATGTTACAACCATCTATCATGTCACAACCATATATGATGTCAAAACTATCTAATATTACTAAAATGTTTTGGTGATTTAAAAGCATATTTCAATATGCTTTTAAAATCTTCAATAAAAATCTGCTTGGTCTTCATAAAAATTTCTAATCTTTTTAAAAAAAGCTTAAAACACTTCTTCTACTTTGTACATGTATTTATTTTTTCTAATTTGTAAATATTTTTAATTTTTTCCACCTTGTATTGTCATTTTTTTTTTTTACTTGATGTAGGACAATAATTGTCTTTTTTTTAAAAAAAGGAAATTTAAGATTATTTATATTTTTAATGTTAAAAAAAAAAATTTATACAAAAATATGAAAATAAGATAGTAATATAAGATAATAGTAAGATAAAAATAAGCTAATGAGAAATTACTTCTGAACTTCTATCTTTTGGAATGGAAACGTTGTAAATTTGTCTCAATCTGGAATACTCCTCCTACATGAAACCACTATTATTATTGACTTCATTGTTTTGTAATGAATTAAATTAAAGACAAAATAAATGTTATTTTAAAACTACAAAAACTCACTTTAGTGTAATCTTTTAAAAATGGGTTGGTAACAGAAAAATAGTCCAAATCAATATCTAATATATATTTTTCACCATCAATTGGTCGTATGTGGGTATAAGCTTTATCTAGTTTGACTTTTTTTGACTGATCATTTGTAAACTCATTTAGTTTTTCTTTTTCATCAATTTCATTAATCAAATCAGATGTTTGGCACACCTGTAGAACAACATTTTTAGAATTGTCCAACTGATTAGAACAAGCATATAGTCCATCTTCAAGAAAATATTCCTCATTGCATGTCACCCTAAATTATGATTGATGTGCCAATATAATTAATGATATTTAATTTATTTATTTCGCATTTGCTAAAGTTTTTTTTGTTTAAACTTAGTTAATTTAAAAAAACATTTCCTAAACTTACTTAAATCAAATTATTAGAAAAGAAATATACTTAAAAATATTTTAAATAATGCAAACATTTTAACATTTATAATTAAATAAATATTACTTGTACATTCATGGTTAAATATAATTAATATATAATATGGTTATAATACTAATTATGATTTTTATGCATATTTTTAACTAAAAGTTAAGAAAAAAATAACAAAATTTTCAATTCAAACTTTGCAAAAACCATTAAGTAAAAAAAGAGATTACAAACCCTGGGATCTCATTTTAATCATTTGCTTGATTAATTGGATATGCAATAAAAGTACAACAAGAAAAGAGAAGAGAGTTTTTTTTTCTTCTTGAAAGAAAACAAAAGATTGGATTTAAAGGCATAAAAGAAAATGATTGGTTGTAGAAACATGAAAGAAAATGATTGTTAGTGGAGACATGACTAAGTATGTTAGAGCATCCACATAATAATTTGATAGTATGTGTGGTGAAAAATAAATGGGCAAAAGAAATCAAAAAGAGGTTGTTTGCAGTAAATTGTTTACAAAAATGATCAAAAGATGACTATGATTTTATGCTTAAATTTGATGGAATTATTTTTTACTTAAAAGTAACATAAAATTAGATATGCAAAAAAGCAAACAAAATGATTTTGATAAAAAGCAAGAATGTTATAAATGGAAAAATTATGGTTCGTACGTAACTAACATATGAATGAAACAGCTTAGTTTAATTTACTGTAAAAAATAACTTTTGAAATTTTTTTTTTATTCCTCACCCTGAATCTATTCAACTTCAAAAAGTGCTGACACTTTTAAATACAGCAAAGTAAATTATATTTGGAATAAAGGAAAGCAATTTAGCAGAGAATACTAAGCATATAACTAAGGGCATAACAGAGCAAAGAGTACATCATATATATAGAATTGTCTACAAAAAACTACAAAAAACTAACCTTAAACCTTTAGTGTCTTTATCTTCCCCAATAACAAAAAATGTTATACAATTTGGAATTTGTTCTGCCCATGGAGGCTTCAGCCAAATCAGTTTCTCTAAATGTCCACAATACATCAAAGGCAATATCCAATCAGCTATTTCAAGATTGTTGTACATAACCTCTTTGTTATAACAATCTTGTGCCAGCAGATGTTTGGGGAACCCCAAATCAGGATGAGAGTCCAAATGTACCATTTTTAAATTAGTATATGAAAGTTTTTTACTGGCAATCGATCGATGGATGTACTGCAATACTTCATGATGATATTCACATATAACAACTGGTATAGCTGATTGCTTTGGCATGTTCTTGTGTTAAATATAATTTTTGTTATTTTGGTCACTGTTAGTTATAAAGACTCATTAGAAAAAAATGATTAAATTAATAAACTTCAACTTATACCTAAAACTACTGTAATTTCACACATTTGTAATTTCACACATTTGTAATTTCACACATTTGTAATTTCACACATTCGTAATTTCACACATTTGTAACTTCACACATTTGTAATTTCACACATTTGTAATTTCACACATTTGTAATTTCACGCATTTGTAATTTCACACATTTGTAATTTCACACATTTGTAATTTCACACATTTGTAATTTCACGCATTTGTAATTTCACACATTTATAATTTCACACATTTGTAATTTCACACATTTGTAATTTCACACATTCATAATTTCACACATTCGTAATTTCACACATTTGTAAAGAATGTTAATACTTTAAAAAGAATTCTTTGGAATTGTTAACTTTTGCTTTTTTAAATTTTTTTTTTAATGTTTTTTTTTTTGTTTGTTTTTTTTAGCTCACTTATTTTTAATGTTTTTTAAGAGAAACTCTTATAAGTAAGAAGATCTAAGTTAGATCCCCAGCAAATCAGTACTGTACATTAATAAAACCATTCTATACAAAATGTATGTATGGGTATAAAAAGGTATGTAAACTTTTACAAACTATTCAAACTGATATTATACATAGGACTAATACTTTGATGATTAAACTTTTTATTTTATGTTAATTTACCTCACCAAAGCCATGAAGGCCGCTACAGCTGAGGAGGCTACTTCAATTGTGGCTACAACTCTCTCTTAACTCTATAACTCTGAAATATGAACCTTGATGATCAAGTTGAGCGCGGTACTACCAAGGACGTGGTGGGGATCTAACTTAGATCTTCTTACTTATAAGGTGAGTTATCTACCACTATACAACTAACGCATAATAACTTGCAGTACAAATTTATACCAAGGTTATATAATTACATCTAATAATATGTTTGCCATGAAAAAGTTACCATTTGAGACCATGGTAACAAATTTGAAATAAAAAACTATACAAAATTTTTCTTTTTTAAAACTCTAGATATAAAAGTCAAAAAAATACTAAACTTTAATTTATTTTTTGAAAATAATTTATAATAAAATATCATATTAAAAACTATCAACTTTTAAAATTTAAAATAAATTATTATACTCAATACAAAAAATTATTAAATAATGCATAAATAACTTTAAAACAAAAAATTTATAAGTTTTTAGATTTTTTTAAAACAAAAACAATATCATTTAGAACAAAATAATCATTATACAAATCTCCCTCACATAAATATGGCAATCGAGTAAACTTAATCACTTCAAATCCAACAGCTTTAAAAATATCATCGTGTAAACTTTGAATTTGTGCTTCAATAGTTCTACCTTTGACCTGTAGTTCTTCAGAAGGTGGTCCGAAACTTGGTCCTAAAAATAATGATAAGGAATAATATATATATATATATATATATATATATATATATATATATATATATATATATATATATATATATATATATATATATATATATATATATATATATATATATATATTATATATATATATATATATATATTTATATATATATATATATATATATATATATATATATATATATATTATATATATATATATATATATATATATATATATATATATATATATATATATATATATATATATATATATATATATATATATATATATATATATATATATATATATATATATATATATATATATATATATATATATATATATATATATAACTAATTGTGTTCTATATAATACAAAATCACAAGGTTTAAAATTTATTTGAATAGAAAATATTTTTAGGAATATTTTTATGTAAATTGATTAATATTTTTTAAGTTTTTATATAATTTTGCTTCTTTTGAGTACTAGGTTGACATACTTAAAAAAAACATTTTTTTTCAAAATATTAGGGACCCGTCAAATTTTTAAGGGTCTTGGGGAACCCCTAAAAATATTTTTTATTCAAAAAAATTTTAAACCTAGTGTTTTTGTATTATATAGAACACATTTAGTTAAGAGCAGCAGACTATTTTTAAAAAAGTTGTTTTTTGAACCACCCTTATATATATTAAAAATTGAGGAACTAATGTAAATATAAAAAACATTTATAAAAAACATGGTTTTAAATGTTGCAACTTATTTGGGTTTAGATAAACAGCTAACAAAAAAATTGTCAGATATTTTTGTTTTTAAGTTAGAAATTTTTTAGCTTTGAAAACTTAAACTTAATACAGAAAAAATAATTAAACCGCTGGAAAGTTTTAGTTGTGTTTATGTTTATTTATTTTTAATGGCAATTATAAAATAAATGGTGTTTTTAAATTTTTACTATTCTAAGAAAATAATTGGGGTGGTTGCACCCCCATGCCAATGTGTTTTGTAAGGTTATATTGATGAAAACATTGCCAAATAAAGGCATTTTTTGCAAAAACACAACATTTGCCAATAAAAATTAACCCATATCAATCCAGCGTTCCAAAATGGAAACAAATAAATAATTTTATATTATGCTAATTCTGTTAATTTTATTTACTTGCTATAAAGACCAGTGTTTCTAAAAGGGGAACATTTATTTATATCTTCCAAAGACATTATCAATACTCTTGTTTTGCGAAAATATATTTTTTCCTGTGTTCACATACATGGATTCTAATAGAAAATTAAAAAAATTTACAAAAAAAAAAAAATTGGGTCCCAAATGGGTTAAATTCTTAATTTAGAGAAAAATTAACTTCTCTGTCCACTCCCCCTCCCCCTCATTTCTTTCTTTTTAAAATAGATTTCTGCTTTCAGCTAAAGTCTTATTTTGTACATTTTAAATAAAATTTTTACATGTGAATTAAATTATAAAAAAAAAATTTTCCTTAGGTTAGTTTATCTCTTTCAGATGACCATATATTAAACAATGCTTATCAATCAAACTGTTTCTCTGTTAAATGTCTATACAAACATCTAAACAAAGTTAATGATGTTTGCTGTATTCAAATGTTTTGAAATTTATGAAAAAGAGAGTTGCAATAAAATAAAATTGAAAGAAAAAAAAAGAAAAAAAAGAAAATCATTCACTATAGATCTGGAGCCTTAGGGAGGTTTTATTAAAACTAAAAAAAACTTTTGACAAATTAATCTTTAATTTAAAAGTTTTACTTCTCACACAATCTGTCACATGTGTTTAAGCACAAATCAATTTAAAAAACTTTTGAAAATTGAAAAACATTCATTACAAAGAAAATCACTTTCAAAAAAATTGAAAACTTATTATACTCTCAATAATTTTTTTCTTCCTGCTCATGAGTTTTGATTTCAGCTGCTCAATATATATAAGACACACAAAAATAGTGAACATTTAGTTTTATTGTTTTGTTTAATGCTGTTTCAACGATAATATAGATTTTAGGAGTTGAATACAGTAAAAGAAAACAAAAAAACAATAGTCTTAATTTTTTTTTAACAGCCATTTTTTGCAAAGCTAATTTTAATTTAGGTTTAAATTTCAAACGTCATGTTGCATGCTTTTAGCTAATCTTGAGAAAATGAGCAATTTTTCATTTACTAAAACATTTAATTGTTTAAAAGTTTACGAACAAGAGCACACTCATTTTTATTTTCGTAGTTTGATAAATATATGTGACATATTATTATGTGTGACATATATATTACCATATGTAACATACATAATATCATATGTGACATGTGTAACATAATGATAAGTGATTTGATATTAAAAATGCATTTTTTTAAATATTATTGTGAATGTTTTGTGTTTATTAACCACCATTGAAACTTTTTCAAGCTACATACAATAATTTGTTGTTTCGTACATAAATTAAATGTTCTCAAAACGGCTAAAAAACCTGGGCAGTTTTTTGCAACTAAATATAATTTCCGTGGTCAGTATTCGAGAGCGATTGCTCCCGCTTCCCGACCAAGCCTGCTAATGAGTGCCCAGTTTGCATTTTACCCAGTTATTGGGTTTCCTCTTATGTAGAGTTAACACACAGTTATGTAGAGTTAAAACACATATGCCATCGAGATTATTCACGAAATGCATCGAGATCATTACGTTCTGTGTTTTTGATGTCCTGAATGGACATATACTAGGAGAGTTATTAAAGGACTTTCGATTGATCGATCCTAAAAAGAAACTTGGATCCTGTATGAAAAACTAGTTAATAAGGATACTATCATTCATACTAAAACTGGAGAATTTGCCACACGAAAAAGGACTGCCTAAAAACTAAAAAACCACAAACCAAATCTGATCAAAAAAAGCATATGTATTACACATTCATATATAAATAGCACCATCTGTCTTTTAAAACTACTGTATCGATGTCATATAAACTATAGACTTCAAGTTAAAAAAACAGGACCACCTGGTGAACCAATATGTAGTGCAAAAGACAGGGTTATTACTAAAATAAAAGAAAACACTGGACTGCAATTAGATGTGTGTTGTAACTCTGGAACGAAGGGAGAGACATCTACAACAGGGTCACAAGGCCATAGATTTTTTCTGAAGAACCAATTTCTACCATAAAAGATCTATGCTCTTCTATATACAAAGATCTTAGCAAGTAGCATGTTACTACTACATTCTCAAATCAGTATAATCTTCGTATAGTTTCTTCTAAGCGTAAAATTAAAATGGACAAATTTCAGGAGTTATGCAATAATGCTACACTTAACATTATTACAAATATGCCATGGCCACAAAATAACCACACTCTTCATGGAGTCCTTCATCATTCAGCTGAGTTAATAATTGTTAATGATGGTTATGGTCTAGGCAATTTATCGGAGGTCTAGAAGTAAATAACAAAGATATAAGAAACTATTTAAAATTTCTCTCTCGTAAGAGATTGCATCTAGAACAACTTACAAATGTGATGAGTCTTTTAGGGAGATCAGATCCTTATGTTTTATTTAAATGAAATTATCCATTCAAATCCTCCAAAATTTGCCAAGATTGTGGTTCAAATGAGCATAGAAGCAGATCTTATGAGCGTATGTTTTCAAAACCAAAGTGATATTTTGACAATTTTTTTGAAAACCTTATTTATGATTTATTATAAAATTATAACATTTTTTACTATTTTAACTCTTATCTTCAAATGTTCAAATCATTAGAACGAACGCAAGTTCAAATCATTAGAACTCTTTCCTTATAATTTTATTATATAAACATTATTTTAAACCCAAATTTGACAGAATAGTTGTTTTAAAAAATTCTTGTTAATAGAACAGTAGAAACCAGACCCCCAAATTATTTAAATTTTTGAATTTTATTTTCTTTGAGTATATCTCATAAATCATTCTTTTAATTGTAATTTAAAAATAAATTTAACTTTAAAGGGACTACCAAGTCCTGAGACATGTTGTGTTCATATTAAAGAGAATGTTAAAAAAAACGTCTGAGCAAATTTTTTTTGATTAAAACTAATTAATAAATGTATACCAAGAAAAACAAATCTTGTTGTTTTAGTCGAAGCTCGTCTTCTCCATTTTCTGCAGTATTTTGAGTCTGTAAAATAAACGCAATTTTCCAGGCACATTATACAGACTTGATAATTTATTCAAGCGCGTTTAATTTATAAGAGTTTTTTTAATTCATAAGAGTTTTGACGTGCATGACGTCATTGGAAACATTCTAGAAATTCTTTAAAATTTTACTATTAAATTTTACTAAAATAGCTAACTATAGTTACTTATTTTATTAAAAGTTTATTTTATTAATTGTTCGTTAGTTTTTTACAAATCTTACGAACAATTAATTAAACCAAGCACTAAGAAAAGATATAAAAATTTAGTATATACTAATAAAATATATAATTTGTAATTAACTTTCAAAACTTTGACAATTTAAAAAATATATATATTATAAAACATTTATTTTTGTAAACAAAGATAGATGTGGCTCCCAGAATAAGCCATAATATTAAAGTAATAGTTCATTTGATAATATGTTCTTAAAAAAATTTATGCTAGATATCTCAATCGTAAATAATACAATTCCTTAAACATTTTAACAGAGTACTCTAGAACTTTATTTCGCTTAGTCAGCGTGTTTTTTGAACCAATAGAATTAGTTTGTTCGCAAACTTGGCAGGTTTTAAGTGTTCGCAAATATTCTTTTTATTTTTCCGCAAGATGTTTTAAGAAAATTCAAGTTAATTATGTTTCCATTTATGTCTGTAAAATAAAAATTAATATATATTAATTTTTTAATTTTTAAGCCCCCGCCATAATATATATTGGATGTTATAATAATGGAAATATAAATAATGAAACAAGATCACCTCAATACCAAAATATACATTTTTGAAAATCAGAGAAAAAATGCGTCAATAATTTTTTTTTTAATAATTACTAAGTAAATTAATAAAAGTGCATTATTATTTAGGTTAAAAATTATCTTGTCTAATATTTTGAAGGAAAAACTTATAACAGAAGAAATCAAAATACACGTGGTCTAGACGATTATTTAAAAAAAGTTGCGCAAATAAAATACTATTTTGTTTTATTTTTTATTTTTGTTTTTAATTTTATTTTGTTTTTAATTTTGTTTTAAAAACACATTTTAGAACTTTAAAATATAATAAAAATGAATATGATTTGGAAATTGTATGTAAAAAATAACAATCGGTATTTTAAACAAAAAAAAAAAACTATGACATCATGCACTAAAACTCCTATGAAATAAACGCGCTTAAATAAATTATCAAGCCTGTATAATGCGCCTGGAAAATCGTGTTTGTTTTACATACTCAAAATACCGCAGAAAATGGAGAAGACGAGCTTTGACTAAAATAACAAGATTTGTTTTTCTTGGTACAAATTTATTAATTAGTTTTAATCAAAAAAAATTTGCTCAGACGTTTTTTTTAACATTCTCTATAATATGAACACAACATGTCTCGGGACTTGGTAGTCCCTTTAAGTATTTATCAAAAAATACAAATTTATCAAAAATGACCTAATAAGGTAATTTGAACCCAGTCCACAAATTTAGTTTAATATTAAAAATTTCAAATTTTCTATAACAAGTAAAAAAGTATCTTTCTAAAAAGCCCTAAATGAGTTTTCTTGAATTTCTTAATCATTAGTTATGATCCTATTTCAAAAACTTTGCCTTCTGAGCCCACTGTAACAAGGTAACTCAAGACAGCTTAGTTAATGAATATATAATATCTAAGATAACATATAAAAATTATTGCTGATTTTTAGATTCAAAAAAATACCTCGTTCATAACATGGATTGTAAGGTAATACTATTGCAAGAACAACAACTCCATCTGGTTGTAAAGAAGTATGAATTTCCTGTAAAAGTTTCATTGGCTCGTCTATACGATCCAAAAGATTCAATGCTGTTATAATTGAGTACTTTTCATTCTTTTGCCATTTATCAATGTCAAGAACCCTTTAAAAAAATTAAATAACTTTATAATAGCAAAAATTATATAAACTTATAATTGTTATAAAAGTTTAGATTCACAACTAATATTAATATTTATTAATTTGATTTTTTAAAGTTAACAATTATTCCAAAAAATTTTGGACCGGTGTACTAAGGTACACCGGTCCAAAATTTTTTGGAATAATTGACAACAATTATAACAATTATAACAACATAATAACAATTATTTGGACCGGTGTACTAAGGTACACCGGTCCAAATAATTGTTAACTTTAAAAAATCAAATTAATAGTTAATATTAATAATAAAAATATAATAATAATAAAAAATAATAATAAAAATAATAATAATAATAATAAAAATAAATATTAATATTACTATCAATAAAAAATTTCAAAACAACTTACATTGTCATAACTGTAAAAATTTATATTTTATCGAATAATCATAGATTAGTAAGAAATATATAAACTGTGTACACAAAATAAATATGAAAAAACAAATATGTCAATTTTTTTAGTGGTTGTATTAACATATTACGAATTGAGTTTGTAATTTTGTTTATAACAAGTTGGGGTTTTCAAAAAAATATTTTAGATTTCCCATTTAGTATAAAATTAGTTTTAAAAATGACAAAAGAAGAAATAATTATGCACAATAATTTGAAAAACCCTATTAGAAGCTATAATACAATAGTAAATACATCCCTACAAAGTTAGGCATGTTATTCAATATTTTTTTTTAAACATAATCAATCAAACACAAATCTGGTAGTTAAAGAAAGGAAGGATATAAAATATTTCAAGATATAAAACCGGTTAGAAAACTGGTTAGAAACTGGCTAGAAACAGTTGATAAACGAAATAGGATTAACTTAAGTCTCTAACTAATAGTAGTAGTAAGAGATTACCAATTCAGAGGGATTTTTATTTTCAACCTTATTTTCAACCATAAATTAATATTAATATTGAGGTTAACATTGAACCATGTTGTATATAAATTATTTAGATAAGAAATAATTTTTTTATTTTAAAAAATTGATTTTTTTAAAATAAGTGTTAATTTTTATTTCTTGTTATGAAATATTACGAAAAATTCTTAAAATGACGTGACTTTTCTTAATAATAAATTTGATCTGGTGTTTTTAACTTTTCTTCTTCTAATCTTTCCTTCTCTAACTTTTCCCATTGTAATTTATTTTTATTTTTAAAAAAACGAGCTAAACTTATTCTTCTTTTATAACCCATAAATTTATTAACTTCATCTTTACTTGTACATTCCATTTTTTTTAATTTATGTAAAGAATTTAAATTTTCAATTTTTTCTTCTTGCTTCTTATTTATATCCTTTTTCATGTAAATACTTTACAACTTCAAGATGACTATTTTCTCCTTTCATAAAATTGGAAAAAACAATTTCAATTAAATTTTTAGGTTCCATTAAATTGGAAAAAGCATATTCAATTAAATTTTCAGGTCCTCTTAAATTTAAATCTTCAATAAAATATTTAAGAATATGTAAATGTTCTATTTTTACAGCATTAATAAAAGCATCATCATTAACCTTATAATTTTGTGATATTAAATATTTAATAACATTTAAATGTCCATACATCGCAGCATAATTAATTAAATCATTAGGACCTCTTAACTTTAATGAATGGAAATATTCAAGGATATGTAAATGTTTATTAATTGTAACATACATAAAAGCAAGATCATTTCCTTTATACCCTTTTTCATATAAATACTTTACAATTTCAAGATGACCATTTTCTGCAGCATTATCAATTCCACTTGTTGATTTATACCCTAATTCATGTAAATACTTTACAACTTCAAGATGACCATTTTCAGCAGCATAATTAATTGCATTTTTTGTTCCTATATATCCTTTATAATGTAATAATTTAATTAAATCAAGGCGACCATATTTAGCAGCAAAGTTAACCTTATTACTTTTTTTATACCCATAGTTTTTTAATATTGCAGTAATATAATATATTTTAGTTGAAGGATTAATTATTTCGTTTTGAATTTTATTTTTCATTCTTTTATTATGTAAAGAAAATTATTTAACTTATTTTTCAATTTTTTTTATTTTTTGTAAAAAAATAAAAAGATTATTAATTCTATAGTCTAATTATCAAATACAACTTCATCTTCATCATCTTCATTATCATATTCAGTAGTTTCTGTAATTTCAGTAGTTACTGTAGTAACTTCTTCATCTTCATCATCTTCTTCATCTTCATTATCTTCATTATCTTCATCATCTTCTTCATCTTCATTATCTTCATTATCTTCATCATCTTCTTCAGTCATTTCAATATCATTATCGTATTCAGTAGTTTCTGTAATTTCAGTAACTTCAGTAGTAGTAATTGTAGTAACTTCAGAATCTTCAGTCATTTCAATATCATGAATATCAATTATATTTAATTTTTCTTCTATTAATCTTAATCTTTCATTTATTGATCTTAAAAATAAATTTTGCATTTCGTTTTCCATTCTTTTTATATATAAAAGAAAAATTATTTAACTCATTTTAAATTTTTTGATTTAAAGTATTTTTTACAAATAATAAAAGAAAAAATGTATGATGAAGAAATTAATGAAATATCTGAATTTCAAAAAGAATTTAAACTTTTTGAAGAAATATTAAAATTTGAATTTGAAGAATCAGATTCTGAAGATGACACTTATTATACATCTGATGAAGCTACTTATTATACATCTGATGATGAAGAAGAAGTTAAAGAAAAACCTATAGTTCCAATTCCTTTAAAAACAGTTCAAATCATGGAACTGCATAAAGATAAGCTGAAATGGATTAATTATGTTCCAACTTATAATGTTATTAATGATGATTTTCCTGCTCTTGATGATACTTCTTTTAAAAAACATAATAAAAACAGAAAATTTAGTTTTGAAAAACCATTTAATGTAGATATTAATTTTACTGAAGATGGAAAACCTTCAACAATTCATTTTGTAGACAAACTACCCATTTTCTGTAAAAATATTTTAAAAGATAATTATTGTCATTTTGAACATAGATGTAAATACAATCATGATATTCCTTATTGTAATACTGTAAAGGAAAGACTCATATGCACTAAATCTTCATGTCAATATAGACATTTATCTCTATGTTCTGAATACCCAAAATGTAAGAATAAAAAGTGTAGATTGTTTCATCCCAAAAAGTCAGAATTATTAAAATTAAGAAAAGCTAAAACTAAATTATGCAAATATATTCTTGATAAAAAAGAATGTAAAAATATAAATTGCAAATGTGCTCATTCAAAAAAAGAAATTGAAGAAAATGTAGAAATTTGTCATTATAATCCATGTAAATTAGTAGATAGTAAATTAAAGAAAAATAAAAAAGGAGAAAAAACAATAATATATAAAAATAATGATAATAAAAAGTGTAATTTTTTACATCAAGGTGAAAGCATTTTAAATTATATTGCAAGAACTTTAAAAACAAAATAAATATGAGGATTACAGAGTGATTTAAAAAAAATCTTTTCATTTATAAAATGTATAATAGTAGAATGTTTTTATATTATGAAAATAATGAACAATATAGAATAACTTTTAATATTAATTCAGATTCAGAACATAGAGCAATAAATGATAGACATATTAAAATATTCGCACAAGAAGATTTTACAGTAAAATCAAATTCATATAATAACATTTCTTTAATGTGTGGTGTTGAAATAGAAAAAGGACATATAGTGATTTCAATTGCAGAAAATTATAAACCAGAACTAAATTTACTAAATTCTATTGTAACAGAGTCTACTGACGATATTAAAATAACTGTATATAATAACAATAAAAAAGATATAAACATTAAAAAAGGAGATTTGTTATGTTGTATATCAACTTATAATGGTATTTTAAATGCAAATTATATATCACATGTTAAAGAAGAGCAAATGAGACAACAAAATGACTCAGGAACTAAACAGAAAAGTGATAAAGAATCTGTAAAATCTTTATTATCAAGTATAGAAGTAATTAAAGAAACTATATGTGATGAAGATAAAACTGTTATTAAAGGTGTTGATTTTGGTAATGATAAACCTTGTATAGATAAACCTGATATTAAAGGTGTTGATTTTGGTAATGATAAAGATATATTTAATTTTGGTAAAAAGTGATTTAGCGAAGCATTGATCACAAAAATGATTTAAAACAAATTTTTCTTTATAGAAAAAAGAAAATGCTATGTAATAATGGATATAATAATGAATGTAAGCAGCTTTATCCAGATCTAAACCAGTTTTCAGAAAATCCATCTGCACCACCACAATCTATAGATCATAACTTTAGATTACAAAAGATTAGTGAAATTCAAGATAAAATAGAATGTGAAAGGAAAAGAAGAGAGATTTTAAGTAAAAAATATCACAGAGCTGTAAGAATCATTTCAGCAGTTGATAATACATTACTAGCAAGCACTATGACACTTGGAGCTGTTGGTATTGGTTTTTTAACAACAATAGTTGGAACACCAGTAGCTATTGCATGTGAAGGTGCAGCATTAGGTATGGGTGTATTATCACTAATAGGATCACAAGTTAATAAAAAATTTACAATAAAAGCAGAAAAGCATGAAAAGATTAAAGTACTAGCTGATGCAAAACTAAATACAATAAGTAGTCTTATTTCTAAAGCTATATCAGATCAATATATTGATGATGCAGAATTTAATATGATACTTTCAGAACTTGAAAAGTTTCAATCTATGACTGAACAAATTAGAACAAAATCTAAGAATGATATAGATGAACAGACTAAAGAGTCATTCATTAATCAAGGTAAAGAGAAAGCAATGAAAGAAACTATGGAATTGCTAAATATGAGATTTAACAAAAATCAGAATATAGAAGTGATGAATAATACTCTTAATAAATAAAAAAACATATATTTTGTATTACTTGAACATATATTATGTATTAAAAAACATAATATATGTTGATTTTAATCCCTTTAGGGATCTAGGGATCACATTGTGATTTAAAAAAATTATTACATATATAAAAATGTATGCAAAAGCTACAGATATTGATGCAAGATTAAAAATAGCAAAAGAACTTGCTAGTTTAAAGAAAAGTATATATCAAGATGATGTAAATGAAAAGTTGGGCTATGATGCTTTACAGACTAACTTGGAAAAGTTGTACAAACCAATAATTGATAGTCAATCTGGAATAAAAGAAGGAATATCTAAATTAGAAAATAAAGCTGATCAAATAGCAAATACTTTTTCAAATTATCCTGCTTTACTAGATTCTGAAACTAAAGCAATCATGTCACCTGAAGTTGTAGATAACATGAGATTAGGACCTATCGCAGCAGAATATCTAAAGTTATATACTGCTAAAAATAGTAAAAAAGTATCAGATGATATATTTGGTATACATTACAATGAAAGTGATAAAAAATTTTACATTGGTAAAAAACCAATAACTATTGAAGGTGATGATATAACCATTGAAGGTAAAAAATACATTGGTACACCAGGCCTTTGGGAGATTATAGTAAAATCTCATCCTGTTAGATATACTAACGATGATCGTAATAAGTATAAAGAAATTTTAAATCAAACAGATGCAATTCGCTCTGAGTTAAATTTAGCTAAACCAAGATCATCTAGAGGTTATAAGTACACTAATGTAATAAAACCTATTTGGGAGGATATGATTGGAAAGTCTGGAAAAGGAGTCGTTATTCTTCCTAGTGATCCAAATGCACTATTTGATATGCTTAAATTACGCTTAGCTGGTTTACATGCAGGAAATACTGGAACAAGAAATGAGATTGTTGCTATTTGTGATGAGTTGTTACGACAGGGTCAAATAGATGATGATGAGTATAAAGCATTACAGAAAGCAATAACAAAGTGATTTAAAAAATTATTTTATATATAAAAAATGACATAATACTATGATACTCTTATCAATCTGTCAGATAGTCAGAATGAAAAAATTAAAAACGCAATTGAATCTGATACTAATGTTAGTATAAAACTATCATATGAAGATTTAAATGGTAAACACAAATTAGCTTTAACAGAGTCACAAATAAACAGAATGGGAGCAGCCTATTCAAAAAATAAGGGTATAACACTTTTACTGAGTAGAGCACAACTTAAATATGATGTAAAAAAAAGTGGTGGAAAAGGTAATAAAAGTGGTGGAAAAGGTAATAAAAGTGGTGGAAATGATAATAAAAGTGGTGGAAATGATAATAAAAGTGGTGGAAATGGTATTTATGGAAATGGTATTTATGGAAATGGTATTATTTATGGAAAAAAGGATGGTTATGGATTTAAAATTAGAAAAGTAGGAAAAGGAGTATTTTTAAGCCCATGGAATAGTGGTAATAATTATTTAGACGGATATTATTTAAAAAATGGAAATGATTATACATCAATAGGTAAAGAATTGTTATTAGGAGATAATTCTCCAATTAAGAGAGGTGGATTTTTACCTCTTCTAGCATTACTTGGAGCAGCACTTGCAATAGCTGTTTTTCATTCTGACTATCTGACAGATTGATAAGAGTATCATAGTATTATGTCATTTTTTATATATAAAATAATTTTTTAAATCACTTTGTTATTGCTTTCTGTAATGCTTTATACTCATCATCATCTATTTGACCCTGTCGTAACAACTCATCACAAATAGCAACAATCTCATTTCTTGTTCCAGTATTTCCTGCATGTAAACCAGCTAAGCGTAATTTAAGCATATCAAATAGTGCATTTGGATCACTAGGAAGAATAACGACTCCTTTTCCAGACTTTCCAATCATATCCTCCCAAATAGGTTTTATTACATTAGTGTACTTATAACCTCTAGATGATCTTGGTTTAGCTAAATTTAACTCAGAGCGAATTGCATCTGTTTGATTTAAAATTTCTTTATACTTATTACGATCATCGTTAGTATATCTAACAGGATGAGATTTTACTATAATCTCCCAAAGGCCTGGTGTACCAATGTATTTTTTACCTTCAATGGTTATATCATCACCTTCAATAGTTATTGGTTTTTTACCAATGTAAAATTTTTTATCACTTTCATTGTAATGTATACCAAATATATCATCTGATACTTTTTTACTATTTTTAGCAGTATATAACTTTAGATATTCTGCTGCGATAGGTCCTAATCTCATGTTATCTACAACTTCAGGTGACATGATTGCTTTAGTTTCAGAATCTAGTAAAGCAGGATAATTTGAAAAAGTATTTGCTATTTGATCAGCTTTATTTTCTAATTTAGATATTCCTTCTTTTATTCCAGATTGACTATCAATTATTGGTTTGTACAACTTTTCCAAGTTAGTCTGTAAAGCATCATAGCCCAACTTTTCATTTACATCATCTTGATATATACTTTTCTTTAAACTAGCAAGTTCTTTTGCTATTTTTAATCTTGCATCAATATCTGTAGCTTTTGCATACATTTTTATATATGTAATAATTTTTTTAAATCACAATGTGATCCCTAGATCCCTAAAGGGATTAAAATCAACATATATTATGTTTTTTAATACATAATATATGTTCAAGTAATACAAAATATATGTTTTTTTATTTATTAAGAGTATTATTCATCACTTCTATATTCTGATTTTTGTTAAATCTCATATTTAGCAATTCCATAGTTTCTTTCATTGCTTTCTCTTTACCTTGATTAATGAATGACTCTTTAGTCTGTTCATCTATATCATTCTTAGATTTTGTTCTAATTTGTTCAGTCATAGATTGAAACTTTTCAAGTTCTGAAAGTATCATATTAAATTCTGCATCATCAATATATTGATCTGATATAGCTTTAGAAATAAGACTACTTATTGTATTTAGTTTTGCATCAGCTAGTACTTTAATCTTTTCATGCTTTTCTGCTTTTATTGTAAATTTTTTATTAACTTGTGATCCTATTAGTGATAATACACCCATACCTAATGCTGCACCTTCACATGCAATAGCTACTGGTGTTCCAACTATTGTTGTTAAAAAACCAATACCAACAGCTCCAAGTGTCATAGTGCTTGCTAGTAATGTATTATCAACTGCTGAAATGATTCTTACAGCTCTGTGATATTTTTTACTTAAAATCTCTCTTCTTTTCCTTTCACATTCTATTTTATCTTGAATTTCACTAATCTTTTGTAATCTAAAGTTATGATCTATAGATTGTGGTGGTGCAGATGGATTTTCTGAAAACTGGTTTAGATCTGGATAAAGCTGCTTACATTCATTATTATATCCATTATTACATAGCATTTTCTTTTTTCTATAAAGAAAAATTTGTTTTAAATCATTTTTGTGATCAATGCTTCGCTAAATCACTTTTTACCAAAATTAAATATATCTTTATCATTACCAAAATCAACACCTTTAATATCAGGTTTATCTATACAAGGTTTATCATTACCAAAATCAACACCTTTAATAACAGTTTTATCTTCATCACATATAGTTTCTTTAATTACTTCTATACTTGATAATAAAGATTTTACAGATTCTTTATCACTTTTCTGTTTAGTTCCTGAGTCATTTTGTTGTCTCATTTGCTCTTCTTTAACATGTGATATATAATTTGCATTTAAAATACCATTATAAGTTGATATACAACATAACAAATCTCCTTTTTTAATGTTTATATCTTTTTTATTGTTATTATATACAGTTATTTTAATATCGTCAGTAGACTCTGTTACAATAGAATTTAGTAAATTTAGTTCTGGTTTATAATTTTCTGCAATTGAAATCACTATATGTCCTTTTTCTATTTCAACACCACACATTAAAGAAATGTTATTATATGAATTTGATTTTACTGTAAAATCTTCTTGTGCGAATATTTTAATATGTCTATCATTTATTGCTCTATGTTCTGAATCTGAATTAATATTAAAAGTTATTCTATATTGTTCATTATTTTCATAATATAAAAACATTCTACTATTATACATTTTATAAATGAAAAGATTTTTTTTAAATCACTCTGTAATCCTCATATTTATTTTGTTTTTAAAGTTCTTGCAATATAATTTAAAATGCTTTCACCTTGATGTAAAAAATTACACTTTTTATTATCATTATTTTTATATATTATTGTTTTTTCTCCTTTTTTATTTTTCTTTAATTTACTATCTACTAATTTACATGGATTATAATGACAAATTTCTACATTTTCTTCAATTTCTTTTTTTGAATGAGCACATTTGCAATTTATATTTTTACATTCTTTTTTATCAAGAATATATTTGCATAATTTAGTTTTAGCTTTTCTTAATTTTAATAATTCTGACTTTTTGGGATGAAACAATCTACACTTTTTATTCTTACATTTTGGGTATTCAGAACATAGAGATAAATGTCTATATTGACATGAAGATTTAGTGCATATGAGTCTTTCCTTTACAGTATTACAATAAGGAATATCATGATTGTATTTACATCTATGTTCAAAATGACAATAATTATCTTTTAAAATATTTTTACAGAAAATGGGTAGTTTGTCTACAAAATGAATTGTTGAAGGTTTTCCATCTTCAGTAAAATTAATATCTACATTAAATGGTTTTTCAAAACTAAATTTTCTGTTTTTATTATGTTTTTTAAAAGAAGTATCATCAAGAGCAGGAAAATCATCATTAATAACATTATAAGTTGGAACATAATTAATCCATTTCAGCTTATCTTTATGCAGTTCCATGATTTGAACTGTTTTTAAAGGAATTGGAACTATAGGTTTTTCTTTAACTTCTTCTTCATCATCAGATGTATAATAAGTAGCTTCATCAGATGTATAATAAGTGTCATCTTCAGAATCTGATTCTTCAAATTCAAATTTTAATATTTCTTCAAAAAGTTTAAATTCTTTTTGAAATTCAGATATTTCATTAATTTCTTCATCATACATTTTTTCTTTTATTATTTGTAAAAAATACTTTAAATCAAAAAATTTAAAATGAGTTAAATAATTTTTCTTTTATATATAAAAAGAATGGAAAACGAAATGCAAAATTTATTTTTAAGATCAATAAATGAAAGATTAAGATTAATAGAAGAAAAATTAAATATAATTGATATTCATGATATTGAAATGACTGAAGATTCTGAAGTTACTACAATTACTACTACTGAAGTTACTGAAATTACAGAAACTACTGAATACGATAATGATATTGAAATGACTGAAGAAGATGATGAAGATAATGAAGATAATGAAGATGAAGAAGATGATGAAGATAATGAAGATAATGAAGATGAAGAAGATGATGAAGATGAAGAAGTTACTACAGTAACTACTGAAATTACAGAAACTACTGAATATGATAATGAAGATGATGAAGATGAAGTTGTATTTGATAATTAGACTATAGAATTAATAATCTTTTTATTTTTTTACAAAAAATAAAAAAAATTGAAAAATAAGTTAAATAATTTTCTTTACATAATAAAAGAATGAAAAATAAAATTCAAAACGAAATAATTAATCCTTCAACTAAAATATATTATATTACTGCAATATTAAAAAACTATGGGTATAAAAAAAGTAATAAGGTTAACTTTGCTGCTAAATATGGTCGCCTTGATTTAATTAAATTATTACATTATAAAGGATATATAGGAACAAAAAATGCAATTAATTATGCTGCTGAAAATGGTCATCTTGAAGTTGTAAAGTATTTACATGAATTAGGGTATAAATCAACAAGTGGAATTGATAATGCTGCAGAAAATGGTCATCTTGAAATTGTAAAGTATTTATATGAAAAAGGGTATAAAGGAAATGATCTTGCTTTTATGTATGTTACAATTAATAAACATTTACATATCCTTGAATATTTCCATTCATTAAAGTTAAGAGGTCCTAATGATTTAATTAATTATGCTGCGATGTATGGACATTTAAATGTTATTAAATATTTAATATCACAAAATTATAAGGTTAATGATGATGCTTTTATTAATGCTGTAAAAATAGAACATTTACATATTCTTAAATATTTTATTGAAGATTTAAATTTAAGAGGACCTGAAAATTTAATTGAATATGCTTTTTCCAATTTAATGGAACCTAAAAATTTAATTGAAATTGTTTTTTCCAATTTTATGAAAGGAGAAAATAGTCATCTTGAAGTTGTAAAGTATTTACATGAAAAAGGATATAAATAAGAAGCAAGAAGAAAAAATTGAAAATTTAAATTCTTTACATAAATTAAAAAAAATGGAATGTACAAGTAAAGATGAAGTTAATAAATTTATGGGTTATAAAAGAAGAATAAGTTTAGCTCGTTTTTTTAAAAATAAAAATAAATTACAATGGGAAAAGTTAGAGAAGGAAAGATTAGAAGAAGAAAAGTTAAAAACACCAGATCAAATTTATTATTAAGAAAAGTCACGTCATTTTAAGAATTTTTCGTAATATTTCATAACAAGAAATAAAAATTAACACTTATTTTAAAAAAATCAATTTTTTAAAATAAAAAAATTATTTCTTATCTAAATAATTTATATACAACATGGTTCAATGTTAACCTCAATATTAATATTAATTTATGGTTGAAAATAAGGTTGAAAATAAAAATCCCTCTGAATTGGTAATCTCTTACTACTAATAGTGGTAGTGGTGAGATGGTAGAGTGCTTGCTTGTGAGAGGTTTCAAGTTTGATGCCCACCACATTCCTGGTAGTACGATGCTTAACTTGTTTCTCCGTACAAAGGCCTTGTTTGTCAAGGTTTGTGTTTCAGAGATATAGAGTTGAGAGAGGGTTATAACCTCAACTAAGTAGCTTCCTTATCTGTAATGGATTTCTTGGCCTTGGATAGTGAATTAATATTTTAAAAAAAAGGGGAAAACCAGATAAGAAATTCAAATGAATAAAACATGAAGTCAGCTTGTTATGGCAAGCCATTTGCAGGTGTAGCAAAAAACCAGCACCTTATATTTCTAAGTTAACACTTTCTAGCCAATTTGTTAAAAAGTATTTAAAAAAATGAGCATTAAAGCACATGATGGTAGACGTGTGTTCTGACCTGATGTGCTTCAAGTCGTTATATTAAAACCTGGAACAAATAAAATAATGTAAAAGTTGTGCCTAAAACAGCAAATCCTCTAAATTAACCAGAATCGAGAGAATGGAGAGTTTTTGACAATTATTAAATGAGAAAAGAAAAAGAAAACATTGCAAAAAAATTAAAGATTTAAAAATGTTATTTAAAAATGCATCAAATAGTTTTGATTGCTATTCTGTGTGCAAGCTTATTGATACCACCAAAGCTTATGGATACCACTAAAACAAAAGCTTGAAATATTATTAGGTACATGAATAAATTACTTATTTTAAAATATTTTATTTTCTTATTTATTAATGTATTGATATTATTATTTAGTTCAAAATAAAAATTAAACTATTTTTTTATAATTTTTCTACTTTAACATTTATTTCATGTAGACACTTTAATCAGTTGCACAGCAAAATCGTATAATTAACATACAAAATTATATATATGGTTTAAATATATATATATATATATATATATATATATATATATATATATATATATATATATATATATATATATATATATATATATATATATATATATATATATATATATATATATATATATATATATATATATGAAGACCACACAAGTAAAATGTCCAATTTTTGAAAATGTCAAGTTTTATATATTTTTATGATATTTTAGTACTAAGCTATTTTATTTTAAAAATTCATAGCAAAAAAACTGTTTTAAGATTCTATGATCATTTAAAAAAAAGGGCAACTTTGAAACAACCACTGTTGTTCAATGTTTACCGCGTAAAAAACGCAGTTGTTCAAGTTATTTATAACTAAACCAATGATAATAAAAGCGTAAGTCACATGACTAACTTTACGGATGAAGTAAACAACATTACGTTTACAGAAAAACATTAAAAAAAACATTACATTTTTACAAAATTACAAAATTTTCTCTTGAATTATTTTCACTTTTTCATAAGGTGTACTTTTTTATTCTAAAAAAAGTAGAAACAGGACTCAATAATATTCTGATTCTGATCTTTTTAAAGTAATTTTCTTAGATTTAAAAAAAATAAAAATGCCTAAATCGTTTGAAACCAATATGTATAATATTCGAGGCAATACCTGTTTTAACTAATATACTTTCAATCTAAAAAATATTTTTTTATTGTAATGATGAAACTGTTGGAAACAGATGGTCTGATGTTGTATGTTCTATGCTGCATGAATTTAAATTATCGATTGTGTCAAGTGTAAAAGATATCAAATTGATTTATAATTTATGTGCTAGGCAAAATACAAAATGAGAAGTTTCAATTTGATTTTATTATCTAGTTTATAAAACTGAAAAACTTGACAGCATTACTGTTTCATTACCAATTAAAACTCTGTCACACTATGTATAGGCATTACACCTCGAAAAATGTGACAGAAACATTAGTCATTGCAAATCAAAAGTTTCTTCCAGAAACACTAGACAATCTCACAAAAACCCATAACAATTCAATATTGTATATAAAGATGATCCAAGAAAAATTTCTGAAATTTTCAGAGTTTCAAAGCCATACTTCTTGGTTGTTTGTTCATTTAAGACATGTTCACTTAGAGAAATTGAAATATTAAAGGTTATGAAATATTAAAAGTTAAAGTTTAATTATATGGAAAAATGGAAATATTTAATTTTATGTGTGTTACATACCATGTGTTTTTATATATAATGGAAGTGCCTGATAAACTGAAATAAGCATACATAGCTCTGTTGCCTTTTTTTGTTAAAAACTTAAAGACTTACTAAAGCAAAACATTTTCTGAATGGAAAAAGTAAGACATTATTTGATCTTTTTTTTTAATTTATTTTAAATTTTCTTTGAAATTAAAAACAAAACATTTTTATTAACGTTGTGTTCACAAATGGATTTTGTATGGTTTATACAAACTTGATATAAAGTGATGGAACACAGACATCATGGAATTATCTGTGGTAAATAAATGAAGTTGGGGATGAGATAAGGTTGAACGGCTATTTTGTATAAAGTTAAGAAAAACTTTCATATAATATTTTATTCGAATTTTTTTTATTAAAAGATGGAAGGTGGGGCGGTGGCTTTATCATCCCATCACACACTTAGTACGTTGTAGTTGTAAATTGCAATGTGTTACCATCTACCTTTAAAAAAGTAAATGCTCTAAAAGGTCACAAGCTAACGTTATTTATGAGTTGATGAGTTTACAACGAAAAAACCACAGACGTCCAAATTGAGTGTCTTGTTTTCAAAAGAACATTGTGAATAAATAATACTTGAATTTAGTACAAAAACTGCGTTTTTATATTCTATAAGGACTGAAATGTCAGAAATATATACTTTTAATTAAATAAATTATTAATAAACAGATATCTAATGTCACTAAACACTAAATTTCATTTTTCTCAAAATGAGAAAAATCTGACATCTGTGGTTTTACCCATGTGATCTACATATATATATATATATATATATATATATATATATATATATATATATATATATATATATATATATATATATATATATATATATATATATATATATATATATATATATATATATATATATATATATATACATATATATATATATATATATATATACATATATATATATATATATATATATATATATATAACATATATATATATAAATACTATATATATATATATATATATATATATATATATATATATATATATACCTGTGTGTGTGTGTGAACTAATACACATAATATATATATATATATATATATATATATATATATATATATATATATATATATATATATATATATATATATATATATATATATATATATATATATATATATATGTTTAAAAATTTATAAACATAATGAAATATGTTGCAAAACTCATGCATAGAAGTTTTTGAAATAGCCTTACACAAAACCCTTTTCTTTAAGTCTCCATTGCATAGTAGGAGATTGTTCAGTGGCATACTTTTTGTCAAAAAGATGCAATAAATCTTCAGTAACTTTACCATCTCCAGCTCCAAGATCAATAAAGGATTCAGCATGCCATGTATCATTCACATTCAATAGATTTAAAAACTGTTGCTCAGAAAATACAAACATTGATCCTCTATTTAACAACCTAATAAGAAAAAAAGTTTATGTATTAAAACTAGTAAAAAAAATTACAAAAAATTTTCAGAACATTTACTTTGCAAAAATACAGTCAACCACATTTTAATTTATTATTTACTAAGGAAATAAAAGAACAGTAAACAAAATATAAAAATTTTTTCACATCTGTTAGTATATTTTTTCAAAGTATACTAACAGATGTGAAGAAGTTAATTTGACTATTGTTTCACTTTCTAAAACAACCAGCATCTTGTCTTTAATCCTTAAAGTGCAAAGAGAAAAAACTTTTATCTTTTTACACAGACATTTCTGACAAATGATTGTCAAAGATGTATGATATAAAAACAAAACGATGAAAAAACACACGTTTTTCCATCGTCATGGCATAAAAATCTTCTTATTTCTGATAAGCTTTTAAAAAAATCTGTTTAATTTTAAAAACAAAACAAAAAAACAGTAAAAAAAAACCTCACGTTTGAAGAGTAGCTTTAAAATATCAGACCTCATTTGAACTTCAAGGACTGGATCAGCAAAAGCCATTACTATTGCTTACAGGGGAAAAAAATATAAGGAATGAGATATCAAATTTTTAAAGAATTTTTTACACCAATGTTTTATTCCTTTTTTATAATTTTTGCTACAAATTGAATTAATTCAATACTAAATGTACTTACATTTTAGAAACCAGGAAAAAAACAATTATTTAACAAACTCTAAAGACTAAATTCTGCTGCCCTTAATTATATAAATATGAAATAAATAAATATAAATAAATAACTGGTGATGTAAATTTCAAACAAAGCAGGTCAAATGCTAGATTTATCAAGAAATCTTTTGCTCATTTTGATTGTAAATTTCTTCGATCGCTTTATTTGACCTTTATTTGACTAGGATTTGCAGTCCTAGTCTCCCTTTCTAAAATCTGATTGTGACAATATGGAAAAAAATCCAGTACAAAGCTAAGAAGCTGGTATCATCACGAGACTTCTTTCCTATGAAAAAGACTAAAAGCATTAAATCTAACTACATTAGTGGCAAGGAGACAGAGGGGAGACAGAAGGAAGATCTTATATAAATGTTTAAAATTATGCATAATGTTAACTAACTAGAAAAAATATTTGTCTTCCAATCGTTAACAATCAGTTAAGAGATCAAAGATTTTAAAAATTGCAAGAAAATGCATAAGCACTAGGGATGTACCAGAATTCCATTCCACCAGAATTTGTGAATTTTAGGTCATTCCAGTTCCAGGCGGAATAAAAATTTTTTTAGGCCGGAATGCTGGAATTTATTTTTACCTTTATTTTTTTAGACATTTGACACAGACTGTGTAAATTAAATCAAAAAACCATTATCCTACATGGCAATGAAGAACTATAGGTTAACCTAGGTAAAAAATACAAAATTCTTAATAAACAATATGTAATTTTATTTGCAGTAATTAATTATGTAAGGATTTTTAGAAATTTAGAAATATTTTGGTGCAAAAAGAACTATTTGCAGACCTCCTCTTCCCATGCGAGCGTACGTACCTTATGGACAATTCCTAAGTATAATTCTTATTCCAGCCAAAATTATCTTAACAATTCCGGCAAATCCTGTTTTGGCCGGAATTCACGATTTACATATATATATATATATATATATATATATATATATATATATATATATATATATATATATATATATATATATATATATATACATACATAAATTAATTTATAATTGCTCTGTTCTTTTAAGAACATTGAGCTATCTATTTTGCAGAATACATTTTTAAAATGGTTAAAAATTGTAGCAAATTTATGAATTAGTGATTTTTTATTTTTTAAGTTATTTTCAAGCAAAAAAAATATTTAACTCATAAAATAAACTAATAAATTTTAAAACTTAATAAAATAAAAACTAAAATTTCGAGTGAAAAAACATGAGAACAACAGACATTTAAAAAGTAATTTTTTTTTAACTTTTAAATAAATAAAATTGCTTTAAAAAATGAATTGTAAATAAATAGATTAATTTTTATATTAAAACTTGTTAAACTTGAAAAAAAAAGTAATTACAATAAATAAATTATAAACTTATAATGAACGAATATTACATAACTTTTACATATATTTATTTTTGTATGCCGACAGTTTAATAGGTTCAGGTTGGCAGTTGTATGTCATCATAAAGCAAAAATAGGTTGGATTTTGCGTTGGGATTGCAAAATGCTGACTTGAGTTTTGCAAAATGAATATATGTATAACATTGCTAAATGTAGAAATGCAAACTGCGCCAATTTAAATTACATTAAATGGAAATTTAATTATAAAATTTTAATTTTAAAGTTAAATTTAACTAAATAATTTTGATTTTAAGTAATTAAATTTGAATTGCCCAGCTAGGCGACTCAATTGCATCAAAACAATATTTCCAGTAACCCTTTGAAAGATTCATGTGGCATTTGCCAACGGGTGACGACAAGTGTACACCACTGGATTTACTCATATCGTATAAAGTTTATAACCATAACTAGCTGGCATTTTTTCTGGTGATTTTTTTGTTTTAACACGTATAAATGTCAAACATAAATTTTGCAAGCAACTCACCCATTTACAGTAGTCATAGACATGAACCATCCTAAAAATGTTCGAGCAATGCTATGAAAAAACTGAGTGAAGATATAATCAGACTTTTTGTAACAATTATCTAAAAACCGTTTAGTTCCTGCATCAAAACTCTGTTCTTCAAATTTTAGTGCAACATTTCTTGAGAGTTTCTCTGTATTGACACTGTACCACTAAAATTATATTTTTAATACAAAGTATTATATATATATATATATATATATATGTAGATATAAATATATATATATATATATATATATATATATATATATATATATATATATATATAATATATATATATATATATATATATATATATATATATATATATATATATATATACTCTTGCATGTCTCTTGCGTAGCATCAAAAAATATTTCCCATAAACTGTAGTTTTAAAGAGCGCGTTAATAAACCAGACCAGAAAAAGTTTTAAAAATTGAATTTTTTTTTTAATTGATAGACTGCCTGGCCAAACCAAACCCTCAGTCGATGTAGCAGCACTCTCTTGCGAGTCAGGCTATTTGTCAGTCGTTGTAGCAGCACTCCCTTGCGAGTCAGGCTATTTGTCAGTCGATGTAGCAGCATTCCCTTGCGAGTCAGGCTATTTGTCAGTCGATGTAGCAGCACTCCGTTGCGAGTCAGGCTATTTGTCAGTCAATGTAGCAGCACTCTGTTGCGAGTCAGGCTATTTGTCAGTCGATGTAGCAGCACTCCGTTGCGAGTCAGGCTATAAGATAGTCGATGTAGCAACATTTACGCATGTTTAAAAAATGTTTTTTATTAAATCAATAACAAAAACACCACTAATTAAAAAAAACTTTCTAGTCGTTATAATTGCGGTTTTTAAAAAATTTTTTAAAAAACAATTAAATTTAATGTACTTCCGCATAAATTAATTGCTTTGACATTTCGATGACAATCAAAAACAGCTTAAGAGACGAGGTAATTAAAATTGTAGTCGTAAGAGACTTTTTTTACATTAAAATGCTCTTAAAGCGACACTATATGAGTATATATATATATATATATATATATATATATATATATATATACATATATATATATATATATATATATATATATATATATATATATATATATATATATATATATATATATATATATATATATATATATATATATATATACATAAATATTTATCATAAAAGATATATGAATACTTTTGGTAAAATAAATTAGCAGGTAAAGTAAACCAAAAATATATTATATATATTGATTAAAATTAAAATATAAAACATGATGAACAATAACACCTATGTAATTGACTTATGTAAAAAAGTTTTGTAAATATTTTAAAATTTTTAGTTTTAAAATACTAAAGTATTTACTTATATACTTAAATATTCAAAATCTTTCCATATAATTAGGGTTGCCAAATGTCTGGCCTTACGGAGTAGAATACAAACCTGTAAAAAAAAATTTTTTCGAACAGTGTTTTCCTTCGTAAAAGCTGGAATTCTAGCAATCCTATATATAATGTATAGTGTTTTTATTAACAGTCATCAATTAAAAAGTTGTTTTAGCAACTTGAAAAGTATCGAGAGGATTGTGGAAATCATCGAAAACGTTTTGTTAAAAAGAAAATATTATTTAGCTTTTTTTTTTACAGTTATAATTTAATAATGAAAATAAAAATAAAAGAAGACAATATATTAATCTAATTGTTTAAACCTTTTAAAACTGTTTTTAAAAGTGGTGTACAAAATAAATCAAAGTTTCAATGAATAAATTTAATAATTCATTCATTAAAATTGCAAATAATTGTCTTTTGTTCTTGTTTTCTCTCTACTATATCAAAGAAGAGAAGCGATTTAAAAATGAAAACTTAATAAGATTGCTCAAAATAAAAATAATTAGAATTAAATATTCTAATTATTTAACTTGTTAAATAAAATGGGAAATTTATTCATGGAATTGATTTGAATATATATATATATGCATGTATAAACATCATTATGATCAACATGATCAACATAATCATCATTACCAGCATGATTATCATGATCTTTATCATTATTATTATCATCATCATCATCGTCATCATCATCATTATCATCATCGTCATCATCATCATCATCATCACCATCATCCTCATCATCATCATCATCATCATCATCATCATCATCATCATCATCATCATCATCATCATCATCATCATCCTCATCATCATCATCATCATCATCATCACCATCATCATCCTCATCATCATCATCATCATCATCATCATCATCATCATCATCATCATCATCATCATCATCATCATCATCATCATCATTAGCCTTCGTCTTTTATGCTGTTTCTCTAATATAAACAATCAAGAGCATTTTCTTTCTTTAACTAAAGCTCACTCATACAATGTTTAAGGCACTCTCTTTGAGTTTTCTTACTTCTACCACTACCATTTTCTCCTGAATCTGCTAACTCTCTACGTGCTGATACCTAAATTAGTTACCTAAATCAAATTTAGTTTTCTCTAACAAATGTTATTTGATACAACATTTTTTTTTAATCTCTCTTCCTTTTTTAAATCTGTCAGAAGATTATGCTTCTTTATCTTGAATTGATAGAGTCACAACAAACATGCATCTGATCATCTTCTCTTTCGGCAAATACTACATCATATAAATACTAAAGTTTTTACAAATATAAAAGGATATTTTTATGCCACCACAGGCCTTGTTTTAAATAAAAAATGCTTAAGGCATTAACTTTATGCTTAAGGCATTAACTTTATGCGATGATATATATATATATATTGTTAAACATCTAAATCACAATGGCTTCCAATGATTAAGTTAACTTTCAATTAAACACTTTGATTTCCACAGTTTGATTTCCATCATAGTCAGGCCTTGTTTTAATCCGTTACACGTAGAGCAATTTATGTACACCTTAAGAGATTTTTAAGTAGACCTACAGCTTGTAAAATAAGAAATCGAAGGCGAGCGGTCAATTTGACCAGTTCACCCTTAGAATTGAAGGTCAACTGTTTTTTTTGAAGGTCAACATTTTTATTATTTTCTTTGATTTCATTTTAATCTTCGTAATAATTCTTCATGACTGAACTTTATAAATACAAAAATAACTTAATATTTGATAATTAACAAATTAGTATTCCTATTTTAAATTTGTAAACAATTAACATTAAAATTACACGCCATTTTTATAGTTTAAAATTAAGCGCGCAGATTTTCATTTTATTTCTTAAAGGAAGTTTGATAAATTGATAAACTTTTTCAAAATTTTAATGATTATATAATAATTTAGTTCATGTTTTTTCCAAATAATAATCTGATTATTTTTCAAATCTTATTTTTTTAAACTCTGATTATTTTTTAACTGGTCAACCATGACCGGCAAGAATTCATTTTGAGAGGTTAAAATAGCAATTTTACTCATTTTGGGCAGTCATTGACTGTTGACTGGCTGTTATTTTACACGCTGGACCTTGAGCGAATTTGATTAAGCTACTTTTTATAATTTTTTAATGTTTAAATTAGCGGTAACATAAAAGAAGTAATTAATTTTTAAAAAAACCACATTAACTTTCGAATAACGATGAAAAATATTTGTTTCAAATGTTTGAAAGAAGTAACGTTATTAATCGCCATATTTCTTACTTTTATATAGCAATTATATTTAATGTAATTTTACGCTAAACTTTTTATCTAAATATTTAGCAACATGAAATTTAATTCATAAATAATTTATGAATTAAATTTCATATTAATATTTTTTATATTTTTGTTATCATGATAACAAAAGTATTAAGACTTTTATTTGAAATATTAAAAAAATGTGCCAAAGAATGAACAATTTATTTTTATTGTACTAAAAATTACTTCTTTATTCATTATTACTCTTTGCTTTTCTTATTAGTTAAAGGTATATGGATACCTTTACCTTTAAGTTATACAGGGGAGGGGGGCTGGTACAGAAGAAAAAAAAAAAAACCTATTAGTTGCAATTTTCAAATGAAGGCAATTTGTTAAATTTCTTCTGCGTGCAATTCAATAAGTTTTTATAAATCAAGTTATTTTATTAAGTTAAAGAATTCACGAGCAGACTGTAACATCCGCTGATGACACTAATATTAAGTTGAATATTTATATAATGGAAATTTCATAATGCATGCGCACATTACAGACTCGGTTAAATTAATACTAAGGCGCATTTTAGTTTAATGACAGTCTCTATTCTTTACTAATAACTATGTATTTTTCTATAAAATAAGACAAACTAGTATATAAAAACCTAGTTATTTCTATTCTCTCCAAATTGTTTAAAGTTCCAGTATGGTATTTTAAAGTATTGTATTTTGAAGAACAAAAGATTTACTTTGAAAACTTTTATTATATTTTATTATAAAATTTCTTTTATAAAAAGACTTTGACAATGTTTTTCGAATTAAAACTATCACAGAAAAAGAGTTGACTTAAGTTATTAAAATCATATGTAATTTGTGTGATCTTTATCAAAATAAAATTTTATCCGAAACCAATGGTGCCGTAAGGACAGTATATTTTATTCAAGTTGGTATATAAATAAATAAAAATATTGTTCAAGAAATTAAACAAAGATTACCTCATATTTATTCTCCTTTTTTTATTTTACTACCCTAAATTAAATTGCTTGCAAACGAAAAAAAAAAGAGTTTTGTAATTATACGAATGAAAATAATTTTGAGTTTATTTATAAGTTTTTAATATAAATTTTATATACATCTAAAAAATATATATTAGATCATTTTAAAAACAATTTATTGAATTAGAAATATAAATTATTATAAGCATAAGTTAATATATAAAAAATCACTTTTAAAACAGTTTCCTCAATTTAATAAAAAAAATTAAGATTTTTCAACTTTCAAAATTAAAATTGTTGGGCGATATTGTACTTAGTGGTGTATTTAAAAAAAATAACTACTTATTTTCTTAAAAAAGTTTCTTTTAAAGTTTGCTTCACCTAAATTACTAATTTTATTATGCTAGTTTATTTAACTCAAACACATAACGATACGCTAAACAAAAAACAAAAACATGCTACAGCAAAAGTTATTACAACCACCGTAGACTAAATATAAAGGGGAAAACCTAATCTAGTTGTGTGAGTTCAAAAAACTCTGCGGTAAGCGAAAACACTTATTACTGAAACCAGATGTTTTTTTAACGGAAAAAACTATGCAGATTCATAAGGTTAATATTAAGCTTATAACCGGAAGTATAATGGCAAAACAACAAATACTTTTATTAATATCTCCTTCAATAACTTGTCTTGGAAAATTTAATTAGTATTAAAATTATTTTCTAATGTTTATCTATGACAGAATTTTTTTTAAAATTTTGCTTTAGAGTTGTAGTCGGAGTCGGAGTTGGAGTCAGAGTTGTACTCAAAAAATTTCAACAACTGGAGTCGAAGTTGTACTCAAAAAATTTCAACAACTGGAGTCGGAGTTGTTACTTTTTTTTTACGACTCCACACCTCTGGTTAAAAAAGTGTTCTCAGAACTCTCTTGAATTTTTGGCTAAACTATTAAAATGTGTTAAATAAGTGGTTCCAATTTTTTAAAACTCTAGAAAACAATTTGACCTCTCTAATTATCCTACAATTAGTCTTCACTCTGTAAATAATTTCTTTATATAAAGTGTTTTAGATTATTAAATCATTTCTAACTGCAATATTAAACTTGTTCTTGTAAGGCCTACACTCTTCTTCATTTCAAGTAGTTTTAAGGGTACCGCAAGGTTCAATCTTCTGTATTGTTTCTTATTTACAAAAGCAACCTTTATAAAAATTTTACATCTAAATTGGCTCTAATTACTGACAACTCAACTTTATACTCTTGTCTTGACAAAAATTCTCCACTTTTTGAATAAAGAACAAAGAACAATTCAATTATATTACATCTTGATGAAAAATACCACTCCACCCCTGTTTAATAGATTTGAGAAAAAATTCTAACCCACCTTTGTTATAAAAAAACTCTTTTTCTTTTCTTAGATAAAAAGTTCTTCCCTTCCTTTTTATTTTTATTTAACCTTGTATTTAGCACTGGTGAGTAATTATTACTGATTTATTTAATTGTATTAATAATTCTATTTAGTTAACTTAATACTTTAATTAATAATATAATTTCAAAACCATTATGTCATCATGATAAATTGAGCCCCAGAGCAAATAATATCTAATATTTTACCCATAAAACAAAAATAACTTCAAGTTTTTTTTACCTAACATTTCTAAACCAAGTTAAAATTTAAAAGATTTTGAATGTAAAACAAAGAAAAAGAAAAAAAAAATTGAAAAAAATGTTATTATTGCTTGCACCCTGAAATTGCTTGCACCCTGAAATGATAATAATATCTGGTGCTGTACTGGATTTGTCCAGTACAGCACCATATACAACAGATAACATTAACTACTATTAATAATGATGATGATGACAATGATGATGATAATGATGATAATGATGATGATGATGATGATGATGATGATGATGATGATGATGATGATGATGATGATGATAATGATGATGATGATGATGATGATGATAATGATGATGATGATGATGATGATGATGATGATGATGATGATGATGATGATGATGATGATGATGATGATGATGATGATGATGATGATGATATTGATGATTCATGATAAAGATGATGAGATCAATAATGATGGCAATGGTGGTGCTGATCATAATAATATTTTATTATAAAATTTCTTTTTATAAAAATACTTAGCATTTAAATTATGTAAATACTTGTGAGTAATCCACTGGTTGATTTCGTTCAGCAAGTTTCCCTAAATAACTATGGATCAATGGATTTCTTGCATAAATAGTCATTTGTGCTATGTTCTCTAATATATATCTCTAATGATAACAACAAGACATCTTTAATGATAACAATATATATATATATATATATATATATATATATATATATATATATATATATATATATATATATATATATATATATATATATATATATATATATATATATAGGCCTTGGCAGGAAGTGAGAACTTAAGCTCTCTCACCCAAATTTACCTAAAATAGTTCACAGGAGCAACTTTCGGCTCTCGCAAAAGTATATTCTTTTCTCTCACAATATCATTTTATAAAAAATAATTACATAATAAACTGCAAAGGCAAAGTTGCTGCAAAACAATTAAAAAAGAGTGCAGATTGAAAGGCAAATGTTTTTGATTAGACTCGACTAACTGAAAAATATAAAATTATTAGACTCTAAGTTATATTAATAAAATATAAAATTATTTAACTTCTAAAATATAATATTACTTCCATCAAAATTATGGCAAAATAATTTTTATTTTATGTAATAAATTATATATTTTTTATATTACTTTAATATATTATTCACTTTTATTGTGGAGTTTTTAATTGTAGTAACAAGTTCTACTACAATAATAAAATATTAAACAAAAAATGTTTACTGCTTATAAAAAGTTTTTTATAATCAGTAAAAATTTTATAGCTCTTCGTCAAATTTTCTATCAAATAAGTGTTGTTACTTAAAAAAAAATGGATAGCTAGCGTGAAAACATAAAGACAACCTTATTTACAGTACAATTAATGATACTTGTTATGCATATATTTTTGTATCATTAACATAACAAATATATGATTGTAACTGTATAAAACCAAATTTTGTAGACATAAGCAATTTGCTAAATGAATAAACAGATAGCTTGTGCAAAAACCAAAAGCTCTCGTAACAAGCCGTTTAGAGGAGCAGCTTGCATGGTTCGCCATGTTGTTTTAGGAGAGATTTTCTGCGCTCTCATGCACGTTTTCTCCCGCTGAGGCCTATATATATATTGTTGGTTAAGACAACGTAAATTGTACGTTGATAGAGATGGTGCAAGTTGTTGTTTATGAAAAAACGAAACTACTTCAAAACCGTTTTGTATTCTGAAATTTTAAATGAGATCTCCCCTTGTCCTACGGGTTTCTAGTGTTGTAATACCGAGTTTCTGAAGACGAGTTTCGTACGAATCATTCTTGATTTCTGTGATGAGTTTAGTTGCCCTGTGCTGAACTTGTTCGAGTTTTTCGATATCTTTCTTGAGATGGGAAGACCATGCTTGAATTGCGAATTTCAAGTGCGGTTTCACGTATGTTGTGTACATTATATATATATATATATATATATATATATATATATATATATATATATATATATATATATATATATATATATATATATATATATATATATATATATATATATATATATATATATATATAATTTATAATAAAATATATATATATACAGTGCTCAAAGTGAGGCAGGATGCCATTCCATCACCTTTTTATAAAGTATAAACCGTCTTGCTACCTTTTTCTAAATCTCCTTATATAATGATGATGAGGTGGGATGGTATTTTTAATTTACCAAAGACCATCCCGTTACTTTTTTTTCTCCACTTAGAGCAGTGTATATATATATATACACAAATATATATATATATATATAAATATATAAATATATATATATATATATATATATATATATATATATATATATAAATTAATAAAACCCTTAATTTCAGTTTTCCAAATAAAATATTTTTCTTAACGAGTCTTTAAATCTCCTGAGGAATGCAAACTTCTTTTTTAGGTCATTTCGGTTTCCAGATTATCATGATCACCCTGCTACTAGTAACATGTAATCTAGAACAGCCTACTGCTATCAGTTGATAGCAGTAGAGTTCTGTTGACCAGCCTCACACCTTCTCTACCTTCAACAAGCTGGTACAGATGTAAATCTGTATTATATTCTTTTCTGTCTAGGATGAATAATGCTGGATCTTCTTGACTTCACTTAGGGCGTTTGAATTGTGCCTCATTGTAAAGGGCTATGCAACTCCTTTTTTTTATCTTCTAATGAGGGTACAACTCTAAGTTTTTCTTTTCACCATCCCAAAGAAACAGGACGATCTATTGTTAGTAACTAAAAAAACTCTTCTAGAGCTTGTAATCAGATATCATTTTTTTTAGTCTTAAAAAAAATGATTTTTTTCCAGAATTATACTTTTTAAACTATTCAACAAGTGTTTATCTTGTTTTACTGTCAGCTTGAAAATAGTACCTGTGGTTCCTTTTTTTAAAAAAAAAAATTCTGAAAAACGCATAGGGACCTCTAACTATCTTAGTATCAATTTTCTCTCTATTATTAGCAAGCTTGAGTCTATAACTAACAAACTTCTATCTGATCTTGAGTCTAAGAATCAACTCTCTCTATATATATTAATATCAATTTTAACGCTTTTCTTTGTTTAAAGAAACAACAAAGTTTCAAACTTTCTATTAATTGTTAATTATAATTGTAGAGTATAATTTTAGACTTACAATTTGTAAGTCAAAAATTGCACTACTTGCTGACAACACATCTATATAATCCAGTCATAACAAAAAGACATCACTACTTAATTACTTATTGTAAGATTGTTGTAAGAATGCTGTCAATATAAGAATTTCAACAATATTGTAATAACTGTTAGCTGTAAACAAATAAGTCCTGCTTGGGTTAAAATTCACCAGTAACTGCATACCTCATATTGCAACAGTATAGAGATTAGCTAACTTTAGTCTATATGTATATTAGTTTATAGTAAACAAAAAAATGGCAACTATAAACTATTTTTGGTTGACCTCATGTCTACACAAAATTTTCAACACAAAGATTTCACGATTTAATTATTTACAGTTTAAGTAAAAACACGTGCTTTTATTAGGAAAAAAAAAGTTGATAATAGTGGCATTGAATATAAATAGTAGTAATAGAAAAAAAGAAATTAAAACTGTTTAATCAGTATTTACATATTAATTTAAAAGTTTTACTTTAACTATTAAAAAAACTTTTCTATAAATATTTAAACTATTATCTACATATTAATAAAAAAAGTTGTAATTTCAGAAAACTAAACGCAATATAACTATATTAGTATTTAACTATATAAATATGATGTAGAAATATTATCATATATAAACATATATTAATAGCGGGGGCCATTAGTACAATAACGGGACCCTTTCGATTAAAATAATTTTCATAATTAACAAGGTGATGATCATTTGAACAATTATTACGGACGTTTTTTGAATGAGCATTTTGGCTATTATTACAATATTTCATTACCGGTACTTCGGTATTATCAGTATTTTCAATATCGGTATTACTAATAATTGAAGACCTTGTAATGAAAACCTCAAATGTCACAAACAATTTTTTTTTCAGAAGTGCATTTAAACTATTGATGTTTTTCAAAAGTACCTTTTTTCTGACAACCGATTCGAAGGACGCAATTTTTAAAGAAACATAAAATTGACTTATATATAGACAACCAAAAATTAACATAAATCCAATTCGCATAGAAGTAGACATTTGAGGTTTTCATTCCAATGTCTTCAATTTCGATAATGGTAAAACCGGTTTGATACTTAAAAATAGGAATAAAAATAGGATAATTCAATTAACATCTCAAATAAATTTGAAAAATTTAAAGTATTTAAATATGGTATATGTTTTGGTTTCCGGACGTGTCCCATATGGTAATTCCATTGAGACATGGTTTGCATTTTAAAAAATACCAAAATTTAAAGTTTTGTTTCTGTTAGTGATGGTAATAACTGTTTTGAAGTTGCTCAAAAAACTGGTTTAGTCAGAAACATTCAAAAAGAGCAAGCAGGTGAATCTTGTGATGGATAGGTTATATTTAAGGAATTTAAAACTTTTTAATCGTTTTTACAGATCCACTCTTTTCTATTGATTTTCCTATATTTTATGCAAATAAAATGACTGGCGCTAACAAAGTTTACATTGTCAGATTTAAATATAAAGTGACACTTAATATTTATATCTGAAGTGTTTTACACTTGAACTGTTTGCAAATAAATGCAAAAATGGCTTTTCTGCTATACATGAACTGCATTCATAAATTAATGATAATTTTGACTTGATTTTACCATTTTAAGTTTGTAATATCAACGGTAGTATCATAATATACATAATAATAACTTACAATACTTATACTTTTAAGTTTTATAACTGAAGCTTAAATGTAAACGTTTATATCAATAAATATTTTTAAAACTTTTTAAATTTTTTTAAAATTAACTCCATCAGCTTCACATTAAAGCTGATCGAGTCAATTTAATCAGCTTGATAGCTGATAGTAAAAGAGAATCCCCCATAAATATATTATATAAAAAAAATATGTAGGGAATTATTCAATGAAAATCTAAATTAGTTGCATAATTTAAACATGCATGTAAGATTTTTTAATCAAATTTTCCAAAAGTTTTATCAAAAGAAGGTTTTATCCATAAAAATATTACGTACGAAATCAATCTTACTGTTATTATATTTGATGCCCCAGTTAGCGCAATTTTATAGTGTATTAAGGGAAAAAATATTTAAAACTGTTGTGAGCGTTGTGTTCAGAAACGAGAGTAGTCTGGCAAGGAAATACTCTCACATATTTTATAAATTTTAAGGACTAATGTCATTAAAAGTAGTGTTTAAACTTAAAACTTGAAAGGGTTCAAAAAACTTTTATTAATAACTTTTAGTACATATTCTTTGTTAATATCATAAAATTATAATTAAAAAGTATATAAAATAAGCGTATTATTAACTAAAAAATGAAAAATGAAAGTCTTTTAGTTAAATTATATATATTTTTGAGTATATTAAATGTTATTTTTAAAGACGGTAGGCAAAAGATTTTGGATTTCTGAAAAGAATTGAAATAAAATAACATTTACAATTTGATATGCTTCTCATTGATATGTTCATCTTACTTTCTTCCCACCCCCACTCCCCTCTTTCCTCCTTCTCCGCCTTTTCGTTTTTATCGATTTATTCGAGTGACTGCGTTTTGTTTATGATCCATCGAGTTAAAGTCGCAAGTAATCGAGACGCAATCGTGAGCATACTGATTTAAAATTTTGTTTGAGTTTTGTTTATAGACATCCTGGTGTGTATCAAGCTTGACTTGATTAGGTTTTACAAAATGTCAGAAGATACTGACCAAGTGAGCATATTTAATAATTCTCTTTATTTTTCGTATTTATTTAAATGAAATAATGTATTTAAAACAACTCTTACAATTTATACGAATATATGCAAATTCAATCAATCATTTATTTCACATTATAGAATAAAATTAATACAAAGCTAGGATCAGTCACAAACAATTATGTAACTGACAAAAACGTGACAACTTGCAAACATTAACTGTAAATTTGAAAAAGTATATAAATTAAATAGTAAATTAATAATAATAATAAAATTAATAGTAATAATAGTTATTGTAATAGTAACACTAGTTATAACAATAATATTTATAATTATAATAATAACAGAAGTAATTTACAACTGTAACAATAAAAATAATAATGAAAATTATAGATATAATAATAATAATACTTAAACAATAGCAATAAGGGCATACATATATATGTTTTTATATATATATATATATATATATATATATATATATATATATATATATATATATATATATAAACACATATATACGTATACACACACACACACACACACACATATATATATATATATATATATATATATATATATATATATATATATACACATATACACACGTATACATACATACACACATACATACACACATATATACATATATACACACATATACGCATATAAACATACATACATATACATACACACATATATACATATACAAACATACACATATATACAATACATACATATAACCAATCACACATATACATGTTTGTAAATAAACCCATATAAATAAGTAAACACATTGATACACTCATACATACACATAATGCACATTCAGGTTCATATAAATATGCCCATATATGGAACAGAAGGGTAAGGAGTAAAAGAAAAGATAACTGAATAAGTTTTAATAAGGGAAAACTAAAAGCTGTTATATTTTAGAAAAATAGACAGAATTAATTGAAGATAGTGATAATGGGGTGTATACGAATACTGCACCGGACCATACCAGAGTGTAAAAAACAATCTTAGTAGAGCGAAATATGCATAACTTACATTCATAATATATAAATGCAAAAAAAATTTACACACCCACAAAAAAAAAAAAATTTGAATAATTTAAATTTTTATAACAATTTTCATTAAAAATTTAATAAAAAGAAATTGTGTACACACAAGTAAAAATATGTATTTTAGTCAAAATTTTATCGCATTTGTGTATTTCATTCACACACGCGTACCCCTATCACATATTAATGTTTTTGATTTTTTTGAAAAAAAAATTAATTTTTATACATATGTGTTTTAATTTAAGCAGAGCGGTAGGCTTTTTTACAAGATTAATAAGTTATTCTTTTAGACTGTTTGCCCTAACCAAAAGACCTTTGCACCTGCATGTACACTCCACTGCGCCTGTACCTATTTTAGTAAGTCGATGTATTGACACTCCGTTGCGGCTGTCCCTATTTTATTCAGTCGATGTATGCATGCTCTACTGCACCTGTCCCTATTTTAGTCAGTGGAAGTATGAATCACAGCCCTGTTCCTATTTTTAATTTATTTTTTTTTTTTTTTTTTTTTTTTTCCTAATTTTTTATTGTATATATGTATCACAAATATAACTTATGTATGTTTCGCTCTACCAAAATTGTTTTTTATACTTCGGTGTTTGTCCGGTGTGGTCCGGTGTAGTATTTGTATACACCGGTGATAATGTTGTGTTAGAACTTTATTGAGTATTTTTATGAAGGATAATTTTTTTGATATTGGCAATAAAAGCATTTCTAGTAATGTTTGGGAGATTTATTTTTATTGAAAATGGCAGAGAGTTCCAAGAGTGAATTAATTGATATTTATTAGATTGAATACCATATTTGCTAGTTTTTTTTTAAAGGTAGAGCTAGATTATAACAAGTTATCAATTTAAGATTGTAATTATGAATATCACTTGTGAATTTAAAATAGTTATTAAAAGCAATAGGCATGGTATTATGAATGATATCCCACACAAAAATACAGTTTAACAAGTAGATGAGTTCATCTAACTTTAAGTGCTCGAAATAACGGCCAATCAATGATCAGCAATTTCAGGAAAATTTTGAAAAATTCAAGGGAAAATAACCTGTTTTTGTGAAAAAATTACATTTAATGGACAAGCTTTGAAAAACTATTTTAAGTGCTGAACTTCAAAATTATTGATAAACTATACAATAAGTCAGAATTGAAATTGCTTGGCTTGAAATGAACTATTTTTATAGATTTATTTTGAAGTTTCACAAGATTTTTAATTTGAGTAAATGAACTTTGCCCCCATATTTGGCAGCCATACTTTAGGTGTGAATTAAATATAGCATGCTAAATATTTACCAATGTTTCATAGTTGACAAAATGCTTTTTTTTTGGAAACCATTCATATTTGATCTTATCTGCAGTATTTATTTTTTTATTCAGTAATTATTGAAATCAAATTGATATAATTGTTGTTTATATCAATGTTGTATTATTAATATTTTTATAAATATTCTACAATTAAAGTAGTTACCTTCTATGAGCTGGACATCTTACAAGGCCTTTTTATAGTAGACTTTATACTAGTGTAACGACAAAAACTATTATATTTGCTATTAATTGTGTTTTTTCATAATGGGAGGAAAATAAAAAAAGAATGCAAGTCATTCTATTGAGATGCAATTCTATATGGTAGGAAGTCATGTCTGTGCTAATTATTTGAAATTATTCTGATAATGATATGGTTAAAGAACAAGTGGATATTTAAATTTAGGAACCTGACTTCATTAAAGTTCTTTTACATTTTGAAATACTAAATGAAATTGTTACTCATTCAAGAAAGTGTCCCAAATTTGCCAATTGAGATTTGCAGTTCTTTATTGAGGAACTAGTTTAGTTGCTCTGCATTAAATTTTTTCTCAAGTAGTGGGCATACATAGGTATTGTATAGTTTTAAAGATATAATTGAATTCCAATTTATAAAAGTTATTTTAATAATACCAAGTATCTTTTTAGTTTTTAATTCTACATTATTTATTTGATCAGACCACTTAAATTAATTATTAAAATAATTAAATAATAAAGAGTAGTCTAAAACATCGAAAACATTATAAAACCTCATTCTTTTGCATTTATTTATATTAGAATCTATCCTCCAAAGTTGAGACCAATGTAGTAAGACATCTATATCCTTTTGGACTTGACCTAGATCAGATAACTTTTTAATTTTTATAATAATTAAGTGTCATCAGCCAATAACCTGCAGAAGTTAGATAAAAACTCATGTATATCATTAATAAAAATTAAAAACAAAAGTCAAAAGATAACTGAGCCCTGAGAAACTCTACTTAGTACATCTATCTGATTAAAAGAGGTGTCACCAAGAGCAGCATTTTGTTTTTTATTGCTTAAATCAACCCATAAATTTTTTTATTTTTTTTTTGCACCATGCCTTTTTCTGATGATTTTGATGATATTTTTAATACAGGCTTGAATTAATTTTAAAAAAAAAACTTTACTCTAAATTTTAGAGCCTGAATCCTTCTGGTTTCAGAGATATTAATACTCAGTTCCAATCTTTTTTTTAATTTTTTTCAAGTGTTATTTATCTTTTAAGCTAATTGCATAACACAAAATTGCAGAATCATATCTTTAGACATCTCAAGATAAACATTTTTTTGTATCCTGTATCATTTTTGGATTCCTCTCCCTCAAAAATAGTTAGGCAAAAAAAAAAAAAACTGGCAAAAAAAGGTTTTATATAAAAGAACAACTCAAAAAAAAAAAAGAAGAAGACTGACTTGGTTGTAACATTTTAAAATGCTTGTAGTTTGTAGCACTAAAAAATAACACTTATACTATATCTTATACTATATACTTGCACTATATCAGACAATCATCAGAAAGACAAAGTGTATATACACATGAACCACAGGTTTATTCAGTTATTTGTATCTGACACAACATATCTAGATTATTGTTAGCAAGAGTTTAGTTACTAACACTTGTACTCTAATGGATATGGCTTTTGTTACTTTGTCAAATAAAGGTAATTGAGAAATGTTACTTTGTCAAACAAACTCAATGTTGACTTTATTGAGCATCATTAGGCTATTTTAAATTTAATTTGTATTAATGCATAAACTTTACATTTAATTCTTGGTTTTCACCACAAATTTTAGGTGCTAACAGTATATACCATTCGTCATCACAAAATCATTCAAAGTACTTTTTACTATTTATTTATTTATTTTACTTATTTTACTTTTATTTATTTTATTTATTTATTTATTTTACTTATTATTATTCAAAGTACTTTTTACTATTTATTTATTTTTTTAATGCAAAAAAATTATAGCTTGTGTCATTTCCTTTGTAAATTTTGAAGAATATTAGCAAAATAGTTAACAATTGATAAAAAGTGTTGAAACATGACAAGTTTACATATTTCCAACTTTAATAGTTATTAAATTTTCATTTTAATAAACACAGTCAATAAACTCAGTCAATAAAGTCAGTCAATAAAGTTGTTAAAATTGATTTTTGGGTATTTTAGTACACTTGTTCTGTGTGATATTTTTTTGTAGCATAGTATATCACTTTCATTAAGTTAGATGATTAATTGTTTTTCTGTAATATAAAGTTTACTGCTTACTTAATGTTTTCTTTGAAAAGCTATTTAATAAAGGTCCTACAACATTAGTTTATAACTGATAAGTTTTTGCATTTTTAGTGCATAATTATTTAAGCTTAAAATTAATTGTACATTTTTTTATTAGTTGTAAAATTATCTTTTACATTTAGCTCTTTGATCCAACTATGAAAAAAAAGAAAAAGAAAAAGGTTCCCATCAACCTAGATGATCTAGATACTCCTGAACCTGCTGCTCCAATAGAACAACCAAAAGTAGAAGAAAATTTAGACATTGAAAAACGAAAAACTGAGAAGTCAGTTATTACAGAAGATCTTGACGTTGATGACTTTTCAAGCTCAAAAAAGAAGAAAAAAAAGAAAAGAGGCCAGGCTCTTTTTGAAATTGATTCATTGGGTGAAGCACTGCCTGTAAGTAACTTAATCTATCTCTTCTTATCTTGTCTTTCTTTTTTTTAGTTGATAAAATTTGTAATTTTTTTAATTAGATTTTTAGCATAGGCTAATTTCTTATTAAAAAATTATAATTAAAAAGAAACACAGTAAGTTTTGAATTATTTAAACTTATAAAAAGTTTATCTGACAAAAAATTTTATCATTCCTTTTTTTTTTTTTTTTTTGTGTTATAAATTGTTTACCTTTTCTCTCTAACTTCTATTTAGCTTCTAATAGTCAAGTTTTAAGAAATTTAACTATTTTAATGAGTTACCTCTAAAGTCTAAAAGTTAAAAAAATATTCACATAGTTAATTTAATTAAAAAAATAATCAAAAATAACAAAATTAAATCTTGAACACAAAAAAAATTTTGCAAGACACAGTCTAACTCATCTTTGATAAGAACATCAAATGTATTTTTTGGCTCCTTCTCGATTAAGTTTTGAAATGTTGGGAAAATGACAGTGTAAGATTATTATTTCAAAGAGAGTTAATTTGTCTGGTTGTTGATCAACTGTTTCAAAGCAATTTTATAATTAGTTTTCAAAGCACACTTAACTTAATATATTCAAATGCAATAGTTAATTTAAATAATAATATCATCAAAATATAATAATTAATCTATATTTCTTATATTTCTATATTTTTCTGCAAATTCTGCATAAAAATTTCAATAAAAACTTTCTTTTGCTTTGTTTATATAAAAAACATGTTTTTTTTTTGATTAACAAATAAAAATACTTTTGCAATTAAATAAAGTATTGTTTTCAAGCTTGTAATTAATAAATTAGGAAATCTGAGTATAAATAAATAATATAAATTGAATTATAATAGAAACCCATTTCTATAAAATAATGACAAAAAATATTTATAATAATTAGTATACTTATTATCAATTATAAAAATAACAGTTAAATATAACAATAATATATTTTAATATGTTAATGAAATCTCCCCGAAAAAGAGCACAAAAAGCAAAAATTTATTTTAGGCTGCTTAACTGCATTTAAACAAGACAGAATAAAATAATAACTTTTACTGATATAATCAATATTTACTTAAAACATATTTTAATGTCATATTAGTTGTATTACTAAAAGGACATTTAAAAATGTTTAAATATATAAATAGTTATGTTATTTAATATATAAACATTATTATATTATTAATTATTAATATTTATTAGTTATTATTTGTGTTATTTAAAATGCAATAATTCAGCTATATACAATTAGCAAAATTAGTTAGACAAGAAAGTCAACAGTATATTAACAATGTTGCAAATATTCTAGTACATTATTTTCTCATATCACAGAGTTTTGCTCACTTTTAGTTTACGCTCTTCAAGTGATTCATTTTTAAAGACAATTTTGACAGCGCTTGCAAACACAGTAATTAGAATGTTTTGTCTTGGCTTTTTTTTTACTCTCTTTAAAAGTGTTCTGTAAACATTACTTTGTATTAGTTCTTTAAAAATTCTTCTTATTTAGCAAATTTCTGTAAGCTGGTAATGACTTGTATAATTCAAACAACTCAGAAACCTGTCATCAAGCATCACAACAAAGTTAAAATTTTAGTTTGACTTGCTATTTAATTAAATAGCAAGTGAATAAAATTCAAGTTTGATGATGCAGAATGGATAAATTAGTTATTAAATTTAAAATTAGGTTTAACAATAATTTTAACTTATTATATTACAAAATCAGGCCCACAGTCAAAATGTTTATAGGGATACAAAAATGTCTTTTTAAACACAAAACACAAAAATACCCATTTTTATATCTACAGTATTTTTATATTTTGCGCATTTATTGTTTTTAAAGTTTTATATATTAATAAAAACCAATTTATTTTTAGAGTGTTGGATCAGATGTGCAAACAGATGGTAAAGTTTGTTGCTAATATATTTTTTATTATAAACTTGATTTATTATATTATTTTTTAAGTCATTTAGTTTATTGTTTGTTTTTCTATAATATTTTTAAAAAGTCTATTAAATTTTTGAAATTTGCAATTTTTGTTTTATTCAAAGACAAAAATTGTTTTGCTTTGAAAAAATTTTATTTGGTTAAAAGTGATTGAGAATTTTTGAAATCTGGAAATATTTCTAGTCTTCAAATTCTCTGTTAATCAAAAACCGCATAAACTGTTTTTATAAAAGGGTCAATTTAGCATATTACCAAAACTCATTCTCGATTGACTCATCATTTATCTTTTTAAGTCTTCTGTCAACTGTTTCTTTGCTGTATAACTCTATTCTTTTTTTCTAGTAACTCCCAACTTAATAGTGGTTGCTTGCAGCCTTGTTGGGAGTGAATCAGAATTAAAAAAAAAAAAGGTTACTAAAAGTCCAAAAATCAGCCAATAAAAGATTATGTTAAAGATTTTTGTTTTGATCATTGATATAAACAATAAAATCCAATTTTTGAAGGTGATGAGGTGCAAGGTCTCTAAAGTTGAAGCTGATGAGGTGCAAGGTTTCTAAAGTTGAAGGTGATGAGGTGCAAGGTTTCTAAAATTGAAGCTGATGAGGTGCAAGGTTTCTAAAGTTGAAGGTGATGAGATGCAAGGTTTCTAAAGTTGAAGGTGATGAGGTGCAAGGTTTCTAAAGTTATGAAAATAAAACTGGTACTTAGTATTATATAATTAGATTCTAAACAAAAAGTAAAAAGAGAATTACATTTAGGTGATTAAGAATTATACCCTTAAACATTACTAGGGAAAATTATATACTTTTAACCACCTGAACTCGTGAAATAGATACTTTAAAATCAGGAGAAATTTAGGGAATATTCTGGAAAAATTCATTTCCAAAACTGCCATAAACCATTATTGAACCTTGGAGTCTTTTCAGAATAATAAAAACAATTTTGGTATTTTGCGCAATGAGTTTTTTTCTATGAGAATTTTAATGGATTTTTCATGTTTTCTATTTGAAAATGTTTTTTTGCTTCTCTGCGTGCTGCATTTTAATTTGCGCTTACAATATTTGTTGCATGTTTTATACTGTTTTTTCGAATAAAACTTTTTTCATTCTAAAAAATTTTTTAATAAACTTTTTAAAGTGCAGTTTAAAAATTTGTCTCACTATTAAATGCTTTTCTATTTTAGAAGATGCTGCCGCAAAGCAAATTGCTGAAGATGAATTGCGTGAATACACTTATGATGAAGTAATTTCTTTTTTTAATTTTTATGTTTTAACAATTGTATATTACATTCAACCATGCTGAAACTAAAGAATTTATTTTGCTTTCATTGATGTTTATGATTGTATTAACAAAATAATTTATTATATATTTATATATTTATTACAAAATATTTTATTTTGTTTTGGTTTCAGCTTTTAAAGCGTGTATTTGACATAATGCGTGCTAAAAATCCAAACATGATTGAAGGTGGCAAACGAAAGTTTGTAATGAAACCTCCCCAAGTTGTTCGTGTTGGAACAAAAAAAACTTCATTTGTGAACTTCACTGACATTTGTAAAATTCTCCATAGACAACCTAAACATCTGCTTGCTTTCTTATTGGCAGAATTAGGGACAAGGTATTTTAGTAATTAAATAATATGTAATCATGGTTTTAAATTAATAACAATATAATAATTTATTATTAATAATAAATTCATTCAACAGATTTGTTATCCATCAACAGTACATATTGTACTGTTGATGGAACAAATCATAATATTAAAGTTTAACATTTCATTTAGTGGTACTGTTGACGGAACAAATCAGTTAATTATAAAAGGAAGATTTCAACAAAAACACATAGAAAATGTTCTTAGACGATATATAAGTAAGTTGGTTGCATTTTTGTTGTCGTTGCTTTAGTATTTATTTCTTTTTAAAAACTTTTAGAATTAAAAATTTGCAAACCAAATGGTTTGTAGAACTTTAGTTTGTCTATATTATCTATTTAGTTTTAATAATCTAACAATAAATGTTCTTGCATTCATTTTCACATATTAGTATATAACCTATTTTTATGAAGGTAAATAACGCAAATATTATACAAGGTTTTTTTTCACAGAATGTTTTTTTTCTTATTGTGCTTTTTGATATTATAATTTTTTTGATATTAGATAACAACTGTAGGTTTGCAAATTTCCCTAATATCAAATAGTTTTATTTTTCAAGAAATTTATTATCTTAAACAGTTTTTAAAACATAAATTGTTAAGTAAGCAAGATTAAAATTATTTTCAAAAGTTAAAAAAATATATATTAAAGCCATGAAAATATTTAATTGCAAGTAGAACACTTTTTAAAACCCTGAAAAAAACAATAATATAAAACTAGCTAAACGATTTTTTGGCCTTGAGCATTACGTCAAATAAAAGAAATCCTTGTAATTAAACCCAGTATTCAATCTCCCAGTGGTTCTCTGTAATTGAACCCAGGTTCAACAGGTACAATGAACACACGTTACGATTTTTTATGAAGCTTTATTTTTTACAACTTTTTTTTTACTTTTAATAAAGTTATAAAATCTCTTCAGTAAATGGTTGCTACCTCTATATGAATAAAATCTGTGGATTAATATTGGCAAACATAATTAAAGATCTAACAAGGGAAAGGGTATAAAAAGAAAACAGTTTTATGAAACCAAAACTAAAGGGTTACTTAGCATTGTTTCTTTGTATTGCTGCTATGGTTTTTTTTTTTAAGTTTTGCACCCTGTTTAAAAATTTAAAAGGTTTTGATTATTTCTAATTAATAAAAGAATTACAAGCTTGATTAAAGGAAAACATTCTCTGCAACTTGCCTGCTAACCAACTGTTGTTTCTACATTCACAACAATCTTGGTTGTATTTTTTTTAGCTGCAATATAGTTAATACCAGGAGACAGGAATTTATAAATAGATATTGTACACAGTGTTGTTTTGGGTTTGATATTATACGTTTGGAATACGGAACGCGTATCCTTTATTCTGAACGAAAACCTCACTAAATGTGTAGTATGACATCAGTTTTGGTTTATTTAAAAAAATTTAGTTAAATTCAAAAAAAATAGTGGAGTTATTAAAATTTATTTTTTAATCATTCTTGTGTCAACATTAGTTACAAATTTGATTGTGTATTATTGTATAGAATGTTGTTCCCAGTGGGCGCAGGACTTAAATGAGACGTCTAAAACGTTTTAAAAAAGTTCTAAAGACTTTTTTACTGCCCTTGCCGACTGGGTTTTTATTATTTAATATTGTACAGTTTTGCTTAGGTCATTCTAGTTTCTTAGTTACAACGATTTTAAGTATAGAGATAATATATATGTTGAACCTATATAAAAATGCGCTAAGTCACAAAAATAAAAACTTTGAATTAGTTCCGTTACCACATTCTATATACTAAAATCATCTATTTAAATATTATACCAATTGAATTTTTTTTGTTCTAAAATTGGATAAAGAAAATATCTATTTCTTATCTGTTTATGCGCAACTAAGAGTAGTTCAATTTTTCGTCGTTTTTTCCAATTCACTTCTTGATTCATTTGTAAATGGGCTCTCCCCACACACAAATGCAGCATTTGACGTACACAGATGACGTCATACTAAAACATGTAGTTGATATGGGCTTCAGTACATACATCAATTGACTATCTAGGTAGAACATGCAAGAAGATCCGCTACATTGACTTTTTATAGACATAGACAAAAGTTAAGGCGTACAATTTACGAAATTTAAGCGCACAAAGTATATTAGGAAATTGTGTCCTTAGATGCACATGTGTGTGTGTGTATATATATATTTATATATATATATATATATATATATATATATGTATATATATATATATATATATATATATATATATATATATATATACACATAATTGATTGATTGATATTGATTAGAACAAAGTACATGTTCTAAAGGACACGAAGGCCCATACAAAGATGGACACTAACAACGTGCCCAAAGATATTTAAAAATATCGCTACAAAAAAAAAACTATAAAGAAACAAATAGTTGTTCCTTTTACAATAGATATTTGTTAAAGTCGAAAGATTTAATTTTATTTTTGAACGTTAAAATGTTATTTGCATTTACAGCCTCCGAGGTCATATTGTAATACATAAATATACATACTTATATATATACACACATACAATTTCATGTTAAGATGAAAGGTTTTTATTTTATAAAGTTAATATTTTAAATTTATTGTTGTTTAGAGGAATATGTCACGTGTCACACCTGTCGCTCACCAGACACTATTTTACACAAAGAAACTCGTCTGTTCTTTTTGCAATGTGAAACGTGTGGATCACGTTGCTCTGTACAAAGCATTAAATCTGGTTTCCAGGCCGTCACGACAAAGAGAGCACAGTTAAAAAATAAACAACAATAGATATTAATAAAATTATAACTTTGGCTCTAAGGCCAATATAAAAGTTTATATCTTTTGTAATCCCTATTCGAAAAACCTAAAATATCACAGAAATAAAATTTTTGTTGAGACAGTATTTTTATTATTTCCACTTTTTATTTCAAAAGTGTTATGAAAAATATAATTATAAAATCTTAACATTTGAAGCGTATTTTACCTAAAAAATATCAAGCCCTATGTTTGTTGCTTAGGGCTTGATATCTTAAAGGATTACCTAGAGCATTTTGATTCGTAAACAAATTTAAATTTTGTTTTGAGAAAGTATCGCGTTTTGTATTTTCAAAACACAATTTAAAATAAGATATTTTGAAATAGTTTTGCATATATTTATGTATCCAATACTCACGAAATAGTTTTATCAAGGTTTTTTTTTTTTTATGTATGTTTAAGAACTTATCATAAGAAATATCTAATTTCTTAATTAGATCCTTGGACTGTTATCTAATTTCTTAAGTAGATCCTTGGACAATTATCTAATTTCTTAAGTAGATCCTTGGACAATTATCTAATTTCTTAAGTAGATCCTTGGACAATTATCTAATTTAATAATTCATCCAGAGGCAAATCAAATCTTTTATTTACTATACTTGAAGCTTTTTTATGAATTCTATTAGTTAGTTTGTAATCTTTTTTTTAACAAAACATCCAATTTAGAAGACAAAGAAATGTTAGACAATATAAAGTTTTCAACAGCAAAATCAATTTTTCATGACAAAAAAATTGTCGTGCGTGAAAGAGCGAAACATTTACCATTAACTTCACTGCATAACTGATTAATGTGTTCCTCAAAGTTTAGATCTTTATCAATTGTTATACCAAGTAGTTTCACTTTATTGGAGGCAAAACCAACATTAAACCTATTTTTATCGATAGATTTTTTGTGGTTTTAAGCTAACTAAAAGAAATTTAAACTTATCTCGATTAACGAACATAAAGTTTAATGAAAACCTATTATTAGTATTTGTTGCTTCTTTTTGAAAACGAAAAATAACTTTCTCAAAGCTATAATCCAAGTTCCTTATCTTTAATGTATAATAAATTATTTGTAAAGATATGAAACAAAACGGGTCTAAGGATTAACTCTTGAGACACTTTAGATAATATATCAAACATCCACACCACCCGGTTTGAGGCAGAAGACCCACAAATATAAGATAGCAAGAGATTAAAACTTTCTTTAGAAAAACCATAGACGTCTAATTAGCAATCTGTAAGTCATGCAGTATAAAGTAGATTTTGGGAGGTCCATTAAAATTAATCCAAAAATACTTCCATTTTTAATGTATTCATGCCACTTATTAAGTAACAAAAAAAAATGCTAATTTAATTTCTTTATATAAAAGTGCTGTATTTTTCAATTTAGAGAAATAACTATGTAAATGTTTAGAGACAACGTTCTTCATGTTTTATTCATCACAAAGTTCATTATTTGTACACGAAAATTATTAAATTATTTAAAAGTATTTAAAAAAAAGTTGATTTCCTTCTGGAAAAAACAAGTGCAGCTCCACAAAATGTTGACCAAGCTGTATTTTGCTATCAATATTTCGTGGCGAATTCTTTGTTGTCGATCACAGCCTTGCATCTTCGAGGCATAGATTCGATCAGGTGATGAATGAAACTTTGTGGAATCGCTGCTCAGGCCTTTTTGATTTAATCAAACAGTTGATCCTTATTACGAACACCTTCACGATTAATTCTGCGGTTGACAATCTCCCACAGGTTCTCTATAGGGTTGAGATCCGGAGATTGAGCCGGCCAATTCATCAACGAAAGGTGGTTGTCTTGAAACCACTGCTTGACTACTTTTGCAGTGTCTTTCGGTTCGTTGTCTTGCTGAAAAACCCATTTTATTGGCATATTCCGTTTAGCATGAGGTAACATAACATCTTTCTGGATTTTTTTATACATGAAACGGTCCATTATTCCATCGTTTCAATGTATTGGATGTAGACCGTTAGCAGAAAAACATCCCCAGACCATTACATTGCCTTCACCATGCTTCACAGTCTTATGGCAGTAACTTAAATTCAGGTGTTTTCTGGCCGGTCGGCGTACACGGTAAATGCCATCGCTCCCAATGATGTTGAACTTCGATTCATCACTGAACAGGACAGTTCGCTATTTCTGTACATTCCAGTCAATATGAGAAGGAGCAAAAAGGAGTCTTTTCTTCTGGTTCTTAGTGAAATCAGCGGTTTCTTTGCAGGGTGTCGAGAAAACAATCTGGCCTTAACAGCACGTCGTCTAATTGTTCGGTCCAATACAGGCAGCTCTAATTGCTTTTGTATCTCAACTGATGATATCCAGGGATCCTTCTTTACGGATCTGACGATCATAGAATCCTCTCTAGAAGTAGTGGAACGCGGTCTTTCACCTTCTTTATCTGCTCCCAACTTCCCCGTAGAACGATAATTGGAACATAGTCTTGATACGGTCCATTTTTTCACGCGATATTTATCACAAATACTTTTTTGTGACATTCTACTTAAGTAACCGCCAATAACTTTCTTTCTTAGTTCCAATCCAAGACTGTCGGGTGCCATTTTTGCACTTGAAGTCATAAAAATAATAAAAATAAAAAATAATCGCGCTTCTCAAGGCTTACCGTGTTACATTTACCTTGTCCTGATGCGTCTGGATGCTTCTGAATGTTTCTGGATACTTTTGGATGCTTATGGATGCTTCCAGATGCTTCTTCTATAAACTTCTGGAAGCTTTTTTATGCTTCTGGAAACTTCTGGATACTTCCTTTAGTCATTAAAAAACTTCCTTGACGTTGACACAGACCAGACTTAAGAAAATAAAACAAACCAAAAAAGTTGCACTTGTTTTCTCCGCTGCAAAATGGCACTTGTCAACGAAATTCTGCCTGTGTGCTGTCACCTGTCAGCTGATTGCTCATGTCATGGCATGCTATGACTCCAGACTCCTTAACTGTTTGCTATGGTAGTATAGTTCGTTTCGTTTTTAAGACATGTAAAATTGGGAACACTTTTTAGCATTGTTCAATATTGGTTGCAAATGTTTTGTCCAATACTGTAGTTCGACTTGTTATAACTTTAATGTCTTCGATTTATTATAGCTTTAATGTCTTCGAAACTGCAAATAATATACTCAATGACGCTGATACGCAAACTTTTCAAATGAATAATCTTGATTCTCGATATTTTAAAACTGAAACTTTTAAAACTGAACTTGAAACTATTAAAAATAATTTTACAGTAATTCACATAAATATAAGAAGCATAAATAAAAATTTTAACAAACTTCCTAATTGATTGTAATTATTTATTCAGTATAATTTGTCTAACAGAAACTTGGTGTTCTGACGAATCAATCGAAAATAACTCTAATCTACAAATTCCCAATTATAAATTAATATCTTCTGAAAGAAAAACATGCAAAAAGGGAGGAGGGATTGCAACTTATGTTCGGAATGATCCAGCAATAAAAGTAAGAAAAGACCACTCCATTTCTAATGTCGATAGTGAGATCTTTACAATAGAAATCATAAACTCCAAGTTTAAAAATAATATAGTTTCTATCTGTTATAGACCACCTGAAGGTAATATCAAAACTTTCTCTAAATATCTAGAAGGAATTTTTCTAAAAAATTAATAAAGAACAAAAAAAGTTATTCTGTATTGAGGACCTTAACATAGGTTGTTTAAAATACAATGAGTTGCCGATTACTAAATTATTTTTGACAACATGTTTCAACATTGTATTTTACCAATTATTAATAAACCCACACGGGTAACCTCAAACTCTATTTCTGCCATAGATAATATACTAACAAACTTATTTCTAGATACCTCTTTAAAAGCAGGAATAGTAAAAATTGATATTACAGATCATTTTCCAATTTACTTTACATTAACAAATGATATAAGAATAAAAAATGATCTGAAAAAAATAATTTATAAAAAAAAAAAATAAACTTTCTATTCAAAATTTTAAAGACACACTATCGGCAGTAGATTGGGTTAAAGTGTATCAAGAATGTAACCTTGGGAACACAAACTCTGCATATAATACGTTTACAGGTATTTTTCTAAAGCATTATAATAACCATTTTCCGATCAAAGAAAAAGAAATCAAAGTAAAATATTTGAGCTGTCCATGGATCACCAGCGGTATTAAAAAATCTTCAAAAACAAAACAAAAACTATACGTTAAATATTTGAAAAACAGAAATGAGATTAACCTATCTACTTATAAACAATACAAAAATCTTTTAGAAAAAATCTAAAAACATTTAAAAAAAATTTACATATCTAAATTACTTCAAAAAACAAATGGAGACATCAAAAAAACAAAGAACATCATAAAAGAAATAATCGCGAAAAAAAAACAAAAAAACAATTAGCTTACCAGATAGAATTATTATGAATGAAACCAAACACGATGATAAGAACTCAATTGCCGAATACTTCAACCATTTCTTCGTAAACATTGGCCCAAACATGGCGTCTAAAATTTTAACTCCAGATGACTCCTTTGAAAATTATCTAAAAGATCTAAATAGCGAACTAATTTTCAACGAATTAAGTTATGAAGAACTCGAAAATGCAAAATACTCTTTAAAAAATAAACAAAGCACCAGGAATTGATGAAATTTGTAGCAATGTAGTAATGAGTATTTTTCCAATAATAAAAAACCCCCTCTTCGAAATATTTAAATCTTCAATTATAATAATAGCCGTTCCAGAGAAATTAAAAATTGCAAAAATTGTACTAATATATACAACTGGACATCCATATTTACTAAATTGACCAATCTTAATCCTTCCTGTATTCTCAAAACTTCTCGAGCAAATAATTTATAATAAACTAAACAAATACTTAACAAACAACAATATCTTAAATGAAAAACAATTTGGCTTTCAAAAGCATCATGCAACTGAACATGCAATCATAGATCTTGTAAATGGCATCAATTACTCATTTGATAAAATGAATTCGCTCTAGGAATTTTTATAGATCAATCGAAAGCATTCGATATTGTTGATCATGAAATCCTGCTCAGGATAATATAAAAATAAGGCGTAAAAAATGTTGCATTACTCTGGTTAAAACCTTTTGTTAAACAGACAGCAATGTGTTAATACTGATGAAATCATCTATTAAAAAATGCTAAAAATTAAATGTGACGTTCCCCAAGGTTTTTTAGCTCCCTTACTGTTTTTAATATACATTAATGATCTTCCAAAAGCCTCAAACAAACTTGATGTCATAATGTATGCAGATGATACTAATTTATTCTATTCATCTCCGTCAATTACAGAACTTTTTTAAACAACGAATATTGCACTTGAAAAACTTAATATTTAGCTAAAATCTAATAAATTATCTTTAAAGATAGAAAAAACTAATTACATCTTATTCCATCCCAAACAAAATAGAAAAAACTACCAAATATATTGCCAATGCTAAAAATAGAAAACAAAAATATTGAAAGAACCGCAACAACTAAATTTCTAGGTTTATTTATTGATAAAAATATTTCATCAAAAGCACATATTGACTACTTAAATAATAAAATAATCAAAAACATTGGCGTGCTATACAAAGCTAGACCAATGTTATCCCAAGAAAATCTAAAACATCTTTATTTCTCATTTATACATATCTATTATACATACGGTAATATAGCATGGGAAGTACCCATAAATCTAATTTGAAATCACTTTATCGAAATCAAAAATGGAGAACATACCAAAATCTACTATTTATAATATACTTCAAATAAAGGAGAATACTATAGGACCAGAAAGAAAAGTTGGAAGTGGTAGCAAAGCAAAAAAGATGTCTGCAAAAGAGATAAAGCGTCTTAAAAATTCGATTGATCAAAAGGATGGTATTTCGCAGCGTCGTATTGAAAACGATTCCATGTATCACAACCGTACATATGCAAAATTATTTAAAAAAAAACTAGTATTCGTTATCTTAAAAAAACTAAAACACCTAAAGGAACACCGACTCAAAAAGCAGCTGTTCGTTCAAAGTGCCGTAGATTGGTTTCAATTTTTAAGAAAAAAGTAGTTATTATTGACGATAATTTGTATTTTTATTTGAGCAACACCAATATTTTCGGAAATTCTGGATTCTAATGTTTCCGGAAATGCTCTATTCTTCTGACATAAATACAACATCAAATGATGTAAAGTTGAAAAGAAAAGACAAATTTGAGCCAAAATTAATTGTTTGAATTGCATTCTCGGTGAAATGAATCTCTCAGCAGTACATCGCTCCGTCAGGCCAAGCAATTAATGAAGATGTATATATTTCAAAATATCTTGTTAGATTAGAGAAATTCATTAAAAAACATTAAAAAACTGACAATATTGTCTTTTGGCCTGATCTAGATTCGTCACATTATTTGCGTAAAGTGCAAAGTTATCTAAAAGCTAAAAATATTGAATTTGTACCAAAAGAACATAACCCTGCTAATGTGCCAGAATTACGTACGATTGAAAATTTTTGATTAAAAAACGGATCAAGTTTTCAATTAAGAAAATTAACATATAACGTGTACATCTGCTAGCTGCTGCAACATTTACAAGAGTAGACACCGTTCGTCATCATGGCATGAAAAACTTATAATTTTTAAAAAAAAATTTATTTAGATATTTTTTGTGGTTATACTTTTTAAATTAATAAAATTAATCATTCCGTTAAAAAGTGATACGATTTCTAATTTTGTCCAGATTTTTAGTTATCACATGTTATAAGCGGTTTCGGGATGAGAAGACCATCTGGTCTTCTGCAAGTTTCCCGCGTTCTTTTTACTTTTATATTAACTATTTGTGTTAAATTTAATATTTGTACTTAAAAAAGTTCATATAATATGTAAGATATTTTATTTTATACATTGTAAACGAATCAGTTTATATTATGATCACGTATTTGTAAAACTTTGATAAAAGAACAAAAAAAAAAAAAATATATATATATGCAATCTGCAAGACTGAACCTAAAGTGAACAATATAAGATTTTAACATAAAAGTTTGTTTTATCTCCACTAGTCTTTTTCTTATTTTTCATAGACACTATTATTTTCTTAATATCGTCAGGTGTGATTTTACCGAGCTGGATACTATGTGATACATTCTAAATCTTTTCTTTATGTTTTTTATTATATTGGATGATCAAAATACTTTGATAACTGCATTAACTGGATCTATAGAGCAAGAAAATAAAGGCAAATGCAGGAGGTCTGTATTACCAGATGGCACTGGATAAGGTGCTCGATAATCTATACAAAATTGATTAAACTTTGTTTGACAAAAGGGTTCTTTTAAATAGTTATTATTTCGCAAACTTTATTTATTTTTTACTTAAAGGTAAATAGATCTTTAAAAACATAAAATAAGGGGTTATTCATACAACAAAACGTAAAACATAAAATATTGTACAAGTTAAGTTCATAAACATTTAATACATTCATATCTTTAAATAGAGGTTTTGTATTTGAAAAACGATTTAAAAAATATATTATTCGCATTGCATGTTTCTGATGGCGGTAAAGACGTTGCAACTTACTTTTACCTGTACTTCCCCAGGCAATATTTGCATAGTTTATATAGCTATGAATAAATGAGTAGTATAGTTGTTTTAAATTATTTTTATTTAGATAATTTCTGGCCTTATAGAGGATACCAATACTTTTTGACAAAAACACCAAGTGTATATTGTGATTTAGCAAAAGAATTTGAGACTTCACGTGTAAATTGAATAATGGCTTGTTCAGTTGAACTATTTTTTTTAAAGCCGAGCTGATTTTTATATAGTAAATTATTTGAAACCAGGTAGTTGTATGTTTTTTCAAAGATAATTTTTTCTAATATTTTTGAAAACGTAGGAAGGACAGAAATAGGGCGATAATTATTTACGTTTGATTTTTCTCCTTCTTTATAAATTGGGATAACTTTTGCAATTTTTAATAGATCAGGGAAAACCCCTTGTTGTATAGATGTTTGGAAAACTTTAAATAAAATATTTTTCAAACTTTCATAGCAATCTATAATAATGTTCCCGTTTATTCCATCCGCACCATTTATTCCACCCGTTTTTTTTTTAAGATTTGAAGGCTCTTTCAAACTCTTCAATCGATAAGTCTAGGAATAAGTCATGGGAAGAAAGTAAATTATTTGAAGTTGTCAAAAAATCATTAAAGGAAATATTTGTAGATGGAATCCTATCAGCCAACCTACTTCCGATATCAGTAAAGTATTTATTAAATTCTTTCGCTATTTCATTTGGTTCATATACACATACATTGTTTATCTTAATCATTTTCGAAAGGAAATTTGAACAGGTTTTCTGTTTTCCCGTTATTTCTTATATTTTCCATATTTGTTTTGAGTCATTTTTATATTTAGTGATTAAATTAGAGTAATAATTTTTTTTTAGGTTTTTGCGAATTTTTTCAAATAGAGTTTTGTAATTTTTATATATGCGTAAATTAGCATGAGATTTTGTTTTAAATATTTTATATACAATTTTTGTTTAATTTTTGAAGATTTTTTGAGACCCTTGGTAATCCAAGGACTACTTAAGGTTTTTGGTTTTAAGGTTATTTCGGAAACGGGAAAATTCGCATCGTACACCGAGAAGAATGTATTAAAGAACTTATTATAGATTGCATTTATGTCTTGATTAAAATTTATATGCTTCCAGTTTAACAATGATAATTGATATTTAAATGCTTCTAATTTTTTTTTGTTAAAAATACGTTTTCTTATAGTTTGACTTTTATTAATGTTAGGAGTTGAAATTGTGTTAATTGTTAGAAAAATGGGGAAATGGTCTGATATATCTGATTTTATAATGCCTATTTGAATGTCATTGTTATATATAAAATATTGTCTATAAGGGTGGTTGAGTTTTCTGTTATTCGAGTAGGCCGGTTGATAAGCGGTATTGCTCCTGATACAAATATTTCATCATAAAATTTTTTTATTTTTTTGTTTTCGCTATATCGTAAGCAATCCATATTTAAATCGCCAATTACAAAGTTTTTTTCTTTTTTTTGTTACCTTCATGAAAAACGTTGTGCTTTAAGTATAAGCTTAAATTTTCTGACGCACCACCAGGTGGTCTGTAACAACAACTTAGTAGAGTGCTTTTGCTTTTTAACTTTTCGCTTTTATTGTTTAAAATTTCGATTGTAACGATTTCTTTATCGCCGTCAGAAACGCACAAATCGTTCCTAAGGTTATGCGCAATGTTTTGTTTTACGTAAATCAGAATTCCTCCACCGCGTTTATTTAATTGTCTTTCTAATAAAATTGTTTCAAAATTAGGAAGATGGAAATTAGAGTTATTATTAAGTTCATTTTGTGAACACCAAGTTTCCGTTAAGCAAATAATATCAAAATAGTTTTTAGTTTCTTCTATAAAATGTCGAAGATTTTCAAAATTTTTGTTCATACTTCTTATATTTATGTGGACAATTCTAATTTTTTTGTTTTCATCGCCATTTTTAGAAAGAAATTCTTTTAACTCACTAGCATAATGATAAAAACAATCTACTTTTAAGTCATTAAAATAATTAATATCTGGATCTGTGTTTTCATCAGATCCAATGTATTTGTTTCTAAAGTTGAAAATAACTGATTCATAGTCATCCATTTTATATTTTTTGTTGTTATCATTTTTTGTGTGCTGAATAAGATTTAAAAGAATTTCTTATACTTCTGAGGCGCGCGTTACAAGTTTGGTATATATAACTTTAGCAAACTTACCCTCAGCTCGAAGTTCTTTTGCTTTTGTAAATAGAAATTGTCTTTTTTCGATTGTGCGATTGCTATAGTCTTCGTTGAGATATATTTTATCGTTCCATAGCTTTCTTTTTTTATACTCATTTAATACGATTTCTCTGTCTTTATAGTTAAGAGTCTTTACCACGATAGTTCTTCTCTTTTTTTTCCAGATACGTGCTTCTTCCCAGTCCTGTGTGCTCTTTCGATTGCAATGTTGTTTTTAATTCCGAGTTTTTCCTTTAAGAACTCTTTAACCTTCAATTCGCTATCTTCCCAAGTTTCTTCTTCTCTTTCGTCAAAGCCATCAAAACGAAGATTGTTTCGTCTACTTCTATCTTCTAATTCGGCTAATTTATCTTGAATAATTTCAGTGCATTTTAGATTCTCGTTGTTTTTGTTGTAATTATTGAGTTTACCTTTTAGGTCATTTGATTCCTTAACAATTTGTTCATAATATTCATTCTGGAAATTCATTGCTTTAGTAACTTCAGCTACTTCTCTCTTCAGTAAAGCATTTTCGTTTTTTAATTTTTCAATTTCGTTGTAAAATTTTTCTTCTAATTTATCAAATCTCTCTCCAAAGGTTTTTAGTAGAGTGCTTTCATGACATTCCAAAAATTCTTTTACAATTGTTAAAGATTTTGCCATTTTCGAATTATTTCAAAATATAAAAACTTAATATACTAAAAAGATAAATAGTTTTTCTTTGAACTTTTTTTTACGCTCTTTCTCTTTTACACTTTTTCTCGTTTAGAGATAAGCTTACGTTGTTTTTTAGCTTGGTTTGCTGCTTTTTTGCTCTCAGCATCTTTCAACCTTTTAAGTATTTCAGGTTTGTTGAGATACTCCCCTTCGAATTTTGGCACATCTAAATTTTTTCTATTTTTGTGTGTCAACGTATTGGATACGAAACATTTGTTGCAAAGCTACTGCAAGTGATCGGGCTGATTGCAGTTGTTTTTCAACCTCTGAATTTCTTTTTGAATAGCCTGAGTTACTACAATATTGAAGGTTGTTTGCAGACAAGGCGACCAAATTAACAAGGAGTAACTATCGTATTTCACTCATTTATTAGAACCATTTTATAAAAGCAGTAAGTAATTTAAATTCATTTAAATTAAGCCATTTAAATTTAGTTAGAAAAATTCGTTCATTGAAATTTATAGAAAAATTTATAGCTGGAGATTTATTGGTCATTTGAGACCTAATAAAAAAAGCCGCTTTTAAGAAATAAGCTATTCCTTCGTATTTTTTTATTTATTAGCGTATTTCATTCAATCCCACAATACTCCGTTTCCGTTTTTAACTAACAATTATTTTTATTAAGTAGCAAATTTAATTTAGAAAAAAGATTCTTGATCAGCAGAAAAATATGTACCAATAAACATTTTAAGTTCAATGATACTGAATTTAATTTCCGGGAGTTTTAAGTTTTTAAACAAATTAAAAAAATTTTATTAGGGTAGGGTGGGGCAAGATGACCCGTGGGGCAAGAAGTCTTTTTGCTTTTGTGAGGGTATCATAGAATAGTAATGTTTTATTCCTCTATTATAATATTAATATAGTTAAAACAATATCACGGAACAAAAAATAGTTTGAATATCGTTATTAGTTAAGGTTTAAATAGATTTTTAACTTTTTTGAGTATTTTGTTAGTAAAAGTTGCTTCTAACTTCAAATGTTTATTGGACTGGCAATACTTATGCGATGAAGGTAAGAAAATAGTTTTTTTTATACAGAATTTGTCTCACAATAATATATAGAAAAAAAAGTTTTTAATTAAGCAACAAAATTAGTTTTATTTGTATTAAACTTGCACTCACTACATATGAGGCAAGATGTCCTCGTTTACGTGGGGTAAGATGCTTCTAGTCTCGTGGTTTTACGGAATTTCTACCATTCCAAAAGTGTGTTTAGAACATAATAACGTTTACTAATTTAGTTATTGACTTTGTTTACATGCTAGTTTATGTGTTGATAACTATTATACATATATATAAATAATTTTTTAAAATAATTTTATATATTTTTAAAATGTTATAATATGTATGCTAAATAAAGTGAAGTGTGAGGTTGTATTACATGCAGTTACTGCAATTCAATACATACTTGTAAAACATATATAAATTATTTATAAATGTATATATGTATTATAAATACATTTTTAAAGTTTGCATTGCATTTGGGGAAATAAGGTTGTATTATATTAAATTAATGATCAACAATTGAATGTAAATAATAATAATAACAATAATAAATTAAAAAAATAATAATTCCATTGTTATTAATAATTCTTGGGTAACTTTGTGCAAAAATTGTATGCATATAACCTAAGTAAGTTCTTATTTAACTTAAAAAGAGTTAGTTTATGAATGTAAGGTAATGTTTGAAACAATAGTATTTTAAATAATTATATAATACTTTGCATGTGTTTATATGTTTATATAATTTAATTTTAAAATTTTTATTTAGAAACATATTTAAACAATTTAAATAATGGTGAGAAATTATGTGCAAAAAACACAGATAGGTGCAACAAATGACAGGATAAAGTCAGCGTTAGAAGCTATGGAGATGGGCTGCAGTCTGAAAAATGTTGCATCAGAATTTAGTATTAACAAAAAAACATTACAACGTCATCGAGATGGAAAAGTAAAGGTAGTTGGTGGTTTATCTCTGGGTGGAAAATCTCCTGTATTTAGTAAAGATTTTGATTTAAACATTGTAACACAAGTTCAGATTATGGAAAGAGCATTATTTGGCTTGACAACAATAGATATACGTCGCCTAGCATATGATTTTGCTAAACAAATGGGAATTGAAAATCCTTTTAATAATGAATCAAAAATGGCAGAAAAGGATTGGCTGCAAGGATTTATGTCTCGCAACCCACAACTTTCTATTCGAACCCCACAAGCCACCAGTGTAAGCAGAGCTGTTGGCTTCAATAAACCAAAGTTAAATCAGTTACTTTCAGTATACAAGTCATTATTTGAGGAACATAAGTTTTCAGCCAAACAGCTCTGGAATATGGATGAAACTGGAATAACAAATGTCCATAAGCCAGGAAAAATAATTGCAACAAAGGGAAAACGACAAGTTTCAAAAATAACTAGTGGAGAAAGAGGTGCTACTGTGACTGTCGTGTGTGCATTGAGTGCAAGTGGTGTTTATGTCCCACCATTATTTATATTCCCCCGTAAGCGAATGACTGATAGGCTGGCTTTCAGTTCACCTTCAGGGTCAATTGTTAGAGTTAGCTCCAGTGGATGGACAGATTCATCTTTATTCATCGAATGGTTAACACATTTTGTTACTGTGACTCATGCATCTAAAAATAATGAGCAATTAATTGTACTCGATGGTCATCATAGTCACAAAACACTTGAAGCCATTAACTTTTGTCGCAACAATGGGATTCACCTCATAACTCTTCCACCTCATTGTACACACAAAATGCAACCTTTAGACCGTACATTTTTCAAACCATTGAAAGTTGATTACAATACTGCAGCAAGCAACTGGATGTTATTGCATCAGGGGCGTAGAATTTCATTTTTTGACATGGCAGGTATTTTTACAACTGTCTATAACTTTACTGCAAATATTGACAAAGCAATCAATGGATTTAGATGCTCTGGTTTATACCCAATAAATGAGCTTATTTTTAACGATGAAGCCTTTGATGCAGCTTTGCTCACTGATGAAGCTATACCATTGGAAAGCTGTCAGCAATCAAGTGATTTGCCTAGTATACCTCTTGTTGCATCTATACAGTTGCCAGATATCATAAGCACAGCAACTGTTGCCTCAAAAATGAAGACTGTTACAAAAGAACTAGCACAATCAAATGATGCAGTTTTGCCAGTTGTTGATGAGCATCTTGGCCTTAAATCTGTCCCTAATATTTTGGAAAAGATTTCCCCGCGTCCTAAAATTACTGTATTAAGACAGCGTTAAAGAAAGACAGAATCAGCTGAAAATCTTACTTCTTTGCCTTTCAAGAAGAGATTAGAAGAACATGAAAACAATGTAAAAGAAAAGCAACAAGAAGCAATATTGCGTAAAGAAAAAGCTGCACTTAATAAGGTAATCAAGCAAAAAAAGAAATCAATAAATTTGAGGACAAAAAAACCAAAGAAGTCTAAAAAGCAGAAAGCCTCTCAATGTTTTATTACTGATACTACTTTATGCATCATATGCTCTTGTGCTTATAATGTGCCCCCATTTGATAATTAAACACATTGTACTAAATGTACATCTTGGTACCACTCTTCGTGTGGTCCAGATGATTCAGACTTATGCTACTACTGTGAATCATAGTCATGTATATACATTGTTATTAGAACATTTATTTTAGTTATTTATTGCTAATAATTAAAAAAGAAGTTATTTATCTTCAAGACAATTGTATAGAATAATTGCATAGTATTTATTTGCAGTGTTAATATTTCATTTGTTTTAATAAAATGTAAAGAGTAATGAATAAAAAAAACTAATAAGGGCTTTTATTTTTAAGAACTTTAAGTTATTTTTAACAACTGTTTTAATGGTTTGGGGAATAACGCGTGAAAAGCTTTCTTTCTTTAAATCCATAGAGCATCTTGCCCCACCACTGGGGCAAGATGTCTTCTGGCACAAGCTTTTTTTTTTTTTGATTTCAAAGTTTATCAACAGTAATAAAGTAGTTATTTTATCTTACCAATGTCTTCTCTTATAAGTAAACTTTAATATTAAAAAGAAAAAACACAAGAAAATGTAAAAGTATTTATTTTATACGATAAAGTTTGTTAAGGGGGGCATCTTGCCCCACTCTACCCTACGCATCCGAAAACTTATAAATTTTTAACAAACTTTTTTTTATTAAAAATAAAATTTTTTACAATCTAACTCAGAAAAATATTCTCTACAATCAAAAAATATTTGCGAAAAAATTATTCAATAGTTAATTAAGAGCGAAAGAATAAATATTGTTATAACTATTTCATTCTACCCGCTATTTCATTTTACCCTGTTTTACTCTATATATCATAAAATCCCAGAAACAAATTGACGTTTTTAAATACTTTTATGCGTTTTGTATCTTACTAAATGTGCGGCCGCGGCGCAGTGGTTACAGTGCTAGCTTTATAAGCAGGAGATCCACGTTCGAAACGATCTCTGAACATATTTTCTCGTCATGGTAAGAATGGAGGCGTGAACTTCTTAAATGCTCCTCCGCAGTAGAAGACCAAACGGTTTTGTCACAGAGTACTGCGAAAGAACATTTAACCAAATTAGCTTTCTTGGGTCACCTAAATAACAAAATATATATATATATATATATATATATATATATATATATATATATATATATATATATATATATATATATATATATATATATATATATATATATATAATAAAGTAAAAATTAAAAGTACTAAAAAAAAAGATGTAATCGATGTCTTCGAAGATGGAATCGATGTCCTCAAACATTGCAATTATTAGTTAAAAAAAAGTTACTTTCTTAAATCTGCTCCACGATACCTTTTTTTTTTCTTTTTTTTTTTTTAATTTTATTTTAGGTGCCCCAAGAAGTCCTTTATGGACTTATCACAGAGCACCGCGGATGAGCATTAAATAGGAAGTTTACGCCTCTTTCCTAACCGATCTTGCAAAATTTGACCAGAGGTGGGGTTTGAACCACAGATCCTTTGTTCCATTGAAAAGTGTGCTACCACTGCGCCTTGGCTGCTCACTAGAGTGCTACATTTACAATCTTCCTTTATATCTATCTTTCATTAGAGTGCTATGCGCACAACCTTCCTGTATAAGACGAGCTACCACTTGTCTGTAAATGTTTTAAATACATCATGTTATAATCGGAATAAAGTGAAATAAATCTTTTTATTAGAGTGCTATGTTCACAATCTTCTTGTATAAGACGAGCTACCACTTGTCTGTAAACATTTCAAATACATCATGTTTTAATTGAAATAAAGTGAGTAAACAATACAGACAATAAAATTTCAAAGTAATATATAAAATCATGTGAATAAATGTTATGCTTAGGTGAAAGTAATGTAAGTTTAAAACTGTAATTATATGTCAAAGTGAATCATTTAAATTTGTTTCGAAAACTATGACCAAACAATATTTGTAATGTGAAGCAATAGTTGATTTGTAGATTACTTCCTTTACCCACTTGATTAAATCATGGTAAACAAAAAACTATTAAAATAAATAAATATATTTTTTCAGAACTAATTTAAACTGTTACAACCTTTATTTGTTAAAACTAAAAACTAAATTATTATGATTTTTTTAAATGCAAACAAATATTAACAATAGTTTGACATAAATAATTAAATTATAAATTTACACTTAGTTTAGTTTTTTTATCTAACTAAAATTAACATAATATATATTAAAATGCTTCATAAATCGTACCACTTGGCCAGCTATTAAACTGGATCACAGATTAGCCAGGTAAAGTCCGAGTGGAAAAGAATTTTGGCCTCGTTGCTATTTGTATTCTTTATCAATGATTTACCTGACTGTATTTATGGCTATACCAATGTATAAGCCGGTGATGGCGAGATCATACGAGCAAGCAATGTCAATCAACTTTCCTTTGATTATGAAAACTGCTTACTTTTTATGCATTATGAGATAATGCCAAATTATACTAGAATACATATGCACCATCTGAATGATAATTAATAATGAATGGAAGTCTATTTAAAATGCATATGCATAAGTAGATTTCTTAATTTACAGCCATTCTACTAGGCGCAAAATAAGGCTGAAAAATGCCATTTTAAGGAAAACAAGAAATTTTTTTTGAAATTTTTGTTATGTTTGGTATTTAACTATAGATCAATTTGTATGACGATACTCTATAAGGCTTTTTTATTTAACTAAATTAAATAAAAAAGCCTTACGAGCATTGTATATAGTTAAGAAAACGGTAAAAAATAAATCTCTCTTGCTTGTAATAAGTCGTTTACGCAATTTTCGAAAACATAAAAAGCGTAAAAAACTATATTTCACACTGAGTCTACCTACTTTTTAGGGCTTTTTTGTTTAAATAAATTAGGACAGACATCGTATACAGTTAAGAAAAAATTTCTAAAGTTATCATGCCTAATATCTTTAATCTTTTATTATACCCCAGATTTCGTAGTTTTGGTTTTCATTTTAGTGGCTCTTATTTAAACTTTTTTTCAGTTCTTAGATATCTTTTTTTGTAATAGGTATAAAAAGCTTGAATTTCAAACTCCAAATGCAGTCTAACGTACATGCAACAAAGTAACTTTATGAGATATTTGTTTTTGTACTTAAAAGTGTTATTTAAATTGCAAGCATTCTATTAGCTTTATTGGAAGCATTTTTTACTTGTCTTTTAATAGGAGTAATTTATTCTATTTCTTTCAGTTTGCTATCATTCAAGGAAATTCAACCCCAGTTTCCATTCAAACAACATTTATCTAGATTTTTTACGTCATTTTGAAATAGTTACGACTTAAACTCAGAAAAAATAGATAGTTAGACAATAATTTAATTGTCATCGGCTAGAAAACAACATTTATTAATAAATCTAGGTAATTCGCAAGGTAATTCGTTTACAAATATCAAGTAATGGAGTGTACCTATCACAAAACACTGTGGTACCCCACTAAAAACACCAAACGAATCTGTTTTGTATTCTCTCATAACCACTTATCGCTTTCAATCCATTTAAAAGGAATACCATAAATATAAATTATAGTGCATAATTTTATGTGCGATACTCTGTCGAATGCTTTCTGAAAGTCGGTATTAAAAAACAAAATCATTTAAAATTCTTTCATAATTCAAGAAGAAGATAAGGCTCTTTGAAAACAAAGATGATAATAATTCTCAAAAGGGGATGAACAATTTGGCTAAATAATAATTGATACTTAAGTCCAAATTCTGTATATCGACATTCTATTTTTTGCCACAAATGCTTGATTACTCATGAACACCAAGGAACAAAGACTAATTTTTATCAATGCAATTATTATTAATTATCTTTCTTGTATTCATAAAATATTGTGATACCGAAAATTTTACACCATTTTATAATTAATATAATCAGATAATGTTATCATTAACTCTTTTTTACGTTTTATAAATAACTATGGTTTTAGTCGGTATTTTTATCAACATATTCGCAAAAATAACATCTTAGATTTCATTTTGAGCACTTCTTCTACAATTTCTTTGTATCAAACCATTGGAACTAGTGATCTTTGTGTAATTTTATTTTGAGCTTTTATTTTTAAAACATGTAATAATATTGAGGTTTGCTAGCTAACCTTCACTTTTATACTAAATAACATTGTTATACAATTTGTACCTATAGCTCACATCAAAAATGACCATAAATAAACACATAAAATACACTACCCCCGTTTTGCAAAAAGTTAAATAAACGACAAATCAAATGCTTGAAAGAGATTAAAAATATCAGGTTAATCTGACAACAAAACGGCTTATGGATCAACCGCCTCAAAATATTATTTTGCCATTAAACATATCATGCAACAAAAGAACTAAAGATGATATTTAAAAACAATATTGGTTGTTTGTTTAATTTTGTAAATGATAAACTTAAAACGAATTGTAAACTACTGAAAATCATCAATATATCTGGTATTTTTAATAACTTTTTTGCAAGTGTTTATTCCGTTGATAACGGTTCATCACCAAGGTTAATGGAACGTGTTTATGTAAGTTCAACTTTTCTGTCATCGATAAACTTCTTTTTATCTACTGTAGAAGGAGCATTAAGATCAGTTAAACCTACAACATCTATTGATCAAGATGGAATTTCAAATATTCTGTTCTCAATTATGTGTCAAAAATATAGCAGTACTCTTATGTCAATAGTTTGTAACCTCATTTAAATATGGTGTATTACCGATATGCTGAAAAATAGCAAGCACAGTTGATTAAGGAAATTATAAAACTTTCTCCTTGACATCTACCTGTTACCGTTTGACGGAAAGAATTATTAATATATAATAAATTGTTTTTTACTCAATAACATTATCACAAAAGAGTAACATGGTTTATTCGTAAACGCAGTACTTAAACTAATATTATTGAAAGTCTTCATGACTGGACTTCAAATCTCCAGCTGGATAACCAGTCTTTTACATATAAGATCTCAGTAGATAAGTTAAGCTCACAAAATCTGTAACAAGTGGTGTTCCACAAAGAAGTATTCTAGGACCTACTTTATTCTTAATTTATTAGTGATTATATAAAGAGCTTAACATTGAAAAAAATTCGAATTGTCAACGATTTAGTTTTATGTTACAAAATTTTTAATGATAAATTAATCACAAATTTATAAAAAATTTTTAAATTGACCTCATGCTCAGGTATTCGCGGTCATGCTTTTAAACTTTACAAACGCCGTTTTAATCTTAACAGCACAAACTTTTTTTTTTCCAATCGCGTTGTCAACTAATGAAATAATTTACCAGAAAATGTAATATCTGTGTCATCTGTATCAATGTTTAAAAACAGTTCAAATACATTGTTCTATATAACGCAATTTGGTCTTAAATATTTTCAATCTCAACACAGATTTATTAAATTGTTTTAATGTATACTGCAGTATGCAGTGAGTAGATTAGATTAGATTAGATTAAAATTTATGAGTGCATATATACTGCAGTGCACATATACTGCAGTGCACATTTACTGCAGTGCACATTTACTGCAGTATATGTGAGTATGAGTGGCCCTCGGATTCTTTAGTTGTTTTAAATAAACAAATACAATAATATTTGGTTGTCTAATTTTAAGGGAAGTGATGTTTTTTTTTCAATATTTTTCTCCAATGGATTTGATTCGCATTTTCTTTGAAGTGCTATGTTAATTTTAAATAAGCCAAGGCTATACTTTAAGTTTAATAAATTAGGCAGGGTATATGATGAAAGGGAGTCCGAATATAATTTTTTATATTTGAAACTTTTTCTTTCCTTATTTATAAATCAAAATGGAAGTTATTTAAAAAGATACGCAATCTTATATAGTAAAACTGGGGATGTCTATAAATATATTTTAATGTATAGCCGTTGTTACTAATTTTGCCTCCTAATGATAGTTGAACAATTTAACATGATTCAAAATTTAATCAGGGCGAATGTGAAAAGGGAAGTCTATTTTTTTTTGGTTAACTAATAAAAGAAAATATTTAAAAAATTTTATATAGCGAAATAAAATAAGGTCAATTTAAGTATCTAATTAGGTTATACATCTCAAAAGTTATTTTAACTTACGTAGATTATTTAAACTGTTTTTTTAAATATAACAATGTATTCAAGTTGAAAAACTTTAATTTGATTTGGTTGATAGGTCCGACGAGATTGATTTGATTGATACGTCCGACAACGTGCAGATATTCCTTAGACACGCCCATGTTATGTATAGGATTATTAAAGCGCATGAATATGTTTTTAATTTGCTTATAGTAGTATTATAAGCCTAGCTTAGTAAAAACTTAACCCATACACCTATAAAAACATAACCTTTAACTCTATAAGTTTGTCGTTAAAAGAAAGCTTGGTAACTATGAATGATTATATTGTTGCTATGCTTTTCAGATGTAAGCAGGATTGAGAAGTTTTTTTTTTCCAAAGGAATGGCCTTTATAAACTAAATTGAAAATTAAAAAATAAAATAAAAACGTTTTCAAAGGGGCAATATATACGTAACATGCTACCTATAAAGACCTATTTAGTTTCAGGTAAAGATGTTGCATGTGGAATTATAATATATTTTTTTTAAAACCATTGAAACTTGTGTCACGGAAGGAACCTATAGTCCTTCCGTGGTTTTTTATGTTTTAAGTTTTTAATGCCTATAACTAAAAATTTAGAATTCTACTAACAATCTTTTTCCTCAAAATTAAATAGATATTTATAGGTAGTTAATTAGGTAGTTTTGCCCCCCTTTAAACGTTTTTATTATTTTTTTAAATTTCTAATTTAGTTTTCAAAGGTCATTCCTTTTGAAAAACACGACTTTTGAATCCTGTCCATGTCCTTAAAAAGCATTACAACAATATAATTTTTATATAAAATTGAAATGTTTGTTTGGACCATAATTTTGGTACTTTTTATAGAAAAACTGTACTAAACGTCATAAATCATGCATGGTTGAATTAAAAACATTTTTGAATCGAGTGTAATAGCATCAAAAGATTATTTACTCAATTAAAGTAAAAAAAAAAATAATAATTATCGGAATAAAACATTTATAATTCAAAAATGCAGGGCATAAGGTTCTATTAAACAGTTTATTATTGAACCAATAGAATTCAAATAAAAAGTAGAAATTTTATTATTATTTATAAGGTGTATAAAATATCAAAAAAGTGCTCCAATTCCAGTGGCTAAAAAAAATCAAAATAGTTTTGTTGACTTTAATTAAATTACAAATTGACGAAATAAATGTAAGCGGTTTTTGTTGTATGAAACCATTAAATGAGAACTGCTAATTAAAGTCAAACACGGACAAAGGCAAGACAATGCAAAAATTAAAAAAGGTTAATTACATAAACTCAACAGGTCCTGCAAAAAGATCATAACGAATACTAATAATTATACAGAATTAATTCACACAAGGGTTACTACACATTTTAAACCTTAAAAAGGTTAATACAAAAGTTTGCTAAATCAAAACGAAAATTACTTTTCGTATTGATTTAGCTAATTTTTATAAATCTCAAGTTAACTGAATACAAACGAAAATTTAATGTTATTCATTACTCGTTATATTATTACCACGAAGTGGTCTTTAAACTTACCATAAACATCATTGAATTTATATAAATTGAATATAAATAAATTAGAATTGCATTCTTATCAAAAAGAATTAAAAAAAAAAAAAATTCACAAAACTTTTCATAGAAACCTAAGAACATAATCGGTTGGACCTTTAAGGACTAAACTATAGAAACAAACAAAGGAAACAATGTTTTGTTATATGTTAAAACAAGGCAATTTTTGTTGTTCAAATATCCGAATGCTTAATTTTTGTTGACCATTTCTAGTAACTTATATATTCGAACTTAAAACTTTATTTCTTCAAAACTTCAATTCAATTCCTAGAAGCAAAGTAACGAATTTATTTGCTTCCCTGCTTAAGGGTCACCCAGTTTTGAATGAAAATCCGAACCTAACCCTCATTTAAAAAATGGTTACTTAAATAAATCAGTTTAAAAGGAGAAAATTTTATGTCAACATTCAACCATGTCAGCATCTAGCAATGTCCTTAGTTGATCTCCATTTTCAGAGCTGCTGTCTGAATCACTGGATGAGGACGAACTAGAGCTAGAATAATCATCTTCATTAGAACTAGAACTAGAATGATCAGTTATATCTTCGTCTTCTCCATCATTATCTCCTACTGATTTCAAGAGTTTTTTACTTAAATACGTTAGATTTAAATCATCACTGACTGGGCGCTTCCTCTTTCCCGGATCAGATAAACACACAAATTTATTTTCTGCGCAGCTAGAGTTACTATCGTCATCAATTGACATCAACTCGTTTACTTCTTTATCCATTTCATCTATATCACTTTTAGATAAAGATGACAGAGGGTGGTTACTATTTACTAAATTTGTATTGTCTTTTGGCATTTCAAAACCTTCTTCCGCTAAAGGAGATAACTTTTTCTTACTATGAGCTTTTCCAAACGATTCAAAAGAGTTATGCTGAGGTGTAACTTGTCGAGACGATCCAGGCGTTCCATTTTCTACAACTGGAACGGGAAATATACTTTCTTCCGCCCATTCCCATCGCTCGCTACTGCACCAAAGCCAGTTCGGGTTTACCAAATTAATATCCGGCGATTTATATGCTTTATGAGCTTTATGAGTACCATGCCTGGCAGCCACTACATGTGTAGTACGCAGTCCGTCTTCTTCCTTACCTACAACTTCAGAAGTAACCCGAGCACCTAAACTGACAGCAGTTTTCCATGCTTTACTTTTCTCTAAAGGACAATTAGTAGGTATGACGCCTGTAAAGACTATGTTACAACCCTTTAATGTTTGTCTTCTTAACTCAGGTAAAATTACTCTTATGTCAGGATTCATAGTGCCAAATGTACAAAATTTAGTGATTTCTGTGTCTTTAGAAGCGGCACCTCCTTTAGCTTTTACAGCATCAAGCGTCGAATAAAAGGAATAGTGAACACGTTCAAGAATTTCATCCAGATAGAATAGGTAATCATCATTATCTGTACGATTTTCGACTCCATTCGCTAAAATTTAAAGCAAATTAATGGCAAATTAAAAGATTAAAAATTCAACAGATCATTTTAAAATGTAACAACAGTGATGTTAACAAGGCTGCGGATCATTAGCCTAAGGGCAAACCAATCAACTACAAGTTACTTTTAAAGCCATAACAAAGATGCAAATTATGTTAAAAGCTTATATATCATTTATATATATCTTCAGGAAAATAATATATATATATCATCAGAAAAAACATCAAGTAGCATGTCAAAAATAAACAGCATGGCAACCTTATGATTCCCTAGAGCATCAAAACCTTGAAAACCAAATCTCCGATTGTTCTTTATACATTCCGTAAAGGAAAAACAATAACTAACACAAAGAACCAAATAAGAAATTAGTATACATATGATCTAATTAATAAACTGATATTGCCCAGTTGACTAATTCGTTATCACTTAATTAACTAATCAAAACCAGCCAAATAAATCAAAGGTTTATAAAAATAAATTACTAGAATGAAGTAGCATTATGACATGAGCAACGATTTACTATTACAACAAAGTATCAACCTCAAAAGCTACAAGTCGCTGTCGGTAAGCCTAAAGGTAAGATAAAGGCCAAGTACTAACATCACTGTGTCAAGAAATACTAATTCAACAATTTAACCATTTATAAAGACACGAAAACACCCATTTAGTTTACAAAAATGAAAAGATATCTCACAAGATTTTAGAAGTTTGATAGCACTAACCTTTATCAAGAGTGTTTTCGTTTGAAGAAGATTCTATAAGAGATATTTTTTTATTAGAATCATTTTTTTCACTACTAACACTACAAAGAGCAGGATCTTCATCTGCAGTAGTATTAGCAGTTTTTATTTTCTCATCACAAGAATCTTTCATTTGATTATCATCTGCAACTTTCTTCTCACAAACCTCACTATTTACAGAGAGACCTGGAGATTGAAAGGGGTCGTTTATATCATCACCTCCTTTAAAAAACTTATACGGTTTTACTGTAATAAGATTAGGAGCATAGTTCCAAACATCCTCACGGTCATCGATAATACAAACCATGTGATCTCCACAAGGAAATAGAGCTCTATAAAAATAAAATTATACTTGAAAAGAATGAAACACAAACTTAAAATTCAGAATAATATGCATATAGATTATTTTTTCATTATAAAATAAATAAGATAAATATTACTTGAGATCATGAAACTTTGAAAAACTGTTGATAAACTCATCACGAGAACGTATTCTATGAGCAAAAAACTTGCCGTCTGGATCAAGACACTTAGCAACTGTATGTGCATACAGACGAGAACCCATTGTAAATATATGTAATTCATAAAACTTCGAGATACTTTCTAAAAACTTTCTTGCTCCTGGTCTTAATTTTGTGTGATACTCGTATTGGTGACCAGGCAACTTGAAAGAAAACACATCCTGAAGTACAATACAGTATAAGTAAAAAGGAAAAAAATATTACCTAAATCAAAAGAATTACTAGCAACAAATTACAGAGCACTGCAATTAGGAACGTATGAATTTAAGTAACGAACTATCTACTTGCCTTCGTATTTTTTGGAGTAGGTTCAACTGTGGTATGAATTAGTGTCATATCAAGATCTACTACAAGAACTAACTTCCGTGCGCGCAATAACTGCTGTTCGTCATACTTGGCCAACTTTTCAGCTTCCTATATTTAAAAAAAACTTGGAAATCCTTTCAAATAAAACTCACCTCATTTTTTATATATTAGTTTTTTTTTAATATTAGCCTTAATAAATCATTATAGGTAACCATTAAAAAAGGTCTGCTTTAATCTCTTGGTTAGACGATTAATACTGTGCTTTAACAAAATAACATTATGAACACAGAAAAAGAAATAATGTAAGCTTCATATCACAGTGAGTAAATAAAATTTTTTACACAAAATAACTTAACAAAAATCTTTCTTTTTGTGTTTAAGTACATAACTATATAAGGGGGAGAATAGGGTAATATCTTTATTTATTTTGCTATATTAGGCTATATTATGTAAAATTTTTATATTGTAACTTATATACATTTAATTTCCGTTACACTAGTTAAATCTAATTTTTATTATCTCGAACTGCTCTATAGCCCTTGAAAGTAACAACAATTTTTTTAAATTTCATTCTCAGTTGAACATTCGTTTAGTCGAATCGTTTTCCTTGGTACCTTGAAGGTTCAAATTACTTAAATTTTACTTTAATTCATTATAAGTTATTTATCTAATATAGATTATACCCTAATACTTTTAAAGCCTATTACAATATATTATTTTTGTTAAAAAAATTTAACAAATATTTTTTGTTAAATATCAATAGATAAAAGTACAATATTAACACGTGACAGGATACAAATTAAAATATATCTGTTATTAAAAAAACTTAATAACTTAAATCTGTAATTGCAAAATTAAATTATTTTATGCACAACAGCATCATGTTAAGTGATAGTTTTTATTATTAAAGGCTTTTATTTTCCAAATGCTGTTATGTAATCTATAACATAAACATTTATAAAATTAATAAATTAAATTTGAAATTAATTAAATTTGAAAAAAGCAACAAGAAAAAAAAAAAAAAAAAAAAAAAAAAATTGACTAAAAACTAATATAAATAAAAAAAAGCAACAACAAAATATTTATAATTAAATTTACCTCAACACTGACTTTAAGTTCAAGAATATTGTGAACAACTGGAACAGAAGCAGTGGTCGCTTCAACTAGATTACCCGGTATTCCCGCTTCTCTAAGTAAAAAATATAATACACATCAGTAAGATAAATGTATATTTTCTCAGTATTAATTTAAATTTATTTTACTTTCTAAAAATACACAGTCTACATTTAAAATAGCATAATGAATACCAAAATATTAACTTTATTCCGAAAAATCTCTATATAAATAAATAAATATATATTATTTCCTGTAAAAAAAAAACAGATGAACTTTGGTTTAAAAGTAACTGGTTTTATTTAAATTTTGAAAAAGGTCACCCGCCATGACCCTTGATTACACAATGGCTCACTTATATCAGTGAGTTTTTATTTCTTCTAAAGTATATCAACCTGGCACTCAAAAGAACCCAAACTTTACAGTGATTTCAAAATTCATAATCTTTTCTACTAAAACTTTAAAAGAAATATATTGCAAACAAAATGTTATAAAAACAACCATTTTAATTTTTAGTTAAAAATTGTTGTTTTTGCGTAAATAAAATTTAAGCACTTTATTATTTGAAACCATTATTGTTTCTGAAATCTCTATGAAATTCTGGTTCTTTTGACACCCAGGTTGATATACTTTAAAAAAAAAAAAATTCACTGATATATGGGAGCCAGTGTGTAATCAAGGGTCATGGTGTGATTACACCCTTGATTACACACAAACATGTATATAAATATATCATATAAACATGTTTACATATATATATAACATATAAACATGTTTACATATATATATATATATATATATATATATATATATATATATATATATATATATATATATATATATATATATATATATAATATATATATATATATATATATATATATATATATATATATATATATATATATATATATATATATATATATATGTAAACATGTATGTATGTATACAGGGTGTTAGTTAGGAATATTATTTTTTGCAGCGTTTTTGCTATAAAATAATGAGAATTTTTATTAATATTGTCCTATAACTCCAAAGATCAACTTTATATATATATATATATATATATATATATATATATATATATATATATATATATATATATATATATATATATATATATATATATATATATATATATATATATATAGTAATATATTTGAGCTGTGAACGATAATTCGGTGAGTGTACCAAGACACTCAGTGCACTTAGACAGCTATACGATTATTCAGCATGGTTATATTATTTAAAATCCACGTCATGTTAAGCTTTAAGAGTTAACTGAAATAGAATTAACAACATCAGTAGATAGTCAATTAAATATATATATATATACATATTTATATGTGTATATATATATATATATATATATAATATATATATATATATATATATATATATATATATATATATATATATATATATTTATATATATATATATATATATTTATATATATATATATATATATTTATATACTGAATCCTCTACTTTACATCTTCTTTGATTATTTTTTACAGACCTCTCATGGAAACTATAACTACAATCAATTGCTGAGTTACCATCTGCTAAAGTTGCCTCTCTTTATCGTGTTCACCATGTTCTCACGGCCGAGTCTATTCTCTACTTCTATAAAACTCTTATTTGTCCCTGTATGGAAAACTGATGTCATATTTTATTTATTTTAAATATGCCCTTTCTTTTCTTGACAGTCCTAAGGCATTTTGGTTGGATGTTTGGATTTTGTTGAAAATCTAGTTGGACCTGGATTTTGTTGAAAATCTAGTTGGACCTGCTCTTTCAGCCAAAACTTGAGCTGTTATCCTATACGAGCAGCCATAGTGCAGTGGTTAGCACTTGCGTCAGAAACTAGAGATTCATGGATCAACTTCACCTCTGAGTAAGTTTTATAACATTAGTAAAAGAGGTGTGAACTTCCTTTTAAATGCTCTTCTGCAGCGCTCCATGGTAAGACCATAAAAACTTCTTGAGGCACCTAAAATTAAAAAAAATCGTCGCAAGGTTGCTTCTATTTCTCATTTCTAAAAAAAACTCATATCATAGTTGCTGCACAAATGAGTCATTTGACTCATTATTAGGCAAAGTTGCATCCGTTTAATGTATGTCTTTTCATGCTCTAAAAACTTTTACTTACCCAGTTTCCTTCTCTATGTCTCCTGTCAACCATTTTCTTTCCCTTCTACAATATTCTTTGTTTTCAGATAACTTCAAACTTAAATATTGTTGGCTTGTAGCCTTGTTAAAGTGAATTAGTTAAAAAAAAATCTTTCAGAGAAAATATATGTGTGTGCGTGCACACATTTATGTATCAATGCTTGTATGTATGAATGTATGTATGTATGTTTATATGTTTGTATGCATATATATATATATATATATATATATATATATATATATATATATATATATATATATATATATATATATATATATATATATATATATATATATATACACACACACACACATATATAAAAGTGACAACTGTGCTGCATCACTCAATTTGTTAGATTTTGCCAAAGCTTTTGATTGTGTATCACATTTTCTGCTTTATCACAAACTGGCTAGCTATGGTTTTGGCAAAAAATATTCCTGCCTGACATAGATTTTTTTGAAAATAGGAAAAAGCGGGTTTCATAGACTTTCTTGAAAATAGGAAACAGCGGGTTGTTCTGGAAAACTTCTCTTCCGAATGGAAGGATGTCATGAGTGGTGTACCTCAAGGATCAGTCATAGGACCTCTTTTTTTTTTTTTATCTTTATCAACGACATGCCAAATTTAGTTAAAAATAATTGCTAACTATTTGCTGATGATAGCCAGTTGGTTGCAAAAATAAAAAGTTACAGATTTAGCGTTAGTCCATAATGATATTGATATGTTATGTAATTGGTCAAGACTTTGGTGCCATGCATTAAAGTCCCAACTTAGCATAAATAAATGCACCAACTTTGCATAAATGAATGCAAGGTTCTTGCATTTATGCTAAGTTACATGGTGGTTCCACAGACATAAATATCATCTTAACGATGTTAGATAAAAATGGGAGTCACACTCCTATTGAAGATGTATCTGTTGAAAGAATATTGGGTGTTCTGATAAATAAAAAACTGAAATGATGTGATGCCAATTATAAAGCTAAATCTAAACTCGAGATACTCAAAAAAACTTTTAAAAAATGGAATTCAAGTATGTTCGTGAAGCTCTATACAGCATTTGTAAGACCGATATTGGAGTACTACACACCAATTTGGTGCCCTTTTCTTCTTAAAGACATTAAAAAGTTAGAATCAGTCCAACCTAGAGCTACCAAACTCGTTCCACAATTGCCCAGCTTAAAATACGAGAAATGATTAGCATATCTTGGTCTCAGCTCATTAGTTGAACATAGAACAAGAGGAGATGTAATCCAATTTTTTAAAATTTGTAAAAAATTGAACATTGTTAACTGGCAACAGCAGATTAACCGAGCAAGTGCTCTACTATGTGATGGACCTGCAAGTCATCTTTGTGGCGTCAAGCATAAAATTGAACGAGAATTATCCAAAAACTCTCAAAGACATAACTTCTTTAAAAACTGAGTTGTGTTATCATAACACTTTGCCTGCTTCGGTAGTTGCTGCAAATTAAGTTGATCGTTTCAAAAACAATTACGACAAATGGAATTGTTCTATCTCATGTTGGGTCTCGTTAGACACTTGGCTGATAGAAGTCAAACTTCTACTGTAGAAAAAACTATAATAAAATTAATAATAATAATAATAATAATAATAATAATAATATATATGTATACATATATATATTATATATATATATTGTATATATATTATACATATATACATATATATATATATATATATATATATATATATATATATATATATATATATATATATATATACATATATAAGTTGACACTCATTTAAAATACTTTAATGTAACTTTGACATTTAAACTAAAAAAAAAAAAAAAACAGAAAAAAGTAAAAAATAAAAGTACTGAGAAAAAAGTAGTCAACATAAATACTGAAGTCTTAAAAAATTTCATATATTTATAGACCAAAAAGGTTTATGCATTGGAAGGTAGTAAAATTGTAAAAGATTATAAAAAATAAAAAAATGTTTTTCATTTTTTTTTAAAAAAAAGTCTTAATTTAGGTGTTCATTTGAAAAATTAAATTCTACAAAATATATTAGTAATATGTAGACTTAAACCAGAAGTAATAAAACTCACAAAATTATATATATACATATATACATAAAAAGTTACTTTCTTAAATCTGCTCCACAATCACAGCACATATCTTTCATTAGAGTACTGTGTTCACAATCTTGCTGTATGAGGCGAGCTACCACTTGTCTGTAAATATTTCACATATATCATATTATAAATTGAGCAACTATTGCATACAATCAAAAATAAAAGTAGTACATTAAATTATGTAAACAAATGTTGTTTAAATGAAACTAATGTAAATTTGAAAATGTGTATAAATGTGTTAAAGCGAATCATTTAAATTTGCTTTGAAAACTATTGCCAAGTAATACTCATAATTTGGAGCACTTGAATTGTAGATTGCTTTTTTTAATTACTTGGTTAAAATATGATAATTTCAGAAGTTTTAAAATAGATAAGATCTATTCATTTAGAGGTAATTTAAATTATTTCATGTATCACTAGTTAAAACTACTAAACTATTATGATTTTTTTTAATGCAAACAAAAACATTAGTTTAATAATCACAAAACTAAATCATAGATTTTACACTTATACTAATTTTTTTATGTAAACTATATTTAAATGCTTCATAAAACGTACCCACGTGAAACATCTTCGTTAGGTTTAACAGAAAGGTCAACTACTTTTCCGTTGAATTTTGCTTTTAGCTTTCTTTGAACTATAAAGCTCGAAGAGTCAGGAATTTTCTCTGTAAAAACGTATGTTGCAATAATATTATCTTTTTTAACAGAATCATTTGGTTTGACGTGCCATTTTAATATTTTTGACTTAGATATACAAGAAAGTACAAGATCTCTTGTCGCCATTTTTAAATTTTTTTAAAGGATTTATCTACAACTGACTATTGTTACGGAGATAAAAAAAATGTCTGTAGAAAAACATCAATTATGGTTTCTTAAAGTTATTCCGGTAAAAGCGACGACGGTTAGTTTGGCTTGTCGGAACAATAATGAAGAAATGATTGGAAGTTTTCTTAAATATAACGTCGTAACGTAATATTTAAGAAAGAAAGTGTTATACATTTTCTTATCTAAATATTACTTTAGATATAGAACACAGAAGATATTTTTTGAGGAAAGGAGGGGGGAGGAGGAAGACCACGTGACCCCCTCCCCATGTCGTCGGCTCTGTAAATATCTTAACTCAAAATGTATATATTGTAAATAATTTATTATAAATATGACGAGAATAGTTGTAAAAAATATATATATATATATATATATATATATACATATATATATATATATATATATATATATATATATATATATATATATATATATATATATATATATATATATATATATATATATATATATATATATATATATATATATATATATATATATATATATATATATATATATATATATATATATATATATATATATATATATATATATGTATGTATGTATACATATACATATAGTTTTGTTTACTTTATTTTAGTGGTCAATAGTTTAAAATATTTATTACAACCCGTAAAAAAATGTATAAACTTTTGAAAAATCATAAACGTTCATTATGTTTAAGTTATCAAAGTAGATGTGCTGCATCAGGCACCTCTAAAATAATTTAAGATAATCGTGTGCATCTGCAACACAAGTATTATACTTTAAGAACATAATAAAGTACTAGAAATATATGTGAAGAGAGTTTATTTACGGTTATTGTTTCAAATTTCTTATTTAACTGATTTTAATTGCTGTGCAAGTTGTTCATAATGACCATGCATAATATACTTTAACGGCGATGGACAAATCGAATGGTACGTGAAAGTTTATTTCCTCAATTTCTCGTATGAACTTAAACATCAGAATTAAATCACCTCCTTTTTTTTTTGTATTTGTGTTGTAAGACCTAACATGACTTTTTTGTTGTTCGGCGGTGCGATTATTAAACTCACAAATGGTTTTGTAGCACGGTTTTGAATTTTTTTTAGCGCCTCTCTGTATACGTTGGTACGGTGAACACGCTTGAAAAGCTCTAATTTTTTTTAGCCTACCTAAGGAGCGTTTAGCGTACACCGCAGCTGCTGAAACTCGAGTATTAAGTTTAAAATCATATCAGATAAAAACTCCAAGATATCTCTTTAAACGAGTAATTTTGATTGCAAGTGGCAGACCGACTGGTCCCGGCATGAAATAATCTGACTGAAATAGTCTAAAATAGGCTAAAAGTAACTGAAATAATCTAAAATAGGCGGACTAGTCCTGGCATGAAATAGTTGTTTTGATACTTTTTTCCCTCGACCAGTATGCATGACAATTCACTGTTTAGTATTGAAGGTTATGAGCCAGTAATGTGACTATTCAATGGGTTTATCTAAGGTTGCTTGCAGGCGCTCCGCGTCCCGGTCGAATAGTATGACGACAATAATTTTGCTGTTATCAGCGTAGAGCTTGATCTAATGTTCCAATTTGTCTGGATGATCATTAATGTACAGTACAAACAGTAATGGATCTAAGACTTAACCGTGCGGAACGCCGCTAATAATGTTTTTCTAATTTAATGTACGCTTTCCAATTACAACTCTCTGCTGCCTTTCTGAAAGTCATGCTTTATTCCATGCGTGAAGCACATTTATGTTTCCGCAGTTTTTAAATTTATTTGGAGAAGCTTATTGTTTGATTGAACTCTGTCAAAGGCAGTTGCCAGATTCGTGAAGGTACATAGCTTTTGTTAAAAGATCAAGTGTTTCCAGAATGTTTGTCAAGCACGACTGTTTGAAAACAATGTCGGATTGGTTTTTTGAAATGAGATCGTTTATAATACAATGATTTGTAATCTGGTCTTGAGCGAAACGCTCCTTAACTTTATAAAGGATATTCTTTCTTTTGACAAAAAACATGGTAACATTATCTCATTGAGAGGCCACTAAATAAAGTTTTTCAGTCGAGCGATTCTATGTATTTTGCTATTTCCTTGTATTGTGCTTTATTCCATAAATAGCATGAACGCGTAATGATATTTTTTTTCTATATATTTTTACAACTACATAGTTTTAACAATATATATCAGGTAACCAATAAAGTTCGTGCGGTTTTTTCTAATTCCTATTTACTAACAAAAGTATTATAAGATAATGGTTGTGGTAGAGAGATAATTTTGCTTATAAATCGAAACTGGCTTCAAGGAGAACCAATCAGTGTGTTTCATAAGTTTTATTAGTGCGATTTAAATTTAGAATTCTTAAGTTGAGTATGGCTGTGTCAAATGCGATAATTCGCGCCTGTTTACTTTATGAGTTTAAACTTGGCACCAAAGCTGCAGAAGCTTGTCGTAAGATATGCGCTGCTTTTGGGGAAGGTACCATAGCAGAACGGATGTGTCAAAAGTGGTTTAAAAAGTTTTCTTCTGGAAATGAAAACCTTGAAGATGAACTAAGATCTGAAAGACCATCCACAGTCAACAACGAGGAAATAAAGCTGGCAATCGAGCAGGATTCCAGCAAAACATGTCAGGACCTTACCTTAAGATTTAATGTGAGTGATGAAACTATTTGTTCACATTTGAAACAACTTGGAAAACTTTGGAATTTGAGAAAATAGATACCTTATAAGTTAAGTGAAACAAACAAGCTACAGCGCTTAACCATCTGTTCTTCATTGCTTTCCCGCCACAATTTAGTGCCATTTTTTTAACCAGATGTTGACATGCGACGAAAAATGGATTATGTACTGCAACAAAAAACAAACATATCATTGGTTAGCCAGTAGCGATCCAGTACCAATGACTCCTAAACCACGAATTCACCAGCAAAAGGTTTAAGTGTGTGTTTGGTGGATTACAGCAGGTATCGTTCACTATGAGTTGCTACCAAGTGGAAAAATCATTAGTGTTGAGATATACTCAGCCAAATTGAACAGAGTTTCGGTTGCTCTTCACCAAAAACAAGCAACTCTGGCGAACAGAAAAGGTGTTGTATTCCACTAGGACAAAGCCAGACCAGACGTAAAGGATTTTCAAACAAAATTTGCATATTCTGTACTTCTTGCGATTGAAAATATAGTTTTTATTCATTACCAGAAATAAACATAGATAAAAAAGGTAAAAAAAAAAATAATATAAATTATAGAGCAATAATTACATTCCGCAAAATTGGTAAGGGACATAAAGCAATGAAATATTTACGACTATGATGAACATACCACCACCTATGACTAGTAATTCACATGATGCTATAAGCTTGAATCTTCACAAGACTTACACTGTAAGTGCACTTTTTAGAATGGAAAATGCTGCTAAAGAGATACACACTCAATTTTCCCTAGAAAACTAATTTTTGACTGATTGCCAAATTGGCATTGATGGTACATGGTAAAAGAAAGGGCACAGCTCTCTTAATGGAGTTATTTTGGGATTCGCAAGGTTCAACAAAAAGGTATTAGACTACCATGTTCTTTCTAAATTTTCTTAAAGCTGTACTATGTGGGAAAACAAAAAGGGTTCAATTGAGTTTGAAATTTGGAAAACCAACCATGTTTGCCAAAATAATCATCATAAATTATCTGGCGCGATGGAGGCTGCTGGGTCAGTTGCCTCATTTTGTACGTCAGTAGAAAAACATAATTTAAGATACTTACATTACATTGGTGATGGAGATACTAATTCCTTTTTTAAAAGTTTTGGAGGCTAAACCTTAAAGGGAAGAATTGATTTTAATTAAGCTTGAGTGCGTGAGCCATGTATAAAAAAAAAAGGGACAAGATTACGGAAACTTCATAATGATTACAGGGGAAAAAAATAGATGACAATAAACCTATTTCTGGAAAATTAAGATTAACTAATAAAATAATAAACAAGATGCAAAATTGCTATGACATTGCTGTTTGTCAAAATGCTTAGATGATACAACACAAAATCCTAATAAAGCTTTTAACCAAATTTTATAGAAAAAATGTCCAAAGAAATGTCCAATTTTGTTTCAAAGCAAACATTAGAAATATGTGTTGTATCAGCTGTTTTTAACATATAATGATGGTTTATTAGGATATGAAATGTTATTTAAACATCTTAATATTTTTTTGGAAAATATAGCATTGCAGGGGTTCATAATATAGACCTTTCAAGGGTAAAAAAATATGAACAAAAAAAGTCTCAAGTAACTCAGAGTAAAAAACTAAGAGCTCGTAGAAAAGGATTCATAGACATGGAAAAAGAAATTGATGATTCAGAATCATATTCTGCAGGAAAATATTAAATACTAAGTTTCTTTTGCATTTTTCTTCGTTCTTTATTTTTTAGAATGTAATAATCTTAGAACAACTATATCTTAAGATTCGCATATAGTTCAAATTTTAAGGATTTGTTTATTATACTTTAAGGTAAGTGCCTGAAGCAGGATCTTTAGAATAAATATTTTTTTATTGATAAAATATGTATTTCTCTATTATTTTTTAGTCAAATTTTTGGACTATTTACTAATTTAGGAGTCGTTATAAAAGGACATAAAAATATAGAATGATCCTGCTTCAGGCACTTTATCAATGTATTTTCTTTAATTTGTAATTTTTTTAGCTTGATAGCATGAGTACTTTTTAAGCATCAGTTGTTTTAAATAACTCTTTTTTTGTATTTTTATTCTGATTCAGCATTCTAAAATTACTTTTTTTAATTTTTAAAAAAGTTTTTATTGTTACAGTAACATTTATTGTTCAGATTTTAATAAAAAAAAAATTAAATCATGAATATTAAATATTTTAGTTTTTTTACTTTAACATCCACCTTAAACATAAATAAAATGTTATGGTAGATATTTAGTTTATATACGTTTAGAGCATTTATTTCCTTGAGTAAAGGCTCAGCACTTTCGTACCTATCTTTTTCGTACCTAACTTGTTATGCTGTCTTTGAAGCATTGATTGATGGAGCATTCACTGCTGCTTGGGAAAGCGCATTCCTTGGAGCAACAACTCTATTTGATAAAAGTTATATCGTTCTTCACAATTTTGATCAAGCTGGTGTTCTAGTTTTTGGTTATGCCCTCTTAAAATATACTTAGCTTTACCGTAAGAAAGTTTTTGAGAGACGAAACAACTAAGAAGTTCAAGTTGACGCGTGATTTTAAGTTGCTCGATAAGGTCGGCTCATTTACGGGGTTCTTCAAATGTTGTTAGACCGAGTTGTTAGAGTCAATATTCACAGGACAGGTGTTTAATAGATGGTATTGTTTTTGTTGCTCATTGTTGGACTTGCTCGAAAATATCAATGTGGGACTTTAAATGCGTCGATCAAGCAAACTCAAGGTGGGGCAAATGTAAATGAAATACAATGTGCGCATTAAATAAAAACTGCGACAGAGAAATGTTTTTTTAAGTCGCCCTAGCATTCTATAGTTATTGATGTAGATATAATTCTTCAAAAAAAAAAAGGCCGTTAGACTAATTAAAGTTTTGTTTTTTAATCGTAATTCAACTATCGCGTAAAAATTTATTTAAAAAGATTTTAAAGCAAGAAAATCATTTTAAACGACAAAAGAAAAAACAAACAAAAGAGTCTATACATAAAAGAGTCTTTATATAATATAGTAACTCTCGCTGGTTTTGGAACAAAAGTGAAACTCTTAAAGAATTTTTAACTTAAGTAAAACTTAGTATATATTAATTATAATATCAATAAAGTATTTATAATTTCTGAATTATACAATTTTTAGTTACATAACATTATAAAAATATTTTTTGACACAAAATATTGTCTTAGCAATTAACCGTCGGGCAATAAAAATTGTCCATTGGTTTTTCCACAAAATTATCCATTCATTTTTCTACGTTCTCCAAAACATTTGACCTTTGTGTGAAATCTATCATAACATTTTTAAGCAATAATATCAATGCTTATCTTTTCATAACGCTACTAAGTTTACTTTAGTATAAAATTGTGCCGTTTTAAAATTTTTTTATATTTATTGGCCTTCAAGTGAAGCGTATTTGGTAAAATCTCGCAAAAAAAAGGACCTTTTTTAAAAAATCCCGCATATTCTTTTAGGAGTCATCACGCTACTGTCTAGATCCATTTAGGAAACGCGGTGATATGGCCGAAAGTATTTAGTTTGCAAAGATGTCTGTTTCCTTTGAAGCGCTAGATAATGGACCATGCTATATTAAATAGTAAAGATAAGCCTCCTAGTTTGACTCCATTAACAACAGACAGGCCGTGACTAGTTTTTGACGTGCTTAGGCATGGAAAGGCAGAAACTCAATGGATGAAGACTCCACAGTTTTGTAAATTCAACAATTTTATCTAGAACTTAGAGGTTAGGCAAGATTAGAATTTAGAACCAAGGGATTTGATGTTATTTATCACTTTTCTGAGTGGGAAGTTAAGCTAGTTCAAGACCTAATAAACAGAGCATATTCTGAGGAGACGTGACAGGGAACCTTTCTTTTGAAAAATAACTACAAGAAAAACAAAACATATCTTCATTCACTTTCCAGGCTCTCTCTTTTACAATTTTTCATAAATTTTTCTGAAGCTGATTATAATCGAAAATCAATATAGTAATGTATCGAAAAAAGAAGGTTTTATAAGTTTTCAAAATATTTTGTACTTTTATAAGGGTGTCCACTCAAAATTAAAAAATATTCCAGGACTTATTGCTTCATTTAGATATGTTTTTTAAAGATTTAGGTTCTAAAACCCAAATTTTTTTCTATCATCAGTATTAAAAAAGCACTTAAATTCCAGCACTAGTGATATTTCCAAAGTGATGCAAAAATCGTCTTAAAGACAACTCCTGTACTTTTAATGTAAAACTAAATACTACATAAATTTGTGTACTATAACTTAATAAAAAAAACTGTAATAAATTAAAAAAGCGTTAACACTAAATTAAATACTATACATAACAACATTGAGAATTTTATATCCAGATAAAAAAGACAACAAAAGCAAGGACTTCCATAGCGTTTATTTCTAAATTTAACAAATATCAGAATTACTGAAACAAGATTAACGAAACTCTGAAGAGTTATAACAATGACTGAAACACAAATCTAACGAAACTCTGAAGAGTTATAACACTGACTGAAACACAAATTTAAGCAATTAACTTAAAAAAGTTAAAAACAAACAAAATATTAACAACTAACAAATAAAGGATACAATCCACTCAATGGAAAGTACAATCCATTCAATGGAAAGCACAATTTATTCAATGCAAAGCACAATCCATTCAAAGGTAATCCTTTCAAAGCATTTTTTGTTTTACTTAAGATTCAATATGAAACTTTAAAACTTTAAAATATTGTTAATAAGATTTAAAATAACCTTAAAAAATAAATAACTAAACACAAATTAAGCTACAACACAAAAATTAAAAAAAAAACTCCAGTTTTTCCAGCATCAATATTGCTCAAAGCATTAGTTTTCCAGTGTTTCCAGCTTGTTTTTTTTAAAAAAAACTTTTTTCCAGTTTTTCCAGCAGAGTGGACATCCTGTTTTAGCTTTGCTAAAACAGGATGTCCACTCTTTAAACATTTATGAATTTTAGCGTTTTTTGAAACAATTTTTATAAGTTTAAAATTTTTTTTGAGAATACAGCCCATTTTATCTTGATTAAATAAGTCATTACAAACATAAATTACAAAAAAATTCAAAATTATTCATTTTATTTCTTCCTACAAACTGTTTTAAAAATGATACAAAACGTTCTAAAATTTACTTTTTTACCCTCTGAAGTAGGGCATAGTCGAATCCAAGATCTGGAACCGAAAACCCGGGTAACCATAACAGTTATTTGAGATCCGCATCCTGACCTATTTGGTTCGAAATTTGGTTCCTGGTATTTTTTACATAAAACTACTTTTAATAATGTTGATGTTGGATACCATTATAGCCTGCTCATTCATCCAGTCGGAATCACGTGACTATATTACGAAATTAAAAGTAACCATATTGAATTGGAGGAAAACAAACTATTCATTCTTATTCGCAAAGTCAAGAAAACGTTATTTAACAATAATCTTATGTCCTACAATCACTTTGAAAGCTAATCAAAAGAAACAGCCGAAAGATGTCAGCAAAACATAAGTCTTTTAGGCGATTTTACTTTATTTTTATTTACTTTTAAAGCTTTGTTTAAATAAAATGATGCCTTTCATTGCTCTCTACATAATACTTTGATTATTTTAGGGTATGTACAAATACTAATTTTTAGGGTATTTACAAATACTAAATTAAGATGTAAATTAAAAGAAACCCATCAGTAATAAAGTGTTCTGAACAAACATAAAATTAAAACATTTAGGAGACCATTGGTTGCTAAATGCACTACTATCTACAGCTCGATTTATCTTATTCAACCACTTTCTTTTAAGTATTTCATCTTTAGGAAGACTTAAAATCTAGATTTTTTAAAATGTTGATAGTGAAACCTTCTGCACAACAACCTTTTAGTTTTTTTTGAAAATTAACTCATTAAACCGCTACTGGTATTTTGATTTGTTTTCCCCCAAGTCAAGGTGGTTAATTTAAAAACAACATTTTTTAATAGAGTGACGTCTTGCCGACTGGACGGATAGTTTGAAATTGCTGCTTTTTAGAAAAACAATTTTAAAGTATTTTCCAAGGATTTAAAATCAATGGCTCTGTTTGCGAGCATTTCTTAAAGTGCAAAGTAAATAAAACTGCTCAATCCAACACCTGTACGGTCATTGTAACAATTAATGGAAGCTACTCAAGTATTATCCCCATCTTAAGATAAAGCAAAAAATAGAATTACCATTATTACATCCTACAAAAACAGTTCAGAGTTCATCCCAAAATGATATCAAAAATTTTGGACAAGCAAAAGATACTATTGCCAATATACTAACAAATCTCATCAGTGCCGAATCAAGGAGGAGGGGAGGGGGGCTATAGCCCCGGGCCCCGCAAATTTAGGAGCCCCCAAAAATTTTAGAGGACCTTTTTTTTTTTTTTTAGTCATTTTTAGGCTTTGGCCCATAAAAAGGCCTCCAAAAACAAAAATAGCCCCGGGCCCCAAGAAGTCTTATGATCCGCTAATGGATCTCATTGCAATTGATGTACTTTCGTATAACACAGTTGCCAAAAGTAAGAGGCTACGAGAATTTGCTTTAACTAAAGGACGAAAAATACCTTCTAGTTCAATTTCTATTAAAAATATTTTACTAGATCATATTGAAGGCATTAAGGCTCAATTAACAGCTGAATTAAAAGACTTAAAAGCAATTTCAGATTAAGTTTAATTGTTGATAAATCAATTAAAACGCGTTGTTACATGAATATTAAAATGCACACAAGCGGAAGCCTTTATAATCTTGGACTTGCATGTATTTTTGGGAGTATGCCATCCATAAAATTTGTTGAGATAGCAAATGAAAAGTTGAGTGAATTCAGACTTGAATTTAATAATGATATTGCTAGTACAATTGCTGATGATGCATCAAATTGTGTATATTGAAAGCCGTTTAATCAATCCACATCACCTTTGCTATGCCCATGCAATCTGTTTAGCAGTAGGCGATGTACTTTATGTGAAACCAACTAAAGTTTTGGACTAAAACAGCTTTGAAAACAAGAGATTTTATCATAAGAAATTCTAATTTGATTCACCTCATGGAATATTTAAACATCCCTAGTTTTCTATTATCTGCTACTTTAGATGCTTTTGGAGTAAAGCCAAAACATCCGCAGTTATATCGTTAGCTAAAAATCTTTTACTAAGCCTTTTACCTCAAGCAATCAAAGAAGATTGTAAAAAAAATACTAAAGATGATTTTGAAATCGAAGTAGAAGAAAACTTCAATATGAAAACACAGCTGAAAGTACTAAAACAAGAATTAAATAATTAAGAACTCAGTAATCTCTCAATAAAAAAATTTGATTTCTTAAGCTTTTTAAAAAGTTACTACAAAAATAATAAACGTGATGAAAATTAAAACTAAAATAGGTTTCTTGATATGAAATTCTACAAACAATTTATTTCACAAAGTAAACTTATGGTTATATATATTTTAAAAATAAAAATTTCATGTGTAAAAAAGTTTTATTTGTTTTAAGTTAAAATTGGATGCGGATTCGGGTCCAAATTTTAAAAACCCGGGTAGGATCTGGATCCTAATTATTTTGCCAGATCTGTTATGCCCTACTCTAAAAAGACCTTTAGAATTTTTAAAATATAATTTTGTTTTTTAGAACTAAATTAGGGCCTGGGTAAATAAGATAGGTGCTCTTTTTTTTTGAATATATATATATATATATATATATATATATATATATATATATATATATATATATATATATATATATATATATATATGTATATATATATATATATATATATGTATATATATATATGTATATATATATATGTATATATATATATATATATATATATATATATATATATATATATATATATATATATATATATATGTTATATATATATATATATATATATATATAACATCACATGATCGAAAACTATCTATAAGGCTTCATTAATTTGGTTACAATTTTCACTAATGAAAATATTATAAACTATACAAACTTATATGAGCTTGTCATAAAAATTTTATTTTTACAATAATAATTTTATAAAAATTTATAGAAAAACTTATTAAAATTTACAAATATAAATAATTATTGATAACTTTCTTTTAAATATTAAAAAAAAAAATTATATCAGTTTTATAGATAAAAAATTTATAAATTTATAGTTTTTATCGTTTTTAATAAGAACGATTAAAACAATTTGATATAACAAATTAAAATGCGAGAAAAAAAAAATTCTTTGAAGGTGACAGAACTCTATTTTTTTCCCGCAAAGATTTTTTTACTGTAAATGCATTAAAGGTTTATTTGTATATAAATATAAATAATGGATCGTTCGTATATGAAAAAACGATCACCTCTGAAAACAAGTTACCAAAAAGTACTACCATAATTTGCATACCAATTATCACTATACTACATTTTCAGGGCTAAAACTCGACGTTTGTCAGAAGCTTGTATTAAACAGAGGTCGTGTATACTGAAAGGAAAATATTTAATGAATATTAATTTTTAATACTAAAAACATTAAAAAAAAATCTTAAAAAATTCGATCATCTTTAATACATTAAAAATGGTTGTAAGCGAGAAGAATTTTTTTATCAAAATTCTAGAGTTGACCTTCACTTGAAGCACTGACGTAATAGTTAAAAACAAAGTAAAAAAAAAAAATTTATCGTATAACTGAACTATAACTATGTTAAATGTATAACTTTATATTTTACAATAACTTTTTTTATATTTATATTTTATATAACTTTGTATTAACTATATTAAGCGTATAACTTTTAATTTTATTTTTAATATGTCTTTAGATAGGTAACATATATTTAGGAAAACGACACTTATATCAATTGTCAAAGATATACCTGCATATCATTAAATACTTTAACATCTTCAAGGCGAACAAATCTTCCTCTCCTTGGTTCACAGTAAAAATATCGTTTACTACCAATTTTTCCATCCGTATGCCCAACTACAAAATAACAAAACATTTATTTATATAAACAGCTTAAAAACCTCCTAGCCTGAACAAAAATAGTTTTAAAATAAAATTTAGCATAAAAGTAGGAAACGACTAAATAGAAGTAAAAAAAAGCCCCATTAAATATACGCTGATTAATAGCAACAAAAACTAAAAAATTTGGTTAATAGTTACATTTAAAAAAATGATAAACAGTTAATTAAAGTAAAATTAATTAACGTTATAATTAATTGGAATGTTATCACTAAAAATTTAATATAATTGATTAACCTATGCAGGTATTTGATTGAAATTTAAACAGTTTTTCTACTGAAAAAATAGTCAATAAATATTCTTATGGTGCTAATGTTGAGACTGCTAATGTTGAGACTTATGTTGCTAATGTTGAGATCATACTGTTGTTTAAAGTCAATTTCTGAACCTGTTTAACATTTCTTCACTGTAAAACATTTTGCAAGCATTGTTCAGTTCATATTCTTTCTAACTCAAGTATTGTAGATTAAATCCTTTCAGTTCAATATTTAGGAGTAGATAATAGAACCATGAGAAAACAATAAATGAAACTTATGAATACATGGTTTGCACAAGAGATCAGTAGTGAAGTATAATCTGAGGAGTTGTAAAGAAAAATTGACTCAGCATGATTGTTGCTATTTGTCAAAAATATATAAATGGTTTCAATAACTATAGTAATTATTATTAGCACAACTTTTGCAGTTAACAACTTTTGTTAATTATTAGCAGTTAACAACTTTTGTTAATTATTAGCAGTTAACAACTTTTGTTAATTATTAGCAGTTAAAAACTTTTGTTAACTATTAGCAGTTAACAACTTTTGTTAATTATTACCAGTTAACAACTTTTGTTAAGGTTAAATTATTGCCACTGCAAGCCCCGAACTGTCATAAAAAAATATCAGACTCAGAATCTGCTGCGTATTTTATACAGTTAAAAAGTGTTGACTTTTTGTTTTAGAGCCAGCAGAGGCAATGGCACTAGAACCAAGCTATTCATTTATTCAGTGTGATGAGTTTTCATTTGTGAGTGTAACGATTTAACATTTTTTAGTTTTAAGTAAAACTAATAAATGTTGATAAGAAAATGTCTTACAAAGAGCAAGTAAGTCTGGTGAACTATACAAAAGTAAGATTCAACGGATAAAAATTTCAAAACCACAAGTATTTTTAAAGGGTAGATTAAAACAATAGTAATGATGGTTTTATTTGTTTAACTTTTTCAAGTACTCTATTTATGTTTTTAGTTAATAGGGAACTTGATTCGCTATACAGTTACTTCATTGCTGCTGATCAATCTAAAACATTGAACACTTTTAGTGCCCTCAAAAAAGAAAAGTTGAAAAGATTTTGGTATTTTTACTTTGAATGGATAAAAGCAAACAAAAAAATGGAAAGAATTAAACATTTTAGTTTATAGATAAAAGTATTATTAGTTTATTATACAAGTAATTAGTATCCATCTCAAGTTATTTGGAATTCTGATTGGAAGGGAAAAATTGATAAGTTCAAAATAGAAAGACCAAAACATTAAGTTTAGACAAAATAAAGTTAAAACCTAATTGAATATTATAAAACTAATTTTCATACACAAGAAACCATTAAATCAACAAGTCAAAGTCAATTTAAGAACCACATTTTAAATTTTACACTGCAAATTTCAAATACTATTTAATCGTTGTTACAATATGCTTTGTTCAAAAAATAATTCTACTTTATTCTAGTGTACTTCATTTTTTCCCTCAAGCGTTCATTGCTCGTGTGTGACCATTCGGCGAACTTTATATGCCAAAGTTTTTAAATATTATTAACTTATTACTATTATATTTAACTTATAACTATTAACAAATTTTAGCATTTTTTTATTGTGTTGGCTGTTATACACCAAAATTATATCTACATAATCTTAATTAATCTACATAATTTTAACTTAATCGAAATAACTTCATTAATCTACATAACTTCAGTTTTAACTGGTATGAATTACATTGTCATTTCTATTCTAATAGCTGGTTTCAGCACTTTTAAACTTGTTTGAGTTGCACCTTTTAGGAATTACATACCGACAACCAAAGAAGCTAAATCCCATGACTAGAGTCAAAAAGATTTAGCTGTTGTCATCCTGAGTAGAATATAATTTCAAACATGTTTAATCTAAGCCAACCAATGTGATGAAACAGAGTGCAACAAGAATTTACTGCCAACCCCTCTTAAAGTCTGCCTAGGGAGTCTTATAAAAGACAGAAGCCAGATACATATAACAACTAAATATTTTGATTTGTTTTTATTGAGTCTTTATTCAACCAAGAGCCTAAAAGTAGGAAGTATTTTCAGTCAGAGTTAACAATATATATAATAATATAACAACAACTGTATTTAGTAAAATAATTACTTTTGGTTACAGTGTAAACCAAAATTGCTTTAAAAACTGATATTACAGAAAGAATTAGATTTATTACTATAAGTTATTGAAATTAAATATTGAAATACTAATTGCAAATCATCAAATTTTTTTTTACCTTCATCATCCATTCTCAATCCAACATAAACATCTATATCATTCCCATCTACAAAACCAATAAACTTGACAGTTCCTGTATGTTCTTCAAATGATCCAGAATGAGTAGCTAAAATAAGAAATTGTTAACAAAAAACTAAAGAATGAGTAGCTAAAATAAGAAATTGTTAACAAAAAACTAAAGAATGAGTAGCTAAAATAAGAAATTGTTAACAAAAAACTAAAGAATGAGTAGCTAAAATAAGAAATTGTTAACAAAAAACTAAAAAACTAAAAAAAACTAAAGAGAGAAAAAAAAAAAAACTTACAGCAATTGCATTTTAATTTTGTTATAACTCGGTCACCAACTGTTAGCAACCTTTTTCCTGGTCCTTCTTCATTATTACCTAGAACCAATATCCTTGATGTTATAGATTTTTGTTCTTTAACTGCTTTGAGTATTTTGGGAGTTAACAAGGAATGTTTGTTCAAGGAATCAATAAAGTTGTTGTATTTCGGTGATAAATATCTGCTTTCGTTTTTCTGTGAAGTTTTTTCTTTTGTAAAAACTTCCTTTAAATGTAAAACAAATGAAAATCAAAAAGTAAAACAGCAATATTATGTTAGAAATGTAAAACAAATGATGGTAGTAGTAGTAGTATTTATTTGTTACAACTAAAGTAAAAACAATTGACACAATACAAAATGTAGACCGTCAAATTATAAATAGCTTTTGTTAAACTTATAAAGCAACTTCCATTAAGGAGAGTTGTGAGCTGTGAGCTGTGAATTATGAGCTTACAATAGCTGGCTTCAAGCAAGCTATTGTAACTTTGCAACCTATAAAGACTTGCTTTAAAGGTGTTGACAGATATAGAGTAGACTACATTATCAGGCAAGCTGCTCAATGGATTGGCAATGTGGCAGTTAAAAAAAGTAAAATGAGTTCAATTGCTGTTTTATTTTTTCCTGGTGAAGTCTCTCTCTTTGATTAGCTCTTATTAAAATTGTAATAGAAGGAAATTTTCAGTTAATTATGTCGATATTATGTTTAAAAATGTAAAAAAAATTTCCATATATACCTATTTTGTTTGCATTTTTTAAATAAATTTTTCTACCTTGCATTTTGGAATGCTTGAAATATATATTTCAAGTGTAGTGTAACCATATTTTAGTAATTATTAAAATAACTCCACTTCAAATCATAAAATACACATACAAACACAGGGGCGAGTACAGGAAATCTTATATCCAAGAGTCCAAAAAAAAAAAGTGCCTCCTCCACCTTACCATTTTTTTTTACTTTTAACCAGATTGAGTACATTTTATAAAAATGTTTCTAATAATATTTTAAATTACTAATTACATCGTTAAATGATCACAAAAGCTTAAAATATTTAGCAATTAAAATTTTGAAAATTTAAAATATAAATTTTTTTAAACTAAAAAGTTTTTATTAAATTACTCAGCGGCCATAACCAATAATAAATATATACAGGTTATAATTTTTTAAATACAAGTATTCTGTGGACAAAATTTAAGACCATGATATTACCATAAAATATAAATTTGAAATTAGTAAATCCATGGTTATAACAAAAACCAAATGTATAAGGTACAAATGAGTCCATCTTTTATTACTCTCTCTATTCTGAAATGTTCTGATTTGCATTCAACATAGAGAGTTATTAAAAATAGATGATCATTTTTTTAATTTTTTCAACATTCTGAACATTTAATACAAATAGAGTGTTATATGTTCGAAAAAAAAAAAAAAGAAAAAAAAATTAACAACATATTTTTCTTAATTATTTTTGAATGCAAATCGAAAATGTATTTTGGAACAGAGCCAGTATTAATTACTTGGGATTAAACCTGTTCATTTATTCACAAGTTTATAATGACTGACAAAGACCACATTTCAACATTTTTTTTTAATTATCTACCTCTCCAGGGCCAAGAAGGCCACTACAGTCAAGGAGGCTACTTTTGTGGTTACAACCCTCTCTCAACTCTACAACTCCGAAACACAAACCTCAATGAACAAGGCCGCTGTGCAGAGAAACAAGTTAAGAAACACTTGAAAAACACCCTTGAATTTTTTTTTTTTTGAAACATTTTACTGTTTAATGTTTTTTACATAATTTTATAAACAACTTTTAATTATAAATAAACATTAAAAACACCAATAAAATAACTGTTATAAATAACTTTTAATTATAAATAAACTTTAAAAACACCAATAAAATAACTGTTAAATAACTGTTTAAGAAGCATTTTTTAAACTTTTATTATATTTGAATTTCATTTAAAACACAATTCACAAGTATTTATTAACAAACTTGTTAAAAACTTGCTTACTATCTATAGATAACTCTGTGTAAAAAGCTAAACTAAACCATTCAGACTTTATCTACCATTTTGCTTTGCAACTTCTTCTTACCATTCTCTTATAAACTTTTAGGGGCCTTGATGAAAAAAAGGTTTGTTGCTTGTAATGTTTCAGTATTATTAGATAGGAGCTCGTTCTTGAAACTCAGTTAAGTGAAATTTTACCAAATTTCCCACAGGTCAAACTCACAAAATAAAGCCTTTGGTTTGGCAATAATAAATAAGCCTAATAAAGCATTTGGATAAACAAAAAGCAATAGAAGGCATGAAGTTCCAACTAGTATAACAACATCACTGAATTTCTGTTTTTTAAAGAAAATAAATATTAGAACAAAGAAACATAGAGTTGTAACATAATGTTAAACTCAGATGCTCTAGCAAAGGGACAGCGATAACCAATTTAAAATAATTTGAAATAATAAAAAAAATAATAACAATAAAAAGAGTTATGTTAAAAACATACATAGTGCAACAATAAAATCAAAACTTCAGTTGAGAGAAAACAGTAGCAGAGATTGCACAATCAAATGTTCTATTGATATTTATTTGTGTAGAAAAAGGTAGAAAAGTCATTTAAAATTCTTTCATAACTTAAGAAGAAGGTCCTTTGAAAACAAAGGGGATAATTCTCATTTGGGAATAAGCAATTTGACAAAATAATAATTTATTATTTCTTTATCCTCCATGCTTTTCCATTTTCCATCAATGTTGGTGACACAAATAAAGTCAATTTATCAGATGGTTTCTTTTTGTTTTTTTCATATAGATCAATCAGATATATTGAGTTTCTTTCTGATGAGTACGCTGGATTATGGTTAAAAGTCTAGAATTTTCCTCCAATTCTATATCTGTAATCATAATTTTGATTTAATCCAGTCACATTTTTGCACTATTGAATGGAAAAATAAAATTTGACAGTTTGTGAGCATTCTTGTGAAATTGATAAAAAATAAAATGTCTATAAGACATTTTATTTTGGTTTTAAGGTGATTAAATGTCTTAGACTTTTCTTTCTCTCTGTAAGACCTGAAATTTTGCACTTGAAACGAGGTATTTCATAAATGTTTCAAATTTATATAATCCTTATATCTTTAATTGTCTCAACTGTGAATTTTAATAACATTTCTTCATCTGAGTCTAATAAAAAAATTTTAATGTAGGGATTCCGATAGGGCAAAATAAGATCCATTTTAAATGTATGGTGTGCCAATGTTTAAAATTTCTTTTCCGAAAAATGCAATCCCGCATAGGTAAAAACTATTTTTTTCAAATTTTTTTTCTTAAAGTCATTATTCAAATATAGTGGCACCATAAAATCTTATCAGCTAAGACTCACCATAAAATCTGATAAATTGGTGAGTTATAAGTCATGAAAATATTTAATTATAATCATATTATAATCATTTGTATTCATTGAAATAAAAAATTTATTTAATACATTGTACTTACTTCAAGAGAATGATTTCCATTTAAAATATTTTTCGATTTTCTGTATCCATTTTTGGACCATTGTTTGGATGAAGTTGATGAGGGAGGTTTGGGTTTTAAAAGTGGTGCACTAACAGGTCTATAATTAAGTAATAAAACAAATAAGATACAATGACCATTTATAGTATTTAATTTGTAAGGCCTTTATTTTAAAATAATACTTTCAACTTATTTAAGTAAAAATTAAAAAAAATTAACTAGCCATAAAATATTATGTACTATAAGAGAACCACCCATTTATTAGTGTTGCAGTAAAAATTTAAAATAAAGGGTTAAACAATATATACATACATATATATATATATATATATATATATATATATATATATATATATATATATATATATATATATATATATATATATATACATATATATATATATATATATATATATATATATATATATATATATATATATATATATATATATATATATATATATACATATATATATATATATATACATATATATATATATATATATATATATATATATATATATATATACATATATATATATATATATATATATATATATATATATATATATATATATATATATATATATATACATATATATATATATATATATATATATATATATATATATATATACATATATATATATATATATATATATATATATATATATATATATATATATATATATATATATATATATATATATGTATAGTTTGATTTGCATTCTGACATTATATGACATAGTGAACTGGCAGAAGCTTCACTACGTACATCAACTGAATAAACGGAAAGAACACGCAAGATGTAAAGATTTAGGTTGCCAAAAAAAATTTCTAAATCTATATCTATATGTGCTATTGTATAAATAATAGCTTTTCAACTTTGACTTTTATCAACATTTTTATTAACATATTATTTATATACACATCCAACAGAGACACATTATGAACTTATATACTTTGAATATATAAAGAAATTCAGGTTGTTTGTTTTCTTAACTTCAATGAGTGGATTTTGGTTTTAATTTTTAATCTAGTATATCAGTAACAGTTTGGACCACATTTTTTTTAGGCCAGGAATGTTTCTTATGCTACCTTATGCTATCATCACACCAAGTCTACATCATGTGAGAGAATAATGCAAAAACCTTACTACTGGAAAGCCAAACCTCCAAAACTTTCAAAAATTTGTAATAATTACTAAAGTTTCATTACACACTTTTTTTATTTTTACTTATTTGAAACTTGGGAAACAGTAAATCAAAAAAAAATTACGCAACTTAAATTTCTACTAAAGAAAGCTCTATGGATTATTGGTACCAACAAAGTTCACACAAAACCTATCTTAATAAAATGAAATCTATTATTGTTAGATCAAGAGTTTCAAATGGCTATTAGAATCATAGCACGGAAGATATGTTATATATCATAGCATGGAAGATATTAGCCTTCATTATTTTCTATTTCTAGGATTATGACATTTCATATATATTTTATCACTACATTTAACATTAGATAATTCTACTAAAATAAACCACACTTAAAATATATTAATGCCTTATAATAACAAGAATATTATTTTTATATATATTTTTATTTATAACTTTTATAAAATAATTATTTTTTTAAAAGTTTTTTAAAAAAGAAACAGTTTATTATCATAACTTGAAAATTTTTTAAAAACCTACATTTTTATCTATATTTAAATTTTAACACAAGAGAGTGTTTTATAGAACTAAAAATCTCTAGCAAAATTTAATGACAAGAAAACTTTAATGGTAAACTTAATAGTAATTTTTTTTTTAAGAACTTGAGAAAATTTAAAATAAAATAAAAAAAAGCATTCTATTAATATTTGGATAGCACTGGAAAAGTATAAAAAATGTGATCACCATAAAAACTTTGGTTTAATACAATGAGATTGCAAATTCCTCTTATATCATCTCAATTTGCAATCACTAAATTAAACCCAATGAAAACGTAAGCCATAATTGTCATTGTAAAAATATAACTTCAACAAAATATTACCTGATTAAACTCTTATTTATTGGAATGTTTTCAACAATATTTTGTTCATGAGTACAAATACCGATTCCAAGGGTCTTGTTTTCCCATTCTTCTTTCTTCTTTTTTAGTAGCTCTTCTTTTTCCTGTTTCTCAAACTCAATTTGAGCTTTTTGCTCTTTTTCCTTGTATATTTGATCCTCAATACTCTTTTCCAGTTTCTGCTTTTCTTCATCTAGTGCTGAAATCTTTTTTTGCATTTCTGGGAGTATAAATAAAATGGATTCTGTTTTCTAAAAATTATTGAACATCATAAAATAAAAAAATAAAAAAAAAAAAACTAGAAATTTTTAAACAAAATAGAATAATTTTTTTTTTACCTCTTTTTGTTCACATAGTTCTTTGATTTGCTTTTTAAGAAATTTTACTTTTAAATTTTTCATTTCATATTGATGCTTCCATTGATCAATTTCATCTTGATATTTCTGACTTTCTTGTAACAAAATTGGCAACTGCTCTAATTCCTGCAAATATTTTATACTATTTTAACTCAAAACTGACTGTTTACTGCATATTTATATATATATATATATATATATATATATATATATATATATATATATATATATATATATATATATATATATATATATATATATATATATATATATATTTATGCATGAATTGCATACATTAATGTGTATATATGTAATTGTATATACTAATGTATGTATATATGTCTGTATATAAAAATAATATACAGACCTTTTGTGTATGTCTGTATATTGTTGCTGTAGCTTATTTAACCTTTTTTTAAATATTATTGTATTCATAATTTAAACCTGTTCCATATACTAAACACTTTTTAAATAATTTAAGAAATGTTAGAGATAATTAAAAAAATTAAATACACTTTCACGTTTGACTCGTAAATCATGTTCTAATGTTAAAAACTCTGCTTCTTTTAAAAGCTGGTTTCTAAGATCAGCAATCAGTTCACCTTTATCAGCCAGAGAACTATGAAGTCCCTACATTGAAAAAAAAAAATTATTTTTTTAGTTTTATATTCACTATAATTATTCATCTATAGTTACAAAATAAATAACTATTGTATAAATTAACATAATTATAACTATATATACAACCAGGGGTGTGGAGTCATAAAAAATAAGTACTGACACCGACTCCAATTGTTGAAATTTTCAGAGTATGTCTCCAACTCAAAAGCAAAATTTTTGAGAAATTCTTTGAATTTTTTAAAAAATATTATGCGATAATTAAAATTTTTTTTTTTTTCCAAATTTATGAAAAGTTCTTTGATGGTTTAATATGAATATAAGGTTAATCAAATATTTTGTACATGCACATTCAATACTGAGAAGTTTTACTATAGGAGTCGGAGTCATAATTTTGTTTAGCAACTCCAACTCTGCTAAAAATGTCACGACTCCATGAATCCGACTCCAACTCCACAGCCCTGTATACAACAAATATACAACACTCAAAGTTACACCATAAACAGCATACAAGGTTGCAACTAATTATACTTACACAAGCATGAACAAATATCAACAAGTTCATTTAATGATATAAGTAATGTCATAAAAATTACTTAAAAACAAATTACAGATTGGGCTAAAAATTCAACAATAAAAAATAATTTAAGAAAAAAACGACAATTTAAAACATAAACTTTAAATAAAAATAACTTGGTAGCAGTAAATAAAAACAGTAATTATAATTTAAATAACTTTAATAAAATAATTACTAAACAGATTATTAGCAGTAAAAAAATACTATTAAAATAAGTTATTTGGTTTTCAAAGTTCCGTTTTTTCTTGTTTTCATTTTTAAATGATAAAACGTTACATTAGATCGAGTCACCAACAACTGTGCCATACTTAAAGTGAGCTTAGTGGATAATTGTTTCGTTATGTTACTGTCTGAAATATTTGTATTTGTTCAGTTCAGTGAACAAACACTAAAAGTGAAAGCAAAACACTAGCATCACTACACTGAGCTTAGTGTCCAGACTCTATATTGCAAACAGCAGAAAAAAAATTGATTATTGTAAAGTGCTGTTGGTACTAACCAACAGCACTTTGCAATATTTTGTTTAAAATATTAACAAAATACTTTTATATGAATCATATTCTGTAATAGGAAAACACCAATTATCAGCATTTAAATTAACAAAAAATTTTCATAATTTATTCAGATTAGTTAAAAAGTATAGTTAACTAATCAATTAAATTACATGTATATTAAATTATAATTTTAGAAAGCAGTATATAGAAATCTGAAAAGACATTTGCACAGAGATTTTACTTCTAGTTAACATTTTCTAGTTAGGCAAAAAATATAAAAAAATATATAAATAAAGTAAATTAGGTTAATGTAAAATACTCATTAAATGGTTGTTATCATTATACATCCAATTTGCATAACGTATATAGCGTGAATATTGTGTACACCTTTTACTAGCTTTCAGTAATCTAATTTTTGTCATATATTCTTATAATAAAAATAGAATAATTTACAAAATATATTATATTTTTTTAAAAACGCATTTATATTTTATAAAAAATTGAGTGACATTATTATTTTACAAACATATTTTACAAAAAAATGAATTATGGAAGCATTTCTTTTAAATAACTTTAAAAGAAAAACTTCCATTTTTCAAACTCAAAAAGTTAAAAATATTCAACTGCAATTATAGACATAAACACATTTTACTGTAAATTCTTCAAACTAAAGATAATTGGTTCAATTAAATATTAAAAATTTGCTGTTTAAATATAAAAAAAAATATTTGCTGGTTAAGTAGAAATACTGATTTGACAAAATGGTTTTACTTTTTTAATATATAATTTAAAAATAACTTTAACGCAAAAATATTTTGTAATATATAATAATAATAATGATAATAATAAAAATATTGGGTAATAATAATGATGAATATAATAAATGAGTGATAATAAAACAATAACAATAATAATAATAGTTGTAAAAAAAAGTAAAACCTTACAGATATTTCATTGTTTAAAATGGAAACTTCTGATTTCAATTTTTTGACTTTTAAACACTTTTGCTCTAATTTGCTCCTAAATAAAAAAATCTTCATACAATTATTAACAACTTTTTTCATTCTAATCCAAAACAGAGAGAGAAAAAGTTGTTCTCAGATTTATACCTCTAAACCCTCTGGTTACAAAGAGAAACAAAACAACAAACTTCTGACAGACTAAATATTAAAACAAAAAATCTTATGATAAACAAACTAACAAAGAGACATGTCTGAATTACTTTATTTTTTCTGTTAATTCGTTTGCTTCCCGAACTTCGTCTTTTAGAAGGTAAATAGTACTTTGAAGCTTCATTATCTCATTATTTTTTTCTTGCTTGCTTATTTTAAATTCATCCATTTCGTTTTGAAGTGAAACTTTTTGTTTTGAATATTCTTCTTCTATTCGTTCTACATCTTTTTTATGAGCTTGTTTTAATTTTTCCAAAAGCAGATGAGAATCCAAAGCATCCTGACGAAGACTTTCAATCAAACCTACAATAAAAACATTTATTGTTTGAATATTATAAAAATTATATGTGTGTGTATATATATATATATATATATATATATATATATATATATATATATATATATATATATATATATATATATATATATATATATATTTATACATAAATATATTTGTATATGAATATATATATACATATATACATATATATATATATATATATATATACACACACATCAGAGGCATGACTTGATGAAGTTCCATGCTACATATAGGAAGAGCTTGCAAAAACATTAAGAGTCACTCAATTAACAGTTTCTAGGTGCTTGAAACAACTGGAATACAAAAGCAGGGAAATTAGGTCCCGTATGAGTTGAAACTAATACCTAATTTCCCTGCTTTTAAATTACTGAAGACAAGACGATTTTTTACCTGCAAACAGCTGCTCGAAAAAGGCTCATTTTCAATATATACTCCCAATATTAAAAAACAAGCAATAGCCTAATTTAACTTAAATATTTTACAGGTCATCCAAAAAAATCAACAATAAGAACAACAACAAAAAATTACGTTGATTTCCTTCAGAAGCTTGAAGTTGAAGTTGAAGCTCAATAACCTCTTGTTTGTAGTTCTCAACAGCAACAGTCTTTTCAGCATACTAAAAAAACATTAAATAACTATGAAAAAAAAAATTATTTTTAAATTGAAAATATTTAACAGAAAATAAACTATTTTTAAATTTACAGCATCTTGGACTTCTTTCATTGTGCGCAAACACTCAGCATATTGCTGTTGTTGATCAGTGTAATCTTTGTGCAACAAAGTTATCTCCTTTTGAAGGTTTTCACATTTGTGTGTAAGTTTTTCTTGTTCATTGATTTCTTTTTGAATTTGATTTCGTAAATGCTTTAAAATGATTAAGTTATTGCAAAATTTATTATCACTTGTTCTATTGATTGATTACAACAAAAAATATCATTTAAAACCTTAAAAAGTGTTGTCACTTATGATAGGATAACAATGAAAGCACTTAAAATGAATAATTTTCCAAAAATCAAGCAAAAGTAAAATATACCTCACTCATTTTCTGTTCAACAGATAATCGTGTAGCTAAGTCTTTCAATTTAATTTTTAATTCATCTTTTTTCTTCTTCTTCTTTTTCTTGTTTTCAGTGCCAGAATGAGAAAAAATTGGAAAATCATTTTCTGTTACAACTCTGTCAGTGTCAGATGATTCCTTTTTAAATGAATTTCGTCTATCAATATCCTCCATCGAATTTCCTAAGTTTTCTACAATATTAGTTTCAGTAGTATTTTCAGAATATACATTTAAATTTGAAAGCTTTTTATTGTTTGATGAATGATAATTCAATGGAAAATCATTAGGATTTGAAACAATAGTTTGAACAGTATCATTTACCATTCTGTCACTAAGTGTGTCAATATGAATACTATTTTCAAACCTTGTATCTAAATGTTCTGTATCCTGAATAGAACTGTTTTTTACATCCATCATAAAACATGTTGCTGATTCAGTATTTTCTTTTTCAAAACACTCTTCTTTTTTTTCTTCTTCTATTGTTTCTTTATTAAACAAAGGAAATGGTTCAGAATTATTTTCATATACTAAAGAAACACCATGTTCCTGGAAAGTATTGTCATTCTAAATGTAAAATTTCAATTATTTTTTGGTTATATAATAATTCTTTACCAAACACAACCAGTATTAAATTCTAATGAAAAATAATAATAATAAATACTAATAGAAACATAAACAAACAGATGTGTGTATTTGTGAAAAAATGCACAAACACAATGTAAATAAATTTTAACTTTATTATTATTTATAAAAATACAAAAAAAGTGTAACAAATTTGGTTTGTGGTACTCTAAGGAAGGTAGAAAAACTGATACTTTTCCTTATTTTTCCATTAACCAATCATTATCAATATTTAAAAGTATTGTTTTTGAAAAGTAGTATTTTCAATACAAATTACTTCAGCAAGAGTAAATGAGTGAACAAGCAGTAAAATGCCTGCCTAAATAAACTTAATAGGCAACACAAGCTTTCTGAGCGAATCAGCATTTTCACGATTTTTTTAATATTTAGATAAAGTAGATTATGGAGAAAATAAAATGATTATCATGATTGATTATGTTTTAGTAATAGCTTTGCTAGAGACATGTTTTGTATTGTATCATATATATTAGAGAAACAATCATCAGCAACAATTATTTTTCTGATATTTATTTAAAAAATTAATGTTTTCGAGAAAAATTGTTGAAAAAACATTTCATTTGAGCAAGTTTTTTAACTCTATTTTAGTATATATTTAGTTGGTTTTTTTATTAAAACGATTGATTATTTAAAAAATATTATTTTATTATTTTTATTTTTTTCACATATAAAAAAATTCTTTAGTTACTTTTTTTCTTAGTGAAACTTTTTTCTAATTTGAAAAGTTTAAAAATTACATTGAAATATGACTCCAAGTATGAGACAGAGATATGAAGGAAAAGACATGTGTTATATAGACGTGTTACATAGTTCAAATTTAAACAAACAAACTACTGCTTATAAAAGAAGATTTTATTTAAGTAATTAAATGGGTGTATCTTATATTTTCTCTTAGATTAAGTCTATGAGTACATATATTAATTTCGTTTTGATTAGAGCAATACTTTATTTTAAATGTGTTAGATGTTTTCAACCTAAAAACATAAGTTTTACTGTGTATAAATATTTGTATTTTGCGCAGGCTTTATTTCCTTAAGTAAACTGACTTAAACGAGAGTGGAGGCGGTTCCTGCCGAGGCCTATTTATATATATATAAATAGGCCTATAAGTTTATATATATATAAACTTATAGGCCTATTTATATATATATATATATATATATATATATATATATATATATACATATATATATATATATATATATATATATATATATATATACATATATATATATACATATATATATATATATATATATATATATATATATATATATATATATATATATATATATATATATATATATATATAAATAGGCCTATAGGCATATAAAGTTTATGTCAGGAGAGTTCAGTTCAGTTCAGGGTCCTCATGACCACCCTGCTACTGGTATTGTAATTCAATTTAATTTATCAAAAACTAAAAGAATTTAACTCTGACTTAAAATGCAATTTAATTTATATTTAACCAAGGGCACTTGGTTAAATATAAATTTAATTGTATTTTAAGTAATAAAAATTAGAAATAGTGTCTCAAAAAAAAAAAAAAAAAACAAACAAAAACATATCATAGGTAGATCTAACTGCGTCCATCTACATTCTTATATAATCTGGATTTTCTTGACTTATGAGTATTTATAATTGAATCAAGTTCTATATTAGTTAAAAACATAATATACCAAAAAATATAAAATCATTTTTTCCAATATTAACCTTTAACAAATATTTGTTGTCTTTGAAATAAATTGTCAAATGTTATTTTATACCTTTTTCAAAATTTTTCAAAAAGACTTGCTCTTTGTGAGACATTTAAATTTGGCAGCTTCAACTTTAAATATTTGTAATAAAGGATATTATTCTTTTAATATAGCCAAGATTTTAATAGTTACATTCATGGCCTTGGCCTTACTTAAGTACTTATCTATTTGCTATGGAATCAGGATTGAATCCTCTGAATCTTCTTTTAGATATATTTGTTTAGAACCTCTTTACTCAACCACCATTTTTTTAGTTCTTTATTGTTCTCCATCTTGTTTGGCTTGATGGCTTTAAAGGTCAAAATATTTGTCTTTCTCAGTCTTAAGTCATATCATAAACTCAGATAGTTTATTATATCTTAACTTCATTTCTTGATTTGTCTTGTTTTGACTTTAGCTAGTTTTAAGTTTCTGCTTGTTATTTTTTAGGTTGTCCAAAGCTACAATTTTATTAAAAATTTTATTTCACACTTCTTTTACATCAGATTCTTTCATTGCACTTGTTTTTACTACCTATGAACAGACTTCAGTTCATTGCACTTATTTTTACTACCTTAGAACTGTTAAGAAGTGGTTTCACTTGTTACTACTACTATGATCTGACTTCTTATTATTATTATCTAAGGACTGACTGGGTTTGACTGACTGTTGTAATTGCCCTTAGGCTGATGGATTGTCTCCATGCTAAAAATTGCTACTCCTTTATAATTTCCTCCATTATGGCAGGCATTGAAGCTTTTATTCTTTTTTGTTGGATTCAAGCCAAGCCTCACTGTCCCCATGGTTTTCTTTTTTACATGAAAATTTCATGGTTTTCATTTTACAGGTTAAACATTTTTAGGCTAACCATTTTTGATATTCTGTACAAATAGATTAACCACTCTCAATATTTTGTATTGAATAATTCAAGTAATGTTAGTGTATAACGAATACGCAAGTGACGACATCACTTGTATATTTGTGTCCTTTAACAACTTCAAATTATTCGGATCAAATAAAGCTGGCACAAAAAAATTTATGTAAAAACTTGTTAAAAATGCTTCTTAACAAATTTGAAACTTGAAAGTGTTATTTAAAAAAGATGCTTATGTGACATTAAAAGTAAAAAAAAAGTATAAACAATATTATAAAAGTATATAACAATATTATTTTTAAATAATTTTTTTATTTTGTAAAATCATAATACTAGTTTTAACACGAATAATTATAAAATAAATTGAAAAATAATTGTTTTTTTTATTTTAAATAATTGTGTAAATTGAGTAAAATTATTCAAATATCAAAAACGTAGTACAGCACATAAAAAATAAACTGATAACAAATACAAATATCAAAGTTATTACATAACAATTTAAAAATGTTTTTGTAAGTAGTATTTTATTTATATATAAAGCTCAAACCTAAAGTTTGAGCTTTTTATAAAAGTACAGCAACGAAAAACTAAATACTATTTAAGGAGAGTTCATAAATACTATTTTTTGTATCATTTTTATTTTCATTATTTGAATCATTTTTTTAAAAATATTGTTAAAGAATTTCTTATTAAACTTCAATGTTTTTATTTAACTTCATTATCATGAAAAATTCATTAATACATTTTTTTATTCAATTTTAAAAATAATTTAATTGCAAAGTTATCTTAAATCTAACACACAAAAGAAATAAAATAAAAATAACAAAAAGGTTTTAAACAACAATAAAATAAATTATACCTATAAGTCAAAATTTAACAACATAAAACAATCAAAGCAAATTAATCAAAATCAGTTAGTATAGTTGTTATAGTAACATAACATCAATTTGATTGAAGCTTTTTAGTGCTTCAAAAAATATTTATAAAATGAATATAAAAATAAATAATTCGGAATAGTTATTAAAGAAAAAATAAACAGCTATTAAACTTGTATAAAAATATTAATAATTTACATTTTTATCAAAAATTTTTTTATCTTCTTCATCTGAACTATTTGAATCAAACTCAAACTTTGTTCTCATTTCTACTTGACTTGGTAACTAAAAATATATTTTAAATATTACAATATATATATATATATATATATATATATATATATATATATATATATATATATATACATATATATATATATATATATATATATATATATATATATATATATATATATATATATACATATACATATATATATATATATATATATATATATATATATATATATATATATATATATATATATATATATATATATATATATATATATATATATATATATATTAATTAAATTTATTTCAATATTTATACAATATTAATGAATATTTTTTGTTTTTATTATTATTGTTAATATTTATTAGTAATTATAATTACTTCCATCATCACTATTATTATTACAGACAGCCTTTATAAGTTATCTATAATTATAATAGAGAATATAAAACTATTTAGTTATCAGTAATAAAGAGACTAAAACTATTTTTCAAATTTGTTTTCATTTTTTATTCAAATAAAAAAAAAAAATTTAACCTATGTAGGACTAATTCTTTATTTTGCAAATTTTTTTCAATATTAAAATTAAAATATTAAATATTAAAGTTAAATTAAATTTCTATTAGAATCCACGTATATGAACACAGGAAAAAATATATGTTTGCAAAACAATGGATCGATATGGGTTAATAAAAGCTTATAGAAGTTGAAAAGAAAATACTAAATAAGATTTATTATTAATAATATAGAAAATTAAATTTTATTCCAATAATCGTTTGCAGTAAGCAACTGAATTTGGCTTGGGTTAAAATTTACCAGTCACTGAAAGCCCAACTGCAAGCTGTTAAAAAAATCACAAATTATTTTTTGCCAAAATTATTTTTATTTTAAGTAGAATTTGAATAAGTTGCTTTATTGAAAGTTGCTTTATTATAAGTTGTTATATGAGTTAAGGTTTGATTGTAACTCAACCCGACTTTATTTATGTTGAAGTAAATACTGTAATATTAGAAAAGATCACTTTAGTGGCATCAATTTGCAAGTGATTAGGTACAGATACCAGAGGTTTGATTTTAAACAGCTTCAAGAGTGTTTATTATTTCAAATAAAAAGGGTCTCTAGCTGCTGAGCAATGCTCCAAATGAGGTCCACGTAAAAACAAGAAAGGAAAATATTTAAATATTTGAGTGTGCATTTAAAAATACTAAAAATAGAATACAAGTTTAAAAAAGCCTTTGCTATTTGATAGTTCCACAGAAAATGACCGTAAACATGTTTAAAGTCAAACTCTTTGAGAATGCGAAAATCAAATGAAATCTTTGAAAATCAAATGCTTTGGCAATATATATATATATATATATATATATATATATATATATATATATATATATATATATATATATATATATATATATATATATATATATATATATATATATATATATATACACACACATATATATATATATATATATATATATATATATATAAATTTATGGGTTTACAAACAGCTACTGTGTTTTGCCCAAATAAAGGGTAAGCTGGCAAAATACTTGCTCAGCTGTGCAATAAATTATTATATTACTTTATAATTTTAAAAACTCTAGAGTTTTCTGGTGGAATAGCTCGCTATTTACCATTAAATATGATTTTAGTTTTTTCTTATAAATAGTTGTGTTTTTTTCATGTCAAATGATACTTGGAAGAATATTCCACAGTCTAGGACCATAGTGGGATACCGCGCGATCACCAAAACGATTGCTAGATTTTGTTTCTTTTAATTTCAGAGTTCTCTCTGACGTTGTGAATCAAATTACATAATGATGCTGGTGCTTCCTGGATAATAGAATTGTGCATTATTAATAAAACCTTTAAATAAATTTTTTCTCTAATTTTAAACCAATGCAAATTGATGAATACCTGGTCATTTATTTGATTTTCTATGATCATACTATGGTGCACAAATCTTTAAGAATTATTTTATTTTGGATATTTTGCTGATTATATTGTAACAACTTTTCACAATCTTATTTATCGTGTTTTCATAGACAGTTTATTTTCAAGAATCACACCTAAACTTTTTGTGGAGTCAACAAATCTAATGCATTCCTTGTTAACAAAAGTACCTTTAATAATAATTTTTTTGAATGTTAGGTGGTGCCATAATTAATATTTTTGTTTTCGATTGGTTAATGCATAAGAATGATTCGCTCATCCATTTAGATATGTATCCAAGACATTCTGGTATATCCAGAACTAATGCATTATATTGCAATGAAGCAAGGAATGCTTTGAGAGTTTGATGATCATCTGAGTATCCAAAAGTTTTAACATCGATTATGTTCAGATATTTATACAGTGGTCTCATATGGATATTAAATAGTTTTGGACCCAGTACTGTACCTTGCGGTGCTCCATATTTGACATTTTAGTTTGTAGAGTATGAGTTACCTATTTTAAGATTTTGGGTACGGTTAACTAAAAATGATTCAAACCACTTGTGAGCTGAGACCATTATGCCTATTTCACTAGTTAATAGCCCAAGTAGATTTTGTTGCTCAATAGTGTTAAAAGCAGCACTTAGATTAAGTATCATTAGTACTGAAGGTGTATTCTTATCAAAGAGTTCAAGTATATCATTGGTAAGCTTCAGCAAAAGTGTTTCAGTGGAATGATGTTTTTTTGTATCCATATTGATATTCTATATGAAGATTGTTTGTTGTCATGTGGGAATCTAGAAGATTATATTTATATGTATATATATATATATATATAAATATATATATATATATATAAATATATATATATATATATATATATATATATATATATATATATATATATATATATATATATATGTATATATACATATATATATATATATATATTTTTAATATGGTTATATATTATTTAAAAAACTATTTAAAATTTACTGATTTATTGCTCTGTTCTTTTAAGAACATTGAGCACTCTATTTTGAAAAATATATTTTCAATTATTAGTATAAATATATACATCAACCCTTGGAGTTAGAGTCAGCATTCGGCAAAGCCGACCTAAATGCCAATCTGAAATTGTTGGAGGTCGAAAAAAAAAAATGCCGACCTTGTTTTTATGTTTTATGGTCAGACTTTTGTATCAAATAACTTTTGCTGACCTGATGCTGACCTAAAAAAGATTGAGGTTGGTAAATTATTGCCAACCTCATTTTTTCCTAATTTCGAGGGTTGTATACATACATACATACATACATACATACATACATACATACATACATACATACATACATACATACATACATACATACATATATACACACACATAAATATATTTTTTCATAACTTTTCTATGTTTAAATAAAAGCCTTAGTCTCAATGCTTTTGTAACATCTTGTTTTGTTGGTACCTTCACATCAAAAGATCAATTCAGGTCCAGGAGACCAATGGACTCGGAATAAAGGCATTTAAAGCAATTATTGAAAAGTGATTTGAGATTAACTATGTGCTGCTTAGCAAACAAACTTGCATTCATGTACAATAGAATAAAATTTTCATGTAATGGGAAAGACCTCCATGTTTGGTATTAAGATAACACAGGAGCTGATTGCTAATCAGCTAAATCAGAAAATGATCAACTTTATTAACGTCTTGTCTTTATACTGCACATTTATTTGGCTTGTTTAAGTATTATCAGAGGAAGCATTTGTGGCTAGGATCAAAACAAACACCAAAACTATTTCTAAAAGCCAACATACAAAAATTTAAAAAGGTGTTGCTTTTTTTACAACAATTTTTAAAACGCTATACTTTAGCTAAAAATAATTGATAGCTGGCATTTCTCATTGAAAATATATTAAATATAAGTCGTAGAAGCTTGATATTTCACTTAAAATACTCAAAAGCGTGATCATTTATGAACTGCATTTAAACGATTGTTGTGACTCAATAATACATAGTGCAAACCTGTAACTTTCTGGAAAACCTAATTAATGTTTAAAACACTATTTAAAAATATATATAACATCGAAACTTATGTATTCTGGGGAAATAAAGTTAATTTATTTAGTAACTAAAATTTGAGTTTTTCTGCTCTGTGGTGATTCTGCTTCAAAATTAATTTATTCTTTGTTAACATTTCTAATGTATACCTTTTTTTTTAATGAGAGGAAATTAGAGATCACCAGTTTTATTATTGTAGTAATAAAAATAATATACCAACCACAGAAAATTTTCAGAACTTTTGCTTTTACTGTACTATGAAATTGAAATTTTTTAGGAAATATTCATTTGACTCAAAATCATAATAGGAATTAAAATTTGTATCAAAACTGAGTTCAACTTATTCAATATTTCAAAATACCTAAATTGAATTAACATATGAATGACTAACCTCAGCTGTTTACTTATAATGATACTCTCTGGAAACATAATGTTTTGATTAAAACATAACAATTAAAGTAGGTTTTATCAAAATTTAAATGTCTCACCTTTCTACTATTATCATTTTTTTCATTTTTGAGAATAAAATTTTTAATAAAGTGATTTGTTTGTAAGTGTAAGATTTCTTTGATTCTTACACACTTTTTTCTTAAACTCAAGATTAAAACTGTTGTCCTATTTACACTCAAAGTTATTTTATTTTTTATATGCAAGATTTAATCAAAAAAATATCTCATCTTATGTAATAGAAAATATTTTCAAATAAATAAAAAATTTAAAAGAATATATATGAAAATTTATATTAAAACCTAAAAAGTACATTTTTATTACCTGTAACTGTCTATAATTTAAGGAAGTAATTTAGATTGAAAAAATTAATTTTTTTTGGTATCTAGAAGATATTCTCCAACATGAATACATTATCCATATAAAAGAATGTTACATAGTTATTGTGCACTCAAAATATATTTTATTCCGTATAGCAACAGTTTTATTTACCAAACGCTGAATTCATTTTTCTAACCTAATTATAAATATTTAATACAAAAGAAATAAAAGAAACTTTTCTATTTAACTAATAAAGATATTCTACCATGTGTCATAAATATATTTTCTTTCTTTAAAATTTCAGAAGAAATACTTTGTTCTAAATGAACTTTCCACGTGCATACATAACATTATTTTGACTAATAATAAATAAAATTGTTATGAGCTTTGGAATGTTAAAATCGGATAGTTGAATCGTGATAACTTAACGGAACGTATTTTGTTCCGATAAATTATTGGCAATAATGACACAAATTTTTCCGTAACTTTTAAAAAATTTTAAAAAATAAAATCGATAGATTCAATATTTTTTAAATAAGATCGAAAAGAAAATAAATATATCGAGTGGTAATAACAAGATAATATACCGATTATAATCGGTATATTATCTTTTGTATTAATTATTTATAATTAGGTTAGAAAAATGAATTCAGCGTTTGGTAAATAAAACTATATATATATATATATATATATATATATATATATATATATATATATATATATATATATATATATATATATATATATATATATATATATATATATATATATATATATATATATATATATATATATACATATATATATATATATATATATATATATATATATATATATATATATATATATATATATATATATATATATATATATATATATATATATATAATAATAATAATAATAATAATAATAATAATAATATATTATTATTATTATTATTAATAATAACAATAATAATAATGAGTAAGAAGACCTAACGGTTTTTGTCACAGAGCACCGCGGAAAGTATTTAACGATAAAGTTCATGCCTCCTTTCTAAAATACCTATAAATAGAAATAATCTAAAGTCCGTTCAGTTTTTCTTGACTGATGTTAGATCATAAATAGTTTTTGATAAACTTTAGTTTGAAAAAAGATCTTTTTCCTTGACAGACAGTAAATGGAACTATTAGAAAGATACTCAATACGATACAAGTGTCGGGGAATTGCTCTTCAAGATCTTGTGCGAATATAAATGTTAGAATATTTAGTGGGATTCTTCATCAGTATTTTGTTACAAAAATCAAAGTTTGGTAATCAATTTTTCAATAACAAAATAACGCATTTGATAATTTGTATAAACAAGGGGTTAGCATTCTTTTAAGACGGAAGACCCAAAGTTTATATTTTATAAAAATTTTCCAGTTTTTAAAGAGCTACTACCATCTTGTTTTCAATATTATAAAAATATATGTACATGGAGTTGGAGAGTCGTATTATAACATTGAAACTTTAACATCAAATGTTTATACCAGGATCGGCAACCTGCATACAAGCAGCAGGTTGCCAATACACGGTTTTCGAAATTTAACTTTTGTTATGCAAGATATGGTAGGCTCTCTTGTCAAACCCTTATTCCGACGCTGTCCTTAAGGTCCAAAAATGTAAAAAAACGACTTCTTCTATTAAAAGAGAACCTACCCACCCCAAACCCTCAGTCGTTGTTTACACACTCCGCTGCATGTTCTCTCTAAAACTTAGTTGGTGTATGTGCGCACCGCTGGGCAAATCCCTATATACCCCGTTTTGCCCTTTTCCTAGAAACACGAGTTTGCGGACGCAAAGGACGCTCAACGTCGGAGTAGGGGTTTGACCACTGATCTCAAAATAATAACTGGATAGCGTATTCTATTGTTTTTCGTAAAAAAAAGTTGAAGCCAATTTTGGCCTACCAAGATGGCGTCGGTTAAAACTGTTGGCGGTTTGAATCGTATAAAAATTCTGACCGAATAAGAAAAATAAACTATTTTTAAGGAAAATAAGATGGCGAAATAAATTTATTTGATTCCTAATTATTAAAATATTCAGCTAGTATACACTTTTTAAATAAGGTTTATAATTTATGTACCTTTTAGTTCTTAATTACCCAATGCTGTGTGCTAAAAGGTTAATAACACAACTGTTTGGTAAGCAGCAACGTCTACCTACAATCTTTAAAGAATTTTAAAATCGTGAGTTTTGTAGGTAGAAACATTATTGTACCAATGCTGTATGAACTATTAGCTGAGAACTGTGAGTACACACAACTCAGAGGTTCCTTCTAGGATTATAAAAGTCATTTTATTATTCAGTGAAAATATAAAACAATATTTATATTCCAAAGTAAAAAATTATCTCTCAATGACTTAGATTTAAAGTCTAACTCTTGTCAAACTCAACTGTGAATAATTATACCTCAAAGTTTGAAGGATAATTATTGACAGTTTAACACATACATAGTATGTAAAGATGTAACATATGTATGTTACATTTTATTGAGAATAAATTATCTAGAGGAGGTTTAGTTAAACCAAGCAAAAGTGTTGTTTTGGTATGCGAAGGAACAGAAAGATGTTTCCAAAGGTTTCTTACATCAACAAATATTACCCTCCCTAATGATATAGGAATTAAAAATGCAAATGCAAGTGTTGTTTTGAGATCAGTTGATATATCAAAAGTATTCACAGAACTAACTCATCATATGCTAGATTCGTCTTTAACTGATAAGCATTTATTCTCACTAATTAAAGTTATTTCAAAAAATTACTGAAAAATACACTTTCATCACCAATGCAAAGAAGTAACTAACAAATTGACTGGAAAAAAGTTTAGGAAGCAGTTGATTAAATTTGTCTTATTCAAAAATCAATGAAAACATTTGTTTTTAGTATACCATTTTAGTGCACAGATATGGCAAGTACAAATTTTGGTCAAATTGAGATAAGTACGCAGAAAAACCTGTTTTTATTTATAGTTTATTGTGAATAAATATGGTATGTGTAGGATAAACGATAAAGAGTCAAATAATTGACAATATGTGGTAAATACAAAAACTCTTCTTATTATAATTACGCGCACAAATGACAGTTTCTACAGTTTTAATCTTGCACTTACCACATTTGTGCACTATATCATCGATATATACACAGTAAACTCCTGATAACTCAAACCTTTAAAAAATTGAACTTCCAGTATTTCCTCGGACACTTAAAGGTTACGACTTAGGAGTTATATATGCATATATATAATATACATACAAACATTTATATATATAAATATATATATATATATATATATATATAAATATATATATATATATATATATATATATATATATATATATATATATATATATATATATATATATATATATATATATATATATATATATATATAGTAGAAAATAAAACGAATTTCATTCAAATTTTACAACATTACAACATTGAGTTTCATGCTGATGCAATCATCAGATGAAATAAAAATGAAAAGTATTTCACCTGATGATTGCAACACATAGTTTTATTATTTTCTATATTATAGCTCTGTTCATTAAACACCTTGATGGTATATCCACAAAACATATATATATATATATATATATATATATATATATATATATATATATATATATATATATATATATATATATATATATATATTTATATATATACATTTATATATATATATATATATATATATATATATATATATATATATATATATATATATATATATATATATATATATATATATATATATATATATATATATATATATATATATATATATATATACTCACTTAAATGTACTAGGTGAGTATATTTATGTGTGTATATATAGTTAGTATATTTATTTGTATTAAAAGAAAAATCTATTAAAATTAAACTAAAATAATTAATGATAACAAACTCTAGAAGGAACCTCTGAGTTGTGTGTACTCACAGAGCTCAGCTAATAGTTCATGCAGCATATATACATTACAAGTATCTGTTTAAAACAAATTTTTCTAAGACTGATTCTTATTAAACAGATACTAAGTTGCCTATCATGCAGTTGTGTTATTAACCTTCTAGCACACAGCATAATATAATTAAGAACTAAAAGGTACATAAATTGGTTATTGAATTTTTTTGAAGGATTTTATTTATCTTATAATAAAATAAATTTATACATATTTATAAAAAATATATATATATTGCATAATATAAATATTATTTTTCCCAATATATATATATATTATACATATATTAGGATAAATAATATTTATATTAAGCAATGTATATATATTTTTTATGAATATGTATAAATATATTTTATATATATATATTATATATATATATATATATATATATATATATATATATATATATATATATATATATATATATATATATATATATATATATATATATATATATATATATATATATATGTATATATATATTATATATATATATACCTACTTTTATTTTTAAAAATTGTTTTTTTTTTAAAAAAAAACAACCTTATTTGTGTTTAAAATTTTATCTTTATCGATTACGCTTAAGGTTTTTTGATTTTATAAACGGTACTTCTATAACCGTTGGCCAATGACGTAAATAAATAACTAGATGTCTAACTTCGGGATTTTTATAAAATAAAAGTGAAGCCGATTTATTTGTTTACTATTTTAATCAGCCATTATTATATCGGGCAGAAAACAGTAAATATCATATATAATGTAGAGAGTAAATTCGCGACATAATTTCTTTTACCTTGCTGAAGTATTTATTTAATTCAACTATTTTCATCACAAAATGGTAAATTCTTGTGCTGCATATGGATGTTCTAATAGATACATAAAAGGTGGCAAGAAATCCTTTCATAAATTTCCTTTTCAAAATTCTGAATTATGTAAAAAATGGATTATTGCTTTGAAACGTGAAAATTTTCTTCCATCCAAACACACCTGTATCTGCAGCGACCATTTTTTAGAATCAGACTACAATTACTGTATCCCAGACAAAAAAAATCTAATTCTTGATCATTATCATAAGCCTATTTTAAAATATATATGCTGTGCCATCAGTTTTTGTATTTTCTACAAATATTCAAAAGACTAAAAGGAAACTCCCAACAATACGAACATCAGTAAATTCATTATCTAAATTTGATTCTTTTTCGAAAAAAACAAAGTTTGATGTTTGCCCTGTTATAGACAAACCAAGCAAAGAAATTAATTCAACACATAATGATCAGCCAGAAAGCACTATTGAACAAAATGACCACACTAGTCAATCTCCAACACAATCTATAAAATCTTTATCACCAGCAAAAGAAAAATTTAAAAAAAAAGTTAAGGTTTTACAACAAAAATTAAGAAGAAAAGAAAAGAAAATCTGCTCTTTACAAGACATGGTTTCCCTTTTAAAATCTAAAAATTATTTGACTACTGATGCTGGAACTGTTTTAAGCGAAAATTTTTCTGGACTCTCATATGAAATTATTAAGAATCAATTTTCCAATCAAAATATTAACCCAAAAGGTCACAGATACAACGATGAAGTAAAAAAATTCGCTTTAACTCTTCATTTTTATTCTCCTCGTGCGTATAACTTTCTTCGGCCAATGTTATGTCTTCCTGCTGCCAGTTCAATATCACATTGGACATCATCTGTAAATTGTGATCCCGGTTTATTCCTTGATGTTTTTCATATCTTGGTGATAAACAGAAAACAGATATTAATTTTAAGCATTGTGCTCTTATTATTGATGCTATGGCAATCAAAAACAGTATAATTTATGACAAAAGTTCAGGTCACTATATTGGTTTTTGTGATTTTGGTAAAGATATTTCTGTATGTGAACCTGATACTCCAGCTACAGAGGCATTAATTTTTATGTTAGTTGGTTTGCGAGGACATTGGAAAACACCCATTGGTTATGTTTTATCAAATAAAGTTAAAGCAAGTGATTTAACATGTTTTATCAAAAATATTTTAGATGTGGCTTTGACATATGAACTTTGTATCAAAAGTATTACATTTGATGGTACTAGTACAAATTTAAATTCCGTTGTCCCATTAGGATGTGAGTTTGGCAATGTCATAGACAATATAGTTAGTACTTTTTCATATAACAACCAACTGCTCCACATTTTCCTAGACCCATGCCATATGCTTAAATTAGCTAGAAATTCTCTAAATGATTTGGGTGTTTTTATTGATGATGAAGGCTGCTATATTAAATGGAGTTATATTAAAGCTTTGTTTGAGTTACAAGAGCTTGAAGGTTTAAAATTTGCATACAAAATTTCAAGAAAACATGTTGAATTTCATCGCCACAAAATGAATGTTAAGATAGCTGGCCAAACACTTAGCAGCTCTGTTGCTGATGCAATAGTACTACTTAGGAGCAAGTAGTACAATCCGTTTTATAAGAGTTATTGATAAATTATTTGACATGCTCAATTCCAGAAATCCAAATGGTAAACACTTTAAGAAACCTCTATATCTAAATAATCAGCTTTATTGGAAAGATTTTTTAAACACTACGATTACTTATCTGAGCAAGTTGACTGATATTAATGGCATTCCATTGCTTTTACATCGAAGAAAGACATTTGTTTTAGGTTTAATTGTAGATGCTAAAAGCACTCTAAAATTATCCTTCGATCTGTTAACACTTCATGAGAAGCCATTTAAGTATGTTCTAACTTACAAATATTCCCAAGATCATCTTGAACTACTATTTGCTTGCATTCGTGGAAAAAATGGTTACAACAACAATCCTGATGTAGTGCAGTTAAAATCATTGTTAAAACGGATTCTTCTGCGAAACTCCATTGTTGGATCGAGTCATGCTAACTGCCTAATGTTTGAGCCATATTCTAATGGCTCTATTTTTTCTCTTAGTTGGAAAAAAAGGTTGTGTTCTGTTGATAATTTTGACCAAGAGGATATTGACTTTGAAGAAGTGCTTTTGTACTGCGATGAACTTCAAATGTCTAGCTACAAAGAAGCAATATTGGGATATATTTCTGGTTTTATAGTCAGAAACTTGATAAATACTATTTCATGTAATGTTTGTGCTCAATCATTAACTGATATTTTATCATACGAACATTCCTATGCGAAATCTCATTCTTCGTTAAATAATGTGAAAAATCGTGGTGGTTTGCTTTTGCCATCAAGGGATGTTGTTTTTGTTGTAGAGATGTGTGAGAAAGTATTTAACTTCTTTATTAGTGGTAAAGATTTTAAAAATCCAAAAAAAACCTCAGATAAAAATATAAAGCATAAGATGCTCCATTGTGTTAACAAATTAATTATTAAAAAAAAAGTCTTTAAAGGACTTGATAGTCACGACATAGAATTGTGGACTGAAAATGAAGATTTGCATTCCAGCCAGCTTGTTAGAAAGATATGTGAATATTACTTTAGAATTCGAATGTTCAGATATGCCCAGGACTATACCACTAAAGTTCTAAGTAAGTCGTCAAGTGGTTTATGACAACAAACAAATAAATTAATATTGTTCAAGGGTTTATGAATATTTCATTTTATTGTATAAAACTTTAATTAAAATAATAAAATATGTTATACGATGTTTTAGTTTGATGTTCTAAATGCAAATATGTTTTTAAATATATATTTTTGTGGCTATAAAAATAGCCGTTTGTTTTAGTTTGTTATAACAAACTTAACATGCTAACGTTAGCATGTCCAATCTTTGACTAACAAATATGTATGTATTGACTGTATGCTCACTAAATTGATCGTTTGTGATTCTAATCATCTTTAATTCCAAGAATAAGGACGTTAAAATTGCCAATATCTTTTTATAAGAATGTGATCGCTAAAAGCTTTTTGCCCGATATAATAATGGCTTCCAACGCATTAAATTGGCTTCACTAAAAAAAAAAACGGCGAAGTTAGATATCTAGTTATTTATTTACATCATTGCCGTTGGCAAACTACGCAGCCATCTTGGTAGGCCAAAACTGGCTTCAAAAATTTTTCCGAATGCGCTATCCAGTTATTATTTTGAGATCAGTGGGGGGTTTGACAAGAGTACGTTCCGCAAAATATACATACTAGAGTGTACAGAACAAAAAATTTCGAGTAAACAGATAATCACAGTGAAACACATTCAATTAAAATTAATAACAATGATGATTTAGTACTACAAAAACAATCTATTGATGAATTTAAACTATTTAATGTAATAGCATTAAAGTCTTTTTTATCAGTACGTAAAAAATCAACATCTAGATCGTTTTTTTATTGAATAAAGATATATATATATATATATATATCTTTATTCAATAAAAATTATATAATATATAAATTTATAAAAATATATATCTTTATATTTAAATATATATATATATATATATATATATATATATATATATATATATATATATATATCTTTATATATAAATATATATATATATATATATACAATTTATATATATATATATATATATATATATATATATATATATATATATATATTATATATATATATATATATATATATATATATATATATATATATATACATATATATCTTTATATATCTTTATTCAATAAAAAAACGATCCAGATGTTGATTTTTTACGTACTGATAAAAAGACTTTAGTGCTATTACACTAAATAGTTTAAATTCATTAATATATTGTTTTTGGAGTATTAAATCATAATATATATATATATATATATATATATATATATATATATATATATATATATATATATATATATATATATATATATATATATATATATATATATATATACACAGCGTGTAAAATAACGGACGGTCAATGGTCAATGACCGCCTAAAATGAGTAAAATTGCTATTTTGACCTCCCAAAATGATTTCTTGCCGGTTATGGTTGACTGGTTCAAAAATAATCAGAGTTTTGAAAAACATGATTTTAAAAATAATTAGATTATTATTTGGAAAAAGCATGTACTAAATTATCATACAATCATTAAAGTTTTGAAAAAGTTTATCAATTTATCAAAGAAATAAAATGAGTATCTGCGCGTTATTTGCAAGTTTACTATGAATTATTAAGTTATTTTTGTATTTATAAAGGTCAGTTATGAAGAACTATTAAGAAGATTAAAATGAAAACAAAGAAAATAATAAAAATGTTGACCGTCCAAAAAAAACAGTTGATCGTCAATTGCAAGGGTTAGCTAGTCAAATTAACCGCTTGCCTTCAATGTCTTACTTTACACGCTGTATATATATATATATATATATATATATATATATATATATATATATATATATATATATATATATATATATATATATATATATATATATATATATATATATATATATTATACATATATACCAAGGGTTGAATTAACGCATCGCGATTTGCGATATCTGTTGAATTATCTGGTCTTCAAAGTTTCAGTTTATGGAAAACCACGAAATTTACGGAATAGGCGAATAAACTTTAATTTGTTAGTGAAAATGTTATAAAAAACAAAACAATAAATTTATGACTACAAAAGTAATAACACTACAGTGTTGTTACTTTTATAACACTCTTATAGTTACATTTATAGTTTATTGTTTGATCAAACAACACATAATCAAGATATTATAAATAAAAATGATTTAGTTAAGTAATTCCAAACTTTAGTTAAAGTAGTAATGCATCTAAAAAAAGTACAATGGATATTTAAACAATGTTAAAAACCTCAGCAACTTTTACGAATACATATTTTTATAAACAGTTTAGCATTTCTAAACATCTTACAAACGGTCCGGAAAAAGCGCGCGTTCACTTTAAAATCAACTAATGAAAACACTGGTAATTTACTTCTTAGGACAGGGGCGGACTGGCCATGTGGAAGATGTGGACTATTCCACATAGGCCGTTTTCATAATCTCATAAAAATGTAAAATTCAATAAAATATATAAAAAAATAATTTTTTTTTCACTTATTACTAACGGTTATATACTACATTAATTTTGCCTATTTAACATTATTCAATTTGTTAATGTTACGATAAAAGTGTAGCCAGACGCAATAAATTATTTTTTATATTCATTAATGTTTATATTCTTTAATAATAAACCCGGGTTATCTGTCTCCACAGAGCTCCGTTTCTAGCCGTCTATCCTTGTGCCTTTGAAAATGCAAACGCAAATATTACATATTTTAGTTCAGTTGCATTTTAACGTTATTTGAATTGGTGTATGATATTATAGTTTGTATGTGTTGAATTACTTCGTATTCTTCATTTTTTATTCTGCTTTCTGTTTTTTAAAAATAGTAAGTTAAATTAAATTTATATAATTATTATTACTAGAACTATTTTAATTTCCTTATTTTTTATTATTAATAACAGTATTACATATAATGGATAAAAATGAAAAAAAGAAAGTTTTGGGAGGGACGGAAAAACTTCGTTTACGACGAAAACGCGAATTAGAGTCCGTGGCGCGAACATGTCACACGATTGATAAAATGTTTAAAATACATGAAGACATGCCTTCTTCAACCGCCTCTACCAGTTCTTTAATTCATCCTGAACTGGAAAAAATAGAAATTGATCATGTACAACAAAATAAAGAAAAGGAAAAAACAAATGAAGAGAAAGAAAATACAAATAATGCTTTTTTTAGAAAACCTCACAACAATAATATTGAAGAATTTTTTAATTATCATCCGAAACAACCGGTTCAAAACGTTCCATTTAACAATAAAATATATTTTCGTAAACACGATCAGCAAAATCGCCAATGGCTATCCTTTTGCGAAGATAATAACAAATTATATTGTTCAATTTGTCTTGCGTACGGTGGGTCAAACGAAAATATTTTTACTAAAGGTTTTTCCAATTGGGACTATGTTCATCAGTACATTGAAAGACATGAAACAAGTAAATTTCACGATGAAAATGTTATGAATCATTTTATGCGCTCAAAAAATACTTTAAACATAACAACACAATTTCGATCATTACGAAAAGAAAATATCATGTTCAATAGAAATGTGCTAACCAGAGTAATAAATGTAATAAAATTAATAGGCAAAAGAGGTTTAAGCTATAGAGGAAAGAGAAACGAGAGCCTCTATACATTTGATGACGATAACGTAGATCATGGCACGTTTATAGAAATCATTATTTTATTAAGCAAATATGACGATACACTGAAAAATCATTTACGAAACTGTATAGAAAAAAGTAAAAAAATTCATGAATGTGGAAAAAGACAAGGAAGGGGTAACTTAATTAGTTTTTTATCCAAAACTACTGTAAATTACGTAATTGAAGCAATTTCTCAATTAATAAAAAATAAAATTTCACAACAAATTAATGACTCTGGAATGTACAGTATCCAAATAGACACTACACAAGACGTAAGTGTGCAAGACCAGTGTGTGGTTGTTGTGAGGTATATTAATAATAATAATATTAATGAAAGACTTTTATCCACCATTAATATGGATTCATCGACTGGTGAATCATTTTACAACGTTGTAAAAGAACTTTTAGAAATTAACAATATCGATATAACAAAATGTATAGGTAATTCTACGGACGGTGCAAGTAATATGCAAGGCAAATATCAGGGTTTTTCTGCTCACATGTTAAAGTCAAATGCTGAAAATGTGCTCGTATGGTGTTATGCACATATTTTAAATTTAGTTATATCTGACATTACTCAATCTTCCATAACGGTTGCTACATTATTTAATTTGTTAAATTTAATTGCTGTTTTTATTAGAGAATCATACATCCGAATGAATATGTGGAATTATTTTAATAAAGATAATAAAAGAAAGAAATTGAATATAATTGGAGAAACACGATGGTGGGCCAAAGATGCTATCCTTAAAAAAATATTTGGTAACTATAACAACCCCAAAGATGGATTATTTGTGGAATTAATACTGACGTTAAATGAAATTTCTTTAAAACCTAATTTTAAAGCAGAAATTCGCCAAAAGGCTAAATATTTTATAGATTCTCTAACAAAATATGAAACTATATTAACTGCTAAATTATTTTTAAAAATTTTCGAAATTACAACGCCAATTTCCAACTATTTACAAGAGAAAGGTTTAGATTTTATTAAAGCTTACAATATGATTTCCTGTGCAATTCAATCTCTAAAAGAAATATCAAGAAATTTCTGTGTAATTAATGAAGTTTCGGATGAATTTGTAAATTATGCCAATAATAATTTAGATGAAATGGAATGCGATGTTATGCTGGAATCTAAATTACCAGAAATTAGGCGACGTCAGAAAAAAATAATGCCCGGAGAAAAAGCTTTGGATGAAACTACTTCGAATGCGTTGAAGAATTTTGAAGTGAATGTGTATAATTTTGCTATTGACATGGCTGTTCAAAGCATGGAAAATCGTTTTTCAAAAAATCAGTCATTTTATTATGACATAGGATGTCTGGATCCAAAAAATTTTACGGAACCTACTCCCAGTAACGCTTTCGAAAAATTAAGCAGTGTTTTAATAAAGTTTAACCCAATTGCAACAAAACAAAATCTTATTGAAGAATTAAATAATTTAAAAAAAAATTGGAATCTTTTGAAAGAAAATGTAAACGACTCATTTAGAAAAGTCTCAGAAGATAATGTAATTAATGATAGTGATGATGATGACAACGACGATGATAATGACAAAACTATTTCGCCCTCTCATTGCGGAGCTTGTAAAAATTGTCCAATTTGTTGTTATAATATTTTACAACGCTACAATATGTTAAGCGGAACATACGCTACACTTGGACAAGCTTATAAGTATTTATTAACTTTGTCTGTGACTCAAGTGTCCTGTGAACGAAGCTTTTCTATTTTAAAATATATAAAAAATAGACTTAGATCAACCATGTCTCAAGAAAATTTAGATGCATTTATGCTGATGGCAGTGGAAAAAGACTTATTAAACAGTATTGATTCTGACGACGTTATTAATCTTGTTGCAAAAAAAAGCAATTTATTGTTTGAGAAATTAATGTTGTAATTTGTGTTTGTATTTTATAATTGTTAATTATCCTTGCTTTACAGTATTATATATTTTTTTATTGTTAAGTACTTTGTTTTTACGTATATGTATTCTAATAAATTTTTTCTGTTCGATATTTATTCATTAATGTATATATTTATAAATTAAGCATAACTTTGTAATTTACGTCTGTTATCTTTGCTGCTTTTCCTCATTTTTCGTTGGCCTACAGGGCCGTTAAAAATATTTTTCCACATCATAATAATTTGGCCAGTCCGCCCCTGTCTTAGGAGAAATATTTGTTAAAAGGGGAGGAGGGGGGAGGAAGCTAAAAACTTAAATTTTGTTTTATTATTTAATCAATTAAATCATAATAAAAGTAAAGACAAAAAAATATATTTCTAAATATACTTCTTTATAACTAAAATTTATTAAATTGAACACCTCTGTTTTTAGTTTTAAGTAAATGTCAGTACTACTCTCAGTGGCGAAACTGCGGAGGGGGGGGGGGTTAGCAGACAAAATGTGTCCTATTTTTAAACTAATTTTAGGTTGCATGGGCGATATGGGGCTCATTTTGAAAATCGTGAGGGGGGGGGGGATTTTGCTACTGACTACTCTAATGTGCTTAAGGTGGTTAGCTGGTAAAAAAACTATTTTTTTTAAATATTTGTTGTTTGATACTGAAATAAATACATACAACAACCATCATAAAAATAAATATTTCAAACAAAAAAAAAAATAAAAAAGTTAATTATTTTTTGATGAGTCAGCAAAAATTCAAAAAATTAACTAAAAAGCAAAACATGATTATTTGAAGATCTACAACTGGTATTAGTATGAAATTTGCTACAGTAAGACAATATATGCTTAACTAGTGCCTAAAGCAAAAGTTTTCAAAACTGATTAACTGTTCAAAAATGGCGGAGATTCTTTTAATTTTTATTTTTTTCGATAAATAGTTCAGTGATTAGTGATTGATATCTCATTAAGTCTTTAAGTATATAGCTTTATTCTGCTTTAGGCACTAGTACAGTATATTTTAAACAAGTGTTGAAAATTTCAAGATAAAAAACTCTACTAGATCTTTAGAAATCTACGTTTTCGTTAACCCACAAAAAGAATTCTGGAAACCAAGAAAACAAAACATAAAGAAAAAAAATTTCAAAAATTTCCAAGTTTGTATGATTCCTCTTCTTCTAGTTCTTTTTCTTTGTCCAAATAACCTTTTCTGACAGCTTTAATCAACTTTCTTCTATTTATTCCCTCTTTTGTTGATTTTTTGTTCATATTTTGAATCCGTTGAGTGTCTTTTTTGATTGAACCGATTATTGTTTTTGCTCCAAAAGATATTCCAATCTTATCAAAAAGTTGCACTAGTCCAGATATACCATCATTAAAATTTATTATTGCAGAAGCAACTCCAATTTCTAAAGTGGTTTTTGAAATAAATGTATCTTTTGGACACCTTTTCCACACAATTTGATTCAGAGCCTCATTTGGGTTTTGAGTAGATCCATCTAAACAGCGACTCAAAAGATCATCATTACATAAATCCTTAAAAATAGGATAAATTGCTGTTTTTACTGTAATTGGTAAACTAACTGATGGCTTGTACTGCATAACATTTTTCCAATAATTACACCAACTATCATCAGTGCGGGGACAAAACTGGTGACGTATTTCAGGATCTTCAATACCTGTACAGTGCCACAACACTGCCAGCACTCCTTTTTTCATCATGTACAAAGCAGTACTTTTGTTACCATTCCAACAAGCTACAGAATTTTGGCGAATAGCCATGCCAAAATAGTTTTGCATTTTATTGACCATTTTATCAGTTAATCTTCCTTTACCACTCAGTCCTTTGCCATCTGATAAGGTTTTACCTTTCATGCCAACACGAAGTTTGCGGAGTCGTGTACCGAGTCTCTTTTGAACATGACCCACACATTCAGATTTTATTGGTTCTAAATCTTCACCATATGGCTTTGATTCTTTTACTTTTTTAAAAGATTCAGTATCACCATCACCAATGTAATGGGAGTAGCGAATACAATATTTTTCGATAGATGAAGAAAATATTTCTATCGCACCAGCAGATTCCATTGCTCCTGAACTTTGGGCATGGTTCAACTTACATTTATGTGTTTTGAGCCATTTATCGTGTTCAGTAGTTCCTTTTCGATTTTCCCAATTTAAACATCCTTTACAAAACTTTGAAAAAACCATGTAATCAATTACTTTTTTGTTTTCTGTTGAAATAGCAGTAACAATGCCATTAAGTGAACAATGGCCACGCTTTTGCCATGACCATCTAAACTTATTCGACAATCAACAATGTCAGTTTTGATATTATCAGGTTTTAATGTACACCTTAAATCTTTAACTGCATTCTCCATACTAGTAACAGCACAGCCAATATAAAAAGGTAAAAGAAATGTATTAATATCATCATATGATGAATGAACTATTGGTGCAGGCATATTCATAATGGTTGCAAAAGTTTTTAGTGCTTCATGTCCTTTTCCCAGTTAACGAAACGCAATTACTGATCTTACATTTACTTCAGATGATTTTTTACCACGATTATCTTTTCCTGGAAGTTGAATGTCAGGAGAAGAAAAACATTTATGAATCCAGCTACAGTTAGGACAAGTAAATTGAAACTGAATGTTAAATTCTTTTTTTTCGGAATCTTTATGACAAACATTTATATCTCTGCTGTTGCAAGTGGGACATGCACAAACTTTACTCAATAGCTCCTTGAATTTGTTAAAGTTAAAAAGAAAAAAGAAGTCATCAGGGTCAGAATTAATAACTGAGAGTTTGTTTATTGATTCATTCAATTTTGAAGAACTAGTAGATGGATTAGATTCTCCTTCGGTAAAAAACAAACCTTGACAAGGTTCATTATTGATATTTGATTCTGCTGAAAGAATATTATTCTTTAAGGTTGTATATTGATTTTTTGAATTAATTCTTCTTCTTCTATTCCTGACTACGTTCTTTTTATTTGCCATTCAAAATAAGAGCAATAAAATAAAAAAGCGTTGTAAAGAAAACTGTGTAAAGCACTGCTAAATTTTATATCTGAATGCCTCTGTAAAACTGTTCTTTATCTATAACTTTTGAGAGTCTCCACCACACTGCTTTTTAAAAGCAGAAAAAAAGAACATACAGGCTTGTAGTCATCTTATGTAAATATAAATAAAGAAAGATTGTCGATTGTAGTCATCTTATGTAAATATAAATAAAGAAAGATTGTCGATTTCAATTATTTTGTGCCGCAAAATTTTCTGTATTAAAATTTTTACCATGACTTAAAAAAACTGGTTTTTAATTAAAAAAAAACAAAAAAAGCACTATACCCATATATATTTTTGAAATCTATGATAAATTTTAAATACAAATCAATAAAATAAAAAAAACGAATTTTTATGTTTTTTTTACCAGATTACCACCTTAATACAAAGATAGGTGGGGGTGGAAATTTTAGTCAGGATGTATAAAATGGGAGGAGGAAATAATAAAAAAAAGCGGGAGGATTTACAATGAAAGTTTTATTATTTATCGGTTACCAATATATATTTTTTTTAATTTTAAGGCCAATTTTCACTGAATTTTTGTTTTGAGATATAGTTTTTTGTTTATAACAAGTGACTTGTTATAAACAAATAACATGATTTTCAAAATAGGCCCCATATCGCCCATGCAACCTAAAATTAGTTTAAAAATAGGACACATTTTGTCTGCTAACCCCCCCCCCCCCTCCCGCAGTTTCGCCACTGAGAGTAGTACTGACATTTACTTAAAACTAAAAACAGAGGTGTTCAATTTAATAAATTTTAGTTATAAAGAAGTATATTTAGAAATATATTTTTTTGTCTTTACTTTTATTATGATTTAATTGATTAAATAATAAAACAAAATTTAAGTTTTTAGCCTTCCCCCCTACCCTTTTAACATAGATTTCTCCTAAGAAGTAAATTACCAGTGTTTTCATTGGTTGATTTAAAAGTGAACGCGCGTTTTTTCCGGACCGTTAGTAAGGTGTTTAGAAATGCTAAACTGTTAAAAAAAATATGAATTCGTAAAAGTTGCTGAGATTTTTAACGTTGTTTAAATATCCATTGTACTTTTTTTAGATGCATTACTACTTTAACTAAAGTTTGGAATTATTTAACTAAATCATTTTTATTTATAATATCTCGATTATGTGTTGTTTGATCAAACAATAAACTATAAATATAGAGCTAGAAAAAATATGTAAAAATTTTTAAAAAATCGTTTTTTTTTTTATTTTTTATTTTCGAAGAAAAATTACTTAGCTTTCATGTATTAAAAAAAATTTAAAAAAAAAATTATTTCTTATTTAGTTTTTAAAGCTTTTATGTAACTACATACAACGACTAGTCCTTAGTTACGCCCTTAGCAACGGTAAACAGTTTTTTTACCTTGATACCTTTCCATAAAGAACAACAAGATTTATATCATACACTGATAAACGTGCAATTGTTAAAGGTCATTAGCTTAAGGAACATTGTAACTTTTGGCAGTTTTTTGAAGCAACTTTAGTGCATGCTGTTTAATTTTGATGTTATAAATCTTTTCAGATTTCACCTCAAGTATTAAAAAATAACAAGTACTTCAAAAAATAACATTAAAGTATCTAATAAGCAAAACTTTGGACGAAAAAGGAAAAATTTTTTCATGGAAATCGTTATACAATTGCAGCAGAAAGACAACAGAAAAGCAATCTGAATATTGTTCCAGCTTCAAGTTGTGCAAGTGCAAGAAAATTACTGCCTCTGATAAATAGAAATCAAGTTGTAAATGACAAAGTGAATAAAAATTATTTCATACTTATCAATTTTTCAATTTTAAGTGATATCATGGAAGATGTTAGATGTCCAGATTGTTACAGCCTTGTTACCATTGTTGATAATCTTTCTAAGCGCATGGGTTTTGCCCATCACCTTGAAATCAAGTGTAGTTTATGTGAATGGAAAAAGGTTTTGTATTCTTCTAAACAAATTAGTAAATTTAATGGAAATACAGCCCAGGGTAGGAAAACATTTGAAGCAAACACAAGAATGATAATTTGATTTAGAGAAATAGGTAAAGGGTATCAATCTATGAAAAACTTTAGTCGCTGTATGAATTTACACTGTTTGACAGCTACTCCATTTAGAAAACTAAATATAGAAATATCAAAAGCTTATGATAAAACTGCTAAAGAAAGTATGAAACGTGCCACAAATGAAATGAAAGATAACTATACTGATTATAATAAACCAATAATGAAGCATGTTAAGATTGATGGTGCATGGCAATGACGCGGTCATACCTCCCTTAATGGATTTGTAAGTGCAATTGTGGGTGATAAGTGCGTTGATTATGAAGCAATGTCAAAATTTTGCATGGGCTGTAGAATATGGAAAAATAAAAAAGCTTCACCACGATACAATGCTTGGAAAGCTCAACATACCTGTCATATAAATCATAAACAATCTTCTGGGTCAATGGAAGCAGCTGGTGCTGTAAAAATATTTGCACGTTCAATTAAAAATAACAATATTATTTATACTCATTATCTTGGAGATGGAGATAGCTCATCTTTTAAAGAAGTAATAAAGTCTGATCCCTATAAAGACTATAAAATAATTCCTGAAAAGTTAGAGTGTGTTGCACATGTACAAAAAAGAATGGGTACACGGTTACAAAATTTAATCAAAAATTACAAAGGAAAGCCAACTCCACTAGGTGGAAAAAATAAACTCACAGAAAATGTGATTAATAGTATGCAAAATTTTTATGGTTTAGCTATAAGAAGTAATACAAATAACATTTATGCTATGAAAAAGGCAATATGGGCTATTTTGTTCCACTGTACTGGATATTCAAATCAAGAGTTTCGCCACTGCTTTTGCCCAAGAACTGAAACTAGTTGGTGTCAATATCAATATGACAAATTACATAATACTTCAAATTATAAAGAACATATTAATTTACCATTATAGATAAGTAACCTTTTGAAACCAGTGTTTAAAGATCTATTAAATGAAGAATTATTGTTAAAATGTGTACATGGGCAAACCCAAAATGCAAATGAAAGTCTTAATGCATTGGTTTGGTCTCGTTGCCCTAAAAACATATTTGTTTGTAAACAAACTTTTGAAATGAGTATTAATTCAGCAATTTTACACTTCAATGATGGTACTGAAGGTGTTAAAAATGTTTTACTTTCATTTGGACTATCAGGCGTTGTTACAAATTCTAAATCTTATGAACAAAATGTTTCATGTGTAAAGAGCATGGAGATCAAGTCAAGTGAAAAAGTAAAAAATAGAAGAAAAAGTCTCAGAGCAATAAAAAAAAAGATACTCTGATAAACAAAGTCAAAATAAAACATCATTTTATGTATCAGGAGGGTTTTAAACATATTGTATATATATTTTTAAACATATTACAACTTTATTTTGCGTTTTATTGAACTTTGATTTTTTGCAAGATTTTGTAACTTCAAAACCAAATATCTTAAGTTAGAAAAACTCAATTTACTTGAAATTTTCACAGTATCTTCAGTATACATATAAAGTTCATTTGAACTAAAATCTTATAATAATTAAATGTATTTATTGCTTATTATTTGTTTTTTATTCTCAATTTGGTATTTTTTTTTTAACGCATACATAATAAATTATGTATATTTTTTATTCTATTAAGATTCAATGTCATTTTAGTTCAAATGAATTATCTATTGTTAAAGAACAAACCTACAAAAATTCATTGTGATTTGTTGATTATATTTTGTGATATTGTGTTTTAAAATTTCCTTATTTTTTGGTTTATTTTTTTATATAAGTATGGGTAGGCGAGGCAAATTAATAAAAAAAAATTGTCAAATAATTTTTAACATAAATTCAAACTTTTTTAGAAGTTCTTGGGAAATAACAATAGTTTTTAAAAGAATTAGGTTTTTTCTAGTCCTACCACCTTAAAAGAGTGTTATAAAAGTAACAACACTGTAGTGTTATTACTTTTGTAGTCATAAATTTATTGTTTTGTTTTTTATAACATTTTCACTAACAAATTAAAGTTTATTCGCCTATTCCGTAAATTTCGTGGTTTTCCATAAACTGAAACTTTGAAGACTAGATAATTTAACAGATATCGCAAATCGCGATGCGTTAATTCAACCCTTGTATACTATATATATGTATGCATATATATAATATATATATATATATACTATACATATATGTATATATAATATATATACATATATGTATAGTATATATATAGTATATATGTATAATATATATATATATATATATATATATATATATATATATATATATATATATATATATATATATATATATATATATATATATATATATATACATGTATAATATGTATATATATATATATATATATATATATATATATATATATATATATATATATATATATATATATATATATATATATATATATATATATATATATATATATATATATATCGCGACGTTAGAATTATCTTGTGCTATCTCCAATTTTTGAAAAAATTGAGATTTTATTATTTTCGAATATTTTAGCATTGTGTTGTTCTACTTTAATTATATTGAAAAAAAATGAAACTTTTAACACGGTATTGCATGCAATATTGCATTGTTCTATCTCCTTAATGAGCAAACTTGAAAATATTATCTTGTTCTATCTCCAATCAACCAATCATATTACAATTACAAAGTTGTTCGGAATAATTTTATCAGTTTTGTTGTTTTCAAAATGGCAACTGCAAATATTGACCAAGAAATGGAACCTACCCTAAATCAAAACGAAGGTAGTTTTTCAACTTAATTTGTATTATAATTTTGGAAAAGTAGAATTCGACTTTCGCTTGTGCCATTTTAGATTAAATTTAAAAGTTATTATTTATACATCATAATAAAAAATTAATATTTTAATCGTTAGAGCTGCTTGGCATTACACCTTCTCGTCGGTCGCCCCATGGTGGGATTTCTAGGAAACGTAAAGCTGATAGGAGTAGTTGGAAACAAAGTGTAAGAAAAATCCAACGTCAGTCGGGTAAAGCTTATAAAAATACGAAAGGAGAACAAATGCCAAAAAGATCTATTGTTGCACTAAAAAGTTGCAGAAATTGTAAATTTAAATGTTCAACCAATATATCTGAGATTGAGCGTCAAATAATATTTGATAACTTTTGGACCTTAGATGATGACGGAAAAAAACATTTCTATTCTAAAACTACTGAAAATCTGGAGAAAAAACGCTGTCGGACAGCTGCTGGTGACAATTCAAGAAGAAAAACATCTTATTATTATAGCTTTTTTGTTTTTAATACACAATATAGAGTTTGTAAATCATATTATCTTTCAACATTGAATATTAGCAGCCATAGAGTGTTTTACTTTCATAAGTTTAATAAATCTTTAACTACTGGAACACCATTGCAATCAAAATCAGGGAAACATGTTAAAAAAAGGTTACTAGAAGAGTCTAAACAAGTTGTACGAGACCATATTAACCTTTTCCCAAGAATTGATGCTCATTATAACAGGAAAAAGACACATAAAGAATACATGGAAGGATCACTAAATATAGGTAGAATGTATGATCTTTATAAAATATATTGTGATGAAAATGTCTCACATCCAGCAAAAGAACATATGTATCATTATATCTTTAATCACGAGTTCAATATAGAATTTCAAAAGCCGAAGAAAGATTTATGTGACACATGCTATGAGTATCGCAACATTGTTAATGCAAGCAATGAACAAACAGATAGTTATAATAAGCACATAAAATCAAGGAATGATACCAAAACTGAACGTGAAAATGATCGCCAAAATGTTGATTCTAAAACTGCAATTGTTTGTATTGACCTTGAAAATGTTTTAAATTTGCCTAGAGCTAATGTGGGAAACTTTTATTACAAACGAAAACTTTCAAATTATAACTTAACTGGTCATTGCTCGCTTAACAGGAAGGGTTATTGCATCCTTTGGCACAAAGCCATGACTGGTCGTGGAGGAAATGATCTAGCCAGTGCTGTAACATGTTTGCTTTTGAAAATCATGGCTGACCTTGACATAAATAAGTTCATACTTTGGTTCGATTCATGTGTACCACAAAACCGCAATAGTTTCATGTCAGCAGCTTTGTGTGAATTTATAATACGATACCCACAAATAAAAGTAATTGAACAGAAGTTCTGCGAGCCAGGTCATTCCAGCATTCAAGAATGTGACAACATTCATAGTCAGATTGAAAAATCCCTCTCTGCTGCAGAAATATTTAGTCCACTTGGGCTAGAAAGAGCTATTAAAAATGTAAACCGTAAAAAACCTTTCTGTGTTTACCAAATGCAATTAGGAGATGTAAAGAATTTTTCAGTTGTCGCTGGTTTGTCAAGTTATAAGTTAGTGCCTTATTCAAAGGTTAAAAATCTTGTTTATCGAAACGGACTGCCATACCATGTTTTTTTTAAAACCTCGTTTTCAGATAATTATTCACAAGCTCGTATAAATAAGTCTGTCAAGAAAGCAGCATCAACCATTGTTGCAAAACCATTAAATACCAATATACCAATAGCAGCTTGCTTTCGTGCTTCTTATCAGTCTATATCTGTTGCAAAAGCCAATGATATCATTTCCATGTATTCATACATGCCTGCTGTTGATATTGCATTTTATAAAACAATAATAAATTGAACATTTACAAAACATTAATAAAGTCAAAATATTTTTAGGGTTGTTATATGTTTAGTATAAATATAAATAACATATATATAATAAATTATATATATATATAATAATATAAATAATATACATATAAATAACATATTTAAATAAAATATTTATTTAGTATAAATATAAATATAAAACACATTGAAATAATATTATTTTGAAATCTTGATAAAAAATTTTGTTTAGCTTGTGTTTTTTTTGTTTGTTTTTTTGTACTTTTATATTCATTTTCCTCCACTTGTTTGGTTTGGATGGTTTTCCATAGTGACATAAAGGCCACTATGAAAGAGTTAAAGCAATGTTTCACAACCTGATGCCCTTCCTGACGTTAACTTGAGTAACAATTTTTTATTTGTAAATATTTGCAATAACTTTTAATAAAAAGTTAAACTCTATTAATGGATACACAGGCATAAGAAAAATAAAATCAAGTTCATCTTGCATGGAGTTTGTGATTAGATTAGTTGAATTGTTGTGAATTATCAGATAGTTACATAATGTTATTTCTTTTATTATTACATTTTTTTTAACATAACTCTTTCCTATATACCTTTCATAATTTATTTTATACGTTTATATTATATTAATACGTTTATATTATTATTACGCAGCCAAATTTTCAGTTTTAAATTAGACGTCTTAGTCTTGTCCAGGGCCGGCGCCTACAGGTAATTAAAGTAAATGTAAGTCGTAAGAACAGTGTCGTTAGAGGCTCTTCTAAAAGTTCTCCTAATTAGGGCCTCATTTTATTTAAAAAAACTTAATTTTTTAGGTAATACAAAAAGCGTCTTATATTTTGAAAAGGGTCCCGTTAAATTAGGGGCCCATGCCCCTAATTTAGGGGCCCATGCCTATAAATTAGGAGTGTATGGTACTGCGTAAGAATAATTAGCAGGTAGAACAAAATTTCATCAACTTCTAACATGTCGTTGTTGAAAAATGTATTTAATATGTTTAATATATATGATGTAACAACATAATATTTTTGAATTTTACTAAAAACCAAAGTTATTTTGTTCTATCTCCAAAAGAGGGTGCGAAAAAAAGGGCGTTAGCGTAATTTTAAAAAGTTTTTTTTATCTAAAAATTAATAATAAAACATTTTTAAATCTTAGGAAATACCTAAATTCTCAAAATATTTTTTCAATTTAGCTGCAAACAAATTCAAACTTTGACATCGATTTTCTCAGTTTGCATAAACATGGAGATAGCACAAGATAATTCTAACGTCGCGATATATATATATATATATATATATATATATATATATATATATATATATATATATATATATATATATATATATATATATATATATATATATATATATATATATATATATATATATATATATATATATATATATATATATATATATACTTGGACTAACAAATTTTTGTTTTGGAGCATCGATAAAGTGTTATTCATGATTAAAACTGGAAAGAGCTGCACAAATCACGATAATGTCATTAAGATTATCAAGAAGTGATATAGGAAATTATTGTCCAATTATTCGAAAAATTTACTTTCTCCTAATTATCTGTTCAATCAGAATTCTGAGTTTAGCAATATTACTCCTTTTTACTACTTCTTCAGGTGTCATTTGAGAAGTTCCTCGCTTTCCAGGTGGGGAAATAAAGGTAATCCTATAAGCAGCACGCTCACTAGCAATATTAAAACCTTTATCAGCCATGATTGAAGAATAAGGAGGGAATTTCGTAAGATAGTCACAATTTAATGTTGTTGCTTTATCTGATATTTTTCCAGTATATGCTTCCGAAACAAAATTTATGAAAGAGCTAGATGTAACTGATACAAGGAACTTCATTGTATTGTGGTGCTTGTACTCAGACCATGTTGCAGATTGCAGTTCTAATTCTTTTGGTGTTTCAATAAAAATTTCAGAGCAATCAAATATTCTTAACAGACTTTGATTATTTTTAAAACAATCAGGATGGTTCAAGCAAACATTTTCTTCGTCTGGAAAGCAAACAAATGATTTCAAATACTGTGACATGCCTCTCATCCATGATTTAAATATTTTTGAAACAGTGCCAAGAAAAACACTAAATCTATAAACTAGGTCATTGCTTAAAAGTCCGAGACGTAATTTCATAAGAACAAGTAAAAACTCATCTTGTGAACATAATTTTCTGCATCTTCTAAGTTTTTTAGGCGTCATTTTATTAGTTTTTTTTTAGGAGAACATTTCATTTCAGTTTTGTAATTAAATCAACGATGTACAATTGGTTTTATAAGGTCGTGAAGAATGTGAAAAACTTTCAGGAAAGGAATGTTTGTGTAAAGTTACACTTCTTGTCATTTGTTAATAATTTTTATAGACTTTTTTTTGAAGATTATTTTTGACTTTGTCTTTAATTATAATTTGTAATTTTTTGTTTGATTTAATTTAATTTTTTAAGATTGTGATTTAATTTTTGTAAGTTTTTTTTAAACTGCTTATAAAAAAAGTTGATTCTTGAGCTTGAGTGAACTCATTATGATTAAAAAGTGAATTAATATTATTTTCTTCTTTATCTACTACTACCACTGGTTCTGGTTCAATTAAAAAGTCAACAGGGTTTTTTGTAGCGAAGTTGACACTAACTAACAAGGAACTAGAACATAACTGTTTAACAGAACTGGTGTCTTGATTTTGATCAACTATTGTATTAAAGTATGTATTAGATTTTACATTTGATTTGTATTTTTTAAGTAAAGGCTGTGTGTAGTCAGTATTTATTATACTGTTTAGAGGTTTTTTATTATACTGTTTATTATTATACTATTTAAAGGTCGAGAGCTAGGGCACAAAAGAGCAATTTTATGCCTAGAATCTCAGTGGGATATCCAAGTTTCTCAGTGAGATAAAGATTTTTTATATTAGGCTCTTTATCTTTAAAATGATTAGAACAAACTCGTGCATCTTATTTGGGCAGAAAAAATCATTTGTCCTAGTAGTTTTTAAGCGGTTAATTAGTTTGATTTTGTTTACTCAAAATTTTTGTGTGTTTGTTAACATGAGTGGGTTTTACAACTTTTGGCAATTTCGAAAACTGTGTATTCTGGTATAAAAATTTAAATAATATAATGTAGATTATGTACTTGCACAAATCTTTATTTGTTTTTACATCAGGCTTACAAACACAAACTTTGAAAAAATAATAGTGTTATGAGTAAGCATCTCGCGTGTGCTCATTTAGTACAGTATGTATCAGGCATTTTTAAAGCACAACTCGGTTTAAAAACAAGTACAATATAGAAAATATCATTAAAATACTAAAGGTTGGGTGAGTATGTAACACAAGACTACAATCGCTGCCTAATTTTTTTTTTTAAGTTTAGTTTAGTTTATCTTAATGGTCAATAATTTAAAATATTTACAACAATCCCTAATAAATTTAAAATCATGAATGTTCACTATGATTAAATTACCAACAAAGATATGCTGCATATATGAGAGAGTTTATTTTCAGTTATCGTTTAAAAATTCTTTTTTAACAATTTTAAATGCTCATCTAATCGATTTTTGAAAATGTTGACGGAAGTCGCGTCAATTATTATTTGCGGCACTGCAACACAACACGGTTCGTGAAAAATTTCTCTCTTGGCATGCAATTGAGTACTTTTTGCTGTGCAAGTCTTTGATTATGACCTTTGACGACGATGGAAGATTTAATATACTTTGACGACAAAGGAAGATTGAATAAAACGTGAAAGATTATTTCATCAAAATCACGCATGGACTTGAACATCAGAATTAAATCACCTTTTATTCTTCTTTCTTCAAGTGTCGTAAGGGATTGTCGATAAATTACAAACGCAAAACTTATTTAAAAAATATTAGTAGGAGATCATTTGGCTCTTTTGCGCGGCGGTTTTTGCTGGACTTGAAAGGTTGTTTATATACTTGGTTTAATTAAAGACTCTGTGATGAAAGAATTTTAACAATTTGCCTTTTTTCTATAAGTTCAATTTCACATTATGAAATTTACGGACGATCCCTAAGACCTTTCCACACTGAAAAACTACGGCTGCGAAAAGTTTTTTTCAGCCTCTCTAAGGAGCGGTTAGCGTTCACCGCAGCTGCTAAAACTTGAACATTACATTTAAGATAATTTGAGATAAGAACTCCAAGATCTCTCTCTAGATGAGCAACTTTAATTGCAAGTGGCAGGTCATCTGATCCTGACATGTAATAGTCTTGTTTTGATACCTTTTTTCTCGGCCAGTATGCATGACTATTAAATAAGTATGCATAACAAGTAACGAAGTAACTAAATTTAATTAAAAAAGCAACGTTGCTGACTTTAACTTTCCTTGACCTTTCCCCCCCCTCCCCCTGGTCAAAAATTGTAAAAAAAATTTCAAGAACCCTCCTCCCCCTATTTTACTGACGTAATCAATGGACAGCTCCATAGAATTTTTTTATTTTTTTATTTTAATTCACCTCCTCAAGGCCGAGAATGCCACTACAGACGAGGAGGCTACTTATTCGTGGCTATAACCCTCTCTCAACTCTATAACTCCGAAACACTAACCTTGACGAACAAGGCCGCTGCGCGGAGAAACGAGTTGAGCGCGGTACTACCAGGGACGTGGTGGGGATCGAACTCGGAACCACTCGTTTATGAAGCGAGCGCTCTACCACTACACCACTACCGCATAAAAATTATCTCTCATTATATCTTGCCACGTCTATAAAATATTCGGCATTTAAAATAAGAACTGAAACGGTGACATGTTTGTTCGAAACTTTGATCTGGATTTCAAAACAGAAACTTGGTTTGCTTCAACTTCGTCTATAAACTTTTTTTTTCCTGACTCTTTCCGTTGACAGATCCGTAAATTCAAATGTTATATCCGAAGTTGTTGCTAAAAATAGTGCTGTGCTAATTTGGTCTGATTGTAATTGGATTCCAAAAATGTTACCGTGGATTTTAATGTCGTGAAGTAAAATTTTACTTTTGGTGAACTTGACTACATAATTCTGTTTGCATATAATTTAGTTGAGTAAATCATCCCTAACAATCATTCCAAATATATATTTGAAACTATCTATTTTAACAGCAAAAGATTTGGCTGATAATTTTGTGTTTCTATCGATTTCACTTTTGACAACTTTGCGCAACGTATAATAAATTTTTTGCATATTTCTCTTGATCGCATTCACAGCATTGATGTGACTCTCCCATCATGTGTCACTTATTAATATGACACTCCCACTATGTGTAACTTATTAATGTGACTCTCCTACCATGTGTCACTTATTGATGTGACTCTCCCGCTGTGTCATTTTAAGATTTAACTGCAAGTTATCTGCACTTTGATTCTCAAATATCCCATTGTTTTTTGGAACCAATATAAAAGTTAAAAAGGCTCTGAATTTTTTTTAAAAATGTCACAATTTTTACAAATTAAACAGCAACAAGATAAAGTAAATGTGTTGTACAAGAGATAAAGACTGCTTTCTTATTTATATCTTAAATTTTTTTTTTAAGCTAATGTTTTTGCCTCTCATATTTACATCATTGTAGATTGTTTGATCTTTTTCATATCTTTAAGTAGAAGTTTAATTTTATTCAATTTAACCACAATTTTTAGGTCCAATTTATTACCTGCAAAATTAAATTTTGTTTATATAAGTTTTTTAATTTATCGCATATATTGCTACGGAAAAATCAGAAAAATTTACAAGTCTATGATTATAATTAATAATAATAAAATTTAAGAAACCCTATCGGATATGGACCACCATTATATTGTTTCGTTTTTTTAATCATTAGATATCGTATAATAAGAGTTAATCGCTCCTGATGACTGGCATCTAGTGTGCAATTCGCAATAACAGAGTAGTATTTGGCTTTCCGATTTTTTTTAAAGGATTCTTGCCTTAGTAGCACTAACTGAAGCCACTAACTGAATAATATCTTTTTGAATATTTTTGTATAAATTCGTTTTATTTGCATTTTCCGTTGCTTTGGAAACATGATATTCCATATTTGGGTCATATGTCGCCATAAGTTTAACTATTTTTAAAAAAATTATATTGTTCTATTTATATAGTTTATCATAACTTGAGCTAAAGGAACAACTATGGCAGCTTATTGGGTAGTTTGAATAAAGCTTTGATGAAAGGTCCTGCTTCATAACTATTTCTTAAATATTAAGGTTTGTATGAGTCTTAGTCCAAACAGAATTTTCTTCTCATGTACAAAAAGGGAGCACGCTCGTTAAATTTGCAGGAAAAATATTTTGAAGAAAGCTTACCGTCAATGGTTTTTCAATTTTGCTTGATTCTCTGTTTTGGCTCGATTCCTCATCTTCCATCGACAAAAATTTAATATTGAAATATTGATGTAATTTAAAACATTAATAAATAATGATCAATCACCAAGATTTTTTTTTAGTGTGCGGACAAAAAAATCACAAAAAAAAGCAAGCAAGAGAAAACTTTAATAAAGATAAAAGCAACAATTTGTAACTATCAATGGAAATTCAATTGATATAACTGAAAAATTAGACATTTTCTTAACGGATATGAAGAATTTGATAATCGTACCAAATCAAAGTTTAATCAATTCAGCAGCAACCAAGTATGCAAGCTCACTGAAGTGGTGAGTTAAGTGAACTATTTTCTAACTTAAAGACTGCTTTAAAATCACTTCTGAAATCCAAGTCAAGTTTTGCTGATAAACAAGTATTTAATAAATGACAATGTTTCTTCAAAATTTGACCTGATACTTATTAAAAACTGGAAGAATACGGAAGAGTATTAAGTATATTTTTAAAGAAACGAGGTTGACTTAAAATCTGATATTATTAAATCACTAACGAAAGGTGCACTGTGCCGTGACGATACCGATTTTGCTTTAAATGTTTCAAAAAAAAATTTCTGCATTAACTACTCAACAGGAAACAAAAATAGATAAACCTTTTTGCTACGTAACGAAAAAAGTACCAATACAGATAACGTAAACAATGGTATTAATTTATGTTTTGGTTACGTTTAAATCAGTTAATAAACAGGATTTTCAAAAGATACACAAAGAAATGAAATGTATTTATTATTTAAAAAAATACGCCAGTGTAAAAAAAAAAAAAAAAAAAAAGGAAAGAGTTTATACTTATAAGAGTTTATAAAAAAGGAAAGAGTTTAACTCTCCTATAAGTATACGCACGCGGCCTCACTAAAGCAACTTTTTAGCTACCTCTAGCTAGTTTCTTGCTCTTTGACACTTTTTTGGGCCTTTTTTCAAAGCAGATGTGAGTAATCTTTCCTTATCTCCAGGTTTGATGTTAAGACAGGTTTGATGTTAAGAGCGTCAACTTAAAATATTTAGTGAAAATGATATTTAGTGAAAATCAATCCGAGAGTATAAACAATAGGAAAAACATTTACCAATATGACAAAAACATCATTATTTTTGCTAGGTTAATACCGCTGCCAACCTCAAACCATATTGAAAATGAATAATGAATGAAGATTTAAATTTTTTTTATTGCACAAAAAATGGAACAAAGTAATGATTAAGCAATAAAAGTCTAACGATTACCACGATTGACAATTACCACGATTAACGATTACCACGAATAATGATTACCACGATTAACGATTACCACTTTTAAAATCAAATTCAAACCAATCAAAACTACAAACATTTTTTTCAGTAGAACTAAGTTTTCAACAAGATAGACTTGCAGTTCTCAAAAAATTCTCACAACTTATCACTACAGAAACTAAACTAGATTCATCCTATCAAATTTTGCAATTTTTGGTTGAAAGTCATGTCATTCCATATAGAAAAGACAAAAATAAAAATGGATGTAGAATACTTGTAAATATCAAACGAGAAATAAAAAGTAGGGTACTTTCAAATCTTAAGTTTAATGAAAACATTTAAGACTGATGTATTGAAGTTAATTTAAGGCAGTCGAAAGGTTAATATTAGCAAAATATCAACCTCCAAGCCAAGATGATAGTTATTATCTACTAAACATTGGTTTTTCAATTGATTTTTATTCGTTAACATATGATAAATTTATATATGTTGGTGATTTTAATAAGCGAAACTCAGAAAAATGTTTATGAAAATTTTTGAAGAATTACAATTTAAAGAATATTGTCAATGTTAAAACCTGTTTCAAAAACATAAATAATCCAAGCTGTATAGACTTGATCATAACGGGTTGCCAAACTTATTTTTATTGTACTGAAGCATTTTCTACAAAACTATCGGATTTCTATCAATGTTCTATCGGATTTTCATAAAACTGTCGTAACAGTTTTGAAATGTTCTTTTACACGAATAAAACCTAAAAAAAAAAACAATATATAGAGATTACAAGCAATTTGATGAATTCCTTTTTGAACAAGAACTCAAAAATGAGTTAAAAAGCACAGGACCAACGACACCGGGTGGCTAGAGGCACATGTCCCCCACTATTTTGCCAAAGAACCTTTTTTATTTTTAGAAACTGACAGTGGTGGTTCTCCATTTCGAAACCCGTGTTAATAATATTAATAATAATACTCTCGATGGAATTCCTCTCTATGGCTTAGTGAAGAGTAATGTTCAAAGTACTATTTAAAATGGAATATTGATGTGGTAATAAGCAACATTTATTACCACATCAACTCCCAAGGAGTTTAACATAGCAGACATAACGCCAATTTTTAAGAATGATCAAATTCTATGCGAGAACTAAAGACCTGTTTAAGCCGGTGTTTCAAAAATATTTGAGAGGTTATTACTAACTCATATTCTTAAATAAATATCAATTTATTTATCTCCTTTTCTTTGCGGTTATCGAAAAGGTTTTAACACACAAAATATTCTTATTAGACTAGTTGAAAAATGGAAAACTCCCCTTGATAATACTACTAGTGAGATAATACTACTTGAGAGAAATACTACTAGTGAGATGTGCAATATATTAAACGACAGTTAAATTATCGTAAAAGTTATCAGTAAAAAAGGAAATTTGTTATCAGTAAAAAAGGAGAATTGTGGGGTTTAATGAAATACGCAAATAATAAGTGAAGCAATAGCTAACTTTTTAAATGACAACGGTTTACCAAAAATAATTACGTTTTTTTCTTTTCTTTACTCATTTCAATTTTCTTGTTATAGCTTTTATTTGTTAATGTTTTTCTTACAAAAAAAAAACTATTTTAAAAAACGGTGCGATTATCTTTAAAAACGGCGCGTTTGTTATCAAGGGAGACTGACCATTTTTGAACTAGTCTAATAAGAAGTCGCATAGAATTGGATCATTTTTCATAAAATTTGGTGTTGTGTCTGCTTTTTTAAACTCCTTGGGATAAAAGTTGTTTATTACCACATCATTCCATAGTATTTTGAACATAAATCTTTACAAAGTTTCATTACCTTTAGAGGAATTCCGTTGACAGTATTACTATTGATATTATTAACACGGGTTTCAAAATGGAGAAGCACGACTGTGACTCACTACAGCTGTAGTGACTCACTACAGCTGCATCAGAGGGGGCAAAAATTACAAATCAACTCGAACTGAACGACGCCCTAACCAACAGTAGATTAACTTAACGCTACGAAGCGCTACAACTAGAGATTCTATTTTAGATTTTCTATAACAATCGGAAAAAAAGATGAACAATCGGCATGTGCAAAAGATGAACATCAATGCCACACCCTATTCTTTTCTATTTTTAGCGTAAATGGCTTGATATTCGCAAGAAATTGATTAAAGGATTAAATACACAACATCCTAAAGGATAGAAACAGACGAAATAACTTACGAATTGATGGACTCATTGAAAAAAATGTGTGAATGAAAAAGATTGGGAAAACACTAAAAAAAAAGTCAAAAAATTTATTGTTGAAAATCTTGAAATTGCAAATGATATTAGGATTGAACGTGCTCATCGAGTTGGTAATGGTGGTTTTGAACGAGTGCGAACGATTGTGCTAAAGCATGACTTTGAAGATAAAGCGATAATTATGGATAAAGCGAACAAACTAAAAGGTACTAATATATATATTAATGAGGATTTTAGTGAAACAACTAGAAGAATTCGTAAAGAAATATTTGCACAAGCAAAAACTTATAGGCAAAATGGCTATTATGCAAAAGTTCTATATAATAAATTGATAGTTCACGAAAGTAGATAGGAAATGCCGGTTCTAGCTCATTTTCATTTTTAACCATATTTTCAACCATATATTAATATTAATATATGGTTCAATGTTATCCATGTTGTGTATAAATTATTTAGATTAGAAATAAAATTTTCAATTTTTAAAAATGAAAAAAAATTGAATTTTTTTAAATAAGTGTTAATTTTTATTTCTTGTCGAAAAATGACGTCACAGGTCACGTGACTTTTCTTGCTGTTTCTTGTGCGCATGCGCTGGGATTTATTTATTTAAAATTTTGTTTATGTGTAGAAGCATTGCTTAACTTTATCTCTACTAGAATTTATAGTCACTACGTGTATCAAAAAGTATTAATCTGTACCTTTACATTCTATAGAATGTAAATATTTAAGTACTTCAAGGCGACCCTTTTCTGCAGCAAAATTAACTGCCAAATCTGTACTTTTATATCCTATAGAATGTAAATATTTAAGTACTTCCAAGTAACCATTTTCTGCAGCAAAATTAACTGCCATATCTGTACCTTTATATCCTATAGAATGTAAATATTTAAGTACTTCCAAGTAACCATTTCTTGCAGCCCAATTAACTGCCCAATCTGTACCTTTATATCCTATAGAATGTAAATATTTAAGTACTTCCAAGTAACCATTTTCTGCAGCAAAATCAAATGCCCGATCTGTACCTTTATATCCTATAGAATGTAAATATTTAAGTACTTCCAAGTAACCATTTTCTGCAGAAAAATCAAATGCCCGATCTGAACCTTTATATCCTATAGAATGTAAATATTTAAGTACTTCCAAGTAACCATTTCTTACAGCAAAATCAAATGCCCGATCTGTACCTTTATATCCTATAGAATGTAAATATTTAAGTACTTCCAAGTAACCATTTTCTGCAGCAAAATTAACTGCCATATCTGTACCTTTATTCCTATAGAATGTAAATATTTAAGTACTTCAAGGCGACCCTTTTCTGCAGCAATATCAAATGCCCGATCTGAACCTTTATATCCTATAGAATGTAAATATTTAAGTACTTCAAGGCGACCCTTTTCTGCAGCAAAATCAATTGCTTTTTCTGTCCCTTTTTCTCCCAATTGAACTAATAATTTAATTAAATCAAGTCTACCTATTTTTGCAGCAAAATCAACCTTATTACCCTGTTTATACTCATATTTTTTTAAAATTTCATTAATCTTAAAATTATTTTCTAATTCCATTTTCAATTTTTTTATTTTTTTTTACAAAAAAAAAATAATGAAAAATATTTAATTATGTGTACTTTCATCATCTTCATTAACATATTCAGTAGTTTCTGTAATTTCAGTAGTTACTGTAGTAATTGTAGTAACTTCTTCATCTTCATCATCTTCATTATCTTCATTATCTTCATCATCTTCATCTTCTTCAGAATCTGATTCTTCTTCATATTCAGTAGTTTCTGTAATTTCAGTAACTTCAGTAGTAGTAACTGTAGTAACTTCAGAATCTTCAGTCATTTCAATATCATGAGTATCAATAATATTTAATTTTTCTTCTATTAACCTTAATCTTTCATCTATTAATTTAAAGTTTAAGCATAATTCTTCAAGTTTCTTTTCTAGATCCATTCTTTTATATACATAAGAAAATTAATTTAACTTATTTTAAATTTTTTTTATTTTAAAATATTTTATCAAATAATAAAATAAAAAATGTATTATGATGAGAATAATGAAATATCTGAATTTCAAAAAGAATTTAGACTTTTTGAAGAAATAAGAAACTTTGAATTTGAAGAATCTGATTATGACTCTGAAAATGATACTTATTTTATATCTGATGATTCTGATGAAGATGAAATTCAAGAAAAATGTATAGTTCCAATTCCTTCAAAAACAGTAAAAATTATGGAATTGTATAAAGATAAACTGAAATGGATTAATTATGTTCCAACTTATAATGATATTATTAATGATGATTTTCCTGCTATAGATAAGTTTTTTGTTAAAAAACATAACAAAAATAGAAAATTTAGTTCTGAAGAACCATTTAATATTGAAATTAATTTTACTGAAGATGGAAAACCTTCTGCAATTCATTTTGTAGAAAAGTTACCTATTTTTTGTAAAAATATATTAAAAGATGATTTTTGCCCTTTTGGAAGAAAATGTAAATACAACCATGATATTCCTTATTGTAATACTGTAAAAGAAAGATTAATATGCACTAAAGCTTCATGCAGATATAAGCATATTTCTATATGTTCAGAATATCCTAAATGCAAGAATAAAGAGTGTGGATTATTTCATCCTAAAAAGTCAGAATTATTAAAATTAAGAAAAGCAAAAACTAAATTATGCAAATATATTCTTGATAAAAAAGAGTGTCCTTTAAAAGATAAATGTAAATATGCTCATACTAAAGTTGAAATTAAAGAAAACGTAGAGAATTGTCCTTTTAAACTATATAAATTAACAGAAAAGAAAATAATGAAAAATAAAAAAGGTGAAAAAATAACTTTATATAAAAATGTTAATGATAATAAAAAGTGTTATTATTTACATGAGAATGAACAGATTGTAAATTACATTGTAAGAACTTTAAAAAAATGAAAAAAATATTAGATTTAATATTTATGACTTAGGTCTCTTTGTGATCTAGGGATCACATAGTGATTTAAAAAATCTTTACATTTATAAAAAAATGTATAATAGAAGAATGTTTTTAGATTATGAAAAGCATGAAAAATATACAATAACTTTTAATATTAATTCAGATATAGAGCATAGATCAATAAATGATAGACATATTAAAGTATTTGCACAAGAAGATTTTACAGTAAAATCAAATTCATATAATAGCATTTCTTTAATGTGTGGAGTTAAAATAGATAAAGGACATGTATTGATTTCACTTGCAGAAAATTATAAACCTACTCTAAATTTACTAAATTCTGTTGTAATAGAGTCTACTGATGATATTAAAATAACTTTATATAATAATGATAATAAAGATATAAACATTAAAAAAGGAGATTTGTTATGCTGTATTTCATCTTACAATGATGTTTTTAATGCAAATTATATATCAGAACTTGATAAAAAAGTAGAACAAGTTAGATCACAAAGGAGCTCAGGAACTAAATCACAAAGTGATAAAGAATCTGTAAAATCTATATTATCAAGTATAGGGGGAATAATTAAAGAAACTATATGTGATGAAGATAAACCTAGTATAGATAAATCTGACAAAGCTCTATTTGATTTTGGTAAATAAAAGTGATTTAAATAAAAGTAAAGGTAGATTTAAATAAGGTAAATAAAAGTGATTTAAAACAAATTTTTCTTTATAGAAAAAAGAAATGCAATGTAATAATGAATGTAAACAGCTTTATCCAGATCTTAACCAGTTTTCAGAAAATCCATCTGCACCACCACTATCTGATCAGAAATTTAGATTAGTTAAAATAAATGAAATTCAAAATAAGATAGAATGTGAAAGAATTAGAAGAGAGATCTTAAGTAAGAAATATTACAAAGCTTTAAGAATAGTTTCAGCTATTGATAATTCATTACTAGCTAGCACAATGACACTTGGAGCTGTTGGTATTGGCTTTTTAACAACGATAATTGGATCACCAGTAGCTATTGGATGTGAAATTGCAGCATTAGGTATGGGTGTATTATCATTAATAGGATCACAAGCTATTAAAAAATTAACAATAAAAGCAGAAAAGCATGAAAAGATTAAAGTACTAGCTGATGCAAAACTAAATACAATAAGTAGTCTTATTTCTAAAGCTATATCAGATCAATATATTGATGATGCAGAATTTAATATGATACTTTCAGAACTTGAAAAGTTTCAAGCTATGACTGAACAAATTAGAACAAAATCTAAAAATAATATAGATGAGCAGGCTAAAGAGTCAATATTTAATAAAGGAATAGAAAAAGGTACAAGTGATATTATAGAAGCGTTAAATATGAGATTTAACAAGAATCAAAGTATAGGAATGATGAATAATACTCTTAAGAATTGAATAAAAAACATATATTATGTATTACTTGAACATTATATGTTGATTTAAAAAAAAATATTATTTATATAAAATGTCGTATGTATAAGCTACAGATATTGAAGCAAGATTAAAATTAGCAAAAGAACTTGATGGGTTAAAGAAAAGTGTATATCAAGATTCAATTAATGAAAAGTTAGGTTATGATACTTTACAGACTAACTTGGAAAAATTGTACAAACCAATAATAGATAGTCAATCTGGAATAAAAGAAGGCTTATCTAAATTAGAAAATAAAGCTGATCAATTAGCTATTACTTTTTTAAATCCTGAATATATTACTGAAACTAAAGCAATTATGCCACCTGAAGTTGTAAATAACATGTCATTAGGAGCTATCGCAGCAGAGTATCTAAAGTTATATACTGCTAAAAATAGTAAAAAAGTATCAGATGACATATTTGGTATACATTACAATGAAGATAATAAAAAATTTTACATTGGTAAAAAACCAATTACTATTAAAGGTAATGATATAACTATTGAAGATAAAAAATACATTGGAACACCTGGTCTTTGGGAGATCATAGTAAAATCTCATCCTGTTAAATATACTAACGATGATCGTAATAAGTATAAAGAAATTTTAGATCAAACAGATGCAATTCGCTCTGATTTAAATTCAGCTAAACCAAGATCATCTAGAAGTTATAAATACACTAATGTAATAAAACCTATTTGGGAAGAGATGATTGGAAAGTCTAGAAAAGGAGTTATCATTCTTCCTAGTGATCCAAATGCACTATTTGATATGCTTAAATTACACTTAGCTGCTTTACAAGCTGGTAATACTGGAGTTAGAAATGAAACTGTTGCTATTTGTGATGAGCTGTTAAGACTAGGTCATATAGATGATGATGAGTATAAAGCATTGCAGAAAGCAATCTATTAAATAAATTAAAATGAATTAGCAAAGCAAGTATTCATAAAATGAATTAAAAAATTATTTTATATTTAAAAATGACAAAATACTATGATACTCTAATAAATCTTTCAAAAGGTCAAAAAGAAAAAATTAAAAAAGCAATTGAATCTGATACTAATGCTAGAATAGAACTATCACATCAAGATCTAGATGGTGAGCATAAAATAGCTTTAACAGAATCGCAAATAAACAGAATGAAAGCAGCATATATAAAAGGTATTGGTATAACACTTTCACTTAGTAGAGCACAACTTAAACATAATGCTAAAGTAAATGGTGGATTTCTACCTCTACTAGGAATAATTGGAAGTCTAATTGCGTCAAAAGTTGTTCCGGCTATAGCAACAGGATTATTGACTGGAACAGCTGCAGCTGCTTTTTGTAAATGCAATGCATTTTAGTGAAGCTGCACCGAGCAGTGTACGCCTTAGGGATGAATAATAAGTTAAAAAGAGTTTAGCAGAGTGAGATAAAAGTACAAAAGGACAGATGTCCAGAGGAAAACAAAGAGCCTCAAAGTGGAAAAATATTAAAAACTGATATGAGTAAAGTGTAGTAAAAAGTAAATAAGAATAATAAACAACAGTCAAGGAAAGTCATTAGTTGTTGTGCTACTGAATTGTTGTTGGAGTCCAGCGTAAATGTGATTTGTAGATAGAATTGATAATGGAGTAGAAATATTCGTTTTATAAGTAGTCACCATGTGGTTTGTATTCTTAGGGTGATAAACATTCATTATAGATGTAAGTGTCATGAACGTCTCGAGTACAGTATGGATTGGTGCCCTATGGTGCAGTGTGAACGCATACAGACCTCCAGCTTTCATCCGAAACTGGTATCCCAAAAGAAGTTCCACTCTGGGTCTACACCAGGGTATCTTTTTAAAGGTATCCCATTGTGTTATCCCAAAAGGACTATTCTCAGAGTATCCAGTCAGGAAGATTGCCACAGACTCCTGAATTGACACTGGGACCAGAGGACTCTTAGTGGGGTTCAGTACAACTTGCAAACAGTAGTAAGTAGTTTTTTGACATGAGTGTCTATTGGGTGCAGTGGTTTGTCAGAGTCAATGACATTTGTGAACTGTTTTGAGTTCTTATAACTATGCGTGTTATGTAAGTAGATAATGCAGTGTACGTGTGTTTGATTACTTTTGTAGCAACATTTTTCGAATCTTGTTTAAACAAGCATATAAAATTTGCATTTTCTCTTATAGTTCTTCTAGGCAACTCAAAATAATTTTATGCCAAGTAGAAACAATCTACATTGCTATGTCTTCCTCTTATATAGTCCTTTTCACACTTGTTTTGCTTTGTTAATTGTAAATCATCAAATATCATTAAATTATTTTTAATACAGTTAAGATTTTCAGGTTCTGGTACATCCTCTGCTGTTTCATAAAATTGACACTCTATATCTGTTTAATCTTTTAAATCTCTTGAAATGTTTTTAATAATAAGCTCTGGATTTACATTGTTTTTATTTATTTATTTATTTATTTGATCTTGCAACTTAAATAGTTCAAGAATAACTTCTTTTGGTAATTTATTTTCAAAAGAATTTTTTAATATTTTGTATTCAGGTTGAAAAAGTGACTTTCCAAAAACTTGTAAATTATTATAGCCAGGTCTTAAAAGCAAGTTTAATAATAATGTTGTTTTTCCACAACCTGATTTTCCAACAATAATTCTTCTTATACTTTTAGGTAATAACTCATTATTATGACGTTTACTTTTATTTACATTCTATGATAAATCTATAATATCCATTTATTTATAAAAAGATTTTTTTTTAAATTAAATAAAAATAAAGTAATAAAAAATGTACTGCCTTAAATGTAAAAATAAAACAGATACAATCAACTTACAACATGCTGTAAGTAAAAACAATAGAAATATGCTATGTGGAAATGGTACACTATGTGGAACAACAAAAACTCAATTTACAAAAGGAACAAGCGGAGGTGATTTGGTTGAATCTATTAATAAATTCACAAGTAATAAAAAATTACCTTTGCAAAAGTTTACAGGTGAAATGCATATACCAGGTATGAACTTTGCAGGACCTGGTACTAATTTAGATGAAAGATTAATTTCTACTGAAATGCCTAAAGAATAGAGCATGCCTGTAGATAGAATTAATAAAACAGTTTATATTCATGATCTTGCTTATAAGTATTATCCAGACAAAGAGCATAGAAACTTAGCTGATAAAATGATGCTTGAACAAATGGATGCTATACCTAATCCTACACCTCGTGAAAAATTGTAAGGAAAGATTATAAAACCTATCATATCTGCTAAAGTAAGGTTCGGTATGGGAAATAAAGAACCAATGAGTATTAAAGAATTATGTGAAAAATTAGAAAGAAAGATTCCTATCATATCTACTAAAGTAAAGTTTGGTATGGGACCCATAAGTATTAAAGAATTATGTCAAAAAAACTACCAGCGCACAGGAAAAAAGCAAACAATGTAGAAACTATTGATCCCAATAGGGATCTGAAATGGATTGATGAACTTGCAAATGAACTTCATAAACCAGTTATAAAACATTTTAGAAAAAGAAAAGTGATTGCAAATGGAATTGATGAAATATGGGCTGCTGATTTAGTTGACATGAAAGCTTATTCTAAACTTAATAATGGTAAAAAATACTTATTAATAGTCATTGATATATTTTCAAAGTATGGAGGGATAATTCCATTGAAAAGTAAGACAGGAATGGAGGTTGCTAATGCATTTAATAAAATATTTAAAGATAGGAAATGCAATGAATTATGGGTTGATAAGGGTTTAGAATTTTATAATAAGCATGTTAAAGCATTAGGTGTGCATCTCTATTCAACTGAAAATGAAGAAAAAAGCTGTGTAGTTGAACGATGGAATAGAACAATGAAAGAAAAAATGTTCAAATACTTTTCAGCTAATTCTACTAGAAAATACATTGATATTTTAGATGAAATCGTAGATCAATACAACAACACAAAGCATTCTTCAAATAAAATGACTCCAGCTGAAGCAAGTGATAAAAAGAATGAAAATAAAGTTTGGTTAAATCTAAATAGTAAAGCGATATCAAATCCTATCAAGCCCAAGTTTTCAATAGGTGATAAAGTAAGAATAACTAAAAAGAAAAGAACATTTGAAAAAGGATACACACCAAGATGGACTGAAGTGGTATTTACTATATCACAAGTTCAATACACAGATCCACCCACTTATAAAATAACTGATTATAATAATGAAGAAATACATGGTATTTTTTATGAACAAGAAGTACAAAAAACAAATCAAAAGATATTTAGAATTGAAAAGGTTATTCGTAAACAAGGTAATAAATCTTTAGTAAAGTGGTATGGGTATCCTGATACTTTTAACTCATGGGTTGATAATACAGAATTGAAAGCTATTTAAAATTATATTACATATATAAAAAATGAACAACTCAAATGTAAATGTGAATATATGTGTAACAGCTACTTCTGGTAATGCTAATACAAATACTACTGTAACAACAACATCAAATTATAGCTCTAGCAAATGATACAAGAAAAAAATTGTACATTTTACAATAAAAAAATTTTTTTTGAAATGATATAAATAATTTTCTTTACATAATAAAAAGAATGGAAATAATTAATTCTTATAAAATAATAAAATAATTAAAATTAGAATTAAAATTAAAAAAAGAAAGACTTGAGGAATTAAGAGATAAAGAAAAGGATTTTAAGACGAATTAAGACGAACGAGAGATATAAATCAAGATGACGATTAGGAAGAATATAGAATAGATGAAGAAGATATATTAATTCAAAAAAATAAATTAGAAAAAATAAAAAAAAAAAATAACAGACTTGAAAAGTAGATTAAAAGAATTAAAGTTAGAATTAAGATCAGAAGAATTAACATTAGATATAACAATAGGAGATAAAATTTTAGAAGAAAAAATGAAAAAATGCAGAATGGAAGATAAATTTGGATTATTGTCATATTTATTATTTGATAATAAAGTAATAGAATTAGAAAAAATTTATAAAGAATTAAAAAGAATATCATGTCAAGAAACTGATAAAAAAAAAAATGGATAAATTAAGATTTGAAGATGAAGTAATAGAAGAATTAGAAGAAAGATTTAATTTATTATCAAAATTAGAATTTAATCAAGAAAGAATGAATAAATTTATGAAAGTGATTGGATGGTGGGCAAACGGACATAAAAAGAAACATTTAGAAGATATAGAAGAATCATAATGTGATAATAAAAAATTTTTATAAAAAAAATTAAAAGATCTTGAATTAATCCAAACTATTCTAAGTTCTAAAAAAATAAAAAACTAAAATAAAATAATTGAAAAAAAAAAATAAATGAATTTATTTATCGTCTAGTTCGAAAATATCATATAAAAGAGTATGAAGATATAAAATAAAGAATAGAAGAATTTAAATTAAAAAAAAAATATTATGAAGAGTTAGAAGAAAGAATAGAAGCAATAAGATTAGAAGACGATTTAAAACTTGTAGTAGAAGCAGGATTAGAATTAAAAAGATTAGAAAGAAGGCTTAGCGAAGCGGTATAGCAAAGCCCAGATTCATTATAATGAATTAAAAAAATAATTTTTTTGAAAACTATTTTTTGAAAAATGAGTTAAATAATTTTCTTTTCTATATAAAAAAGATGTCATATGTAAAGATTAAAAAATTTTAATGAAGAAAATTAAATGTGAAAGAAATAAAAAAATTTAATAAACCTGTTAAATATCAAAAAATAGTAATTGAATACAAATACTCTAACTCTTCAGGACCTTTAAGAGTAAAAACTCCAAAAATGTTTTCATATGGAGTTAATGAAAATAAAGATCTGAAAACAAAAGAACCTACAGGATATTCAATTCTTTTTGTAATGTGAAAATGAAAACTTTATTAAGTAGATTCAATCTATTGAAAAATTTTGTAGAGATAAAGTTATTGAAAATGAATCAAAGTTAAAAAAAAGGGGTTTGAAAAGCTTAAATATTGACAACTTGAATATTTTAAAGTACAAAGATGATGACTCACATCCAATTCTATATGCAAAAAAACCTAAAGATTTCGAAAGTAAAAAGATGGAACAAGTATTTAGATCCAGATTTCATTAGAGATGAAAATGATAATATTAAAGGAGAAAGTCTTATTAAAAAAAGATGTGATGTAATTAGCTGTTTAACAATTGAAGGTGTATATGTAGGATCGATTATTCAATCTATACAAGTTAAATTATCAGATGCACTTTTATATGCAAAAGAGTACAAGAAAGAAAGTTCAATAATAATTGAAGATATAGACTTAGAAAGTGAAGAGTAAATATTTTTTATATTATTCAAAAATATAAAAATGATTTAAATAAATTTCTTGTATATAAAAAAAAGAATGGAAATAAACATTACAAAATATAGTTCAAATATTACAATTAAATTTAATAAAGAAAATTTTGAACTAGATGAGAATAAAAAGTATGAAATGGCTTTAACTGAAATAGGAACAAGTTATTTAAACAAAATTTTATATATAAAAGTTTGTATCACATATTTAGATTGTAAAGAAAAATCAAACATTGTATATAAATATTTACCAGAAGATAATTATATTATATTTGGTGATTCTCTTTGTTGATCGTGCTATACAATTTCCAAAGAATATATTAGTTAAACCAGATTATCAACCATTAAATACAATTTTTCACAAATGGATATTACAATAGTAGAAAAAAGTGGACAACTGTTAGACTTACAAGGAGAAAGTATTCGGTTTATAATTAGAGAAGTAGTTACTCCAACAGAAATAACTAGTTTTTTAACTTTTAATTAAATGATCTAAATAATTATTATAAATATAAAAAATGTATATTGAAATAGAAAAAGATAAACAAAATCCAGTTATAATTAAATTTGATGATATTATTAAACTAGATGAAAATAAAGAGTATGAAATGGCTCTTGATAGATTTCAAACTATTCTATATAGTAGTTTAAATAAAAACAAAAAAGTATATATATTAAATAATCTTGTAGATGGAAAAATTGTATATAATAATGGTAATGCGAATAAAAGGACTGTAATGTATTCATTTATGCCTATTATTGTTTCTAAAAATTCAGTTATTAATGAACAACCTATATCTAAAAAATATTTTTCTTTAAAAACAAACTCAATTTCAGAAATGAAAATTGACATCATTGATAACTTTAATAAGCCTATAGATTTTAATAATGAAAACTTTACCATAGAATTTCATATAAGAGAGAGAAAAAAGTAAGTTCTTTTAAAACTAATATAAATTTTTTAATTAAATGAATTAAAAAATTATTACATATATAAAAATGTCAAAAACAATACATATATCTTCAAACAATACTGTTATAAATACTAATTTTACAGTTCCTATTGAACTAGATGAAAATAAAGTGTATGGAATAGCTCTAAAAAAATTAATGACTTATAATAGTTTCCAAATGTTATTGAAGGAGTAAACAATACTATAAATATTACTATAGAAGCTAGTGATAATCCTATTTATCAACAAATTAAAATTCCAACAGGATCATATGAACTTGCAAGTATAAATAAATTTGTAGGTGATTATGTAATGACTACTCTTAAAGATCAACTTGCTAAATATAAAGCGCTTAATAAAAATGCTGTAACAACAAAAGGTAAAGCCGCAAAAGATGTATATATTAGTATAAAACTTGATCGAACATCTATTATATTTAAAGCAAATTTTAATACTGAAAAATCACAGATCCTTATTAATACAAGTAGCAATATTAGTATACAGTTTGATGATGACTCAATAAAAGATCGATTAGGTTTTAATAATAGAGATAGTAATGGTAAACCTATAACAATTGACTCATCAAAAGTATATATTTCAGATAGAGTAATGGATATAAATCATGTTAATGTTATTCGTGTAACAAATAGCTTTGTAACAGGGTCAATTATAGATGGAGCATATTCTAATGTTATATATTCATTTTATCCATCTACACCCATTGGTTGGAAAATTGTAGAAGTACCAAATAATCCAACTTATTATAGATTATTACCAAAAAAAATTTGGGATATGAAAACAACAATAATGGATCAAGATGGACATATACTTAATTTACAAGGAGAACCAATAAGTATTGAATATGAAATAAAAGAAATTGTTTCAAAATGTAAATCAGAACATCTTTTAGAAAAACAATCTCTTTTAGAAGAACAAAATGAATTTAAAAAAAAACAATTAAGATAATAGCATTGAAATCAGTCTATCTAAAAACTATTACATATATAAATTGATAGATATAAGTAATAAAGCATATACACACAAGTATGTAGTAGGTGGAGGTGGAGTATTTACAGATATAAATAATATGTATAATCAGGCAAAATCTTCTGATTTTTTTAGAGCATTATCTGGTATGAAAACAATGTTAACTAATCATATTAAAAAAAATGGACTAATATTAAAATAGCATTGCAAAGCGATTTAGATCTTATAGTGATTTAGATCCCAAGGGATCCAGATTCATTATAATGAATTAAAAAAATATACAGCAAATAAAAATGTTAGTTATAAATAATAAAGGATATGCACATAAGAATGAAGTAGGTGGAAGTGGATTATTTACACTTTTTATAAATATGTTTAATAAGCAAGCATTAAATAATGTACCAAAATCATCTCGTATTATAGCTAGTAGAGCAGCTGCTACAGACTTGGGAAAAACTGCTGTAGATGCAGCCAAAGTCTGCAAGAAAAGAACTTGCAACTTCTGCAATATCTACTGCTGAAGAAATTGTAATAAATAAAGGTAAAAAAATAATAGAAAATGTAAATAAATCATCCAAGCTAACACATGAAAATAAACAAGAACTTAAAAATTTAATAAATTCAGTTAATGTACCAGACATTAATAAAATTATGATGGGATCATCAATAAAAAGTAAACCTGTTAGAATACAAGATTTAGTTAAAAAACATATAGGAGATGGGCTTAGAATAATATAACTTTATCAAAATAGTTATTAAAATGATTTAAAAAAATTATATTGCATATATAATGGTAAAATCTGATATATTTAATATTACTGATAAATTAAGATTTGATGAAGAAATCAAAAAATTAGAAGAATATGAATTCACACCAGCTGCTAATTCTGATTTAAATAGAGGAGAAATAAGAATTTATGTTAAAAATAGCGATTCTTTGTTTCATCCACATGAATCATATTTAGAAATTGAAGGAAGACTTGTAAAAGCAGATGGAAGTGCATATGCAAATGCAGATGCAATAACACTAACACACAATGGAATTATGGATTTATTTGATAGAATTGATTATAAGTTCTCTGATTCAGTAGTTGAATCAGTTCAATTTCCGAGTTAAGCAACTACAATGCTTGGAATGCTAAAATATCTAAATGACTTTCAACAATCAAAAGCAATGAATCAATTGTGGTTCAAAGATACTACATCAACAGCAGATTTAGTTAATAATGCAGGATTTTCAGCAAGGCAGCAATATATCATTCAAAAGCCAACTACAAAGGTTCATTTGAATTAAATATTCCATTAAGACATACTTTTGGATTTTCTGATGACTATGAAAAAGTTTTTTATGGATTAAAGCATGAACTTTATATGATAAGAGCAAGTGATGATAATGCAATTTTTAAAGTTGCTGGTGTAGCTGCAGGAAAAGTAAATATTACTAGAATATAATTAATGATGAGACGTGCAACTCCATCTACTGTAGCAGATTTAGAACTTGCTAAAATAATTAAATCACAAGAAACACTTGATCTAGGTTTTAGATCAAGGTACTTAGATAAAATAAATGTTCCACAAAATTCATCATTTGATTGGAGATTAGGAATAAGAACTACTGAAAAGCCTAGATATATACTTGTTGGTTTTCAAACAAATAGAGAAGGAAATCAAGAACAAAATGTTTCAATATTTGATCATTGTGATTTAAAAAACATGTGGATTGAACTTAATGAAGAAAGATATCCTGCTACTAATTATAATTTATCATTTCGAAATATGAAAATTACTAGAGCTTATAGGCATCAAATTTTGCTGAAGATTATTATAATATAACAAATCTTATTAATCTATGTGGTATAACTCCTTCAGACTATAAAGATTTATATCCTATTATGTTTTTAATGTAAGTAAACAAACAGAAAGAATGTAAGATTCAAAAGTAGATATTAGACTTAAAGCAGAACTTAATACACCTGTTCCAGCAGGTACTATAATATTTGCTCTCATCATTTCAGATAGAATAGCAAAACTTACTTCTAATGGAGATAGATTAAGATTTGAATATTAGATCATGAAGTGACTCATTCTACTCTACGCAAAATTTAAAAAAAAATATAAAAACGTGATTTTTTATAGAAAATTCTATAAAAACAAAAATGAGTTAAATAATTTTCTTTTATATATAAAAAAGAATGTCGAAAAGTATTAGAGAAATAAATAATGATATGAGATGTATATATTGTTTAATGCAAAGTTTTTATATGACTAACGAAGATTTAGAACAGAGAAAATATCAGATAGAAGAGATAGTGCAATGTGAGGAGAAACAAATGAAAGAAATTTTGCAATGTACAGAAGAAGAGATGCAAAAAAGAATAAAAAATAGAATAACAATTGAGTGTAAAGCTGTTCAACAAGAATTTCAAGATAGAATAAAAAAAATTGAAGACTATAAAAAAAGTTATTATATGTTATACAATATAATGCGAGAGATGCTAAAAGAGGTTGATGAAATTGAAAAGATTTAAAAATATAAACAAGAAAAAAATTTAAATTATTTTGAAAGTAATTTAAATAAATTTTCTTTTTTTTATAAAAATGAGTGACAAAATAAAATATACAAAAACGTATTTATTTAAATTACTAAAAGAAAATAATGTACAACAAACATCTAAAGATCCTATGAAGTTAGTTATGATTGCTATGGATAATAATTTAATTGATAAAGAATTTTTACAATCGAATATCATTACTAAAAAAGTAAAAGTTAAAAAAGAAAGAATTAAAAAAGAAAGAATTAAAAAAGAAAAAGTTAAAAAACCTAAAAAAGAAAAACCAATAAAAGAGAAAAAACCTAAAAAAGAAAAAACAATAAGAGAGAAAAAACCTAAAAAAGGAAAAACAATAAAAGAGAAAAAACCTGCAGGAAGCCCTAGAATTCATCCTATAAAAGAGAAAAAAGAAAGAGAACCTAAATATGATAGACTTGTAACAATTAGAATACATCCAGTACATGTTAAACTAACTGATGTAGAAACTGGAGAAGTTAAAATATACAAATCTAAATATGATTATATCAGAAAAGAAAAACATGGTCATTTATTTTTAGAAAAGTATAATGGAAAAGTTAAAAATGGTGTATTAATAGAATTAATAAGATCCCCACTAGAAGATATAAATAAATTAGAATGCCCTGAAATTACTCAAGATGAAAAAGAAGATTTATAATTTTTAAATTATTTTTATAGACTATCTATAAAAATATAACAAAAGAAAGTTATTTAAATATGTTTTTTTAATTTTTTAAATAGTTTTTTTAAATAATTTTTTAAATTTTTTGTACAAGAAAATGAAAGAATTTAAAATGACATAAATAAAAAAATCTTGTATATAAAATATGGAAAATACAAGATTATCAGAATTGAAAAAATTCGCTAAAGAGCGAAAAATCAAATATTATTATAGAATGAGAAAAGCAGATCTTATTAGAGCAGTTGAGCAAGCAACGCCTATATTAGATAGACCTATCCCAAGCAACATTACACAAAATACTTTAACACCTACACAATATATCCCAAGTAAGTATATTAATATTGTTATTAATAAAGTACATTCATTTGCTAATTGGATTATGGACTATGTTCCTGAGTCTATGAAAAAGACTGCAAATGATAAAATCGAATCAATAAAATCGACAGTTTCTAATTTGTATAAAAAATTTGGACTTAGAAAACAAATAGAATTCAAATTAACACAATCAGCTATTAAAAATGTAACAAGGCAATTTTCAGCTCAAGGTGTTGTAGGATATGATGCGTTGTCCTTTATGAACTTAGCTAAAAATAATGTCATTAAAATACTCATTAGCAATAAAGGATCGAAAATCAATATTGATCTTTTATGTGAAATGGAGAGTACTGATATTATAATAGGAGAAACTATAAAAGGTATTCCAACTTTTAAATCTTATCAGAAGTTGTTTTAGAATCAACAGATTTAAATGACTTTTATGAAAGGGCTCAAGAAAAAAATTTAGAATCTATGGCTACATTTCAACGAACAAAACCAAATTGGAGATTTGTATCAGTTGTAGAGATGAACATAAATATCATTGAATATAAACCTATTAAAGGTAAATCTTACATTCCTTTTCCTTGAGGAGGAGGAATGTAAGATTTACCTTTAATAGGTTTATTAAAGGTAAATCTTTGGCAAGAGTTGGCAGCTAAAAAAGCAATTAATAAAATGAAGAATGAAGACAACGAATCCTTTAAGTGGTGTGTTGTCAGATTTTTTAATCCTAAAGAAAAAAATTCTGAAAAATTAGATAAAGATTTAAAAAAACAATCTGAGAAATTAAATTGGGAAAAAATAAAATTCCCAGTGTCACTACAACAGATTACTCAATTTGAGAAAAATAATCATGACATAAGTGTTAATGTCTTTGGTTATGAAAGTTCAGTTTATTCTTTAAGAATATCAAATGAGAAAAATAGACAACATAAAATAGATTTATTACTCATTTCAAATGAAGAAACAAATCATTATTGTTTAATAAAAAGTTTAAGTAGATTACTTTCATCACAAATATCTAAAAATGAACATGAAATGTTTTATTGTAGAAATTGCTTGTTAGGATTTAGTAATGAAGAATCTTTATCAAAGCATAAATTGTATTGTGATACTCATGATGCAGTACGAATTGAGCTTCCAGAGCCAAATACAATGATTGAGTTTAAAAATTATAACAAGTCTATGAGAGTGCCCTTTGTAGTCTATGCAGACTTTGAAAGTTTTATAAAACCAATCAACACTTGCTCACCTAAGCCAAATGAATCTTATACAAAGCAATACCAAAAGCATACATCTAGTTCATTTTGCTACTATATTAAATGCTTTGATGAAAAAATATATCAAAGTAAACTAGTTACATTCACTGCAAGTAATGAAGATGAAGATGTAGCACAAAAATTTGTTGATATGCTAGAAGAAGATGTAAAAAAGATTTACAACGATTATTCAAAATTTCCAAAAAAGATGATATTTACTAATAAAGACAAAAATAATTTTGATAATGCAAAAATATGTCACATTTGTGAAAAAGATCTTAATGAAGATAGAGTACGAGATCATTGTCATATTACTGGAAAATATAGAGGTGCTTCGCATATTTATTGTAATTTACAATTTAAAAATCCAAAATTCATTCCAGTACTATTTCACAATTTATCTGGTTATGACTCTCACTTATTCATAAAGAAATTGTCAGAAGTAGGAAAAATAAATTGCATTCCTAATGATGAAGAAAAGTACATTAGCTTTTCTAAAGAACTTAAAGTAAATAAATTTACTAATAAAGAAGGTAAAAAAGTTAAAGTTAAACTACAACTACGTTTTCTCGATAGTTTTAAATTCATGGCTGCTAGTTTAGATAGTTTAACTAAAAATTTGTCAAAAGATCAATGTAAAAATATTAGTAGATAATATTATGGAAATGAACTCAATTTATTGTTAAGAAAAGGTGTTATCCTCATGAATGGGTAGATTCTATCAGTAAATTAAACGAAACGCAATTACCACCAAAAGAATCATTTTATTCAAGACTAAACAATGAAGGAATAAGTGATAAAGATTATTTACATGCTCAAACTGTATGGAAAAAGTTTGATTGTGAAACATTTAGAGATTATCAAAATTTATATAACGAATCTGATGTATTATTACTAGCTGATGTATTTGAAAATTTTAGAGATGTATGTATTAAAAACTATAAATTAGATCCTGCTTGGTACTATACAGCTCCAGGATTAGCTTGGGATGCTGCGTTGAAAATAACAAAAATAAAATTAGAATTATTAAGTGATTATGATATGATCTTAATGATAAAGCAAGGAATAAGAGGTGGAATTAGTATGGTTCCTAACAGGTTAGGAGCTGCTAACAATAAATTTATGGAAAATTATGATGAAAGTAAAGAATCTACTTACATACAATATTTAGATGCAAATAATTTATATGGATGGGCAATGAGTAAACCACTTCCTACACATGGGTTTCAATGGATGAATGAAGAATTAAAAAATTGGAAATCCATTTCTTGTATATTAGAAGTAGATTTAGAATATCCTGAACATTTACATGATTTGCATAATGAATATCCACTTGCTCCTGAAAGATTAAAAATAGACAAAGCTGAAAAATTAGTAACTAATTTAAATCATAAGAAAAATTATATCATACACTATGAAAATTTAAAATTGTATGAAAGATTAGGAATGAAATTAACAAAAATTCATAGAAGAATAAAGTTTAAAGAAAGTGCATGGCTAAGTAAGTACATTAATCTCAATACAAATTTGAGAACAAAAGCTACTAATGGCTTTGAAAAAGACTTTTTTAAACTCATGAATAATTCAGTATTTGGAAAGACAATGGAGAATATTGAAAACAGAGTTGATGTGAGATTAGTCGCTAAAAGAGAAGAAGCTATAAAATTAGCATTAAAACCTAACTATGAAAGTAGAACGATATTTGATGAAAACTTGATACCTATTCATATGAAAAAAACAAGATTATTATATAACAAACCTATTTACTTGGGTATGTGTATTTTAGATTTGAGCAAAACATTAATGTATGAATTTCATTATGATTACATCAAAAATAAATATGGAGATAGAGCTAAACTGTTTTATACAGATACAGATTCATTAGTCATTAGATTCATGAAATAAAAACAAAAGACTTTTATTCAGATATTGCAAATGACATTGAAAGTAAATTTGATACAAGTGAATTTGATAAAAACCATCCAGCTGTTAAAAATGGATTTAAAGTAGGACTAAATAAGAAAGTATTAGGAGTGTTTAAAGAAGATTCTGGAGGAAAAATAATCATAGAATTTATAGGACTCAGATCAAAATTGTTCTCTTTCAAAATAGATGGAGAAGATAAAAAGAGATGTAAGGGAGTAAAGAAAAATGTAGTTAAAAATTATACAACTCATGAAGATTATAAAGATTGTCTTCTTACCAGGAAAGATCAAATGAGAAAAAATGAATGTCATAAGATCACATTGTCATGAAGTTTATACTGAAGAAATAAACAAAATAGCACTCAGTGCAGAAGATGATAAAAGAGTTATTTTAAAAGACGGAATTCATACCCTAGCATATGGACATTATAAATTAGTTCCTAAACCCAACTTTTCATTTCAGATTGATTGGAAATAAACAGGCAGGCAGACAGGCAAGTAAGTAATTTTTTAAAAATGATTTTAAAAAATCTAAAACTATTAATAAAAATGGACAAACATATCAATGTGGAAGGAATCATATTAACAAATGAACCCTTAACAAACTTTCAGTTAATAAAAGCAGCAAAAAAATTAAAAATAAAAAATTTTAGAGGTGTATTTGTAAGAGATGAATTACCTTAAAATACACAGAACAAAGAATGTGGAATATTAAATACTGGAGATTCAAGTACGAATGGATTTCATTGGATTTGTTGGTATAAAGATGGAGATGAAAAATTAAGTTTTGACTCTTGTACATTACCACCTCCAGTTGAACTTGTTCAATATTTACACAGTCCTGTTTATTATAATAGTAAAAGAATTCAGTTTGGAGATTTTGCGGACACTTGTGTCTTTATATATTAAAAAAGCTAGATGAAGGTGTTGATTTTCAAAGTATTGAAAATTCATTATATTGAATTAAAAAATATATATATAGTAAAAAAAAAATGAGTATGAATATAGCCGGTAGTACTTCAATGTATGATTACACAACAGATGGATTAAATATCAACATTATTGTTGGCAATACAGCCAACTGATGTAGATTTGAATTCACATAAACTTATCAATGTAGCTGATCGTACTGATGCACAAGATGCAGCTACAAAGAATTATGTAGATAATAATCAAACTTCTAGCAGTGCATGTCTAAAATTAGATGGAACTAATAGTATGAGTGCTAACATAAATTTGAATTTACAAAAACTTATCAATGTAGTTGATCCTATTAATGCACAGGATGCAGCTACAAAGCATTATGTAGATAATAATCAGACTTCTAGCAGTATCTATCTAAAATTAGATAGAACTAATAGGATGAGTGCTAATATAAATTTGAATTCAGATAAACTTATCAACGTAGTTGATCCTACTAATGCACAGGATACAGCTACAAAGAATTATGTAGATCGCTTAATTCCTTATCAACATAAATATAAAGTTTTGATTGTAGCTGGTCAATCAAATACATATTGTGGTAGAGAATGGGGTTTATCTCAATCAATAACTAATGTAAATTATATAAACAGACGAATAGTCCAATTTGCGATGGATAATGGACAAAATGATGTGTTACTTCCTTGTTCATTGAGGCTAGATGTAAATGGAACAGATAATAAATGTTGGGCAGGATATGGCTCAATACTTGCTGGACTTATAATGCAAGATGCTGTAGGTGCAAATAAATTAAATATGATAAATCCAGATGAATGTTTAATGATACTTCCATGCATGCTAACTGCTAAAAGTTTCAGTAATGATTATTTTATGCCGTATGGAACTGGTTTTAAAGATTTAACTCGTAGAATTAGATACATTTCATCACATTATAACGCAGAGTTTTGCTGTATGACTTGGAGTCAAGGAGAAGACGATTCTTTAACTGGTTGGTGTGATAACAATGTATATATTCTAATGAGTTTTATACAAACCATTAAAGATTATATTGCATACTCATCAAACCAATTTGATACATTGCTAATCTCACAAATAAAAGCAAATAAAATGCTATTCCTTACATTTCGAATGCTACCTTCATGGGTTCTAGCAAAATCAACTGCAGCAACTCAAGTTCAAAATGCATTAGAAAATATTAAAAATTATTCTCCATATACAGCTACTATATCTCTAGATGGTATGCCTCCCAATCTTAGGAGTGCAAACTTTGATGAAGTACATTATGATTCAAGACAGCAAATTTTTTCAGCAAACACATTTTTTGAAACAATACCGTTTTCAATGAATAATACAGATGGTGGTGGTTATGGAACACCATATACTTCTGGAGAAGTATTATTAGTTAGACAAGTTGCTGGATATTTATTTCTTAACAATTATTATAGCGCCTATAGAGTATTTAATTCTACTCCATCTATTGCTAAAATATATAATTTATTATTTACTAATTGGCAGTATAAAAACAATGATGGTTATTATAAATATAGGCTTAAATATAAAATTAATGGTGTATGGAATAGTATTATATTTAAACAAGCATTCCTTCCAATGATGTCTATGGCTTATCAAAATGTTGCACAACTCATATCAACAGATATACCATTTGGATGTACAGAATTAGGACAAGGATTTTGCGGTTTAAATTTAACCATTGAAAAATCAAGATGCTAAATGGAGCAACACTTTCATTAGATACATCTGGAGGTTGGTGGGCACCTGTGTGTCAAAATACGAACTGTGTATATAATGGACAACCTGTTATGCCTATATTTGATAATTATATACAAAATAGTACTTTTCCATTTGTAGCAACAGAACTTGAATTATATGCTGTAAAAGATTAGATTGGTCTTTAACAATCCAGATTTCATAAGCAAACCTAGCGCATGCGCACTGAGCAAAATAAAAGTCACATGACCTGTGACGTCACGCAAAAAAATTTCATGACATCAAAGAAATGAAATTGACTCCCGATTTTTTAAAATTGATTTTTTCAAATTTATATAAATTTGAAAAATTTCTTAGTTGTATTATAGATATGCAATATGCTTGAAAATGAACCCTATATTTATTTAAATATATGGTTGAAAATTTATTTGAAAATGAAAATGAGCTAGAATCGGCATACTCCCTCTACTTCTATCTATCTATCTATCTATCTATCTATCTACCTACCTATCTATCTATATATCTATTTATCTATCTATCTATCTATCCATCTGTCTATCTATTTATCTATCTATCTATCTATATATACACTCTAAGATAAATTCAGGGAAACTATTACATGAATTATTCATGAAATTTTTTCTCCCTTAAAATCAGACCAATTTCCTGATTTATTCAGGCGCTCAAATCTAGAAATCTAGACGTGTTGAGTCCAGATCGAAATATTTAGATTCTAAATTTAGAAGTTTCCTCGCTGTACATGTACTTACCACGCTAGAAATTTCCATTCTAATTTAGAAGAGAAATTTCTAGCGTGGTACTTATCACGCTAGAAATTTGTACTTACCACGCTAGAAATGTGTACTTACCACGCTAATTTCCCTTCTAAGTTAGAAGAAATTTCCCTTCTGAATTAGAAGGGAAATTTCTAGCGTGGTAAGTACATGTACAGCGTGGAAATTTCTATACAAATTGAGTGCTTTGTTGTAAGAGTTGCAAAATAAAAGCTTTTAAAATGTTATACTTATTACAGAAATTAAGTTATTATAATATAATTATTGAATTAAAATACTTAATATATTGTATATGAAGCAATTATAAAAACTTCATATACAATATATGAAGTTATTATAAATTTCATAAAATTTATGAGTTATTATTTATAATATATCATGGCCTACTTAAATTAATCTTAAGTCAATAGAAGTTATACTTAAGTCAATAGAAGTTATACTTAAGTCAGTAGAAGTTATACCTTCTATTATAAAAGTATAACTTATAATTATATAAGTTATAAGTTATATTTTAGATATAACTTCTATGCTTAAACTACACGGCCTGATTTGTTGCATTTTCTGTAAAAAATTAAGAGGCCAGTTTTTTTACGGTTCAAGTATAAAAACTTCATTTTTGTTATGGATAAGAGTCTTGTTTGCACTATAATTGTTTTATTTTAATTTTATTAAAGTTGTTTAATAATTTTTCTTTGAGTGTTGTTTTTTCTTTGAGTGTTTAATAATTTTTCTTTGATTTTTTTTTGAGTACTTACATTATTTTGTGCTAAAATTTTTGTTAACTGATTGTCTGCATCAGTTTATCCCAATAACAATGAATACTGAAATAGGATTTCAGATAGCTATATCAAAATACCAACATGCTACTAAAAATAATCTTAAATGTTGCTAAAACAAAAAAATTCTCATTCCCAAAATTCTCCATTGGAAATAATTTTAAAGGTTTGTAGTTTTTTTATTTATTATAAATGCAATTATTAGGTAGAAAACATAAATTTTTCTTCTAAATATTCAATTTATTATGCAAATACTCTATTATGCGTCATGTCTCAAACATACATAAATTAAAATGCAACAAATCAGGTCATTTATTTACAGTAGGCATGATCTTATTACGAATAACACTATTGTTGCAAAAGTTTTTTATTAATAATGGTAGAGTGTAATAATTTAATTATATGTTTTAGATATTTTAAAATATATATATCAGGCATACCAACTGTTTTGGAGTCAATAATATAATAATTTTTTTTTTCTTATTGCCTAATAAATGCTTATTTTATTTCTTTATTTAAATGGTTTCGCAGTGGTGAAAATTACAAATTGAAAAACTATAATATATTAGAAAAATCATAGACAAAAATTTGGTTTTTAGTGATTATTTGCTTCTTGTGGGTAAGATGTACTTCCAAAGAGCAGCCCAAAGTGCTAAACATTTGATGAAGATTGAGAAAATAATCTTTATAAAGAATTTGTTTTTGTTTTTATGATTGTAAGGCTTCAAAAATTTATTCTTATGTTTTGAAATCCTCACCTAAAGTTTACATAACAGTTTTATGTTTGAAAAAACGAAATTGATGAGTGTATTACCTCAATGCACAAATCTGAATTTAAAATAAGAGCTGTTGTTAACGATAACCATTCTACAAATGTTAATGCATTTTTATAGTTTCATAAAGTATATACTGGAGATTTGATAAACTATGTTTTTGTTTTTTTCTTCTTTTTTATTTGATTTTTCCAGAGACTATGTTGAAGTTACTTAAGCTTTCCAACCTTAAGAAGTTTTAATGGTGATGGTTATGTAAGTATTGTTATAAGCCTAATTGAAACTTTTATTTGCATATTTTGGGAAATATGATTATAGTTAATTTTTTTAGTTTAGTTTTACTAATCTTTATATTTTTACTTACTTATTTGCTTAAGGATGCTTCAGACAGTATGTTGAAGTATTACAAAACGGAAAAGTTTAAAAATATTCACCATCAGGCTATATTGAAGAGCGTTTGAAAATGCTGAGAAAATAACTGCCAATTACTGACAAGCCACACAAGAACAGAATAAGAACAGATGCAGTTGATCTAGTCAATGGACACATAACAGGTTTTTGCTTTAACTGTATGTTTGTATAATAAATATTTGCGTTTAGTATATATTTAAAATATATATTTATACGAATAACACTATTGTTGCAAAAGTTTTTTATTAATAATGGTAGAGTGTAATAATTTAATTATATGTTTTAGATATTTTAAAATATATATTTTGATTTTCATTTTGATATATTAACAGTTTTATTATATTTATATTTAATGGCGTATTTAAGTGCTGTATTCAAATATGCTGTTTAAAAATATAGTAAAGATGATAGTTTATTTAAATGCTGTATCATTTTTTTATTATTATTTTCATTATTGTTTCTCATTAGAGTATTTCACAAAAGATGAAAGGGTGCTCACCCATAAACTTTTAAACGAGACACCAAACGAGAATCGCATAAAAATTATTATGGCATCAACCTATGAAAGTTGCAGTCTCTGGGTGAAGAAAGGAAAACCACCAATATAAAAATTCTTTTCATCATTTCCCCCATTAAGAAATATTTACTCATCTGCGGTAAGCTTTTAGTTTGCTTTCAGCAATCATTGTGTAGTTAGTTGATGCTATTATGAGTTGTCACTGTTGATATTAGGGGTAAACTTATAAACTAATTAAATTATTTAATAACAATATACTTTATTTTATTGAATTAACAATTACTATGGCATTTAGTTTGATAAGGAATTCTGCAGAAGTGCACCCACAGCAAACGGTTAGTGGATGGGCTGGGAGACTGTTTTTCACGGATCCTTTTGTATGCCAAAGAAAAACGCAAAGGGTTGTCAACCAATCTTACCATATTACTTGGCGAAATAGCAGCTAACAACAACCAACTTAAAGGTTTGTTTAATTTATTCATGTTTAAATAAAAATAGTTTTTTATCACCAAATGAGTTAGAATTAACTTATTAATTAAGTTTTTAAAAATTATACTGTTTTAATAACTTTTTATATGTGTATCTAATGGTAATATATGTATTTAGCAATATTTTTATAGATTCCAAAGAAGAATATGCTCTATTACTACTTCCACTTATGTTAATGGTTCCTATGCGAAATCGGCAACGTGCCTCGGTTGCTGAAGTTTGCAAGCAATTTATCCAGCTTCATCCTGTAAGCAATGGCTGCGTTTATTATATTCTGTGCAATTTTTTAGCGGAGGTCGTAACTTTATGTTTAATTTGTTTAAAATGCGTAAACTATAGTTATATTACCTTTTATTAGTATGGAACTTCAATGGAAAAAATTCTTTCTAAAATCAAAATTGACAGTATTAAACAACCAATAATTATTGCATTGGGTGTAACTGGCAACATTAGCCAATCCTTTGTTGTTGTAGAAAACGAAGTAATTGAATCGCGTTGTATGGTTTCTGCTGTTGATAAGTGTTTCAAGCTACACTACATCGGTCAAATTGAGTACGACCAAAGTGTAAGTCATGTTTGGCAGTTTTTGCAAGTGCATATTTATGGGATCTTAGATAGTGTTCCTATCTCAGAATATGTACGAGATCTTGTTACTTTTTTATAAGCACGTTAAATATATTTAACATTCTTTTAAATAAGCAACATCTACACACATTGTAATATAGAAAAATTATCAAAAATGTTATTGAAATGCACGCATCAACAAAATTTTTTTTATTTTATTTGCAGCGTATACTAAAAATTGTAATGTTTGTAATTATAATAATAAATTTTTTTTAACTTAATTATTGTAATCATATCTACCTGCAAATTATAACTAAATAACATGACTAATGAAATCAAAATGAATTCTATCAGCATAAATTTAAGTAACTGTAATCGAATACAGTTATGAATGTGAAAAGTCCTTAATAATATAGTATAATATAGATTTTGAATCGCAACAGCATAACCATGTTAAAATAGGCGTGCCCAAAAACTTTACTTAACAAGATTAAGACGAGATTGTTTCATAATCACGTTTACCCACAATAAAATGCTGACAATATAATATATATTATGTCGGTTTAAAAAACCCGAGTTGATGAAAGTTTTTCCATGAGTATACAGTAATAGAATACCTAAATTTTAGTGCATCAAAATCCCTGATTTTTAGAAGGCTTGGTTTCCCTGATTTCCAGAGAAAAAAAATTGGCTGAAATTCAGGCGATTACGCCTGAAAATCAATTGTGCCTAAACGCAATGATTAACTCAGTGAGTTTTCCCTGAATTTCAGTTGCGGATTCCTGATTTGGTTTAAGAGTAATATATATATATATATATATATATATATATATATATATATATATATATATATACATATATTTATATGTTTGTGTGTGTGTGTTTATATATATATATATATATATATATATATATATATATATATATAAACATACATATATATAAACATATATATATATATATATATATATATATATATATACATATATATATATATACATATATATATGTGTGTGTGTGTGTGTGTTTATATATATATATATATATATATATATATATATATATATATATATATATATATATATATATATACTTATATATATATATATATATATATATATATATATATATATAAATATATATATATATATATATATAAATATAAATATGTATATATATATATATAAATATATATGTATATAAATATATATGTATATACATATATATATTTATTTATATAAATATATATATATATATATATATATATATATATTTATAAAAATATATATATATATATATATATATATATATATATATATATATATAAAAATTTGAGGACCTTTTTTTTTATCACGTTTTTTACGGTAAATGTTGTTATTTATATATATGTATATATATATATATATATATATATATATATATATATATATATATATATATATATATATATATATATACATATATTTAAATCGTAAATGATTTTTACACATCAGTTTATATTTATTCCGTAATATGTTGGATAAAAGTAATCGTTTAAATGCAAGACTAGAGTAAAAATAAATTTTTAATCTTTTTTCTTTCTTTTAATTAAAAGATTACAGGCCCTATCAAACCAAAAGGCAATAAGATCCCAACCTAAGGGAAAATTTTGTAATCCTAACTTAACCCTTCCCCATCCCAAACCCTTTGATGAGTTATCAGCTACTTGCGTGTTCTCCCTAAATCAGTTGACGCATGTACTATTCATTTGGGTGTTCTTGCTAAATCAGTCTACCTATGTACACTTTGTTTATCCTGCTAATCCTATATAAATAAATCGAGAAAACAAAAAATAAAAATAAAATAAAACAAACAAAATTAATTATAAAACATTAAAAAAGAAAAGCTACTCTGAATTATATTTTTTTTGATTTTTTGTAACTGTATCTTATTTTAATTTTAAAGTTTTACATGGTTTATCTTTTAACAATATTTAAACTATATAAGTAACATTAGGATCAAAAAGTTGAGTATTGTGAATTACTTCATTGATGATTTGTTTTTTATTTAGATGTTTGCAATAGTTTAATTGAATGATTTTGTGAAATTATTCCAGTAAAATGGTTCTATACAGAGGAGGAAGATCAATTTTTTGCCTGAGTTTTTGTCTCTTTCAAAAGTATCGAAGCTGGTCAGCCAATAAGCCAATCCTTATCCTGAATGGAAAAAATATAATGTTAGATCTTTAGGAAAGGCTGGTAATGCTATTATTTGTAAATGTCATTCAAAATTTTTCACAATTTCTAAAAATTTTTTTTTAAAAAAGTTGTTGTTTTATACTTTAGCTACCTACGAAAAATGTAGAGAAAAACACTTTAATTAATTGATTTAAATATGACAGAAAATGAAAATGCAGAAAAAGCCATTGGTGGGTTTAAAAGGAAAAGGTACTATCTTAATTAATTAAGGTGTTTTAATTTTGATTTCATATGCAATTATATAAAAAGGATGAAACGAAATCCACAATTTTATTTGAGTTTTTATTGTAGAGTATCAGCAACTTTTAAATATTATTAAAATTTGTTTTGTCTGTAGTTTCTTTTCAAATACTGCATACTCCATTGCTTCAAAAAACAAGCAGTGATAGTTGTATATTTAGCTCCTCTCCACTTTCTGAAAAACCATCACAGTTGAAAGGTCTTTCTTTTTTAATAACTTCTTGTAAATGATATTTTATTTTGTTTAGCTAATAAATATTTAAATATATGTTTAATGCGAGTATACACATATTTTATTGTTGTTTTAATAAAACCTTTTGATATTTTTCTATTTTTTTATTTGAAGAACTATTATTACTTTGTACACCTTTATCTAGTGACTGCAATATAGGTATGTACATTGGTATGCTTGGAATTTGGTGTAGATATATAGAAGTATAAATTAAGGGAATACAGTCCTGAAGTTCTACAAGATTTTATATTAATGTAAATTTTGCGTAACTTGGTTTTTTTCATTGTTTTGAATTAAAAGAACTGTTTTTTTTATATTAAATTGCAAAGTGTGATTCTACCATGTCAGTACTAAAGGAAATTCTGAAATACCAACAAGTAGAGACCAAAAAGCAAGTGGGTGGGGCTTGCTATATATATATTATATATATATAGCAAGCCCCACCCATATTATTAATGTATATAGAATGTTATTATGCATCATATATTATATAGTTAATCGTGTGTTCTGTCTACTATCTACTTTAAAAACTATTAAACCTTTTAAAATGTCTGCTTAAAGTATTACAGTTATTTTTTTAACAGGCTGTATACTTAAGTGATCAAGGAGTTCGCAATCTTGTTGAGGCTACTGGTCGCATGATGGAAAATTATTACACAAATTATCTTCTGTGTCTGTACAGTTAATGAAAAAATCTGGTAGTAACTTTATCAAGGTTGATTGTCTTAATAAAATATAAAAAATTAATGTGAAAACCCTAACAACTTTAAATTTGTTAAAAAGGTATTCTTAGGTCATAATTGTAAAAATTTTTTTAAAGACCTTCCCAGAAGTATTATTAAACAAACAATATATATATATATATATATATATATATATATATATATATATATATATATATATATATATATATATATATATATATATATATATATAAATATATATATATATACATATATATATATATATATATATATATATATATATATATATATATATATATATATATATATATATATGTATATATATATATAATGATACATCTTATGATTATTTTCTTCCATTACAGTAAACATTTTAGTGATGCTGAATTATAAAAAATAAATAAAGGCAAATAAATAAATAAAAAATTAAATATTTTTAAGAAAAAAATTAATACTGTTTCCCTTTTTAAAATCATTTAAATAAAAAAGTGCTATCTTGTCTTAGTTGCTCATAGAATATTTTAAAAGAAGAGATCTTAAATTTTAATAATGTATGACACAGTAAAGTTTTTTTGTTGATAAAATAATTCGAATTAACACCAAAATTACTTTGGTTATTTAAAAAAACTCAAAAGCAAACTGTGTGTTAAAAATAACACAAACTCTAAATCTTTAAATTTGTCCTCTAAAAAGATTTAGAGCTGCAAAATAGAAATCCAAAGGAATCCTGTGGAGTCCTGTGCACCTAAAAGATATGCACATTAACTACTTAAACCTAGTGTTAGAAACTTAAACCATGTGTTACAAACTTAAACCTTGTGTTACAAATTTAAACCTTATGACCAAAACTTAAACTTTGTGTCAGAAACCTAAACCTTGTGTTAGAAACTTAAATCTTGTGTTATAAACTTAAACCTTGTGTTAAAAACTTAAACCTTTTGTTACAAATTTAAACCTTGTGTTACAAATTTAAACCTCGTGTTAGAAATTTAAACCTTGTATTATAAATTTTAACCTTGTGTTTAAAAATTAAACCTTGTTAATGACATTATTCTTAAACAAATCCTGTAAATATACATTCAGACATAGTAAGCTCTATATATAGTCACAGGTCAGATTTATCCTGCTACTGGTAACATGTAACCCAGTACAACCTGCTTTATGTCTTGCTGCCTTGTACGATACGCGTTTTTAGGCAAAGGCTAGGAGATGCAAACTCCGACATAAACCCCCTGCCTTGGGGCTCTTGGTTGAGTAAAGGCTAGAGATAGTGTCTTGATAAAAATACTCATATTGAGCAGATGTTAAATGCATCCGGCTGCTGTCTTGTAGAAGGCCTCCTAGGCAAAGACTTCAGGGGTAAACAAATTTAATATGTTGACCAGCCTCTCACCCCTTCTTTATCTATTAGGCTGGCGCAGATGTATTTTTAATACATTGTTTCCAGATTTAGGATGTTGAATGCTGTATCTTCTCGACTCGATGCATGGGTTTTGTTTGTGCCTTTGTTTTTATGACTAGGTAACTTATTTTATTATCTCCTAATGAGGGTACAGGTTTAAAACTCAGTTTTATGGTTCTGAGGCCGGCTGGTAGTCAGGTTTCCAAACTCTGTAGTAGCTCTCAGAGAGGCTGATTCCATCAACAGCTGTAAAATATCAAAGTAATAACAGTGTTATGTTGCGCATGGATGTGTTCTTGTGTGTTCTTTTGGTGTGCATTGCCAAGACCACATCGGAGCCCTTTGTTACGGCTTAGGGTTTATTAATAGTAACGATGCAATTGCTTGGGCTATTAAACAGTGTACTATCTATGTTTTGAGTCAAGTTCTTTCACAAATTTAAAAATGAATAAAGTAACAAAAACTAAAAAGCACAAAAAACCACAGTCATCACCAAGTTCGCTAAACCTATCATTCACTAATATTCGTGTTCTTTGAAGTAATTTTTCTTCTGTTGAGTCTTATCTCTTGCAAAGTTCACCAGACCTACTTGCTCTTTGTGAGATTAATTTGAGTTCAGCTGTCTCATCTTGTGATCTAAGTGTTGATGGTTATCTTCCTTTAATTCGTTAAGACTCCAATAGTCACATGCTTGGGCTGGGCATTTACATTCGCATTAATTCACCCATTTGTCGGGAAACTAGATTTGAATCCACAGACTACTCTTTTATGTGCTTGCGTTTAGCACCACTTCACTCTATCACCTTTCTCTTTGTTCTATATCGCTCTCCTTCATCTCAAGACTGCACACTTTTTGATGTTATTTCTGATCATATTGACTAAGTCTTCTCTCTTTATTCATCAGCTAATATTGTTGTTGTTGGTGACTTTAATGTTTATAACACTGAATGGATAGGCTCTAGTGTCAGTAACTCTGCAGGGATTAAAGCCCACAACTTTTGCCTTTCTTAATTCCTTACTGAAAGTCAACTTTTCAACTCGCTTTCCAGACAACCCGAATCATTTTTTTTTTCTATTCGACTTTTGTCTTGTTTCTGATCCTAGTCATTGCTCAGTTTCTCCAAATTCACCCTTAGGTGCCTCTGATCACAGTTTGATCACTCTAAAGCTATTATCTAGTTCTTCTTTACCATCAGACTCCCCCTATTATCGCAAATCATACAACTACCTTAAAGCTGACTGGGACTCTTTCCGTGATTTTCTTCGTGATATCCCTTGGGTAGAAATATTTTGTCTTCCTGTTAACAAATGTGCTTTTTACACAACTTTGTGGATTCAGGCTGGCATGGAATTTTTTATTCCCTCTCGACAATTCCAGGTACGGCCTCACTCTTCTCCATAGTTTTCATCACATTGTACAACTGCAATTGCCAATCGAAACCATTACTTCCATATTTATTAGCAAAACCATTCTCCAGGAAACAGTTGTCTGTTTATTACTGCTAGGAGTTATTGTAAAAAAGTTTTGTCTAACGCCAAAGTCCGCTATTCTCAGGTCATGAAATCTCGTATTTCATCACAAAAAACAGGCTCTCGTGACTTCTGGAGAATCTTAAATAGTATCAATAATAACGGCAAGTCTATAATTCCACCTCTTTTGTATTGTTCAGACTTTGTCACCTCACCTAAAGACAAAGCTGAATTGTTTGCTAAGAATTTTTCTTTAATATCATCTCTTGATTCCATTAGTTGCGTTCTACCTATTATAGCTATCAAACAGGTTGATCCATTGCTCGACATCCGTATTACTCCAGCTTCTGTATCTATAGTGATTTCCTGCTTAAACTCTTCTACAGCTTGTGGCCCGGACAACATACCTGTTATAGTCTTGCAGAAGTGTTCTGTGGAGCTGTTGTCTGTCCTTTCAAAACTATTCAACAAGTGCTTATCAGAGTCTTGTTTTTCCAGCCTGCTGGAAAGTAGCATCTATTATTCCTATTTGAAAATTCTGGAGAGCGATTCGATTCGTCGAACAACCGTCCCATTACTCTTCTACCTATCATAAGCAAGGTTTTGAATCTTTAATTAACAAACACCTATCTCTTATCTTGAAACTAATAACTTACTTTCTGATCATCAATATGGATTTCGATCTTTTCGTTTTACGGCTGATTTGCTAATGCGCGATATCTTTATCTAATGCGCGATAAAACCGATAGGTTTTATCGCGCATTAGATAAAGGTGGAGAGGTTAAGGCTATTGCTCTTGACATTTCTAAGGCGTTTGATAAAGTTTGGCAAGCTGGTCTTCTCCATAAGCTTTCTTCTTACGGTGTATCTGGAAACATCTTTAAGATTTTAAGATTATTGAATTCTTTCTTTCTAATCGTAGTATAAAAGTTGTCCTTGATGGAGAGCACTCTTCTTCTTATTCTGTAATCTCAGGGGTTCCTCAATGTTCAATCCTTGGCCCTATAATTTTTTTAATTTACATTAACGATCTTCCAGATATTCTCACATCTTAGGTGATATTGTTCGCTGATGATACTTGTCACGATAAGAAGCTAACTCCTTCTGATTGCATGCAGGTGGCATTTGAACTTGAAAAGGATCTCATTTCTGCTACAGCATGGGGCTCACAGTAGCTGGTGAACGTTAATTCAGATAAAACTCAATTTTTTTCAGCCAATCATTAATGCAATAATTTAGACCTTCCTATATTTATGAACGGTAATGTATTCGACGAGTCGTCTACCCTTCATCTTCTAGGATTAACTCTTACTTCTAATCTTTCTTGGAAACCATATATCAAATCCGTTGCAAAATCAGCATCTATTAAGGTTGAATCTCTTTATCGAGCTCGACACTCACTCACTCCAGATTCTATTCTCTTACTCTATAAATCTTAATAATGTCATATTAATGTTAATGTAATAACAGTTTAAATTTTAAATGATTTTTTTTGTTGTTGTAATTTTAAACATAAATGTGTTCTTTTTTATTTTAGTTGCCTTTGTCATTACTTGATTATTTTGCTTACTGTTGAAACATGGTTTTAACTTTGTATATTTAATGATGTGAAATTTACTCTATTAATCATAAGTCAACAGTTTGAGAGTAGCTTAAACTTTACTTTACTTACTTTATAACTTACTTATAATACTTTAGTAACTGAAAATTGTAATTTTTTTTTATTTTTTTTTTAGATTTTGGCAGGCTTTACTTGCCTTTTCTGGGACATGCTGTGTTGCGACATTTTAAGAAGAGCTTAACTGATATTAATGCATTCTTTTTATGTCTTTTATGTAACCATAAGCAATAACATTGATAAAAATAAGTCGAACTAAAATATTATTCAGATATAAATTTTGTTTAATTTTATTTTTTGATAATATATATATTTATGCATATATATATATATATATATATATATATATATATATATATATATATATATATATATAAATATATATATATATAAATATATATATATATATATATATATATATATATATATATATATATATATACACATTAAAATCACAAATAATTAAATCAGGAAAAAAAAAAAAAAACTTTGTCTTACATTATTATTTGGAGAGCACATTATCGAGAAATCATTCATCTAATCTAACGATGTACAATGAATGATTAACAATGAAGTCGAATCTCTTTCTTCTGCATCAGTTATAAATTTGGATGAGAATACAAGCAGTATTACATCAGTATATTACATCAGATTCTGATTTTTCTGATATAAGTTTTGACAATGTTGAGCATATCTTAGAATATTCTTTTTTTTAATTGAAAATACTGGAGTCATATAGAAGAAACGCGTTGTCTTTGAATCCAATTTATTTAAAAGTTAATATAGACGGGGTTTCTTTGTTTAAAAGTAGTAGTAAGCAGATTTGGCCGATACTTGGTGCATTTGGTGGAATGAAACCTTTTATTATAGCATTGTACTGTGGTATGTAAGAACCAGATCCTGTTTTTGAATTTCTAAATGATTTTTTAGTAGAATTTCAGAGTTTAAAGAAAAATGGCTTTAAAATTGACAACTTACTGTTTAAAGTGAGTTTTAAATTTTGTGCTGTGATGCTTCAGCAAAGCAGATGTTAAAATGCGTAAAAGGATATAATGGGTATGACTCTTGTGAAAGATGCACATTTCATGGCAAATATGTCTAAAATAGAGTTGATTTTGAAGAACTAGAATGTCCTTTGCGTAATGATATGGACTTTCAGACATTCCTTCAGAGACAGCAACAATAAGTTGCTGATTGCAACCACTATCTTTGGAGCTTTTTACTGCCAGAAGTCGTTTGCTTGGTGGAGAACGAACTTTCAGTGCTGTAATGTTTCTACAACCCCAAGAGAAAATTAAGAAAGATTGATCGCCAATACCACTTAAAACTATTATATTCACTGCTCCTACCTTTTCAATAATTTGTTTTTACTAATCGGGATAAACAAAACCACCATTAAGAAGGAAAATCTTAAAAACAAACAAAAACAACAAAAAAAAAAACATTAGTAATTATATTTGCAATGTCAACAAAAAGTCTAAGCTCGATTACAATACAAAGCAAAGGTGTTTAAAAAAAAAATCAGCTTTATAGATCATGTGACCCATATTTACCTAAAGATAAAGATTTCTCTGACAATATAGATAATTTTCTATAAATTACCTATCTTGACATTGTGAATTATTTTTTATTTGATCCAGGTCCGCCAACTAAAGATCATTTAAAAGCATATAAAGCTCTTAATTTTAATAATCAATGTGGGTGTATAAGAATTTGAGAAATATATTCTTTTTCAAGCAGGGTAGGATTTGAAAACATCAGCTCGATAAAGGAATTTAAACAGCGTCCTTTTTGTAATTTCAGTTTTTTAAATGTTGATATCAAAATTAAAACATTCTTAAAAATGAGCGATGTACACTTACATCTATGGATTATTTCTGAAAAATTAGATAATACAGTTTGTGCACATTGCAATTTAATGACTGGTCTAAAAGAAAACTGCTCAACATATTGGTACTATTGCAGTACTGTGCATTTTGGTACTATTGCAGTACTGTGCAGTTAACATTAAAAGTTCAAAATCATGTACTGAGGAAAAAGCCTATTGGTAACTAGCAACCTATAAAAATATCGAACACAAGTCTATTGCAGATATTGATTTTACCTCACCAAAATCAATGCAATATAACATAAATAATAAAGTATATGGAATAAATATTAACAACTTCAACAAAAAAACAAACCTAGAAAAACTGTTTCTACACCAATAATGGAGGAAACTCTTAACTTTTTTTATTGATCTAAGCCAATGTGGAACCAAACCACCTATTCTTTCTATTGTCCCTGAATTTATTAAAGCTTTTGAGCTGACAGCAACAATAGATAAATATCCTTAATCTTGCTCTCATCATTATCAGAACAATAATATTTTGTTAAACTATGGAAAATTGATCTTTTGTAAAAGGGAAAAAACTTATAACAATTCAGTTGAGTAAAAAGGTTCAGAGTGCGACCGACCTGAGACAATAATTATGAACTGGTTTTATTTTGAAGCAGGTCGTATCACTGCTTTAAAATTTGGCATTGTATGCTTTCCTAAATATCACCCTTTCACCAAACAGTTTAATTATGCAAATTTTTTATTTCTTTCAAGCAATTTTGCGCATTTGCAACAAAATGGAGATATGACCACGAACAAGAAGCACTTAGCTTGTCTTTAACAACCATGAAAAAACACACCATTTTAAAAAAAAGAAGTTTTGGTTTTCATATTTAGCTTCACAAACCTTTTCTTGGAGCATCGTTAAATGCAATTGTTAATTTTGATTGTTGCGGAAATGGTTGTCATAACATTGAAATCATAACATTGAAGTTACCGAAAAGAGTCATTATGCAAATATGAATATTGCAAATAAAATATTGCAAATAGTCGGATTAAGGTACAAAATCACAATTTTTTTTGTTTATGGTCTTTGTGGTAGCTCTTACAAAAACATGGAGAATTCGATATTTTACTGTACAAGAAGCTGTTAACTATGTGGTTGAACCAAATTCTGATTCTGAGTTATCAGACCTTGTAGAATCAGATGAATTAGGGAATGAGGCAGAACCTGATATTGATCATGTTGTTTTCAGTACTGAAGAATCTGAGTGAGTAAATTTTGACTATAATGAAGTTGCTTTGAGGTTTAATGTTATATTTTTTTGTATTTTTATTTTCTTTTTCTTATATATATTTTCTTTACCAGAACGTAATGACATGACACCAATTGAGTACTTTAAAATATTTTGGGATGATAGTATCACTAAGAATTTAGTAGAACAAACTAATCTTGATAGTGTTCTGTTGACAGTTTCTACTACAGCAACAAATTTAAGGAGATTGAGCAATTCTTAGGAATTCAAATACTGATGTCATTAGTTCGTCTCCCTAGGTATGAATCATTATGGTCAACAGAATTTCAATGCACTGCTCGTGTTGATTTTATGAGTTTAAAGTGTTATAAATGTCTAAGAAGGTACTTGCATGGAGTTGACAATACTACAAATGAACACTCTAGAAATTTGTTTAAGGTAAAACCTGTATTAGATGCTGTTCGTAATTACTGCATCAAAACAAAACAAGAGCGATTCCGATCTGCAGATAAGCAAATGATACCTGCCAATACTAAGCGCAGTGGGATACGCCAGTATATATAAAAAAAATTTCACGAATGGGGCTTTAAGAATTTTGTTAGAGCAGGAAAGTCAGGCTTCCTATACGACTTTTTTTATCTATGCAGGTGTTACTGGTGCAGGTAGCCCAAGTTGTGGTGCTGAAGATGCAATACTACAGCTCGTACAAGAAATGCCCTAGCATAAAAAATTCTGTGTTTTCTTTGACAACTAGTTTTCTACTTCGACAACTGGTTTGCTACTGAAAACAATGGCAACACTTGCAACAGGAACTTTTCCTAGTAATCGATATTGTAAAAGTCGATATTGTAGCGTAATAATCGAATTGGAAAGTGTCTACTTTATCATAAAAAAAACAAAAGTTTCAAGGAAAAGGATCATCGGAATATCGAGTAGATCAGAATTCAGGAATACATTTAGGATAATGGTTTGATAACAAAGCTGTTACACTTGGATCAACGCATGCAGCTGTTGCCGGATCCACAAAAGCTAAGAGGTTTAACAGTAAAAAGAATGTATATGTTGATGTCACAGCTCCTGACATTGTTCTTGAATACAGTGCATTAATGGGTGATGTAGATCTGGCAGACATGCTAATATCATTATACCAAACGAGAATAAATACTAAGAAGAGTTGGCATTTAAAACTAACTATTCACTGCATCGACATATCAAAAAATTAATGCGTGGTTGTTATACTGAATGCATTATCCTCAATTTAGAATTTCGTCCAAAATGAAGTCTTTCACCTGCTAAAACTCTTGGAAGAAAACCATCAAATCCAAAACCAATTTGTGATACGACGGATTCTGTCACCAGCCAGAAATCAATGACAAAAGGAGAAGATGATTCTGAATATGTAACATAACATGTTCTTTGGGTTGCTCAAAATGTAAAATAAAACTTTGCTTGAACAAGGATAGAAACTGCTTCAACGACTTCCATGTACGATAAAATCAGAAAACACATACAAAAAGTAGTATTGTTAAAGGAATTTGTTTTAAAACTGCAGCAATTTATTATATTTTTTATTATCTCGTTAATAAATTTAAATTACCTCAAACGTCTGTTTTTTCCAATAATGGTTATTTTTAATACCTTTTTTGGGCAAAGACGCAAATTTGCAACAAATTATGGTAACAATTACATATATATATATATATATATATATATATATATATATATATATATATATATATATATATATATATATATATATATATATATAAAAATTATATATTTTTTAGAACATAAAGCCATACTTTTACAGAAATTTCATAAAATTTTTTTTTAGCATCTTGGCATTTTTTAGCATTGTAGCATTTTTTTAGCATCCGGTTAGAGGGTTAAAAAAAAAGGAATATTGTCAACAGGACACATTGAGCAAATTAAAAGATCGATCTGTATCTATTCAAATCAATGTGTATGGATAACCACTATTTAAAAGCTCAATGACGCAGTTGTAGCCGATTCTAGGATTAATATATTTAAATATTTAATGGTATTCTTCAGTGCAACAAACAACGATTCTTGATTGCGCGGTATTGTAATAATAAAATGCAAAACGATATTGGTGCATTCCTTTAGGATTTTGTTAAAGAAGTTAAGGAACTAGAAAATCACGGTTTGATGATTAAACGTGACCGATCTAAAACCAATGTTGAGCCAATGTATATATCTTAACATTGATTTAATGTATATAAATCAAGGTTTTTTCAATGTATGTTAAAATATCGCAAAAATTTGATTGTTTTTACGAATTAAACGCAACGTTTATCCAATGTATGACCAAACATTGCTATTGCAAAAATATAAGTTGAAATAGTGATAAAATCTTTCGTGAATATAAAAATATGAAACCACAATCAACACAAATATGATTTATGTTCCGATTATCAAGCGTTGTTAAACACTCATATATATATATATATATATATATATATATATATATATATATATATATATATATATACATATATATACATATATATACATATATATACATATATATACATATATATACATATATATACATATATATACATATATATACATATATATACATATATATACATATATATACATATATATACATATATATACATATATATACATATATATACATATATATACATATATATATATATATGTATATATATATATCTATATGTATATGTATATATATGTCTATATATGTCTATATATGTCTATATATATGTATATATATGTATATATATATGCATACATTAATTAGCTTAAGCCAATTATGTGTATAGTAACATATTGCACCTTCTAACATCGTGTGCCATCCTGTCCACTTTCTTTCTAACACGACTTCTTCTGTCTTTTCCTCTAACTTTCCTCGTTCTTCCTAAACTCACTTTACTCTTGGTCCGTAGAGCAGGCAATGACGCTATTTATTAGCTAAGCCACAATACCTTTATATATATGTGTATATATATATATATATATATATATATATATATATATATATATATATATATATATATATATATATATATATATATATATATATATATATATATTTAAATTAGTAGAAAATCACTTAACAAAAACTTTTACACTGTGTTTTATCAACAAAGACTCATCAGAAAACTTTTCTGATGAGTCTTTGTTGATGAAACACAGTGTAAAATGAAAAAAGTTTTGTTAAGTCATTTTCTACTAATTTATAATTGCTCCGTTCTTTTAAGAACATTGAGCACTTTATATTGTAGAATACATTTTTTAAAAAATTGTTTGGAAACATAAGTCGTGCGACAAGTTTTGTCCTGCAAGACTGCTTTATAGTCGTACCATAGGTGTCGCATAGATAGAAAAAATCTCTACGACAATTGTCGCACGACCCTACAATGTGATTGGTTGAATATTAGAAAACGAAATATTTATATCCCTAGTAGTTTTTTATTTTACAAAAAATTTTTTAGTTTGATAATTAAAAAAAAAACTTTATTTAAAAACGTATGTTTCATAAATTCAGTTACAGGTTCATAATATTTTATTAAGGCAAAAACGTATTTAAAAATATAGAATTTACAACCAGTGTTGTGGCTAGTAAATCAGAGGCTCTTCCCAAAATATGTCATTAGGGCTAAAAAATTTTGAAAAAACTCTTTTATTATGAGTTACTTAAAGAAAAAGCTCCTTGATTTTTGAAATCAACCCTTAACAATTTCAAAAAAGACCTCTATACTTGCTGGGCTTTTCCCCAATCAAGTCAAGCGGAGCATAGCCACTGTTTTGTTTTTGTAGTTTGAACGTGAACGGGAGTGACTATGAACGCTTTTGAAACATTTTTGTATCATAGAAGAAAACTGTTGGCCTAATCGCTACCCTTTTTTTTTAAAACAAAACATTATACTTTTCAGCTTCCTGAATTATTCCTAGGCCTGATAAGCACTATGCAGTAAATACCTTAACTTTCTGGTTCTATATGACCATATCCGTATTTCCAAAATGGGGTGAGAATGAACAGCCGATTCGGGATGACTTTGAACAATACATGATATTTTAATTTTTTATTTTGTGCGCAAAGTCCCTCAATTATAGTTTTTAGCCTCAAAGTGTTATTTAACTTGTTTAATGTGTTCTTTTTGAAAACTGTGAAAGTATAACAAAATAAAATATTGCCTGCACTTTGTTTAATACTCCTAGCCAATTTTTTTTCTTTTTTAACTTCGAATCATAGTTCCTAAAGTTTGCAGAAGAAAACTTAAACTATTTGAAAATAATAGAAAAGTCATTTTTAAATGATCATAAAATATGAAAAAGACAAGTTATACCATAATTTATAGTTTTATTAGAGCAATATGCATTTAAACTTGGTTTGTGTTAATTTTTATAAAGTTCTGATTAGCAGTTTTTAAGATATGCAATTTAGTTTAATTGCCCGAACCTCAGAACCACTATTTGAGACTTACACGAGATGTTTAAAGTAGGTGAAAAATAAATTTTTTGAGGGCAGCTTAAAATTAAGTCATCTGAATCAAACTAACACACTATTTAGTTATACCATTTACTATCCTTCACCAATTAGTAAACTTGGTATTGATGTTCATTTTCACCCCGTTGTTCATAGTCACCCCGGTTCACGGTAACGCATTAATCTTGTCCATCGCAATCCGCCATTTCTTTAACGCAACTTTAAAATATTAGCGCTTGCGCAGAAGTAATATACATTTGCCACGGATTGGTCAAAATTAAATACCGCATTTTGAAAACAAATAAAAAATTTTATACCGCGTTTTGAAAATAAATGTTTTTTAGAAGTAAAAAAATATTGGGTTATACTTCGTTTAGCATATATTCGGACACAATGTCTGCTAGGTCCTTATAAACTAAAAATAAACCATACAATTTCTAAAAAATTTTTAAAATGGCGTTTACCGCGTTTTGAAAATAAACTCTTCATATATTGTCTATAGCTTCATACTTAAAAGCAAATTGCATTGACTTAACAAATTGTATTGGCTGAAAATTAGAGAAAGAATATATTTCAAGGTTCTTCTAATAATACACAAATCTATTATTCTGGAAGCATTAAAGTCATTATGCAATTTAATTCACTTCTGTAACACTAGAATTAAAGGAAACAAAATGCAGCAATTGTTTTGGTAATCAAGCATTATCGCACTATGGACCAAAACTTTGGAATATACTTCGTATACTATATATAATTCGTGAGAAAAAAAACAACAATTTATAACAAAAAACTTAATTTAATTTAATAAATTAATTGAAAAATTTGATGATGAATGGTGAATTATTCCACCAGAAAACTTTTGAATGTTAAATTAAAATCTCTCAGGCATTGATATTAAAAGTTTTTCTAATAGAATAATTTGTTGCACAGCTGAGCAAGTGTTTTGCCAAATTTATCCACTATTCTGGCAAAACACAGTAGCTGTGGGTATATATATGTATTTTTTTAAATATATACAGGGTTGGCTTTCAACCTGGAATACCTGAAAATAGCAGAATCCCAGGGAAAACCTGGAAAACTCAGTCTTTTTTAAATATTTATAAAATTCAGGGAAAACTCAGGGAAAATAGATTTTTTTTTTTCAAATTTGCACAATAATTTTTTTTTTTAAAAACATTTTGCTAATACATATAATTATAAATTTTCAAGATGTAGGTGTTGTTGTAAAAGTTTTAGTTTGTCAAATATAAAGATTGTGTTTAAGTAAGGAATATAATAATCTTGTTGATGAACGCGAAAGAATATAGAAAAGTCAAGGAAAACTCAGGGAATTTAAAAAAACTAAACATAGGAAAGAATGTACTTTATTCAGGGAATAAAGTACATTTTGCTGTAAAAAGCTCAGGGCATTACAAAGATGCACCAAAGCTCCTCCATAAAAAAATACAGTTAGTCAAAAAACAGGATGACAGAATTAAAAAGATTGTATTGAAAAATTTTCAGGGTAACTCCTATTGCTGCTGTCAAAAAAAAAATTTTTATGCTATGCTGCTATACGATGAAAAAATATGTAAGAGATCATGCTTTCAATCAAATCTTGGAGATTAGGTTATCTAGGGAAACAAATCCAGATTTTAAACCTAAAATCAAAGCCAAGACAATTATGACCTTGAACTTCAATGCTGATGTTTGGACCAACTTAATTGAAGTTTCTTTAATACAAATTGAACCTCCCACTTCAATTTTTATTTCTTCAAACGAATTACAACAAGTTAATCAAACCGGTAATAAACTTTCTCTAACTGATATGCTAAACAATTCTCAGTCGGTAGAAAGAGCTGTAAAACTCCTCTCTGAAGCTTCTAAAAAGGTTTATGGACAAGTGAAGAGACATAACTTCATTCTGGCTAAAAACCAAAGTAAAGCCGAAAACAAGAAAAATGTGAAAAAGTAAGAATATTGTATACTTTTGTCAGAGTAATTTTACAATCTTGTATAATGCAGATTTTATATATATTGAATTCAATACAAAACTATAAAATATAATATATATCAACATTATTGATATTGAAAAGTATTTCTATGACTCTGATGATTAAGACATATAAAACTAAGTTCAATGCACTCTTTTAAGAAAAGACATTCAAAAATGTTATTACAACATTAAACTTGGTGTAACTTTTATTGCGAGGTCTATAAAATCGTTAAAGTACCAGTATATGCTAAAAAGACCCTGGCCCAAGCTATTCTTGAACACCAACAATTTTAAAGAACTTTTTGTTGACAATTGAGTTAAAAACTAGAAGATTCGATTTCTTAGTTTTGAACTAATATTTAATAGAACTTTTTATAAACATCTGCGACGGGAATTTTTTACGGACCTTCGTTTCTAGGTGACATTAGCCAATAAACTTTCATAAAACATCGTGAAAACGAGACAAGACTTCTTAAAAGTTTCTGTCACAGATATTTATGATTTTGCGAAATATTTAATTAATTTAAATTATAAAAAAAAAACACAAATAATTGGAAACTTTAAAAATAATTTTCCAAAATGATTATAACTCCAAATTGTATAATTTTTTCATATATATATATTTATATATGTATATATATATATATATATATATATATATATATATATATATATATATATATATATATATATATATATGTATATATATATATATATAAAAATATATATATACATACATACATATATATATATATATATAAATATATATATATATATATATATATATACATACATACATACATACATATATATATATATTTATATATATGCATATATATATATATATATATATATATATATATATATATATATATATATATATATATATATATATATATATATATATATATATATATATATATATGTATGCATATATTTATATATATTTTTTTTCGTCTTTAATTTTTAGAGTTATTTTAAAGTCAATTTTTTTAAGCTGAAGAAAATTTCATATTAGACAACGTCTAATTGACATAGGATAATGTTGTTTTGCATAACTTTGAATATTTTCATTTTTTTTCACAATGCCTAGCTTGCAAGAAAAAATAATAATAAAGCAAACTGTAATCAATTCGCTAAAAAAAATTACAGTTTTTTAAATTTAATGTATAAGTCACAAGTAATCTTTATTTTTGACAAACTAAAACTTTTATAACACCTACATCTTGCAAGCTTATAAAAAAAGGAGATCAATACTTACGCTATGAGTTGTTTTTGTTTACTGTGCACTTTCGGAAGAATGAGAACGAGTAATTTCTGGAACAAAAACATAAACAAAGCGCCATTGTTTGCTTCGAGACTATATATTTCTTTTGACTATGATTAGAATAATATGGCTTGTCTGAACCTCTGGCGTGGTGTTCGCCCACCCGTAAGTTACTTTATGATTATGTTTTTTAATGTATGCTTGTGTTCTGTCTGATCCTCTGCTGCAATGTTGACTCACCCGTTAGTTGATTTGTGTTCTGTTTATTCTCTGATGCAGCTTAAGCTCAGTAACTAGCTACTTACTCCAACTACAAAACCTACACTCACCTTAGACTCCTGTATTTTGTTAGATGCAGTGTTTTTCCTAATACACTTCCAAAATGTCATGCCTGGTTTTCTCAAAGTACTGTTGGGGGAAGTAATTCCTTTTAACTACTACAGGTCAGATCAGGATAATCAAGATTAATTTTGCTGCTGGTACCACGTAACCCAGTACCACCTGCCACAATCCATGCTGCCTTGCAGAGTTTGCTGTTCTTAGGCAAAGGCTAGGAGAAATAAACTCCGACTAAAAATTCCCCGGCCTTGGGGCTCTTGGTTGAGTAAAGGCTAGAGATGGTGTCTCGATAAAAACACTTATCTTGGGCAGATGTTAACTGCATCCAGCTAAACATCCCCTGCCTCGGGGCTCTTGGTTGAGTAAAGGCTAAAGATGGTGTCTCGATAAAAATACTCATTTTGGGCAGATGTTAACTGCATTCAGCTACTGTCTTGTAGAAAGCCTTCAAGGCAAAGATGGGTAAGCAGAAAAATTCTGCTAACCAGCCTCGAACACTTTCTTCATCTACTAGGCTGGCGTATGTGTAACCTGTGTTACATTATTTCCATATGAGGGTACAGCTCTAAAACCCAGTTTAATGGTTCTGAGGCCGCATGGTAGTAAGGTTTTCCGAACTCTATGGTAGCTTTCAGAGAGGCTGATTCCATCAACAGCTGCAAGATATCAAAGTATTAACAGTGCCATGTTGCGCAGGGATGGTGTCCCTGTTAATGCTTTTGGTGAATATTGTCAAGGCCACATAAGGTGCCCTATGTCACGGCTTAGGGTTAACTAACAGGACTAAGACAACTGCATAGCTCATTGATTAAACTGTACTCTATCTATGAATGAGTCAAGTTCTCATTAAACCCAAATCATGACCAAAGTAACTAACAATTTAAAACCTAAAAAGCCTTCCTAAATGTTTTAATATCTTTTACAAATCTTCGCGGTCTACGAAGCAACTTTCCGTCAGTTGAGTCTTACCTCCAGCAAAATTCACCAGACTTGCTTGCACTCAGTGAAACAAATTTAAATTCTGCAATTCCTTCTTCAGATGTCAGTGTTGATGGGTACTATCCTTTGATTCGCAAAGACTCAAATAGTCACATGCTAGGTTTAGGGGTATACATGCGCATCAATTCCCCTATTTGTCGTGAAATCAGGTTCGAATCCTTTGACCATTTTTTTATGTGCTTTCGCCTAGCACCTCTTCACTCTATCACCTTTCTCTTTGTACTTTATCGTTCTCCTTCTTCCTATGAATTCACTTTTTTAGATTTTATCTCTGATCATATTGACCATGCCCTCTCTCTTTACCCATCTGCCAATATTGTTGTTGTTGGTGATTTTAATGCCCATCACACTGAATGGCTCGGCTCTAACACCACTGATCCTGCTGACACTAAAAGCTTTAACTTCTGCGTTTCTCAATCTCTTACTATTATAGTTAACTTTGTGACTCATTTTCTTGACAACCCTAATCATTTACCTCCACTCCTTGACTTGTCTTGTCTCTGACCCTAGCTTATGTTTAGTTTCTCCCTTTTCTCCCATAGGTGGTTCTGACCATGCAATGATCTCTATAACTCTTTCTTCTCGTACTTCTTTTTTGGGCTCACCTTATCATCGCACCACCTACTACTACCCAAAAGCTGACTGGGATTCCTTTCGTGATTTTCTTCGTGATGGTCCTTGGGCTAATTTCTTTTCTCTCTCAGCTGACAAATGCGCCTCCTAAGTAACCTCCTGGATTCAGGCTGGAATGGAAGCTTTAATCCCTTCTCGTCGGTTTTAAGTCAAGCCTCATTCTACTCAATGGTTATCTCATTCTTGTGCGGCTGCTATATCCAATCGTAATCATTTTTTTCATCTTTTTCAAAAGAACAACTCTCTTGAGAACAAACGGCTATTTATTATTGCAAGAAATCGATGTAAAAAGAAGACTTTTGGAAAATCTTCGACAGCATTATTAACAAGGGTAGATCTAACATTCTATCTCTTATTCATGGGACTGATTTTATTACCTCTCCCAAGTATAAGGCAGAACTATTTGCAAAGAACTTTTCGTCTAATTCCACTCTTGAATCTTATGGACATTCTCTTCTTTCAATTCCAGTCAAACAGGTTGACCCATTGTTAGACATTCAAATCACTCCGGCTTCTGTTGCTAAAGTCATATCTCAATTAAACTCGTCTACAGCTTGTGGTCCAAAGAACATTCCTGTCTCAGTCGTGCAGAATTGTTCACCAGAACGTTTTTCAATTCTCTCTAATCTATTTAACAAGTGTTTAACTGAGTCTCGTTTTCCTGCTTGTTGGAAAATGGCATTTGTGGTTTCAATATTCAAAAACTGTGGAGAAAATTCTGACCCATCCAGTTATCGTCCAATCAGTCCATTTACTGTTATTAGCAAGGTCTTAGAGTCTTTGATCAACAAATTCCTCACATCTCATCTTGAGTCAAATAAACTACTGTCAGACAATCAATACGGTTTTCGATCCTCTCGCTCTACGGCCGACTTGCTAACTGCTGTAACTGAAAGATTTTATCGTGCATTAGATGAAGACGGTGAGGCTAGGGCTATTGCTCTTGACATATCTAAAGCTTTCGACAAAATTTGGCATGCTTGTCTTTTCCATAAGCTTGCTTCATATGGTGTTTCTAGGAAAGTTTTTGAGATTAGCAAATCATTTTTTTCTAACTGGTTTATTAAAGTCATCCTTGAAGGCCAACACTCTTCTTTATTTCCAGTAACTTCTGGGGTTCCCCAAGGTTCCACCCTGTGCCCTGTTTTGTATCTACATAAACGATCTTCCTGACAACCTTTCATCTAAGGTAGCTCTTTTTGCTGATGACTCAACTTAATACTCCTGTCTTGACGAAAAGTCTTCTCTTTTCGATCGCCTAGAACAAGCAGCTGATCTTGAATCCGATCTCACTTTAGTGATAGATTGGGGTTCACAGTGGCTTGTGAATTTCAACTCTAAAAAAACCCAATGGCTTACTGCAAACAACTACCGTTATATGGTCAACATTCCTATATTAATGAATGGCAATCCTCTTACTGAGTCCTCCTCTTTACGTCTTCTTTGATTATCGCTTACTACTGACCTTTCATGGAAACCATATATAATATCGAATGCTAAATTAGCTTCTGCTAGGGTTGCTTTCCTTAATCGTGCTCGCCATTTCGTTACTTCTGATTCCATTCTCTACCTCTACAAATCTCTTATTCATCCCTGTATGGAATACTGTTGTCATATTTGGGCTAGTTATTCTAACGATTCACTTTATCTTATTGACAAGGTTTAAAAACGCATTGTATATGTTGTTGGACCTGGACTATCTGCTAAGCTTGAGCCTCTTTCCCATCGTCGTAAAGTTGCATCTCTTTCTCTTTTCTACAAATACTATAATGGTCACTGCTCAAAGGAGTTATCATCTCTAGTTCCATCAACTAAAATTCATTCTCGTTTTACTCGTCATTCAGCTAAGTCTCATTCGTTTACTGTATCTGTCCCTCCGCGTGCTCCAAGAACTTTTATTCATCTAGTTTTTTTCCCCGCACTTCAATTCTTTGGATCTCTCTCCCATCCTCAAGTTTTCATGAGTCATACAACCTTCAACTTTTTAAGTCTTTTGTCAACCATTTCCTTGCTCTATAACTCTGTTCTTTTTTTTCTTTTTAGTAACTCCTAACTTAATAGTGGTTGCTTGCAGCCTTAATATTGGTTGCTTGCAGCCACTGCAAGCCACTATTAAGCCAACTTAATAGAGGTTGCTTGCAGCCAAAATAAAAAAAATGCTGAAAGAAATATATGATGGCAAAGGTTATCGATAATGTAGATCAATATATTTGTTAAAGGTCATCTGTAAAGTAGATCGACATATTAGTTATAGCTAATAAGGAAGATCGATATATTCGTTTACCGTGTTTCATCTTTTGCATAAATATGCTGCATTATTATATCATCGTAATTCTTAATAAATTGGCTATAATATATGTAAACTATTCTACGAAGGTATATATGCATTAGTCGGGTCTAGTTCGAAAATTTTTTTGAATTTCATATTTAAAACAAAACATTACAATTTATTTATAACTAATAAAAATACGTATTGAACAACCTAAATAATTAACGTTACTACTCTGATAAACCTCTAATTTATATTTTAATTATTTGTGAAGCATTGATTATTCTCCTCAGGTCGCACTTATCGCACACAGCATCATGCCACAATCTTGGCATGTTGTACACTGGCACAGAAAGAAAGAGAAATGCCTTCACCTTTCTTGAGTGAAGGTCTATCATTTTCAAAAGGGTCACTACCATTGATATCCTCAAAAGATTTGAAATGGCCGTCATCTTTCATCATAGGGTCATCATAGGAAATAATTTGATCTCAGAAAATCCTTTAGTACACAACCACAACCTGCATCATTCTGTCGTTCTATGGGTTTCGGACAGATAGACACTTGACAAATCTTTTCGTAATCAGCAACAGGATAAAATAAAGCCAAAAAGTTAACAGATCAAAATTATGTATTTAAAGTTGATGAAGGAAATATGCAACTTTTATATGAAAATGAATCATTCCTTGTTGATTGCGGAGCAACCACTCATATAGTTAATAGTGATAAGTATTTTATTTACCTAGATGAACCTTTTAAACCAGATGACCACTATATTGAGTTGGCTGATGGTACAAACACTAACAATGTTGCCCAAAAACAAGGAACCATTTCAGTAGAATTAACTACTGAGGATGGAAATGTTCAAGTTAAACTAGAAAATACTTTATTTATGGCAAGCTACCCTAATTGTATATTTTCTGATCAAGCTGCTGCACTAAATGGTGCAATTGTCAACTTCAAAGGTAATAATGAAGAATTCATTGCTAAAAACAAAACAATATTCCCAATATACTAGCAAGGTAGATTATATTATTTACTCAAAAATTCAATGAGTAAAGTTTAAGAAAAAACCATTGACACATTGCATAAAATCCTAGGACATTGTATTTTCTCTGATTTGAAGAAATAAGAAAAGTTGTTGAAGGTCTGAAGATTACAAATAGAAATAGTAATTTTAGTAAAACATGTACTTTAGGAAAACAATCAAATATACGTATCAAAGAACCTATTATTAGAGCAACACATCCATTTAAAATAAGTATATACAAATTTAGCTGGACCAATTGTACCAATTTCAAAAGATGGATTTAGATATGTTATTAGTTTCACTAATGATTATTCAGGATGTTTATGTTCTTATTTTTTAATGCATAAATCAGACGTTGTACATGCTACAGAAAAGTTCTTAATAGACATTTCTCCATATGGTAATGTAAAGGCTTTTTCATTCAAAAGTGATGAAATTAACCCATCTGGACGTTTTCATAGAATTAGAAGTGATAACGAAGGTGAATATATCTCAAAGAAATTTCAACAACTTTTAAGATAGTTCTGTATCAAGCATGAATATACCTCACCATATTCTCCTCATCAAAAGGGTAAGGGCCAAACGATACAAGCGAACTTTGTTTGATGTTGCTAGATGCATGCTTATTAAATCTAAATTACCAAAATTTCTATGGACATATGCCATAATGACTGCAACTTATATTAGAAATCGTTGTTATAATAGTAGACTTGAAAACACCCCAAATGGAACGATTACAAAAACTAAACCAAACCTCTCCAAATTACATATCTTCCGAACAATATGCTATCCATATGAAAATGACAGTAAAAAGTTGGATCCACGTAGTAAAATTGGATATTTTATCGGATATGACAGAGAAACCACTTCATATTTTGTCTACTACCCTGAAACAAATTAACTAAAGCATAGATTATTAAAGTTTTCTGTAAATTTTAGATTTATAACACCAAATGATATTGACGAAGATGAAATTTAAAAATCATACTATAAATAAAAATTTAAAAATCATACTATAAATATCATCATCAACCTACAAAGCTACAATCTACTAATAACCGTAGGGACCCAGAAAAAGAACTAGAAGACCTCAAAAATATTTAAATGATTACATTATTGACAATTCTGAAAGCAATGATTACGTCAAATATGTTGACTAACCAAACTATTTAAAAATTAAATTATTATTATATTGACCAATTATTATAATTAATATAAAATTATAGTAATTATTATAATTAATATAAAATTTACTATTAAAATTAAATTATACATATATTGCCTAATGAAATTATTAAAAAAAAGGATTACATCAAATATATTGACGAATTAAAGTACCCACTTCTTACAGTGATTCCATTCAAAGCAAAGAAGCCTGTGAGTGAAGGAAAGCGATGGATGAAGAAGTAAAATCATTTAATGAAAACCATAAGTACACTCTTACTACCTTATCAAACGATAAAAACTTAATAGGAGGTAGATGGATTTACTCAGTGAAAGGTAAACCTGATAATCCAATATATAAAGCTCGATATGTATCAAAAGGTTTTACTTAAATTGAAGGAGTTGATTACTTTGAAACATTTTCACCCACAGCTAGAATTGAATCGTTAAGGATCATTATGTTTATATCTGTACATGAAAATTCAATCGTACGCCAAATAGATGCAAAAAGTGCATATTTACATGTTCCAATAGAATGTGAAATTTGTGTATCGCAACCATCTGGCTATGAACAAGCTAATAGTGAATTAATTTGGAAGTTGATCAAGTCACTCTATTGTCTTAAATAAAGTGGAAGAAACTAGAATAAATTATTAAAAGATTGTCTTATTCAAAAGAGTTTTACTCAATCTGAATCCGACCCATGTGTTTTTATTTACAATGAAAATTATTCAAAAGTTATTATTTTCATTTGGGTTGATGATATTATTATAGCCACCAGTTCCACTCAAGCCATGAACTATTTTGAAGAAATACTTAAGTAAATTTACATTACAAAGATATGCAATAGGAGATTGTAAACCTAGAATAACACCATGTGAAACGAACCTTAAATCGTACGATGAAGAACCGCAAAACGAAATAAATTCAGCCAAACTTATTCGTGAAATGGTAGGAAGTTTAGTTTATGCAAAGATATGTACTCGTCCTGACCTTAGTTTTGTTGTCACAAAATTATCACAAAATTTGTCAAAACCAAATAACAGAGATTGGACTATGCCTAAACATGTTTTCCTATATATATAAGGTTCTGGATTATTCCTTAATTTTTAGAAAAACGCAATAAAGTATAAGTTTGAATGCATTTGCGATGCAGATTGGGGAGCATCTTGCGATGATAGAAAAAACATTACTGGTTATTGTTTTAGTCTTTACCAGAATGGACCAATTTTAGCATGGAAATCCAAGGAACAAGCTTCTGTTGCTCTGTCAACATGCAAAGCTGAGTATATGCAATATCTGCCACATGTCAAGAGTTAGCATACCTTACCCATTTTCTGACGGATTTATTTGTGGATATCACTGAAACAGTGAAAATCAAAAGCGATAACCAAGGTTCGATTGTTTTATCAAAGAATCCAGTAAAACATTCACGTTCAAAACATATCAATATACGATACCATTTTAAAAAAGAGTTTATTCATAATGGAAAGATAACCTTAGAATGTGTACCTTTAAACGAAAACTTAGCAGATATTTTTACGAAATCATTTAAAAGAGACTATGAAAGTATTTAGAGACGTTATATTTGGAACTTGACTTTTTTCGTAAATTTAGATTTTGACATCATGTGGGTGATTGTCATCTACACAGTCGTTGTATTTGTTGTTTATTTGCGGACCATTAATTAGATAAGTAAAATTATATAAAAGCAGGTGTGGCAATATGGCCGCTTCATATTATTAATACATATATTTAGATTATATATTGAGTGAGTTTTTATTCCCTCTTTTTTCCTCCATTATGAGTTAACTTATCAGTTTTCCCATTCAGTTGTCCGAATATGTTCAACTGAGACAGTGGAAGAAAGACCGTGAGCTACAAGAAAATTTCTAACTTCTTGCCATTTTTTATTTCGATCTTGATTGTTGCATAAAGGAGAAAGAGAACCGATCATTTTCTCTTTGTTTTGCAAAATGAAATTAGCCTTAACAGTCTTCTGTTCTTAAGAAAGCATTCATATAAAAGTTAGTTTGCTTTTAATTTATTTTCATGTAATTATTCGATGGAAAACAATCTCCTTTATATAGGATTATAAAAATATTAAATTATGCTTTTGGTTCTTGAAAAAGTTGGTAAGATTTTGCCACAAGGAAGTAAAGCTATAATTGCCACAAGGAAATAAAGCAATAATATAAACCAAGATGGTTACTTTAAAATTTAAAAATAGATTTAACAATGATAACAAGTTATTCAGTGCAAACCCCTTTTCTCACTTAACTTAAGGTAAAGTGTAATTAATGTTTCGACCATACTGGGCTCGTTTGAAAATTGAAACATTTTTTTTATTTCCATCCACTACCTTTGCTGGTAGTGTATTATTATTATTTTTAAGGTTTTTATCTTATTTATTTGTAGGCTAAATAAATATTTAGTTTTCGAAAAAACCGAATTATTTTAATGTTTTTATCATTGCAAAAATTATGCCAATTTTTTTTATAACAGTTATTTTAAAAACAGGTCATCATTTTTTTTAAACTTTCTTATGTTGCTTTATAAGTGTTATTAAAGCGATATCTTGATTTGTAGTTAAAGTCAAAGTTAAATTAGCGCGCAATTTAAAATCGCGTTTGCGAGATCTATTATTAGATTTTACATAAAAACGTCATTGTTTATATATAGAACTGCTTAAATTTTACAATATAGTTACAAAATTTCGGCATAATTGTAAAGTTTACAATATTGTAAAAGTTTTATAGGATAGGGCCTAGATCTACTATGAAAATCTTTAAATTGCATATTCATTTAAATTTTTAAGGAAACTGTGGAACGACAGAGGTATCAATATAAGCTTTGAATTATTAAACCATCATCACATCCACTGTAAAGGATATTACTGGAAAAGGAATATTGTCTTTGCTTGCTTTTTCGCAAAGTTCATCAAAACAAATAATTCCTTATAAATCCAAGGGAGATAAAATTTCACCAGCATTACGTTTAGAAAAGCGTTGCAATCACGTGTAGATCAGCGCTACGTGTAGATAGTAGTAATTTTGTTGTTTAACCATTTTTTGGTAGAGGTACGAATTTGGCTTAGCAATACGCAGATAAAAATAGTTGGTGTATTTATAGGTCAAATTTTGCCATAAACTTGACAAATTTCATAATCAACTGGTCAATGATTTTCGCTTATAAATATAATTGTATTGTCTGGAATATTTTCTCTTGGTATTGCATAAATCCATCTTTCTCTTTTTTGCGATTGCGATTTTTGTTTGGTAACCGAAAAAGTTTCTTGTCAGAGTTGCATTTTCAAACAATTACACAACATTTAAAGGACATAATATAGTTAAAATAAAATTCACTTTTTCTAAATACAAAAAATATACTACATATAAGATAGTATTTTAGTAACACGTAAAACAATTTCGTAAAACAATTTTAGTAATACGAAATATATATACACTTATATTATATATACATTTAAATATATACACTTATATTATATAATACATCCACATAAATATATATATATATATATATATATATATATATATATATATATATATATATATATATATATATACATATATATATATTTATATATAGTTTTTAGCATATATACAATATTTAAAAAATGTACATGATGTTAAGTAAAAATAAAAGCTAACAACGCTGAAAAATTGACAGCCTGGACAGCTGCTTGTGGAGTTTAAAAATATTTGCATATCTCTGTAATCCCCTTAAATTGTAGAGGGGTTAACTTTATATCGTCACAACTTTTATGTGCTGTGAGATAATACTATGAAACATAAAATTTATCGATGAATATAAGTCTATTTAAGAATAGTACTAAAAATATTTTTTCTTCTTGTTGCCTCTTCCGTTTGTGATGGAGGTGGGTTTGTGAAGAAGTTAAAGGACTTTTTGTTCCCAGTCTCCAATCATTGCAATTTTTTTTCAACACACCCTTATCTTACATGAGTATTTATGTAAAATTTTATTATGGTAATGTTTAGAATTAGAATTTTTGAATTAAAATTCAAATATTCTTAAACTATCGATTAAAGATGTTGGCGCAAACCATCAATCGAATATAAATTTTAATTTCATCAATGAAAACCCCATAAACGAAATATACCCAGATTTGGCAATATTTTGCAACAACAAAAAAACGCACTAAAACACAGACGGTGAAAAAAACCCAGATCTAGTGAAAAAATACCAATATGTGGCAACACTGCCTTTATCATCATCTTGTTGTAATTAACTTAGATCATAGGTATTTACAAAATATATAGACAAGTATAGATCTGCCACAGACAACTGCCCACGGAGTAATCTGTCCAATAAGACATTTTACGGAGTATGTAGTCCTAGGATATTTTACTTCTGAATAAACAGTCCGCTAAGAACATTTTATGTCCTACCTAGTAAAAGACCGGCCTAAAAAAAATTTAGGCACCCTTAAGGGTTTGCCCATAAGTTATACTTACGAAAATGTCCGTGCCGAATTGAAGGGTCCCTAAGTTATAATGTACATATTATTTCATATTAAATATTACATCTAATGTACATTATATAAGTATATATAAATTTATATAACTATATATATATACATATATATATATATATATATGTATATATATATATATATATATATTTATATACACATAATATATATATATATTAATATATATATATATATATATATATATATATATATATATATATATATATATTTATATATATATGTATATAATATATATATACATATATATATATATATATATATATATATATATATATATATATATATATAATATATATATACATATGTATATATATATATATATATATATATATATATATATATATGTATATATATACATATATATATATATATATATATTTATATACATATAATATACATATATATATAAATATATATATATATATATATATATATATATATTTATATATATATATATATATGTATATAATATATATATATATACATATATATATATATATATGTATATACATATATATATACATATATATATATATTATATATATATATATATATATATATATATATATATATATGTATATATATATATATGTATATATATATATATATATATATATATATATATATATATATATATATATATATATATATATATATATAAATATATATATATATATATATATATATATATATATATATATATATATATATATATATATATATGTTATATATATATATATATATATATATATATATATATATATATATATATATACTCATGCATTAAACATCAGCTGTTTAAAAAAGTCTTCTGCTTTTTTTTGTCGGAAATTATCTTCGTTTTCCTCTTCACTTCCCACTTCACTGTCTTTATCTTTTTCTTCCTCAATGAAAACTTCTGCCTTTTTTTTAAATCGCTACAGGCGACCGCAAGAGCGATCTCTGGCGTTATTGAAAAATTTTCCTACTTCCAACTCAATTTCTTTTGATGATACGCCAGGGAAAAAGTGAACAGTTTAAGTTATAAATAAGTTATATGAAAATAATTATTTAATAATTACTACTTATTTAAATCTATGATTATTTATTCTAACACTAGGTTATACTTAAATGAATTAATTCACACGTACAATAGACTGTAAATATGATCAGTATAAATATATGCATTTTAAATATTATTATCTTATCATTTTAAATTTTATTATCTTTGTTCACATTAGATCTGAATTAAACTCACTTTTAAGCAGATTTTCCAGGAAATCGAAAACCTTAACTTTGCCATAAGTTCCAGACCTGTTAATATTTTCCTGAAGGCGACATGTTAGCAACTTGTTAAGCACCCTTAAAATATGATCTTGGGCTGTAAACCTTTTTTCATGACAACAAACAAATAAATATGTGACATCCGTGAAATATTTTGACATGACATCCGTGAAATATTTTGAAATAATTTATCATATTACTATAAGATCCAAAAAGCATACTAACACAGTTATACAGTCAGAAATTAATTAAAACTTACCATATTCTTTGGGTGCTTTTCAACTTCAGAAAAATGCAGCTGAAATGTAAAATTAGAAATTGGAATTGGCACATATTCCGATCAATTAGATCACTAACAACACTTCCCATCTTGCTTGTCTTAGCTCAATATTGGTCAACCTTAGGCTGTATCGAATTCATTTCACGGAGGATGTATGCATTTATAAGAAACTGACCTGTTATAAAAACCACAATAAAAAGTATCACATAGTTTACCATATATATTGGCCCTTTTGTGTACATATAATACATTATACTAATGTCTCATAATTTACTATTTTACATAAAATAATAAAAGCTCTCATTTTTTCAAATTGAGCTGCAAAATATAAAATATCCATACCTCGAGCACTAAATGGTTCAACATTAAGGCGATTGCAAACATCAATCATACTTTCATGCATCCGCAATAAACTTGCATCAGATGAATCTCGAGGACTTAACTAAAAGCACAGCATTTTCTAGTAACAATTATAAACATCATCACACACACACATATATATATATATGTATGTGTGTGTGTGTGTGTGTGTGTGTCTTTAATAAAGATAATCCACTTTACACAACAAAAATATATATTTAGCAACAAACAATTGCCTGATTATCTGCCTGTGATATGCTTAAAACCTATAGAAAATTAAAACGACATTAAAAAAAAAACAAATTTTTTATTTATTGAATTTATTTTATTTTGTTTAATGAGATGACTTTATAAACTTACAGTTGCCTATAAACACGCAGGTGGTTGTAAACTAGGACCCAGCTAGCACACTTTCATTGGGCGAACGTATGTAAAACAATCGCGAACATCGGCGCTTTTTTCCAATGCAAAACCAACGGTGATCCAATGTCATTTGGTTAATGATAAAATTATTACCGACGGAACTAAAAACATTTGGCAAATTTACATTGGTTCAATGTATGTAAAAGCATCGCAAAAATTTGATTGTTTTTAGGATCTAAACCCAACGTTGATCCAATGTATTCATTTTGACGTTGATTCAACGTTGATCCAATGTCTAAATACATATCTAAATTCATCGCAAAAGGTTGATTGTTTTTATGAACTAAACCCAACGTTGATCTAAGGTATGCGACCAAACATTGCTATAGCGAAATTATATAACTTAAATAAAATCTTCCGTGATTATTAAAATAATAAACCATTATCAAAATGTTAAAACTATTTATGTATATATACATTATTAAAAAGTACCGATTGTCTAAACCGAAAATGTAAAGGTTTCAGTGGTGGCAGAGACTTTAAGGAAACTGATTTACACTTTCCTGGTTAGTTGTGGCCTAAATTATCAATATATTTCATGAATAATTAACAAAAAAAGCTGTCTAAATTGTCGCAATCAATAAAACATTACCTATGAAATTTGAATTTCCAGAGGCTGTGTGAAGAGGCTAAACAAAAACAAAAATTGAAATAGTAAAATCCTTTAAAAATTAAAATAAAATAACAACCTCACAAGATAAAACCAAAATTTTGTATTTCATATTTACTTAAACTAAAGGCAGTTGTTGTCTGTTAATACCACGGACAGGGTTGAAATATGTTTAAATGAAATTTATTGTCTGTTTTTTTGTTTAATTTCAAAAACAAACATTAAAGTTTGTTTAAGGGCATCATAATTTGTCTCACTGCAAAACTAAAACCTAATCAAATATATATTTATATATAAGTAATAATATATTGTAATTATTATTAAGCAATATTAGCAATTTATTGCAATTCAATTTTACCTTTATCATCGGATCATCATTTTTCACCCTTAGTTTCACTCTTTTACAAACTTTGAGTTTCTCAAATTCATCAGGATTCTATTCTACAACATCCTCAACATAAACAATTGATATAGATTTATCCGGTAAACAATATATTAAGACATACTTTTGGCTGGTGTTATCCATATGGAGAAAATGTTGTATGCAAGAAGTAGCATTTCATAATTGTGTGTGTGTGTGTGATGTTCCAAAAAACACATACATAGCAAAATGCAGATACATAAAATAATTATAGAATTTTAAAGGAATAATACCTTTAAATAAAAGAGCCTGTATAAAGTAAAATTTTTCGAAACTCTGTAGCTTTAAAATAATTCATGTAACGAAAATTTCGATGAAATGGTAAAGCAACATGCCACTATTTAACTCTTTCTTCTAATAGTTCTTTCAGATTTTCACTTACCCAACAGTTAACCTGGCCGTATTTATTTGATAAATATGAGATTACAAGTCTTCTCATAACACCTAGACAAACTGTCTGTATATATACAGGTGGAAAATTACAATTTAAATTTGCAACTTCTGCTAGCGGAGATAAAAATAAATCGTTTGATGCAGATAATGATTTGTAATCACAGTCAGTACGAAAAGGATATATACAGCCAAATGGAATAATTACTTAATTAGTAGCATACACACCTGGAATCCTGCAGTATGGACAGGCATCATATTCAGAGTGACCTTTTACATATTGACAGAAAGATCTTGCCGGCGCGTCACATATAAATAAAACATTAGTTATTTTAAACCAGGTACATTAACATAAAATTTAAAAAGAACTTACTCTTCATGTAATTTCTTAATAAAGCCAGAAAAATTTCGCTTGCTTAACGCAGCGTGAACCGAAATGGTTTATTAAAAAAAGATTTTTTGAAACATTTATTATCACGAATAATATTTGCCAGTAATTTACAGGTGAGCTTTTGACTATTGAAATACAATCAATTCTAACTTTATTTTTTAAACTTTTCAATTGCGACCTGAATGTTACTAAACTATTTTTAATGCAGTAAAATAAATTCTCAAAAATTGACAAGTAAGCAAAGTTTCCACCGCAGCTTCTTTAAGACCTGGACCTTCGTAGCAACTTGAGGTTTTTTAAATAGATATACAGAAATAGGAACATCAACACCTTCCTTGTTTAAAATCGTAAGCAAACAAAGTATTCCACAATTACGGAGTTTTTTTCAGTAAAAAGAAGTATAACAACATTGTTTGGAGGAATGAGAAATGTAACTCAGTAAGAGTAACGTTTTGTTAACTTTGTATAATAAAGGCTTTAAATTTGATTAATTTACAATAATAAATAAAACATTTATTTACTTTCATTGCTTGTATCTTCAATTAAATCAGATATTCCAATCACATCATCAAAAACAGTAGAAGCACTTTTATCTTTGTTATTTGTAAAATTTTCTTTATGTGCATCTGCTTTAAACCGTATCAAATAATTGACAATTTCACCTATAACAATTTTTTAATGAAAATATGTATTAAATCAAAAAAATAATAAACTTGATATTTTAAAATTTAACACAAAAATTATGTTATATTCTTAATTTTCAAGTAAATTATTTTTTGATTTAATACGTATGTTGTTTAAAATATTTGTTTAAAATGTTTTAATATAATGTATGCGGCAGACTGCCTACAAAAAGTATGAGATTGAAAAAACTATATACTATAAACATTTCAAAAGATTTTCTTTATATAGATTATCAAGATAAAACATTAGATACCTATATTATTATTATTGTTATTATTATTATTTTTGTTATTAATAATATTATTGTTATTATTATGTAATATATATATATATATATATATTATTATTATTATTTTTATTATTGTTATTATTATTATTTTACTTTTTAAATCTCGATGTAAAAATATCCATTTTATTACGGTTTCCTTTTTCCATTTCTCGAGGCCTTTTTTTTTTAATACTGTAATTATCAAATATTTTGTCGTTAATATACTTTAAGACAATCATTACGATTTTTTTTGCTTATAATAATAAAACTTTTAAATTGTAGGAATTTAGCCCTTAAGATTTTTAAAGAAATTTAGGCCTTAAACGTTGTTGGACCCTTAAGGATCCCCTAGGCCGGGTCCCCTAAGGCCGGGAGTAACTTAGTTACAAAGGAAACTGTCCTACCACTTTTGCACCAATATCCTTCGGGTTATTTGAGCGATGTCGCTCAGTTTAGTTGGAACAATTTAATGAAGTTGGCATATTAAGTAAAAAATGTTTTGCCTATGGTTTTTATTCTTATGTTAAGATAACTCATTAAATGAAAACATAAAATTTGCACGCAATAACATTCGTCCACAAAAACATTAGTTAATTTTCATAACTTCAAAGTTAAATACCAAAATGGGGTGAATGTGGAAATTATTCTTTATTAGAGTTATAGTTTCTCTCTTTATTTTGGAAGTTAAAAAGTAAATAATATCAAATAATAATTTCAATTTTTTATTTATAAGCAATAAGATAAAAATTCATTTTTAAATGTTTAAGTATAGTTATTAATAAGTATAGTAATAAAAACTAAATACAGCAAAATGGTAAAATCATTGAAATAACACAAATTATTGAAATAACACAAACAAAAATATAATGCTGTATTCATGTCAAGTCAAAATCTTAAAATTAACGTTATTATTTAGCTGGGTAGCCAATTTTTTAATAATTTAGTACAAAATGATGGCATACTGCTAACAAACCTTTGACATCGCTCGTCAGTTGTGGTATTTCAGAATTTTTTAGTTTCCTCCAAAAAGTCATAAAAATTACAGGTTTGCTTATCTCGTAAAACCACTACGATATCGTTCTATAATTTTTTTTTTGATCCAGATTCATATATTTTTTAAATATAATTTTGTACATAGTAATAAATGTCACGTCAAATTGTCTAATAAAACTATCATGTCACGAAGCCATACGATTAACAAGCGACATTAAGAATTAAAATTGTCGCGCGACCTTAACATATTAATTATGGCGTGACATTAATAACTAAATTAGTCGCGCGACTTTTTTAAATAAGTATGAAGCTTAATTTTTTTGTTTGCGCAACTTTTCAATAAGTGTGACATTTAATTTTTTTATTTGTCACAGGATATCTAAAGCACTGTCGTGTCGTGACATGAAAAATTGGGCGTGGTCACTATGTGACCAAGCCCAATTTTTCATGTCACATATAGAAATTCCGTTCCATTCCATGTCACATATAGAAAGTCCGTTAAATCGGACTTAGTGACATGCGACAAGATGATGTTTTATTTGTCCCGTGACAAATAAAAATTATAAATGTTACGCCATACTTTACAAACATGTCATCTTATTTACAAATATGTAATTGTAGCAAAAGACATGAATCATAGGGCACTAGTCTTTTTGGCAAAATGTGCATGGAATCATGTGGTGTGTTGTCAAAAATATCAGAAGTGGCAAATTGTAAAAGTGCACTCTCATAATATATGCCTTAAAATCTTAACCAGTAAAGTTTAGCCGTTTTACTTGTTACTCTTTGAGATCTAAGATATGTTGCTGGTGGTTTTTTAGATGTCTCACCACAAATATACATTTGTATATATGTGATGAGACGTCTACGACAGTATCTAAATACATTTGGTGTGAAGCTAGTTTTAATTCCACAAATGTGATTTAGAACTAATGTATTTCCCAAATATATAACAAATTTTAAAAATATTTTTACAATTTCAATTGAATTTTACACAATCAATACTTAAAAGTATTTTTTTAAGACATTACAGGAAGAAATAAAATCTTTTAGGTACTGTAAACAAGCCCCTCTTTTATTAATTTTACACGCACTACAGCAAGTGGAAAAACTGATATTAATGTAGAGCGCACATTGAACAAAGAAAATATATAGTTGTGAAGTTTTCTGTGTTTCCAAATAGAGTTGGCTCATTCTATATCATTACAATATAAGTTAAGAGAAAATTCGAATGGCTTTTGGTTAGAGAAATCTGTACGATAATTTGCTTCGGCATTTTTCTTATTTAAAAGCTAACAAACGCATCATGTTGCTAAAGGAAATTAATTATGTCAATGACTGTAATGTTGCAACCTTTTCCACCGTCAAATAAGGCTTCATTTATTTTAAAAATTTTAAACAAATGATTTAAAACTTTTTCTCTTTGATATTTATTACTAAATATATCCACTTGTGAAAAACACTAGATTGTATGACAATGTTTCTCTTTAACTAACTTCGGAATATCAAGTAACATATTTGCTGAAATACTAAATATTGCGTTGACGGTTGTTGAAGGCACTCTTTAAATATTACATTGACGGTTGTTGAAGGCACTCTTTATGTTCTGTAAAGGTAAAACTGCATTTTCATTTTTTTTCTCTAAATGTGTCATTGTATTCCTCTTGATGATTTAAATTAAGCCATCACAAAATTAAGTAAAAATTTTACAAAGTAAATTCATACCTTAATGTCTATCCATACGTGCATTATTTACAGACTTAAAACCAGAGCAATATGCCTTTACTCTAATTTCTAGAGAGAGTAGAAACTGAACAGGAGCTTATATATTCGTACTTTGTGGATAAAAAAGGAACATAGTGCTGAAAGGTTACTCGTGCAAGGAGCATCCGCTGAACATTCTTGGCTATCAACTGAAATTGAATTTAACATTTTTATATATGTAGTTTCATGTGCTTTGCTTTATAATTGTAGGTCTGATTCTGAAAATTATTAAATGTAATTATTATATAGTGAGTATAAGATATACAAAAGAACATACTGACTTAGTTTAGAAAGAAACAATTTGTTATTATAATCAATTTCTTTTAAAATAACTCAGTATGTTGTTCTGTTTTACTAATACTCACTATATAACAAATACATTTCATCTTTTTTGTCCAAAAAAACTATAATTAAAGCAAAATAATTTTGCTTTATTAAGATTTTTTTATTGATGTATTATGTTTATATATATATATATATATATATATATATATATATATATATATATATATATATATATATATATATATATATATATACATATATATATATATATATATATATATATATATATATATATATATATATATATATATATATATATATATATATATATATATATTATATATATATATATATATATATATATATATATATGTTAATTCAAATTGGTTTAAAGACAGATTTATCTTTAAGGACACTATAACAAAATATTATTTTCGTATGTTATGCATAAAGTTGGTCAAAACTATATCAATTCAATTATAGTTAAAACTATTACAGTTCTACTATAAACAACACAACATCAGATATAATATAGTTAACCATAAAATACAATACTAGTATAACAAGTTTGTTAGATTATTTAATAGAATTATTTTACAAATTGTATTTTAGGCTTATATTACAGTTTTACTTTAAAACACTTTTAAAATTTTACTTTAACAATATACTTTTGTCCCAAAATACTATACTAAATGTAAAATTATCATTATAAAATTAAAAGAAATCAAGTTTTGTAATTTTTACTATGTATAGGTTTTATCATATTTATTATATGTTGACTTGATACTGTTAATACTGATAGTGAATAACTTTTTCTGAAAAATATTCAACAGAAAAAATTGATTTAATAATTGATCTAAAATGCAGATGTGTTTCAAATTGGTTTAAAGACAGATTTATCTTTAAGGACACTATAACAAAATATTATTTTCGTATGTTATGCATAAATTTGGTTAAAACTATATCAATTCAACTATAGTTAAAACTATTACAATTCTACTATAAACAACACAACATCAGATATAATATAGTTAACCATAAAATACAATACTAGTGTAACAATAGTAGTTAGATTATTTAATAGATATTATTTTACAAATTGTATTTTAAGTTTATATTACAATTTTACTTTACAAAACTTTTGAAATTTTACTTTGACAATATACTTTTGTCCCAAAATACTGTGCTGAATGTAAAATTATAATTATAAAATTAAAAAAACAAGTTTTGTAATTTTTACTATGTATATATAAAGGTATTATCATGTGTATTATGTGTTGGCTTGATACTGTTAATACTGTTTGTAAATAACGTTTTCTGTAAAACATTAAACAGAAAAAATTGATTTAATGATTGATATAAAACGCAGATGTGTTTTCAATTAATCAATCAATTTTATTTCTGTCAACTGTAAATGTAAAATTATAAAAACTGTAAAAAAAACTGATTTATTTTGTGCAGCCATAAACGCTACAAAAATCAGGACTTAGATGATCAAAGTTATACCAACAGTAAATATTAACATTATTGCAAAAAATTAATACAAATATAAATACAAAATCACAATCAATGTGTACTAGTTCCCTATTTATTTGTTTTGTGAACCATCATGGCTTATTAAAATTTTTGTAAAAGCTAGGTCGGAACCAAGGAGGTTTATTAAACAGGACACGGTATTAGGTGACTTTATTAGCATTGTTAAGTGAGCTTAAAATACTCAATTTTATAATTCTAGCTTTCATGATAAAATTCGGGTCTTGGGAAAATTCGGGTCTTAAAAATCTATTCTACACCGACATTTACCATACTTAATCCTTACTTCAATATTTTTTAGTAATAGGTAGAAAAATAACTATATAAAAACAAAAAAACAATATTTATTGTTTACATTTTAAAGCTGTAAAAAAAAAATTTTACATAAATGATTTTAAAAAACTTTACCCGTTTTGATAAACGTTGGTTTTTATCAAAGGATTGATAAAAACCAACGTTTTTTGTCTAAATAATGTTTAGAAGTCTATACATTCAGTTAATATACACTTTCCTGATCATTAATATATCTCTATGGTTGATTGGTCTTAAGAAACGTAATATTTTGAAAACACAGAATGTTTAAAAAATACAAACGATTCGGTTGCCAAAGTATCGGTGCATGTTAAAGTATCGTTAGGTTTGTTGTATTGTCAATATATATATATATATATATATATATATATATATATATATATATATATATATATATATATATATATATATATATATATACATACAAATACATCAATAAAAAAACCTTAATAAAGCAAAATTATTTTGCTTTTATTATAGTTTTTTTGGACAATACGCATATCCAACCTTGTTTGAATAATCTCATTCGAATGAAGAAAAAAAAGTGTAGCTCATAAGCCGAGAACCAAAATGCTGTTAGTACGTTTTTTGTATTTGAATAAATGCAGTTTAATTTTTTCTGATAACCTTATGTTAACTTTTTAAAATTTTATTTATAAGTGTATATTTGAATTTTGAAGCGATAAAATTCTAAAGAGCGGTCTGTTGGTTCTTTACTGAAAAGCTATCAAAACAAAAAAAAAAGGAGGAAAATCGTAGAAAATAAGAAAATCGTCTTTTAAATAGAACTTGACGCATTCTTTTCTGTTTGGGTCTTCGGAGCTAAAAAAAAATAGTACAGCATACAAGTGACATAAGCTAAAATATACATATTTTTTAAATTAATCATTATATTAAACTAAAATTTTTGATTGGTGACATTAAAACATAAATACTACCTAATAATGATGAAATCTGAAGATTTAAAATTATAAACAAACACGAAAAGTAACAGCATTAAATTTAATTGCTGCTTAAAGATAAGGTTCAGGCTCGTCATTAATTTTTTCATTGAGTACATCACTGACATTTTTTTTTTCATTGAGTACAGCACTGACATTTTTTCATTGAGTACAGTACATGACAATTTTTGAAAAGTTTGGAAGCTATAAGCTCTATAAGTTGACTTTGTCATCTCTTTTAAGTTTTAAAATAACTGTTTTATAAACAGAAAAATAGAGAAAATAAATATTCCTATCAAGCAAGAAAAACACGGAGAAAAACACCTTCATTACCATCATTTTTAAGTGCAGGTTTAAAAAGATCAAGACGACCAGTAGGTTTGATACCTTTTATTATACACAATCAATGGCTCAAGGAAATGCATTAGTTACTAAAATAACAGTAGTGTACTTATATAGGCTGAATTTACATGATTTATTACGACATATTAACCCTAACCCTGCTTTTGCCGTTTACATTTTCAAATTGGGAAATTTTGAGCTCCTGTTGGCTAAGTGGATGCAAGTTTAACGTTGCAATACATAGTTTTCTGGGATTTCAATCTGAGGCAATAAGGTGATTGTGCAAACTATAAATGTATTTTCCAGCTTGTCGTTTTACTTTTGTTCTGTCGCGTAGTTTATTTAGTATTATCTTTGTTTCTATACAGTAGTCATCGGATATGTAGATGTTTTTGTCTTTTAGTTTGAAAGAATTCTTGAGAATTTTGGTTTTGTCTTGAAAATCTAAAAGTTTCAGAATGAATGTTTAGTGATTTTATAGTCAAATTTCCTTATCCTATGCGCTCTTTTAATTTTGCCTTTATGAACCCCTTAGTAATCGTTAAGTATTTTTTTAACTTTCATTCCACAATCATTCCACAATCATTCCAGCTTTTGTCGTCGTTTTCGAGGATACCATCAGCCCTTAAGTTGTTCCGCCTCGATCGATTTTTGATCTCTCTAAGTTAGTTAATTTTATTTTACTTCGGTCCTCTAAGTGAGTTAAATTTAGTTTTTTTTTTTTTTTTACTTTGATCTCTCTATTTTTATTTTTTTTAAGTTTTATTTTACTTTGATCTCTCTTAGTTTTATTTTACTTTGATCTCTCTAAGTTAGTTAATTATATTTTGTTAGTTTATTATTAAAAGCTCATCGCTGTTGTTATTTGATTTGATAACGGGTGGTTACTAAAAAACCGGACAAAATTTCAAGTGCAATTACTCCCAAAGTTTTTATGGTAGAGATTAAATAAAACTATCATTAAAAAGAGTTTTTAGTTATTTATTTTAACTAAGTTTGTCTTCAACCAGTCTGTTTCTTCGGATTCGGCCAACTCTAACACGAGTTGACCCAAAAAGTGAAAATACAAGGTTAAGGTCAATTTTTTTCAGGCAAAGCTTTATTCTGGTTCGTAGTTGTTTCACGTCTTTTGCTTGCCAGTTACTCTCATACACTTTGCCTTTCAAAATAGCCCAAAAATCTTCGATTGGGCGACACTCCGGTACGGCTGGCGGATTGTCAACTTTTTTGATAAAATTGATGTTATGAGTCTCGTAGCAGCTGGTCACGGTTTTGGCATAATGCGATGAAGCCAGGTCCGGCCAAAATATGTAATTACCATCGGCATGATAAGCGTTGATGAACGGCACAAATCTTTTCCTAATACAATTCATTTCATAGATGGCTTTATTGACTGCAAAGCCGCTGGGTATAAAAAATGGTTTTGAAACACCTTT